>OY756210.1:72851243-74092732 GCA_963576795.1 Metopia argyrocephala | reverse complement strand
AGTTTTCATTAGAAAATAATTTTCATTCCTACAATCACTTTTAAATAAACTCCCTTCTTGTATAATACAATATCTCTCCGGTTATATTTGGTCATCAAAACAAAAACTCCTTAAGCGTAATAGGTTGGAACAAAATACGTCGTGGACTGTTACCGAAAAACATATTTATTTCTATAATACATATTTTAGCCAAATTTTGAATATACTCGACATTAAACAACAGATTTTGTAAAAGCAGCTTATATTATGAGGAATATTATCACCCTTACTGATGAGAAGTACATACAGTATTCCACGGATAATTGCCTCGACAAAAATGTCAAAACTTTTGGGCAATTAAGCGTGGAAGTTATTTAAACGAATACGGTTATTTGTCTCTTTGAGGTAATTAAACGAATACGCTTAATTGCCTGTATACACTGCCGTCAATACATACGAGTATGCAAAGCAAGTAGCTTTATATTATACACAAACTTGGTAGACTTTAATTGGAAGGTTGTATCAAAAAAATAGTTTGAAAGTAAATTTAACACACATTTTATTCCTATATAAACATAGTTGAGTTAAGCTGCAGGGGATATAGAAATTGAGGTAAATAAGCGTGAAAGGTAATTAAGTGTGGGGCAATTATCCGGAATAACTGCCGAATACTGTATGTATGTAATCATTCTTTGCTGGCAATCAGGTTTGATGGAACTGCTGTCAACACAGGGTATAAAAATATAGTCATTGTGTTATTAGAAAAGTATTTAAACAATGATCACTTTATAATTGCCACTGTGTCATTTGTTTTTAGATCTTCATGGAAACGCAGAAAGTTTTAATAGCTTTTCTCGATATATGGATAACAAGTGGAAGAAGTGCATTGATTTTTACTTAAAACTTTTAAAGCGATTTCTACAGAATTGCCGGAAATATCTGAACAAGATTTGTTCTTCCATTTCGCATGGCTTAGTTTCAACAAGTTTAGATGCAGGAAACATTGGGAAATTAGCACACTCTTGTTGGCTAACTTGTGCCAATATTATACTTTGTTTATATATTGGAATGGTTACACCACCAGAAAACCTTAACCAACTAGCAATGTTTATTATGGAAGTATACGCGTCAACATGGTTTGATACGTGTCAAAGCCACCTTGTAAGCATGGTTCAATTCCTGTTTTCAACATGGTCAAGAGATGACCTTAAGAGTATTGTTTTAGAAAGTATAAACATTCTTCGCATAATCATAAAATATGTTCAAAAAATAGAGATTTGGCTCTTCGGAGAATATAAGAAACGAGAAAAAAAATGATTGTGTTAATAAAAAAATTCCCAATTCCATCTTCCACAACTTCAAGTAAATACTACGAATTACTGTGATTTATGTCCAGTTTTTAACTTCATATTTAAACGTGAAATTAGTTAATTTTAACTTAAACTTAAATGACATTTAAATACAAACATACATACATAACTGGCCTTTACAACCCTGTGTCAGGGACCTACAGTTTAATGTCGACTCCGAACGACAGACTTGAGAAGCTTGTTCATGGCAATTAGTTACTCACAGAGCTTTTGCCAGAAGACTGCTGAGAGGTAGTCGCCGAAAGAAATATTTTTTTCATATTTCTTTTTTTTTTAAGATGTCAGAGCTGGATGTCGAACCCAGGGCTCATGTCGTTCTTACCGTTTTCGAGAAAATTGTATTTAAAAAAAAATTATTTTTGAGAAAAAAGTTAAAAATTACCCAACATCTTGAGGCCATTAATTTTTTTGGAGTTACTCTTTCTTCTCAAAAATGATTTTTTCAAATACAATTTTCTCGAAAACTGTAAGAACGATTTTGTGCACGGAAAGCTTTTTGGAATCTGTACACTTTGCCCTTTCCATTAATATATAACACTTGCGAGAAACAGTAACTCCAATAAAATTAATGGCCTCAAGATGTTGGGTAATTTTTAACTTTTTTTTAATTTTTTCTCTGTGTAATTATTTCTCTAATGCAACTCTGTACAGACGCTTCATATTAATAGTAATTTTAAGATTTTTTTCTCAAAAATGACTTTTTTTAAATACAATTTTCTCGAAAACTGTAAGAACGATTTTGTGCACGGAAAGCTTTTTGGAATCTGGACACTCTGCCCTTTCCATTTATATAAAACACTTGCGAGAAACAGTAACTCCAATAAAATTAATGGCCTCAAGATGTTGGGTAATTTTTAACTTTTTTTTAATTTTTTCTCTGTGTAATTATTTCTCTAATGCAACTCTGTACAGACGCTTCATATTAATAGTAATTTTAAGATTTTTTTCTCAAAAATGACTTTTTTCAAATACAATTTTCTCGAAAACTGTAAGAACGATTTTGTGCATGGAAAGCTTTTTGGAATTTGGACACTTTGCCCTTTCCATTTATATATAACACTTGCGAGAAACAGTAACTCCAATCAAATAAATGGCCTCAAGATGTTGGGTAATTTTTAACTTTTTTTAAATTTTTTCTCTGTGTAATTATTTCTCTAATGCAACTCTGTACAGACGCTTCATATTAATAGTAATTTTAAGATTTTTTTCTCAAAAATGACTTTTTTTAAATACAATTTTCTCGAAAACTGTAAGAACGATTTTGTGCACGGAAAGCTTTTTGGAATCTGGACACTCTGCCCTTTCCATTTATATAAAACACTTGCGAGAAACAGTAACTCCAATAAAATTAATGGCCTCAAGATGTTGGGTAGTTTTTAACTTTTTTCTCAAAAATAATTTTTTTTTTAAATACAATTTTCTCGAAAACGGTAAGAACCATTTTGTGCACGGAAAGCTTTTTGGAATCTGGACACTTTGCCCTTTCCATTTATATATAGCACTTGCGAGAAACAGTAACTCCAAAAAAATAAATGGCCTCAAGATGTTGGGTAATTTTTAACTTTTTTTTAATTTTTTCTCTGTGTAATTATTTCTCTAATGCAACTCTGTACAGACGCTTCATATTAATAGTAATTTTAAGATTTTTTTCTCAAAAATGACTTTTTTCAAATACAATTTTCTCGAAAACTGTAAGAACGATTTTGTGCACGGAAAGCTTTTTGGAATCTGGACACTCTGCCCTTTCCATTTATATATAACACTTGCGAGAAACAGTAACTCCAATAAAATTAATGGCCTCAAGATGTTGGGTAATTTTTAACTTTTTTCTCAAAAATAATTTTTTTTTAAATAAAATTTTCTCGAAAACGGTAAGAACGATTTTGTGAAACGGAAAGCTTTTTGGAATCTGGACACTTTGCTCTTTTCAGCAATGTATAACACTTGGTTCATGGAGCTATAATCTCTGAATTTTTCTGTTCTTTTATTAGGTTTGCATATTTTAGAAAAAAAACCCTTTTTCAGTTTTGCGTTTTCGTTGCTATTTTTTCGTTGCTATCTTGGCAGACGTGAAACAAAATGTTAGTTATGTGGAAATTTACAATATACAGTGGTGGCCATATAATTAGAAACGATGTTTAATCAAAATGAAATCAAAGTGTAACTTCTTTTAAAACCATTACTAAAAATTATAAGCACCGCTATTCGATCAGCCCACAGTCCACATTATTGCCGCTGAAAAAAAACTTTAAATTTAAAGCTTGCACTTTAAAAAAATTTTGGTTAATTACTAAGTACTTGGTTTTTAGCTGGCCACGTAATTAGAAACGTTCAGGTTTTCTTTAATTAATTAACTTTTTTTTATTATGAGTCCTAAATTTAAAATTCAGTAGATCGTATTTAAATAACCTTAATACGTTTTAGTTTTCAAGACTGGAAAAAACAAGTGATGCACTCCATAAATAAGGGAGGGCTTCTTCAAGGCGTATCCAATGGAATTACTGTCAATGTGGGCTATCGCACAAAGGTTTTCATAATCCAAACAAGTGAAGTTTGGTGCAGTTCACTTCTAAAATTAAACAAAAGAAGTTTGTAACCCCAGCCAGGAAGCCCAGTGCTAGAAAAACTCCTCAAGTAGAAGATAAGATTATTTGCAGCATCAGTAAAGGTAACCAATTTCTGAATTCACACAAAATTGGGGTGAAACTGGGCAACAAATTAGAGAAGAAATATTTACACGAACAATAACAATGCGTTTATAAGCATTTTGGCTTTCGTAAATGTATTGTATAAAAAAAACCGCATGTGGCAAAAAAATATTAAAAAACACTGACTCTTTGCAAGCAAAATGCTCAACAAAGATGCATGTTATCTGAAATGGAATTCTTACAAGCAATGAATTTAAGAATATATTGTTTTCACCTGACGAAAAATCTTACGTAAGATGTTCCTCAGTAAAATCCTTAAGACTTTAGGTACTTTGTTAAAACAGTGGTGGTGTATTATAACTTGGGATGCAATTTCGTGGTGTGGTGTGAACCCATTCTAAGACTAAAGGGAAAAAGTTGATTAATATCAATATAAAAACAATTTAAAAAATGTAATAGAACAATATTTCTTTTGAGAAAATGCTCGTTCTCAACATGATAACGACTCAAATCAAAATTCTAAGTTATTGACATACTGGATTTCGTATAAAAATATTGAAATTTTGTACTTATCATCGTAAAATTTTTATCTAACCCCAATTGAAAACTTATAGGCAATTGTAAAAAGGAATCACACGAACAACAGTCCAAAAAACAAAAAGTCTTAGAGTTCCAAATGATGCAGCCAACCTAGGGAAACATGTCTCTATAAACACATCAGCACTTAATACAAAATTTACAAAGAAGACAAATATAAACCAATATTTTCAAAAATAAAATATGTAAGAGAATATCCTATTAGAGGATAGGTAAATTTTTGTTTACTTTTGTGGAACAAGTTTTAAGTTTGGTTAAAACATTTGTGTCGTTTCTAATTATAAGACCAACATAAAAGTGCTATATTTCGTTTAAAGTTAATTTTTTCAAAAATGTTATCTCAGCTGTAAATATTTTTATTATAAATTCAATGATGATTGAATACTTTACAATTTATAGTATTTAGTTTTGGTATTGTGAACTTAATTTTAAAAATATATTAAGAAAAATGTGTGCTGCTAAGTCGTTTCTAATTATATGGCCACCACTGTACAATTGTGTTTAACATGTATGAACTGTTATACAAAGCGTTTTTAATTATTTATAATTCATAAATATATGTATATTTACCACACTGTTTTAGGTCTTAAATAAAATTTATCTTTTAATTGATGAATGTGAATAGGTGGTGATTTTACAGATGTTGCAGGTAGAATTACAAAATCTAAGTGGTCTAATTTTATTGAATATGACAAGTATTCCTTAATATGTATAAGATAAAACAAGTATTTTTTGACATAGAATATACATATATATTATCACTTAAAACATAAATTTCTTGAATATTAAGTGGACTAAAACTAGGATCGTAACTGTAAATTACAAATTGATCTTTATAAGATGTACCATATAATTCAAAGCTTTTAATGCATTTTGTAACGTGGCGTTACAAAAGTCCCATATATATAGACGTATAAAATAAACCAGTACCCTCACACCAACCACATACACTAGTATTATCAATGTAAATGAAACAAACAACAACAACAACTCTTGTTATTACAAGCATAAACAGCAGTATGACGATCAAATCTACGGACACCGCACAAAGAGGAATTGGAAAATTAATAATAATACCACTGATAATAACAATATGGATATTTCATGTAATCAGATTGTAATGATATGATAAACCATATAATTCTCATTAAGGTAACATATTTTTCTCCATAAGATGTCCGAGTTTGATGGATGAAATCGAGAGTGGGTGGGCGACGGCCAATAGCCCGACACTTACTCTCCAGTATAGCCGACGGACTATGTAGTAGTTTTAAGTATAGTAGTTATTTTTATTATTAATTACCTTGTGGTTTAACGAATGGAAAAGCTGCCGAATTCCTTTTTCATTCGTGATTTTAGATTAAGTTTATTTCGTAGATTACCGACAGAGAGTGGGTACACGACGGCCAATAGCCCGATACTTACTCCCCGACGTAGTCGACACGTGTCGTAGATTTATTATCGTAGTTTCATGATAGTAGTTTTATGGCTGTAGTTTTGATAATAGTTATTTTTTATCTAGCTGAATGCAAAAGCCTCCGAATTCCTTTTGCATTAATTTATTAAGTATTTTGCCGAGTATAAAAGCTACCGAATTCCTTTTATATTCGTACTAACCGTAGCTGATGACAAGAGCTTCCGAATTCCTCTTGTCGTATTTTTGATTATAAATCGTGTAGATTTGCTGAGTGTACGAGCTCCCGAATTCCTCTTACACTCGTATTAGACGTAGCTAAAGTATTTTGCCGAGTATAAAAGCCCCCGAATTCCTTTTATACTCGTACTAACCGTAGCTGATGACAAGAGCTCCCGAATTCCTCTTGTCGTATTTTTGATCATAAATTGTGTAGATTTGCTGAGTGTACGAGCTCCTGAATTCCTCTTACACTCGTATTAGATATAGCCGAAGTATTTTGCCGAGTATAAAAGCTACCGATTTCCTTTTTTATTCGTACTAACCGTAGCTGATGACAAGAGCACCCGAATTCCTCTTGTCGTATTTTTGATTATAAATCGTGTAGATTTGCCGAGTGTACGAGCTCCCGAATTCCTCTTACACTCGTATTAGACGTAGTTAAAGTATTTTGCCGAGTATAAAAGCCCCCGAATTCCTTTTATACTCGTACAAACCGTAGCTGATGACAAGAGCTTCCGAATTCCTCTTGTCGTATTTTTAATTATAAATTGTGTAGATTGGCCGAGTATAAAAGCCCCCGAATTCCTTTTATACTCGTACTAACCGTAGCCGACGACAAGAGCTCCCGAATACCTCTTGCCGTCGTGGTACCTTATATTCCCAAATTGTAGATTAACAATTATTATAAATCCGACCTCTGTTTTCTCATATTTCTCGTTATCTAGACCAGGCGATTGTGCACACATCCCGAGGCCAACATCGTAGTCATAGTGATAGAACGAGACAATAGTATTCCTGAAAGCAGAGACAACATTACTGATAACACCATCCTGCAGGTCGTGAATCTTTTATAGAATAAGTAGTACATAAGTTAGCTTAAGGTTTCGTTAATAAAGCTGTGTTCATATTATATTACACGAAAGGAGTTTTGTGTTTTATTTAAAGGAAGCAGACCTTTAAGTTCGAACCTGGACAGACTGAGTCATACCCCAGCTGGAAACATAAACTGCATTACAATTTGCCTTGCTCAATATTGTCTTTTTGCTAAATATTGCATTTTTGAATAAAATGGCGAATTAATAACATTGTACTTCTTTGTACCTGTACCAAATATTTTTTTTTTCAAAATTCAATATAAAGTCGGAAAACGAAATACAAAATTTTATAGCTATTGATAATGAAACGTTCTTTCTTGAGTTAATATTTTTTACGTACGATTTAAGTTGTCGGTGCTTAGACTCAAAATGGAAAGTCCATAAATAACGAAATGGTCCAGAATGTTCTAAAATTCTACAATAATGGGACAAAATATGGTGTTTGGGTTTTAAACTATCAGAGAAAAGTTTTATATAGTGTTTGTTATGATATTCAATGCAATTTCTTAAAATCAATATATCTAAATTTGTGAATTCAATTAACTGCAATATATCCAAAAGATTAATTAAATTAATAACAAATTTCCATACTTCACAATTTATATCAATCAAATCTCCAATAATCAATGGGAAAAAGTGTGCAAAAGTTAGCATTTCACTACCAGACATTTTTGAGCTAAAAGATTTAAGATTTCTCACTTCTATTTTTGGCGACTTGCTCCCAAAATCAATTTCACCGTAATTAAAACACTGTTTTCTTTTATTTAATAAATCAATGTCGAATGATTTGTTTTTCAAAAAAAATATAAAAGTACATGGCAGAAATCATACTTAAGGATCCCCTCTAACACATCATGTAATAAATCTCCAGATCTCCATAGATATTTTCAATTACATGAAAGTTATTAATTCTATTGAAAATACTATTTTCTCTTATACCTGTTACTTCCGGATATTTACGGTTCAAATCATAGGAATAGTTTTATAAATTTCTTAACTTATTTAAATCTTCCATCCCGTTCACTCTTGATTCTGCTTTACTCATTTTACACAGTCTACAAAAATATGAAGCAGAAAAAGATCTTGAAAAACCTAAAATATTATTTAAGGCTAAATTGTCACCAACAATTAAACCTAAACATAAGTAAATTATTTTTTTGCTCTTATTAACAAAAATTTCGATGCCATTACTTTCTATGTCATTAAGAATTTCAATTAACGTAAAAAGACATTTATTATTGCCCAAATTTGTAATATCCTTAGATTTAAATAGTGCTGCTAAAAAATATTTTTAAGAGTAAATTGTAGAAACTTTGGAGCTGATGGAAGTGAAAAATATACTCCTAAAAGGCTTGAAGAATGAGACCCGAAGGGGTTATTTATTTCAATATCGTCAAAATATAGGAAATATGGAATCAAGAATTTTGTTTTGTAATGAATAAGTTTATGCTTCCAAATTATTCCATTGCATAAATTTTTTAATTGAACTACTTTCATATATATCATTCAATGTTTTTTCAAACTCCTCATAAATACCAGGAATTTCAAAAAATTTTTGCATATGAAATTTTATTGGGAATAAAACACCTTTTGTTATAACTTCATCCAATGTATTCTTATTACTTACGACCAAACTGCTGATTGTATTATCTAGCTTCATTACATAAGGACTCTCATACAAATTTTCTTCAATGTACTTATGAATTTATATTCCGTATCAAAACCTTCAAATGGTTTTTCACAAAAAGAAACAAGATTTTCAAGACGACTTTCTATTGTTGAAGTATCTCTTGTATCTCTAAATACTTGTAGAATATTTTTTAACTCTGTCCCAATAGGTTGAGTTATTTTTAATTTTGTCCTGTAGTCTTGTGGCATCTTTTCTAGAAAAATTATGCAATGAATAATTTGATAAAGCAAGTTGAAATGAATGAGTTAATATGGGCGACATCTGTGTTAGTGCCTGTTTTGAACTCTGAACAAGAATTTCTTTAGTTTCTAATACGTTATGATCGTTTTCAGAAAATATATTATTTATCTCTAAATTTGTGGTTTCCAAAAATTTATTTTTTATTCTTATAGAACTGTTTTCGTTATTAAGTGACTTATTTTTCTTGCTTGAAATTTTATTTTGGACAATTTGATGTACGTTTTCTTTCAAATTTTCTTCACAGTTTTCTATTTTATTTCTTACATGCTTAGAAAAAGCTTGAACTTACTAAATTTTTTTTGCAATTTGGGAAAACACATTCATATACATTATGTGGAGGCAGGTCGTGATAATATTTTAAATGACATGAGATTTTTTTAAGTCTTTAAAACAGGGACCGTAATCATTATGAGTTTTATAATAAAAATTACACAGTAATGATTATATTGTGAGTTTTAAAGATTTTCTTCAATGGTAATGATTATTTTTGAGCAATATTAATAAAAATCAGCCATAATCATTATTTTTGAGCAAAAGAAATAAAACTCAAAAATAATCATTACTTATGATTTTTATTTTTTTTCGCTCAAAATAAAACTCACTTTCAATTTATGACTTTTTTTGAGGTTTTTTACATATAAAAATTTGGTCAGAACTAATAAAAGAAAAAAATATTAAGACATGCTTGTTCATTTTGTTATATAAAATTTAATTTTATTGCACAAAAATTATTTTTTTTTTCATACATCATATATAAAGTAAATTAAAAGTGAGTTTTATTTTGAGCGAAAAAAAATAAAAATCATAAATAATGATTATTTTTGAGTTTTATTTCTTTTGCTCAAAAATAATGATTATGACTGATTTTTATTAATATTACTCAAAAATAATCATTACCATTGAAGAAAACTTTAAAAATAAAAAATTTAAAAATCATGACGGATATTCAAAGATTGTTAAAAAATAATAATAATGGTGCAAAAAATTTTTGTTTATGTCTGTTCTAAGTGATTGATTTTTTGATTTAAAAAAACGAACAATAATCATTATTTACGGTCCCTGCTTTAAAATGTTCCTTACAAAGAAAACAATATACAGTATGTCAATAGTGAGTTTGCACATTAAAAATAGCCAGCATTTATTTACAATCTTTTGTAATTTAAGGGTACTTTTATTACCAAAAATTAAGTTTTTTTATATGTATACCAAATTTATAGGTGTTTACAGGGATCGTGTAGAAAAAAATCTTGGAATCAGTTTAAAACAAGAAAGAAATACAACAAAAACCAATTTTTACCTCATTTTACACTGTCAAGAAACTCTTTGCACAAAAATGATTTTTCAATTTTGGCTTTAGTGAAAACATTTAAAATTTGGTTTTAGACTATTTAAATACTTTGTATGGAAAGCCTTAGCATTTATAGCATACTATAAACGATTTTTCATTGACCCTATCCATTTGTTTAGGTCATAATTCTCTGCTATTTTCTACCACTCTTCTAATACTGTTTTTTTAAGCGAAATCATATTTTTACTGTCGTTTAGTGACTTGTTTTTTCTAAAACACCCATAGAATCTTAATAGGATTGAGATCAGGACTTTGAGAGCCGGTGTATTGATGACGTGTCCCCAGTTATATAACAGCCACATGTGTACCAGGTGTAACTTATTTTTGGCGTCAATATCTTGTTAAAACTTCAGTTTTGGTTTGTGGCACCTTAAAGTCCAAATTTCTGCGAGATACTAAATAAATGGGACCGCAAAATAACTAAATATTGATGCCTATCCATTGTTGAGTCTATAACAGGAAAATCACCCACTCCTTGACTTGAGATACAGCCACATATCATAATTGACATTTTTTCAAATTTTACGGTTGGGATAACGTTTTGCTGTTTTAGACTTGCTAAAGGCTTGCGCCACACCCTAGACGATCCATTATTGTAGTACAACGTCATTTTCGTTCCGTCAAAAAATATCACATTGTTCCAATAATAATTTTTCTGTGAAACTTTAAGAATAGCGAATGAAAATCACTTTTCTATATTTGCTGTTGACAAGTAGTGGTTTTTTCCTCGCTGAATATTTATTTTTTATCGTGGTCTGACGAGCTGTCTAGTGAAGAATAATAACACCAAGCACTTCCTCTAACTCTGCCGCTAGTGGTCTAGTTGAAATTCTGGAATTTTGAGCCACTTTTCTTATAATAAAATGCTCGGCACGTTTGTTTATTTTATTTTTTCACTCACCTCCTGACATTAGTTCCAATGTATTCTCTTTTTCGGATCGATTTATAGCGTTGTAAATTGTTCTCCGTGCAACAGAAAACATTTCCGACAACACAATCGCACTCGTTCCCAGTTGGCGATTATATTAAAGCGATGGAATAGTACTATAAGATAATTTTCTTCCCGTAATTTTTAAAATTTCAAATATTGTAAATATAAGAGGTGTATGATACAAAAATACAGTGCAAATTAATTTAAAAAGTGATTGTTATAAAAAATTTGCTTAAATTATACGGTAAATCACCGTTTAGTTGTAAAAACTACAAGTTATTAACTCCCAATTAAAATCAAATGAAAAAATCATTTTTGTGCAAAGAGTTTCTTGACAGTGTAAAATTAAGTAAAAATTTGTTTTTGCTGTATTTCTTTGTTGTTTTAAGTGGATTCTTATAAATTTGGTATACATATAAAAAAAATTAATTTTTGGTAATAAAAGTACCCTTAAATTACAAAAGATTGTAAATAAATGCTGGTTATTTTTAATGTTCAAACTCATTATTGACAGACTGTAAATCCATTTTTAAATCATAAGATACGTAAAATTATAAATATACATATATTAATTTAAAAAGTGAATATTGAATTGTACGTAGGTGAACTAGTTTAATAAAAAACTAATTTAAATTGCTTCAATATCTGTTAAAAATCGTAGAAAGAAGAGTGCATTTATCGTTATTGCTTACTTTAATTTCAAAAAAGTATTCTTGAATAAAAAGCCAAACTAAATTGCAGTGGTCAGGATATTTGAGGTTAAAAACAGTGAATATTTTGAATGTTAAGTCAACACATGTTTTTAAGTTTTGCAGTTTATAAAAAACATTTCCAAAGCAAACATATAGTTCATTTTATTCAAAAAGTGATAGCCCA
Source organism: Metopia argyrocephala (assembly GCA_963576795.1). Classification (NCBI taxonomy): domain Eukaryota; kingdom Metazoa; phylum Arthropoda; class Insecta; order Diptera; family Sarcophagidae; genus Metopia; species Metopia argyrocephala. The sequence goes on along the minus strand of OY756210.1, from coordinate 74,080,542 downwards.
ATTGCACATATAAATGGTTGTACAGTTTGATTTTTCGAAAAACGATCATCCACTAAAAGCTTGATTTGCGTATTTAATTCGGAACTATTTATTGCATGTAATAAAAACGATTTTCTGGTATCTTCTATTGATGATTTTTCGTATCTTCTTTTTTTTCCCAATTAAAATGCATTTTCTTGATACAGGCTTTAGAACAGAATGCATGGAAAGAATTAAAATATATAGTACATAATAGAATTAAATAATATATTTCAATGAATGCTGAAAAAATAATAAAATTTTACCAGAATTATATTCAGATTCACTAAATTTTGATAATATATCTATTCCCGCCTTATCTTTAACATCACGTTTAATGTTTTTCAACATCTTATTGGAAAAAGTCTCCCACTTATTTTTAAGCAGATGTTCTTTTTCTGGAAACATTCTGCAAAAGTCCTCGAGTATCTATATATCATACCTTGGAAATAATGATTAGCAATTGGATTAGAAATTTTAATTGTGCTGGAAAATTGATTAATTATGATTAGTTAGTCATTTTAGACGATTACTAATTGATTAGATTAGAAATAATCAAAAATCTAATCACAATTAGTGACGATTTGCATTTCTAATCAAATCTAATCAAAACTAATCTAAAAAGTAATTGATTAAATTTCTTGATTATTTCTGATTAGATTTGATTAGATCAACTAAATGTTGGTACATTTATCTTAGAAAAAAAAAATTATTTGCATAAATTTACCGATTCAAGGTAGTTAAAAACAAAATATATTAACAAACTTAAGGAATTGTGGCTAAATTTCATGAAGAAATGAAAATGAAATCTACATCCTTAATGTACATATCCTAATTTACAATGCTTTAAAAGTTTGAAAAGTTTAAGAAAGTGTTGAATAATATGAAAATATTTTCGAGTGCAACTAAGGAATATGGTTTCATAAGACTTAATATACTATTATGAAGAAGGTAAGTGCACTTTTTATACTCTTCCTTATAACGTAATTAAAAAATGAAAATATCTATTGTTTTATAGTGTTGAGTTTTTATGTACTAATACATCACCATTCGACTATACCAAAACCTTTAAGATCTAAGGAATACACAAAATTTGTTGAAAAGAGAACGGGATAAATTTTTAAAATTCAAATAAAAATCTATTAAAAGATGAAGGGGCCTTTTCATGACCACAAAACCTTTATTATAAAGAGTACACTTTTTTGTTTTTATAAATCAATTTAAAATTAACTGTTAAAATTGGTATACAAGAATCAACAAATTTAAATAATACTTGTATAAGCATCAGTATAAAAAAAATAGATGTTTATAATATATGTATGTATACAGTTACATAAAGTACTTCAGCGTTTTTAAATGACATGTGTAATAGAGACCTGCAATGAATGTGAAAAAATCTAAAATTGTGGACATGCTTTTAAATGATTCAATGTTGTGCTCTCACTCATCATTCACAATCTGTAAAAATGTGGATATCTCTTTAACAGACTAAATAGTTTACCAAATTCATTTTTTACTGCATCCATTTAATGTGAGTTAGTGAGTCATAATCACAGTAACTCAAAACAACAATGAATACCACATTCTTAACAGTATGCATTCACTGTGCTGTGGTTGTGTTTTTGTTGTTTTTTCATACATAGTTTAACATTCCTAAAAAAGAGCAAAACAGAGGGCACATACATAGTATGTATGTATGTATGTATTTACATTTTAAACATATTCTCTCTCTCTCAATGACGACAGAATTTTTCAAAGCTATCTTTGTACAAAAGGCGTCTGGCAAGAAAACAAAAACCAATTTCTTAATGAGTGCTAGTTTTTTAAGTGGATGTATATTTTTTTCAGTGAATTCATACTTTTGATTTGGTGGTCTCTTTTGTTTTTTATTGATATGCTGTATGGTGTGTACTACACAAGCTGTTATGAGTGACACATTGTTGAATGACATTTTCTTCCTCTGTTACTCACATTCTTTATTTAGTGTGTGAATACATAAAGTATTGTAACAGTGTTAAGCTGCATTCACTGTATGTTAAAGAGATGAATTGAGTCATGCAGGTCTCTAATGTGTAAGCAAAGAGGATGAACAAACAACAAATTTGCAATAGTAAAGAGAAAAGGTTTGTTAAATGTTGGAAACAAAGTGTTATTCCTTTTTTTCAAGCAATATTATGGCCCTTAAAAGGACCGATTGTAAACTGAGCAGCGCACAACCCTTTTGTTGTAGCTATAATATTGAGCATAAAAATTGGTCTCTTTTATAAATCGTATGGTGGCCCTAAAAAGGGCCGATGTTAGTTTCAAGAATCAAGCAATATCATGGCCCTTAAAAGAACCGATTGTAAACTTAGCAGCACACAACCCTTTTGTTGTAGCTATAAATTTGAGCATAAAAATTGGTCTCTTTTATAAATCGTATGGTGGCCCTAAAAAGGGCCGATGTTAGTTCCAGGAATCATCTATAAGTACATTCTGTCCTGAAAAGAAATTTTAATAGAAATAATTTAATAAAATTTATGTACAAATGTGATTGTTTTTCGACCTTTTCTGGTCTAGATCCATCATGTTTTGTTTGAAACGGCATTACCTCGAGAAGGATGTGGCTTTCCGCCACGCATGATGGTCTTGAGTAAGGAGAAGCTAGAAATGATATGCATTTTGTATTTGCTGCACTTACTCCTGGAGCTTTATTGCCTTTAATGCCAAAAATGTGCAATGAAAATTGCAGTTTGTTTAATTATATTTAAATTTATATAGACACATACATACATTCACACATTAACATATAATATGTATAACCTACACGTAATGAAAAAGAACTTACCTTATTTTATCGGATGGGAAAATGTCATGTTTTGCTCCTGTTGGACATCCCATTACGCATTTGCGGCTCCTTAAAATATTTATAAATTTATTTGGTACATTACATATGTATGTATGTAAGCACTAGAGGTGAGCACAAGACGTCTTGTTGCTTACTCTTCATAAAGTGCAGTACTGAAGTGTTCTCTTTTCTGTTGTTCTTGATTTTAAGAGAACACTGAAATATGTATTTTATTTTTATTCGAAGTATACAACTGCAGTCATTGTCAGAGCATATTTCCCTAGTGTCAATAAATTTACAGTAGTGTCAGAAGATTTTCAGTAGTGTTGACATTGAAGAATTTGTGCACACATCAACCAGAGAAGTAGATATCAGTGTTGCCACGACTTTTAATTTTTTCTGACCAAATTTCAGCAAAAATTTAACCAAAATGGAAATAAAATAATCAAATTATTTACTCCAAATTCTGATAGAAACAATTGACAAAATTCTCTTAAATCAAGTATAACTTTTAAATTTTTTGCAATAATTAAATTAATAAATAAATAATAAATAGATAAAAAAAATAAATAAATAAAATTACGTTTAAAACAAATAAACATGTTTTCTTTCGCATTAATTACCATGATATAACGCATTCCGATTTTAAAAGAATTAAATTCTAAAATTCTACGTCACACCAACCAGAAACAAAAAAGACAATCACACAGCCACTCGCATTTGATATGAGAGAATTTTGTTTACATTTTAGATTTTGCTCAAAGCACTGTCTTTATTTCTTCGTTTCATCATTCAGCGTTGCCGTTTTTAGTTATTTCTAACCGAAATTGGTTACTTTTTTCTGCAGTGTGTACATGTGGTGTTTTTTTTCGCCCTGGTTACTTTTTATTTTGAGGCTAAAGCAAGCCACACTTATTTGAACGGTTTGAATTTAAAATAATAACTTTATAATTTGTAAATAATAATAATATGACACACGTGTGTTGTTTACTATTTTTGCGAATTTCTACCTTAAGTATATAAAAAAAACCTTCATTAACGAACATTTTAATTAAATAAAGCTCTGTAGTCTAGGCTGGCACTTTTGTTGTTCTTAATTTCAATTTTAGCATTCTTCTAAAAGTCATAGCAATATTTCTAAAATGAGTGTATCTACCAAAATAGATGACTGATGCGATTTGAAAATCAAATAGATAGAAAAAGACTTTATTATCGGTTTAGAATTAAACCTATCTTTTATACTATTGTGCGTTTATTTAATATACTCATGAGCTTGAGTAATGTGAATGCGAATAGAGGTTTTATATATTTTGCCTTTTCTCCCATATAATCAGAAAATAAAATTATATCTTGACAGATTAATCAAAGTATATATATTACATTATATTGCAAAAACCAAATAGTTATAATTGATTTAACATAATCTTCTTAATTATATCTATTAGAATTAGGACTAAAAATTTGGTAAGATTTTTGCTGAAATTTGGTTACAAAAATTTAAAAGTCGTGGCAACACTGTTTTCCATTAACTACTAAAAAGAAATGCAGTTGTCACACTATGAAGCATGGCGTATTGATTATAAGGTGCATTTGACATGGCAGCTGAGCTACTTTTTTTTCAGCCAATTTGTGAATATAGTTGTCAATTTTTGCTTTGTTTTATGTACATTGTTTTTGTTTTGGTTTTTTTGACAGTTAACTACCCCAACAAGCATCAAAATGCTGTGTTGTTTTTGTTACTGTTTTACTTGTTGTAATCTCAAAGGCACCTTATGATAATTGCGCCGTGCTATGAAGAGTACAATTTTTTTATTGTACTCTGAACCAACTGTATATTAAAATGTTGTACAATGGCTTTTGTGTGCTGTTGTTTTTTGTTCTCTGTTTGTGCTGTACTCTTATTTATATTTGCAACTACAATGAGTATTTGCTGATGAGAAAAATACAATACTGTACAATTTTAGCGTCTTGTGCTCACCTCTAGTTTTTATGAAAACTATTCCAAGAAATAACTGTAAAATAATGCAAAAACTATCCAGAGGACAAAAAAATATAGAGTTAAAACAAATACAGTCGAAACTCTCTATAACGAACTCCTGTATAACGAAGTTTTCTTTATTGCGAAGCAATTATAAGAACACTGTGTTTTGGGTCTAATTTGAGTGTATTATAATCTCCATATAACGAATTTCCATATAGCGAATATTTCCTTATAACGAAGCATTTTTGCGACCGTAACTTCAAGATTGAAGCGTTTTCAATCTCCATATAACGAATTAGGTAAAACCGAACGCACGCACACAAAAAAGAAATCGATGTCGCTTTGTGTTATTGGTGTTGTTATAGTTGCTCTGTGTGTACTTTGTTGCTTTCACAACGCACAAGCAGAGTCTGATGCTTTGAATCGTTTATTTACCATAAAATTAAAAGTGGGGGAACCACCGAACTATGCAAGTGACAACTGAAATCATTACCATCTCTCACATTTCTTGCAGTCGTTATCCGTTTGCCTTTGCATTGAAGAAGAAAAGTGGAAAAATGTACTTCAAACCAAAATAACTGATTACTACAAATAAAAAATGTTAAAAGGAACAACATTGTTTTTCTTTTCCATATAGCGAATTTTCTTTATAGCGAAGTAAATGTCCAGTCCCTTGGAATTCGTTATAGAGAGTTTCGACTGTAGTTGCGTTTATTGAGGTAAATTTTTTAAAAAGTTGCCTTGACTGAGTCTACAATGCATTTGATTCAGGTGTTGCGTTAATCGAGTTGTTGCGCATAACGAGAGTTGCAGTAATCGAGTGCGCACTGTATTAATTTGACTTTTTAATTTCCTACCAAGATTTTCATTTAAAAATTTCCAACATTTTTTTGGCTCCTGATGAATTTTATTTAAGTTGTCATAACCTTACAAGCTTTCCGTATCAAATTACTTATTCGTTTTATCCTTGCTTCAACGTTACCACTCTTGAATTTTTTCCTTTGTTTTAACAGACTATTTTTAAATAAGATTAAGGCATACAAATTTTTACTTATCCAAGGGGTTATTTCATTTCTAATTTGCCTTATTTCACGCTTTTCAACAGTAGAATTTTTAGCTGCATTTGAAATATATCTAATTATAGTGGAAGTATCTATAGAAGGATTACCAGTTGCTTGAAAATTGAGCAAAGAATTAAGAAGACTTTCTTTAGCAATTGCATAATTACAAACTTTCCTAATATTTTCGGTGAATTCGTGACTGGAAGTACTTTTTTTAATCTTACAGAAAATCAAATTGTGGTCAGTTAAGGAGCAGGGGATGGTATCAATAAAAATAGTTTCCATAATATTACTATGCACGTTATCAATGGATGTTCTAGATTCAGGTATTGTTACCAGGGTATGACAATTTAAAAAGTTGTAGCTAGATAACGCATTAATTAGTTTGTCAGACGATGTTTTGTGTAAGATATCCACATTTGAATCACCAACAACAAAATTAGGAAAACGTCCATACTTCCTACACACAGTTTCAATACAACTTAAAAATTTTTCATGGTTACACTTCTGTGACCTGTAGAACGAAGTAAATTTTAAAGGCTTTCCATTAATCTTGTAATTTTCTAGCGTTATAGTTATAATTTCAACAAAATCACTACTTAGACACTCTTCAACTTTGTATTGTAAGTTCCCTTGAATATAAACTGAAGTACCTCCATAATTATCATTTCTACAGCAATGCACCACATTATACCCAGGAATGTTATAAATTTGAACAAGATCAGCGGAAAACCAAGTTTCTTGTACAGCAATGATGTTGGGTAGTTTTTTAAAATCAGAAATTATCGTTTTAAATTTATTAAATTTCTCAATTGCAGAAATGCTTCTCATGTTTACACTGACAATATTTAAAAATTTCGAATTACTTGTATTATAATAATTATTGAATTCATGAATACTTATGAAATGTTGATTATTAGTCAGAAAAAATATAAGGAGGGGAAATTAATAATACAGAAAGGCTTGCCTTAAACTTATATTTCTAAACAGGTTGCATATAGTGACCGTTATCTCCTATATCAGATTCTACAACCGTAGCTGATAGTTCTAAGTTAGACCTATGTTCCGACACTTTAAGGCCCAACCATAATGTACTTCTGTTGACGTACGCTAATATCAAAAATCAACGAAACGTCTGCCAAAAGTCTAAAGCTATGTACAGACGGTTGTCAGATCTGACAATATTGTTAGAAAAATGTACAGAAATTTTCTTACAATCATGTGAACTTACAATTTTTCTGTTTCAACATTGCTAGATAAAACATTGTCAGAGCATTGTCAGATTAGAAAAACTGACAATATTGCCAGACATCTGGCAACCGTGTAAACGCATTTCTTTGTTATTGTCATATCACTGTCAGGCATTGTCAGATGCGAGAATATTAACACCTGACAACGGCATCATTGTCAGAAAAAAAAACATCCATAATTTATATGTATATTTAAATTTAATTAATAAAATATGTACTTATATCACAATTTCCGAATTCTCTCACACACATTTTACAATGAGTTTAGTCTGTTAATTAAGTTGAACATTTTTACTACATAGAAAATCTGACTACCGTGTGAACTGACAATTTTTTTCTGCAAACGTTGACAGAAACAGTTATTGTCAGAAAATTGTCTGACAATTAAATTGTAAGTTTTCTAACAATTTTATTACAATCGTGTAAACAGACAATTTATTTAGTGCTGACAATTTTTCATTGTAAGGTTATTGTCAGCATATTGCCAGCTCTATCAATATTGGAAGATCTAACAACCGTCTGAACAGAGCTTAACGAAGCTTTTGAGTGGCTATATTGTACTTTTTGAACTTAAATGCAAACTGCTCTTATTTGCAATCATTAGTACTTATGGTAAACTTGATTTCTCTCTATATTTCATAAATATATAGATTTTTATCACAAAATGTTATTTAATTTCTATAACGTTTAAATATTTTACTGAAAACTATTTAATTATATTTGTTTTTGTTAATTAAACAAAATAAATAATTCATAAATAACAAATAGTACTAAAATATACAACCGTGTGCGCATTTCAATTTTAAGCACGTGTACACATGTTTAAATTTTGTTACTAATATGCTACAAAAAGAAGAGAAAAGAAAAATATTTAAATGGTTTCAAATTATTGAGATACACATTTGTAATAGCACATCGTTGTTTTTTTAATCAAATTTTCTATAAAATTATCCTCCGCTTCCATTGCACACTCCAGTCTTTTGTTTATTATTGTTTACACAAACACAAGAACAGCTGTTTACATACGTTTGATGCAGTCGGCTTCGCTCCAAACGTAAACAAATAAAATTGAACGAAACTCAACGAAACGTTTGTTATGTACATTATGGTTATATACATTTGATTGCATGCATTCGCATAGTTCTTTAAGCTAGCCTAAGCACATTATGGTTGGGCCCTTATTTGTTGTAGCATTCATTAACATATCATCTACTTCTTCTTCATTACTTATTAGTTTCGGTCTAGACAGTTTACTTCTTTTTGCATAAACTCTACCATTGTATGTATATACCTACTCATAACCAGTTGATTTTAAAGCTTTGGCATATTTAAAAACATTAAGTATTTCTCTGCTAAGGACATCATTAATATAAACGGATTTTGTTTGCTGACTTTCCGGAAGTTTTGGCTTGGCCAACATTAATTTATCTTTAGATTTTTTGGACTCAAACTTTACTACCATAGAACGTTTTTTAGCAGCAGTAGAAGATTTTGTAGTTGAAGTATCCCTTTTCTTAATAAAATATGCAGCATTAATATCGCTTTCCATTAACTCTACACCGACTCTTTAGAAATGGCCATAAGTGTGTCAACTGCTGTTGCACCATCTCTTACAATAACTCCACTTATAAGACAATCTTTCTTAACAAGCTCATCATTTAAATATTTAATAGAACCTTTCAAGTCCTTAATTTCATTTTTTAACAAACGATTCTCCTTTTGCATTCACCCTTATTCTATTTGGCGTCGTCGATAGAAGGCAATGCCGTTTTTAGTCTTTTATTGCAAATCGGTATTCCAGTTGGCAATATTGCCGTTTATCGATCACTGTTAACATATTTTTGGTATTCTGTAAGTAAAATTGACGTCGTTATTGTCTTTAATTGCCAATGATTTTGTCGACGTCATTTTTGGTGTTGCCTAGTGTTGTTCTTTGTTTTAAAAAATAGATACATACCTACATATAAGAAAAAGTGTAGTTGAAAAATACATTTAAATTAAAAAATTTCAGTTAATGTGCGGTTCTGTTTATTTGCGGCTATAATCTCGATGTGCGTTCCGTCCACACGACCAATTACACCTGGAAATCCTGTTTTTTTTCGAAAAAATAAAAAATTAAATTAAAGAAAATAAGAGGTTCCCCCCCCCCGCTTCAGCAAGACCATCTGCAAGAAACCGCCCCCTGACATTTCTAATCCATTCCACCAAAAACCAATGATCAGGAGTACAGCGCCACCTTCTGGGAAGATAACAGCTAATCTATTGAAGACGCTCACCATTCACATAAAAAAAAACATCCACCGACAGATGAGGTAATTGCTGTTTGATCATTCGATGGTGAAGGTATAACACTGGGTCTTGAGTGGACAAATTTACAGCAACTTGTTTTATCAACAAATAAAGGCGCAAAATATACAAACATCTATTAACAATCTTCACATTCCAATACAATGCACTGCATGAGTAGGGGTTTGCCCCTGAGTATTGGTCTTAATAAAAAAAAAATGTTTAATTTCTTATTTTTAGCTTTTGTCATGCTAAATTTTATCCACTGTGGACGAGCTATCTCTATGGCGTCCAGTGTTTCGGGCAAAACCTTTGCCACCATTGGCTGTGAAAGTCCCAGGTTATAATCGTTTCCAACCCCTGACCAAGAATCGTAATGTCGCTGCCAATTTTATGGTGTTTGGAAAGTACGTTGATAGAGTTACTTTTTTTAAATTAATAAATAAAAAACTTTGAACATGATAATTTTAAATTTACTTCTTACTTCTCATTGGGCAAGTAAAAAATGCACGACTTCTGCAGTCTTTTATCCACTACTAAATTGGTTTTAATTTCTTCTTCACTGGAGTTTGAATCAGAAAGGAAAAACATTTTTATTTAAATTTTTTTTTTTTTCACGAAACTATTTTTTTTACCAAACAATGAAAAAGCTGTCTTTAACATTAGAGATGTGTGCTGTATTTTATTAACATTATCGATAAACAGGCAACGTCGTCATAATACTCTTATAGAATACCAAATTAACATTAAATTGATGTTGCCGTTGTTTAAAATTGCTATTGCCTTAAAATTGCTATTGTTATTGCCGACGCCAAATAGAATAAGGCTGATTGTTTAAATTTTCTTTTTATTATCTACCACCTCTCCTAAAATTTCGTCATATTGTTTTGACATGAAATTCATCGTCTCTTGTAGGTCAGACAGCCGACCAAGTTTGGTCAGTTGTTTTCTTATGTGATCTAATTCGTCACAGTAAAAGTGCCACCACTTTCTTCACAGAGACTGCAGATAAACTTCTCACTCTCATTCGTCAGCAAACTTTCATATTGACGTTTATTCAAGTTCGTACATAAAGCATGTAGTATTTTGGCGCACTTATTGCACTGTATGTAATCATCGTCTTCTTTAACCTCCATTCTACATTGACCACACAGGTTTTTTGCTTTATTATTAATTCGACGGGATTTATTGGACATTGTTTAAATTATTTAAATTCTTAACACTTTTATTTATAAGCAGATCAAAAATAGAAGATAAAAAATCAGGTTATATATTTTTTATGATTAATAGAAAATCTTGTTGCGGAGAGAAAAATTTTTGACGTCTACTATGTAAGGGTTGCCAACTCTTTTAGTTCCACTACCTCAGTTCCACTTTCGTTTTAATATCTCTGTGTTTACACGTAGAGATTCTTATTTTTAAGATTTTGGTTTATTCTTCTTTGAACTATCTTCGGCGTTCAGACAATACAATTCTTATTTTTGACGTCACGTATGTTATTTACAATTGTGTGTATGCATGTGTGCAATTACGAATGAGAGAGTTAAGCGTATTGCCAGTACAAGACAGAGTGTACTCGTTTCTTTACCCCTCGCCTCCTTCGCCCATAAACATGCAATCTTAAAAATAAGAATCTCTACGTGTAAACATAGAGTATACTTTCATACATGGTTATAATTAGGGCAACCAAAAATATGCTCTAAAAAATTAGCGCCTAAAATATGCATTGAAAAAACAGTTGTAAGGGTTAAAAATATGACCTATAAAACTCATAATGCATACATAAGTATGTTGTTATAAAATTACGTGAATTTATTTTGCAAAAATTTTAAAACTTGAAAAGTAACAAATAAAATTAGCCATCAACCAAATAAAATAAAATTCACTTATATTTGCATACATATACATATGTATGTATGTATAATATTTTAATTCCAAAATTAGACAAAAATAAAAAAGTAAAAAAAATTCAGAAGAATACAAAACAAAAGAGTAAAAAAAAATTTTTTGTAAATTATTGTTGCAATAAATGACACTTTTTGAAACATGAAGCTTTGTCTGTTTGATCCTAAAACGCTCTTTTACATCGAGGAAGTTTTTTCGACATCAACGGGAGTAAGTTTAATATGCTTTTGACTTCCGAGGTGTTGTTTGTGGTAAATATTATCTTTGCTGACACTGGCTTATTGAAAACTTTACAAAACAGAATTTTTCTATTGTAAAGGATCATAAAGGTAATTACAGGATCGCCATATAAAGGGTTATAAAAGTGTTTAAAATGTACCTATTGACATTACATTAGTGTCCTAAACGCGACTAATGTAATGGAAGCCTTGGATTGTAAAGCGAGGCTTCAGAAACTCGGCAGTCGAGCAATAAATGCCCTTTTATGAGTTAAGTAAAACACGAGAGTTCAAATGTTAAACTATAACTGAAATTTTTATTTAAAATTCAACAACTTATATACTATTTTACAAATTATCTTAAAATTATCTAAAGTATTCTGCATTTCTTTCATATTACCAAAATACCTTAAGTAACATGGTGTTTGTCTTTGCATTTACATTACAAATGCATTTACTGATCGATTGACCAATCAGTATAGCTCATTATGATATTTGATACAACATAATTAGTTTTGTATCAAAAAGAATTTTGTTTTGTTTTTTGTTTATTCTTCAAATACGGTCAATTACCTGAGCAATGAAAAGTACGGTCAATTACCTAAGAAATGAATTGCCTGTACAGCAAATAAAAATAATAAAAAATAAAAATACTCATGTTACAATTCGCGGAAGGTATTTAGGTATATGTATGAAATGTGTTTGTTATATGTGTCTTAATGTTTATAAAAAATAAAAATAATATTTTAAGAATTTGTTTTTTTCTTTAGTTCTTTTTTGTTCTTTTTTTTCTAAAAAAATATTGTGTAGAAAAACCAAAATGATTATACATCACACCCTTACCCTTAAGATAAAATTTATGAGATTTTGAATAAATTTAAATCTGAATACAAATTAATAAGTTTGGTTTTTTTTTTTTTTTGTATTATATAATTAATGTATTAGTTTGTTAAATTATTATAAATATAAGTATGTTCTTATTTTACTTATTCTAGTGATATATGCATATGTATATTATTTTTATATTTATATAAGGTGTGCGTCACTATAAACTGTAACACATCAAAAGTCAAATAAAAACTGACTGGAGTAAGCTAGAGTTAAAAATAAAACAGTTTTATTTTGCATTTTTATTACAGATTTATATTCTGTATTATTTTATTTAAAAATTAATTTAATTTTATAAAATTTTTTATTTTATTCATTATGCCATCCATAAGCAAAGTTACAGTGTTTTCGGTGATTTTTTTGGTACCAGCTGTCCATTTATATCGAAAACTAGTAATGGTTTTGGGAACAGATGTACTCTTCTTTAGTTCTCTTTTGACCAGAGCCCAATATCTTTCAATAGGCCGCAGCTCTGGGCAGTTTGGTGGGTTAGCCTCTTTTGGAACAAAAATAACATTATTTTTATTATACCAGTCTATTGCGCTTTTACTGTAGTGACATGTTGCCAAATCTAGCCAGAAGAGTGTTGATATGTTGTGCTGTCTTAGAAATGGGAGCAACCTCTTTTGAAGACACTCTTTGATATAAATATCTGAGTTTATTGATCCCAATGTAACAAACGATGCACTTCTGTTGCCGCAGCTACAAATAACCTGCCAAACTAGGAACTTTTTGGGAAATTTTGATAGTTTCTTAGTTCAGAACTCTTCAGAAACATTGCCTCTACTATCCGCTACATAAAACTCTTGGCCAAGAAGCTGCGCAAAGTCTGCAAAAACGTAAGTTTCATCATCCATTACACAACATTCGAACTTTTGAAAAAATTCTTTTTTGAGGAGTTTTGCTCTTTTTTTTGCTTCAATATTCTTCTTAGCATTTCTATCCGGAACTTTTTGGACTTTAAATGTTTTAAGGCCAGCTTTAGCTTTAACTCGGCGCACAAAACTTTTCGAACATTGCACGCGCCGGGCCACTTCGCGACCAGAAATGTTTGGAAGAGCCAGCAAAAGCTTCTCAACCTTTTTGGCTTTCGCGTCGTTCGTTACCAGTTTTGCTTTACCTGTTCCAGGCTTTCTTTCAATTTTTAGGTCTTTGTTGAACTTTTTGACCACTCTGGAAACACATTGGCTGGTCACGTGGACTTCCCTAGCAACTTTTGTATAACTCCAATATGATTTTTTTTTAATTATTTGAATAATTTTTGTATGCACTTGTCTTTGATTATCCATTATGAACTAACTAACAAGTCAAATTTGACAAACTGATACATTTTAAAATCTGACACATTTTTCAAAGATATTGTGACTAAAAAAAATAATTTTGATTAAAGGTGAAAAAAGTTATTAAAAAAAATGGGTGTTACACTTTATAGTGACGCACACCTTATATATATATATATATATTTTTTTTTTTAACTATTCTTTTTATACAATTTTAATGAGTTATTATGGAATACTTTTTCCTTATTATTTATTTCTAATATTGAATTACAATTTTGTCTTTTTATTATTCTATATGGACCAATGTAGGGACTCTGATTTTTCTTTCTACTTTCTAATTTTACTAGTACTAAGTCTCCTACTTCAAAAGAACTTTTCATAATTTTCTTATCATATTCTAATTTTGATTTTTCTTTTGCTATATTTACCAAATGTTTAGCGTTATCTAATGCTCTCTTAATCCTAGTCCTAAGTTCGTTAGCATAATTTTCTAAATCATAAACTTTAGTATTAGTGCATAATGCGTCTGTGGGTAAAGTTGGTAATTTGCCAAAAATCAATTGGAATGGAGAATAGTTGTTATTTACATGAGGTGTGGTTGTTAGGTCAACGTATAAATATTCGCTAAAATATTTCATTAATTTATTTTATATTATATTAAATTTGTATTATTTTTGCTATTTCATTTCAACTTTTATTTTGCCATTTTGTCCCACTGTATTTTTATCGCAATTAAACCCAAAGTGGTCCACTGTTCATATTTTTGTTAATTATCCCGTTAGTTTTCATAATTTGTATTTTTCTTATTTCTTTTGAATTACATACATTGTTTTGTTGTTGCCTTAAAGAATTTTAAATATTTGCAATTTATCTAAATGCAAATTGTTTTTGCAATATAATCAAACAGTATTTAATAAGTAAATGAAAACAACAACAGTGTCCCTTTGGTATTAAATATTTACAGTTTGCCCAAATAAATAAATCATGTTATTTTTAAGTAGAAAGAAGTAATTTGTTAAATAAAGAAAACATTGTAAATCTTGAATTCAAACCGATCGGGTCTTGTTAATTATTAAGCGGTCGCTATTTTCTCTAAAAAACAATTAAGTTTTTGTTGTCCCAAATTTGCATTTAGCAGCCTATAGATAACAACTTAAAATTACCAAGTTGCTGCCGGTGAGAAAAACTCTTCTTATCGTACATTTTTGGCGCCCAACGTGGGGCACGATCTTAGTTATTTTAAAATTTTTCGTGGTGCGGTCCGTGTTAAATACCAATTGTTTTAGTGGACAAAATTTCGTGTTTAAAAATAAAATTAAATTTCATAGTTCAACAAGACTTTGAACAATTAAAAACCATAAAAATAAAGTGACTCTAAATTGTGAAAATATTAAAATAAAATATTTTGTGTTTCGGTTCGCGTTTCAATTTAAAATAAATTTTTTATTGTACATTATCTCGTAATGACGCTGGAGAAGGTCAAGCAACAACGGGCTAATACAAAGAAAAGTATTAGCCGCATAAAAAATCAAATTGAAGCCAATGGTAAAGGTGAAGGAAGAACTCTGTCTTCTGCTGAGTTGAAATGCCGCTTGGGAATTCTGGAGTCGTATTTCAAGCAGATATTAACGTATCAAAACCAAATAGAGGAGTACGACCCAGACGACAATGGTAGGCCCGAAATTGAAGATTTGTACATCACAGCCAAAATGAATATTCAGGCACAGCTAAGTGAAGATGGTCACAATACAACGATGTCAGACTCTACAATTTGTTTCCCCGTTGCCAACCACAAATTGCCCCAACTAAAATTGCCCACATTTAGTGGTAAGTACAGTGAGTACAAAAATTTTATAACGTCGTTCAACCAGATTATTGACCGTGAATTTGGCCTTTCGAATATTGAAAAATTTAACCATTTGCTCAATTGCCTTCATGGTCAAGCCCTTGAAACAGTCAAGGCTTTTCAAATTACAAATGAAAATTATCCAAAGGCCCTAGAACGACTAAAGGCTCGATATGATAATAGCTCACTTATTTTTATGGAAAATATTACAACACTTTTCGAACTTCCTGCCATGTCTAAATATAATTGCGCTCAATTACGTAGTCTTGTTGATAATGTTTCTGCTCTTTATAGTTCCCTACAATCTCTTGGTTCATCTAATGATATAGCTAACTCTATGTTAATCTACATTGTGATGGAAAAAGTGGATGAAGACACTAGAAGAAAATGGAAGGACTCTTTAGATTTTACTAAGCTGCCATCTTGGGATGATTGCTCTAAAGTGTTAGAAAGACGTTGTCAATTTTTGGAGTCGATTGACAGCAGCCACACACACTTTGATGTTCGTAAAAACGATTGTAATTCTGGTAAGCCTAAGTCTAAAAATCCTAAACCTGGATATACTTTTTCGGTCTCAAAACGCGTTTGTCCACTTTGCTCAAAACCCGATCATACAATTAGTCGTTGTTCTCGCTTTAAGGATATGGATGTAACTTCTCGTTTCGAAAATATTAAACGACTTGGTCTTTGTTTAAATTGTTTGTCTAAAGGGCATCAAGTAAATAACTGTTCCTCTTCATTCAAGTGCAAATTTTGTTCTCGGTCTCATCATAGTTTGCTTCATCGCTCTCAGCCAGCTAGGCCCTCGACTCCTGCTGCTGAATCAACCCCTTGTATTTCTCGTCAAGCCGTGAATGAAATTTCTGC
This sequence comes from Metopia argyrocephala, assembly GCA_963576795.1. Taxonomy (NCBI): domain Eukaryota; kingdom Metazoa; phylum Arthropoda; class Insecta; order Diptera; family Sarcophagidae; genus Metopia; species Metopia argyrocephala. Next base: position 74,064,115 of record OY756210.1, on the reverse strand, counting down.
CTCGGTCCATAGCCATATGGAAAAATCTTCGCCGGAACAAGTATTACTTGCTACTGCCATGGTTTTAGTTCGTGATTCTACTGGTCGTTATCAATTAGGACGAGCTTTGTTAGATTCCTGCTCCCAATTAAATTTTATGACACATGAATTTTCTCAAAAATTGCATCTACCCCGCACCAAACAAACTACTGAAGTTGCTGGTATAGGAAACAGTCACACTAAAACAAAACACAAGTCGTCTACAAATGTCAAATCTCGTCTCACTGAATTTGAAACTTCACTTTCGTTTTGTATTACGCCTCATATTTCGTACCAACCTGATCCCGAACTCGATGTCTCATCTTGGAATTTGCCTCCAAATACCCAGCTCGCTGATGAAGACTTTTTTAAATCTAAACGAATAGATTTACTCATTGGTACTGAAACTTTCTTTGATATTTTGTCTGTGGGTCAAATTAAACTTGGTCCAAATCTGCCCACACTACAAAAAACATTATTCGGATGGATTGTTGCTGGTAGATACATCTCTAACCCACCTAATGCTTTTGGCTCTTGTATGCTGTCACTGGAAGAAGATATTGATGCTAAACTTCAACGCCTATGGGAAATAGAAGAAATTCCTGATAGTTCAACTGCTCTAACACCAGAACAGTCTGAGTGTGAATCATTTTATGATAAAACAGTGTATCGTGAATCCAATGGTAGGATTGTTGTCAAACTGCCTTTCAAAGATTCTCCTGACTCTTTGGGCATCTCAAAAAATATGGCTTTTAAAAGGTTCGTATCCCAAGAGAGACGATTTGCTCGTGACAACGATTTGAAAAAACAATATGTGGCTTTCATGAATGAATATGAAAAATGTGGTCATATGAGCCTAGTTCGCAGCCCCCTCTTAAATGAGCCTCACTATTTCATTCCTCATCACTGTGTTTTCAAACATAATAGTACTTCAACGAAGTTAAGAGTGGTTTTTGACGCTTCATGCTTAACATCGACCCACAAATCGCTTAATGACATTTTAATGATTGGCCCTACAATACAGGATGAGTTGTACAACATTTTGCTTCGTTTTCGTCTTTACCGTTTTGCTCTCACAGCCGATATAGTTAAAATGTATAGACAAGTCCTTGTAGCACCAGACGACAGAAAATTTCAATATATTTTGTCGAGAAATTCTGATGAAGACGAAATTCGTGTTTACCAGCTCAATACGGTTACTTATGGAATGTCAGCGGCACCTTATCTAGCTATTAGAAGTCTTCACTACCTTGCAGATCAATATGCAGATGAATTTGAACTTGGCTCTAAAGTCATAAAAACATCATTTTATGTGGATGACTTTCTAGGTGACGCAGGCACAGTGGAAGAGCTGGCCCAAATTAAAATGGAGATATCCGAAATACTAGCCCGCGGTTGTTTTCAGCTGGATAAATGGCATTCAAATCATAAAGATTTTCAGAATGATACAACAGTTAAAGATTTGAATATTGAAGAATCGTCTATAACAAATGCTCTTGGTATCACATGGGATCAAAATAAAGACATTTTTCTATTTTCGTTTTCGCCTAAACCAAACCTCAATGATAAAATAACAAAAAGATCTATATTATCGCTTTCGTCGTCACTTTTTGATCCATTGGGACTTTTAGCTCCGCTGATTATTAAAGCAAAAATTATTATGCAAGAATTATGGATTTTAAAAATTGGCTGGGATGAGTCTGTTTCTCAAGAATTACATACAGCGTGGCAAAATTTCTGCTCTGATCTTAAACTGCTGACTTCGCTTAAAATACCTCGTTTTTGCCTAGCTGCTTTTGCTAAATCCATACAACTTCATGGTTTTTGTGACTCATCAATACGTGCTTATGGTTGCTGTTTATATCTTCGAGTTGTAGATTCTTCTGGTAATATTTCTGTTCGACTTTTCACCGCAAAATCTAGAGTGGCTCCCACAAAACGAAAATCTTTGCCAAAATTAGAATTGTGTGGTGCTCAACTACTGGCGAAATTGTATTCTAAAATTAAAAGGCTTTTCATTATTAAAAATCCCGAGGTAATATTCTGGACAGATTCACAAATTGTGCTCCATTGGCTCAAGCAGCACTCTTCAACTTTGTCTGTTTTCGTCGGCAACAGAGTATCAGAAATTCAAGATATCACCAAAGGCTGTGTTTGGCGACATGTTCCAACACATTGCAATCCTGCAGACATTGTTTCCCGAGGCTCAACAGTACAGGAACTTTCGTCATCTATATGGTTCAACGGTCCCTCATTTCTTACTTTAAATCCACATCAATGGCCAGTTAGTAAGGCAGATAAAATCTCTGAAGAAGCTCAAGAAGAAATAGATAAAGAAAAACGTAAAACTGTGCTTTACCTGGAAATTAAATCTAATTACATATTGAGTTCCATCGAAAAATACAGCTCGTATATGAAAATTATTCGTATTGTTGCCTGGATGCTTCGTTTCTCACAAAAATTCAAATCTAATATTTTCAACTCTGATTCTTTACAGCCCCAAGAACTCCAAAACGCTTTACTACGCATAGTATTCAACATCCAAAAGCAATATTTTCAAGATGACATCACACGAACTATAAAGAAAAAAGATCCACAGGGCGCTTTAAAGTGTCTCAACCCTTTTGTTGATTCATCAAATGGGTTTAATTTGCTGAAGGTTGGTGGCCGGTTAGAATATGCTGCAATTTCAGAAGGTCAAAAGCACCCTATCATCCTGCCTGCCAAAAATCATTTTGTCAACTGCTATGTACGCCATCTCCATACAAGTAATTATCACGCTGGACCAAAGGCTCTGATGGCGCTTATTCGTCAACAATTTTGGATTATCAACTCCCGAAATCTGTGTCGTCGTATTGTTAACTCATGCATTCGTTATCGCCCAAAATTGCTTCAACAAATGATGGGAAATTTACCTGTAGAGCGACTCAACCCTGCTAGACCATTTGCTAGATGCGCTGTTGATTTTTGTGGTCCAGTCAACACATACTATCGCATTCGAGGAAAGATACCTTACAAAACCTACATTGCCATTTTTGTTTGTCTCGCAACTAAAGCAGTACATATCGAAGTTGTCTCTGATTTGTCAACAGACGCCTTTATTGCCGCCCTAAAAAGGATGATTGGACGAAGAGGTTTACCCACAGATATATTCTGTGATAATGCCACCAATTTTGTTGGTGCAAATTCTAAGTTGTCTCAACTGAAGTCGTTCCTTTTTGATCCAAAAAATCAAAATTTTATATCAAATTATTGCTCTAACCAATTTATTAATTTTCGCTTTATTCCTCCTAGGACACCACATTTTGGCGGATTGTGGGAGGCGGCCGTAAAATCAGCCAAGGGCCACTTAAACAAGACGTTAGTAAACGCAAGGCTTACATACGAGGAGCTTGCAACAGCAATGGTCGAGATTGAGGCCATACTGAATTCCAGACCAATTTCACCTTTATCATCCGATCCCAGTGACTTTGAAGCTCTTACACCAGGCCATTTCCTGATAGGCGCCCCTCTTCGTGGTTTGCTAGAACGTGATGTCCCATCAAAGGAGATCAATAATCTTGAATATTGGGCTCGAATAAGTGCAATCAAGCAACATTTTTGGAAGAAGTGGTCCCATGACTATGTAAATGAACTCCAGACTCGAAACAAATGGATAAGCTCTAATAAAAACATCGCTACTGGTGCACTGGTTCTTATCTTTGAGGACAACTTACCCCCACAACAATGGCTTATGGGCAAAATCGTTAACGTGGTACATGGTAGAGATAATCGAGTGAGAGTAGTAGACATAAAAACAGCCAAAGGAATAATACGTCGCCCTATCCACAGACTGGCTCTTCTAATTTCTTCTTGAAAGTATCCTTTCAATGGGGCCGGTATGTTAGGTCAACGTATAAATATTCGCTAAAATATTTCATTAATTTATTTTATATTATATTAAATTTGTATTATTTTTGCTATTTCATTTCAACTTTTATTTTGCCATTTTGTCCCACTGTATTTTTATCGCAATTAAACCCAAAGTGGTCCACTGTTCATATTTTTGTTAATTATCCCGTTAGTTTTCATAATTTGTATTTTTCTTATTTCTTTTGAATTACATACACATAATGAAAAAAGTCTCCGTACAGAGAGACATTTTTTACGTTTTAGCAATTTGCAAAAAATTGAAACTATTTTTTACTTTTATTTTTGGTTTATTTAATTCATTACCTTCGTAACTAAAACCCACTATATAAAAAACAGTAACAATTTTAATAGAAACAACAAAAAAACTCAAAAACATATTCCATTTCATAAAAAGGCACCAAAAAAGTCTCCGTACAGTACATTGTATTCTTCTTAAAAACTATGATTTAAAAAAAAATCTTTAATCTAATATGATGTTGGGCCTCCTTTATTGGTTATTACAGCATTTAGTCTATTTTTTATAGAATGGACCAGCTTTTTTGTAGTCTGGGGGTCGATTTTTTCCCATTCGTCCTTGATCACAGCTTTAAGCTGGTTAATATTGGAAATATCGTGTTCGCGAACCTTTTTTCCCAAGTGATCCCACAGAGATCCATAGGGTTGAGGTCTGGTGTTTGAGCCGGATGATTTAATTGACGGTGAACATTGTAAAGGAGCCATTCCTTGACTAACATTGATGTGTGCTTTGGGTCGTTGTCTTGTTGAAAGGTGAAACAACGACCCAAGCCTAATTTTTCTGCACTTTGTTTTAAGTTTTCTTTCAGAATATTTAAGTACGCAAATTTATCCATCGTATTTTCCACGAAAACAAGGTTACCTACCCCAGATGAAGCCATACAACCCCAAACCATTACGCTTCCGCCTCTATGTTTTACCGTGGGAGTCAAATTCTTCGCATTCAATTGAGTGTTTGGTTTTCTCCACACCATTTTCCTTCCATCTGAACCGAAAACATTAAATTTACTTTCGTCACTAAAAATAACAGTATCCCAAAATGAGAAATCCTTGTCAATATGTTCAGTAGCAAAGTCTAATCTTTTTTGTATATTAACTTTTCGAACATAGGGCTTCTTACGGCTAACACGACCATTATATCCATTTCTTTTAAGTACGTTTCTAATGGTTTGAGGGTCTACAGTTATTTGGTCGGTGGCTTTGAGGTTTCCTGTAAGGACTAGGGCACTAATTTTGGGATTATCCTTAATAGTGCGTAAAATTCTATTTTCAAGACGCTTGTTTATTTTTCTTGGACGTCCATTTCTGGGTTTATTTTCGACTGTTCCATATTTTTTGCATTGGTCAATGACGTATTGAACAGAAGACCGTGGTCTGCTTACAATTTTAGCGATTTCTGACAAAGTTTTACCATTTTTTCTCAAGTTAATAATAATATTTTTTGTATCCGTTGACATTTGCTTATTTTTGCATTCCATTATTGTTTAATTTACTTTTTTCTTTTGATTTTCACTTCAGAAACTAATGAGTTATTAAAAACCAAAAATTCAATTTCTACGAACGCGTCAAAGTACCGTTAATATAAAAAACATTCATTGTACGGAGACTTTTTTGACATGCTAAAGTGGGGCTGCCACATGTTATCTTTAATAAGTCAGTCAGTTTTGCGACGGTGGAGCAGTGTTGCCATTTGTTAATTCCCTTGTATGCCCGCATCAATTCAAGATATAAATTTTTAAAATTGATCCACTATTATTTCAAATATAACAAATTTAGTAACATTTTTTAAACTGTACGGAGACTTTTTTGATTATGTGTACATTGTTTTGTTGTTGCCTTAAAGAATTTTAAATATTTGCAATTTATCTAAATGCAAATTGTTTTTGCAATATAATCAAACAGTATTTAATAAGTAAATGAAAACAACAACAGTGTCCCTTTGGTATTAAATATTTACAGTTTGCCCAAATAAATAAATCATGTTATTTTTAAGTAGAAAGAAGTAATTTGTTAAATAAAGAAAACATTGTAAATCTTGAATTCAAACCGATCGGGTCTTGTTAATTATTAAGCGGTCGCTATTTTCTCTAAAAAACAATTAAGTTTTTGTTGTCCCAAATTTGCATTTAGCAGCCTATAGATAACAACTTAAAATTACCAAGTTGCTCTATATCGCTGCCGGTGAGAAAAACTCTTCTTATCGTACAGTGGTATTATACGCAAATGTATAATAAGGTATCCACTTATCCCATTCCAAATCTTTAACAAAGTTTAACATATATTCATTTAATACTCTGTGATTTCTTTCTAGTGTTCCTATAGATTGATGGTGATATGGTGCTGAGAATTTTTGATCTATATTTAATAGTTTGCATATTTCATTCATTAATTCGTTTTTGAATTCAGTGCCTCTATCTGATTTTAATACTTTAAAACAACCATATTTCAAAATAAACTGTTCTACTAAAGTTTTAGCTATATTTTTCGCTTCTTTTGTTTCTATAGGGTATGCTACAACATATTTTGTTAATTCGCACTGCATTGTTAATATATATCTATAATTATTAGAAATTCTTAATGGTCCAACTGTATCTATTTCTATTACTTCAAAACTAGTACTTGGGGTTTCGGTGATATTCATTTCTTCTTTAATATGTTTTGTTTGCTTATTTCTTAAACATTTATCGCAATTTACTACGTAATCTCTAACCATTTTTCTCATATTTTTCCAAACATATCTTTGTTTGAGTCTTAGTACAGTCTTTCTAATGCCTAAGTGTCCTGATAGTGGTGAGTTGTGGTATTCTTCAATCAATTTATTTTGTAATTTTTTATTCTTAATGTACTGCAAGGGTTTATACAAGATGATATTCAAGTTAAGATTTTTATATTTTTTAGATTTTTTCAATCCCTGGTATACCTCATCATAAATTCTCTTCATATATTCTACTGATATCAGTTTAAAAATTTCATCGTCGCTAGCTAATGCGAGATCCTTAATATTTTGCTCATGCATATAGATTATTAGCTTCTCTAGAAACAAAACGTATTTTGCAAGATCATCACTAATATTCATATGATAGCCATTATTTATATATTCAATGGTACCATTTAATTTATCATTCTTCATATTCATATTTGTATTTATACCGTTATTAATTTTAAATTTCAATTTGTGCACATTTTTAATATCTTGTAATGACGTACATTCCCATATGTTTGTATATTCTTGTTGTTGGGATATGTCTTTCTCATCTGAATTATTTTCAGTTATTTTACCCTTTGCGTTCATTCCACGCGTAATTGCTAAGACTTTTGTTGGTTTGGTATAATCGTCTTCTATTGGAATCATGTTTTTCAGCATATCGGAATCTATCTTAATTCTAGATAATGCATCAGCATTTGTATTAATTTTTCCTTTTTTGTATACAATTTCAAAGTCATAGTCTGATAAATCAATCCGTACTCTAGTTAATTTAGAGGAAGGGTTTTTATGTGTAAAAAGTGAAACAAGAGGTCTGTGGTAAGTTACTACTATAAATCTTCTACCATGTAAATATGGTCTAAAGAATTCAATACCCCAATGTATAGCAAGTAATTCTTTTTCTATTAAGGGTTTATTAATTTCGTGTTTATTTAAAGTTCTGCTAGCATAGGTTATTGGCAAATCTGTTCCTATTTCTCCCTGTGATAAGATTGCACCTAAAGCATAATTTGAAGCATCTGTCGTTAAAATGAAAGGTTTGTCAAAATCTGGATATTGTAATATTGGGGGATTAACTAATTTTTCTTTTAATATCTCAAAGGTTTGTTGACATTCATCTGTCCATTCAAATATTTTCCCTTTCTTTGTTTGATCATTCAGACATTTTGTTAATTCAGCGAAATCTTTTATGAAACGTCTATAGTAATTGCAAAATGCTACAAATCGTTTTACTTCGTCAGCATCTTTAGGTATTGGATAATTTTGAATTGCTTTGTGTTTTGCCGGGTCTGTTTCAATACCTTCTTTTGTTATCAGTACCGCGATTCAGTAACTTTTAACAATACGATATTCGCAAAAGAAGTCGACAGTTTTTATTGTTTGCAGTAACGATTGTGTGATTCACTAAGTACATTTTATCGACAGTCGACAACTGTAGTTTTCTTTATGTTTAAATTGCAATAATGGGGCAGCACCGTATAAAATCAGTCAGTTTTTGAGTAGTTGGCAATTAAAATGGGTAGAAAGTTAGCAAAGTCATAAACCTCTAGTATCGTTTGGTATAAAAACACACAGAAATGGTTTTCAAACAAACTAGTTAATAGCGTAGGCACATCTCTCTACAAAATTTCAATATAAAAAATTTACGATTTTCCAACTGCATAAACAGCATAAAAATTTTTGGCGTTAGTTTACGACAACAGCCATCGTAAACAAAAAATAATGAATAGCAATATCGACAATTCTGTTGTTTACTGTTGAAAACAATGCGATTATCGTAAAAATATGTTACTGAATTGCGCCACAGGTGACCTAAATAAACAACTTCTGACTTTAAAAATACACATTTTTTAGCGTTTAATTTTAAATTGTATTTTGATAAACGTTCAAAGACCTGTCTTAGATTGTCATTGTGATGTTTTAAACTACATCCAAAAATTATGATGTCGTCTACATATAAAAATGCCTTACTATCGAGACCTGAAAGTGCTATTGTTAACATACGTTGGAAACTATTTGATGAAATTTTAAGTCCAAAAGGTAATCTTTTAAACTGATAGTGACCATTGGGTGTAGAAAATGCTGTTGGTTTTCTTGATTCCTTATCTAAGTTAATTTGATGAAACGAGCTTGTCATATCCAGGGTTGAAAAATATTTTGCTCTTCCTAATTTATCTAATACATCTTCAATTCTTGTAAGTGGAAATTTATCATTAACTATTTTCTTATTTAATAGTCTAAAATCTACTACAAGTCGCCATTTCTTTTTGTCTCCATCGCTCTTCTTTGGTACAACAAGTAATGGTGAGTTGTATGGACTGGTTGAATGTTCAATAATATCATTATCAAGTAATCCTTGAACTTGCTGATCGATTTCTTCTATCTGAGTTTGTGGAAGTCTATAGTTTTTAATGTAAACTGGTGTTTTATCGGTTAAATTAAGATGTTGTGTATAGAAATTATTTGCTGTTAAAACGTCGCCTTCTAAGTGGAATATGTCTTGATAGTCTTTAAAAATTTTAATCAATTCATCCGTTGCTTTACTGTCATTATTGTCAACGTTTGTAATTAGTTAGTTTCAACGTTTGTAATAGTTCGCTAAATCTGTCTTTATTGTCTTGTTTATTGTGATTTTGTGTTTTAGTGAGAAAAACGTATTTATTTAATGGTTCTATTTCAAACTTAATATTCTTTAATATTACATCTTCATCTGTTGTATTTAGAAATTTAACATGACTAATGCCTTTTCCTGGAACTATTGTATTTCCTACAAAAATTCCTGGCTCTAATTCTTTACTTAGAATAATGCTATCTTCTGTTAAATTTAGTTTTATTGGATATATTAATTCAGATCGCTTTTCTATTTTAATGTAGTAATCTCTATTTATTCTAGATTTCATGGGAATTGTAATTTCTGTTTCCTGTACGGTTAATGAAATCGTGAATGTTTCATAATCAATTTTGCATAAAAATGTTGTGAAAAAATCTCTTCCTAAGATTCCGTCCGTTGGTATTGGAAAATTATCATCGACTATGTGGAAATTGTGTTTTGATTCGCTATCGTATACGTTAAAATCTAATTCTGTGATTCCAATAGATTTTATCTTCTCATTCGTTATACCAGAGAATGAACATGATTGTTCTTTATCAATAAAAAGATTTTCATTCAATTTACCTAATTTACATAATGAAATATCAGCCCCTGTGTCTATTAAAAATGTTAAACTAGTTTTTGTTCCTACGTCTAGTTCTATATAATTAGTAGTATTTTCAGAGATAGAAAAAATTTTATTCAATTCTGCTCCGGAGGATGAATGATTTAATTCCGATTGTTCATCTCCGGGCCCTCGGAGTTTTCCTGAACTATACGTACGTTGTTTCTATTATTATTGTACTTATTATTATAATTGTTATTGTTATTGTAATTGTCATTCTGGTTTCGTCTACCATTATAATTGTTGTTTTTCCTATTGTTGGGACGATTATTATTCTGGTAATTGTTATTCCCATTATTATTATTATATCTATCGTTATTATTTCTATTGTTATTATTTCTATAATTGTTGTTGTTTCTGTCATTATTAATATTTCTGTTGTTAATATTCCTATTATTATAATTATTATTATAATTATTATTCCACCTATTATTTCTACTTGAAAAATATAATATCTGATTTTCATTATTGGCAAAATCTTTCTCTAATTCTATTGCCAATTGTACTGCTTCATTCAAATCCTTAGGTTTGGAAGCAAAAATTGTTGGCTTAATGTCTGCATTAAGACCATTTTTGAATATATTTAATGCGTAGGTGTTGTTGAGGGAAATAATTGTATCTTTTTGTATACCATTGCATTGTGGTATTTCATTTATTTGCAGTTCATTCAATTCTGCAATCATTTCTAACAGTTTTTCGTGATAAGCCTGTACCTTCATGTTCTTCTGTATAAATTTGCTCAAAGTTAGCTGTATTTGTGCTACGGTCTTTGTAGACTTGTATCTTGACTGAAGGGAACTTTTAAGATCATCAAAATTATTAATGTTGTTAGTGCTTATGGCAGTTCGCACACTTGGTGTTAATTTAACATTAATGACAAAATCTATAAGTGTCACTTTTGCTTCGGTTGTCAAAGAATTGTAAATTATTTCAATTATTTTCAGAAATGAAATTAATTCTTTATAATTTCCAGAAAATTCTGGTATAGTTTTCAAAGATACTTCTAAATTGAATGATGCCATTTTTATTATAGAATTTGAACCTGTACTTTTAGTGGCTATGTTTGAAATTTCGGTCTCTTTTTCTAATTCTTCTAGTTTCTGTTGCAATATAGTCTTTGCCTTCTCATAATATATATTGAATTTATCTATTAATTCCTTTTTTATTTCTTTACTGGAGCTAAATTCTAAAAATTGTCTCTTTATTAGGTCTACTTCTTCTAATTTCAAAGCTAACGTTCTGCTAGTGTACCCTCTACTACCAGATTTTCTTAAGTTAGTTATTATTTTTTCTAGACTATCTATTAATTGGTCCATTTACAATCATTCAAAATTTTTCTATTATAATTTAATTTTATTTAAACATTATTATTGACCTTCTTGTTTAGATAATTCTTATAGTAATTGCTTAACTTTGAAATACATATAATGAAAATTAAAATTGAAATTAAAATTGTTATTAGAGTTAAATGTTCATTATTTTCTTTTGGTTTCTGGGTGTTGTTGCCTACTTCGTAACTGGCAATTGCAACTAAAATCGTGTTGCTGATTTTACTCCACCAACCCATGTTTTATTTTATTTCTTGGTTTTTAATAAAGCAGTATTTTAACTACCAAAAATATCTAGTTTTTATATTAGCTGCTTTTCTTTAGTGTTCAAAAATATCTTTAAAAAAATTTGTTTTTGGAAAGCTTTCAACAGGCTTTTTTTTTATATATCTTTTTAATATAATTCAATATTAATAAATTCAATATTTTTTCAAAGTAAATGGAATGGAAAGGTTCCAGTTATGTGGGCAGGACCAAAAATGGAAGATTCCAGATAGTTGGGCAGGATTATTTTAAAAATGGAAGATTCCAGTTAGGTGGGCAGGATCGCCATGTAAAGGATCATAAAGGTAATTACAGGATCGCCATATAAAGGGTTATAAAAGTGTTTAAAATGTACCTATTGACATTACATTAGTGTCCTAAACGCGACTAATGTAATGGAAGCCTTGGATTGTAAAGCGAGGCTTCAGAAACTCGGCAGTCGAGCAATAAATGCCCTTTTATGAGTTAAGTAAAACACGAGAGTTCAAATGTTAAACTATAACTGAAATTTTTATTTAAAATTCAACAACTTATATACTATTTTACAAATTATCTTAAAATTATCTAAAGTATTCTGCATTTCTTTCATATTACCAAAATACCTTAAGTAACATGGTGTTTGTCTTTGCATTTACATTACAAATGCATTTACTGATCGATTGACCAATCAGTATAGCTCATTATGATATTTGATACAACATAATTAGTTTTGTATCAAAAAGAATTTTGTTTTGTTTTTTGTTTATTCTTCAAATACGGTCAATTACCTGAGCAATGAAAAGTACGGTCAATTACCTAAGAAATGAATTGCCTGTACAGCAAATAAAAATAATAAAAAATAAAAATACTCATGTTACAATTCGCGGAAGGTATTTAGGTATATGTATGAAATGTGTTTGTTATATGTGTCTTAATGTTTATAAAAAATAAAAATAATATTTTAAGAATTTGTTTTTTTCTTTAGTTCTTTTTTGTTCTTTTTTTTCTAAAAAAATATTGTGTAGAAAAACCAAAATGATTATACATCACACTATCATTTTTTAAATTTGGACCTTCATGAACCGTTTCCGAAATTTTCCCCATTTTCATAAATGTTAGTTTCAAGCGTTTTCAAGAGTACTCCTATTATTTAATAGGTAATCATTATTTTAAAAAAATAAAAATTGGTAATACACGTAATGTAATGTAAAATTTGTAAAATATGCCATACAAATATGAAAAAAATTGAAAAATGCAATAGTATGCAATTATGGCGAAATATGCAAAAATAACAAATACGGGTTAAACGTCGTAGTTTTTCCTAAAATGAATTAATATTTTGCTTGTTATCTCAGTAACATCCAGAAAAATAAAATGCCAAAGACGTGCTGCATGAATGAAAAAATGACATTCAGAAACATGAAAACGGTGAAAGGGGATTATAATCCTTCTACCCCTTAGTGATCTCGCGAACCTAATTTTATCGCTGAGATAACGTGGAGATTCAGAGTAAATAATCTTAGGTAAAAATAGGAGTACGCGAATATTAAGCAGATTGTTAAATGAAACCTGTATAACTTCGAAGAAAAATGGGACACATGATCATATTTTCCCAAGCCATACACATATCTTACAATGCTATTATATAAAACATTCAGCCTTCTCTTGCTAACAGAGTCACAATTCGCAAAAAGCTCACATCCGTACAACAATCCAGGTAAAAGGTAGGACTTTGCAATCATTTGTCGAATATTTAAAGGGGTATAATATTGTGTTGACCAAAGGGACCTTAGTTTCATATAAGTTTGACCCACAAGTGTGTTAACATAATTTGTCCATGTTAGGTTGTAATTAAAAATCATCCCAAGGTTCTTGACAGCATTTACAATTCTAATCTTTTCGCCGTTCATTAAAATGTCAAAAGCATTTATAGGATCAAATGTTCATTTCCGAATAAATATGCATTTAGATTTATGAGGGTTTAAACAGAGTCCGTTAGCCGTTTCCCAACGATAAGTCCTATCCAAATCATCATTGAGTCTATCAACATTCTCATAGATTGATCCACTGGACTACTTAAATACAGCTGCACATCATCTGCATATAAATGAATCTTACAGTGCAAAAGCTGCTCTGGCAAGTCATTCACATAAATTGCAAAAAGAAGTGGTCCAAGGATTGATCCCTGTGGCACGCCTCTGAACAAAGTTAATTTAGAAGATTGGTTATTTTTAAAATGAACAAATTGTGAACGATTTGAAAGATAAGAATATAAAAGTCGCGCAGCAGTCTTAGAAAAATTAAAAAAGTACCTAAGCTTCATGTATAGCATGCTGTGATCAACCGTGTCAAAGGCCTTTGAATGGTCAAGGAGAACCAAAAAATTTAATTCACCTTGATCTAGTCTAAGCCGTATATTCTCCGACACGTCCAAAAGTGCAGAAATACAACTATGATTGCTCCTAAAACCCGATTGCATATCAGTTAATAGATTATTATCATTAACATATTTTGTCATCTGAAACTGAAGAATTTTCTCCAGGACTTTCGACAGATAACACAAAATAGCTATTGGTCTAAATTCTGAGTGAGATTTTGGAATTGGCACTATTCTTGCACATTTCCACTTCGACGAAAAGGAGCTTGTCATAATGATGAAGTTGAACAAATGCGTTATATATGGCAAGAGCACAGGGAGCAGCATCCTTAAAAATTTAGGATGCATGTTGTCACAGTCCACTGCATTCGACTTAATCAGATTGAAACAAGAAAGCACATCCGATTGACTTACACAAGAGAATTGAAAAGTACAGCCATCGTTTTCAAGGTCAATTGGAGTCAAGGAGGAATAGTTATAAAAAGAGTTATTAGTTGGCACCAAAGGTAAGTCCAAGAATGCCCTATTAAGTCGCTGAACGTCCAATTGCTAGTTGTCGACATTTTGCGTTCTACCAACCCCAATCTCTCTAATATATTTTCATGTTTGCCCGGAATTAACTGCAGATCCAAAATGTCGAGAGTAATACTCAGTTTTCGCAATTCTTATACCAGTATTAACATTTCTCCTAGCAGCCTTAAACTCTGCTTTCAACTCTGGAGTTCTAAAACGTTTCCATCTAGAATATGCGAGGCCTCTTTTACGAATTAGATATCTAATATTATCAGAAAACTAAGGTTTTGACCTAGGGAGTATAATTTTAGATTTGACTGGAATAATGTCATCGTAAAGACGCTGTATGTTACTCTCAAGAAAAGATACTTTTTCATCAACCGTGGGCATGTAGTAAATTTGCGTCCAATCAATAAGAGAAACCCTCTCTCCAAGCATTCTGTAATTCACATTCCTAAAATCACGATAGTGAACTGAATATTGTGAATGAGGAATGTTGAAATGATACGTTAAAAATATCAGATCATGGTTTGAAAAACAAGGGGCAGATACTTGATCATATAATATAACGTTCGACATATTCGCAACGAAGAATATATCAAGCAAGGTTCTACTGGTTGTCGTATGATGCGTTGGAAAGGTTGTGTTATGGGACTTAAACCGAAGGACATCATATTGTCAACCAAATCTGATTCCACTAAAATATTTGAATTGAAATCGCCTGAAATTGCGATATCATCATATGAAGTGATCAATGTTTCCAGGGTTAGAAAGAAGTTCGATAAATCGATCCCTCTATTTGGCCTGTAAACACACACCACTAACATTTTCCTACCATCAGAAATTAACTCTATAAAAATAAATTCAACATTACCCCATATTGAGAACTGTCATCCGAGGTTTTTAAACGAACCCTGCAAGAAATATTATTCCTTACAAAAATAGCCACCCCGCCAGCATTACCATTCCTATCCTGTCTATACACTTTGTAACCACTGAGGCAAAAAAAACTATCCGATGTCGCAGGCGAGAGCCAAGTTTCGGAAACGTATACAATATCGACATCTGAACCTTCAAAGACATACCTGAACTCATCAACTTTATTATTGAGACTTTGGGCATTTATATGAATTATCTTAAGAACCGTCTTATGTTTGGCCAAAATCCTCACCATGTTCATCGTCACGTCCTTGGTGCTACCTCCCGCAAAAGTCATGTCAGCCAATACCATACTTATTGGTTAAACAAAAAACCCTAATAGCAACGCAAGAAATTAAATTAGATATAGAACAATACATTAGACAAGTAAAAACAAAATAGTCAAAAGTAAGTAGTAAGAAGTCAAAAGCAAGTAAAAGGTCAGAAAGTTTATAAAAGATTTTAATCACAATTAAAAAGTACGAATAAGTCAAACAATAAAAGGCTAAGAGAATTAAACTGATCCTATGACCGAAAAAATCGCCTTAGTTGATCGGGAAAATTTATTCTAATAGGATTATCTTTATACTTTATACTACTTTAACATAGACAGTTCCACGTTGTGTGAAAGCTGCATGCACGAGGTTGTCCTTTTTCAAGCTCATTGCCATTTTAAATATGCCATGATTATGTGGAGTCAGGTTTTCGTTGATATAGAATGGCTTATTACTGTTGAAACCAGCATTATTTAAAAGAAGTGGTGATTTGCCCTTACGACGGTAATTACATGCACTCTTTAGGAGCAAGCCTCGTATGGAGAGACCATTTTAATTACAATGGGAGGGTCAATCAGATTGTGAGAATGTCAGATTGTGTCATCTCAATGTGTTGTGAGGAGCCTATTTCCTCTTCTCTTTTGAAGGGTAGGGTATTAATATACCTATTTTTCGCCATTGTTTTTTAAAATATCACCAAAGGGCACAATCGATTGTTGCATCCATTGTACCAAGGGAAAGTTGACGAAATAACGTATCGTTACATACATGAATAATTGGCCATTACCACTCTGTTTCAGATTTACAGCCTAGCTTCTTGCAGCACTCATGTTGTGTGTGTTAATTTTTATCCATCAGTACCGGCACCTACAGTTTAAAGTCGACTCAACCGACATACTTGAGAAGCTTGTTCTGGCAATCAGTTACTCTCAGAGTATTCGCCAAAAGACTGCTGAGAGGTAGTCGCCGAAAGAAATATTTTATTCATAACACTGGACTCATGTCTTAGTAAGCCAAAACTAACCATTAGACCACGGCGACTATTGAAGAGAATTTAGTTTAAGGTAATAATGTTGAGGGTCTTATACTTATTTCGCGGTCTTGTTTTTAGTATTCAGGTATATTTAAGACTAAATTGAGCCAGATTTCTGAGTTATTTACAAACTTTCTAAAACAAAGTCAGAATATGTCGACTGTTTAAATAATATAGTTTTTGTTTTGATGCAGTTATTTTATTGCTTCTGCTTTAACTTTGAAATCAACATGAAATTAAAGTCAGTCAAACAAAACACTTTCGAACATGTCGACTGTTGAAGTTTTTCAGTTTTTGTTTTTTTGCAGTTTTTGCCGTTGCTTGATCTGCGATTGTTTGATTTTTAAGAAGCATAAATTAATCAACAATAAATTTTTGATCAATGAATAATGAAAGAGTTGCAGTTGACTGCAGTTTTTTAATCACTGTTCAAGACGATTGCCATACCCTGACACCTTCTTAATCAATATAAGAATTAAAATCATTTAAAATGCTTTCATAACCCTCTGTCTGCCACTAAAAAAAATAATAATAAACTTGCAGTAATTACCAAACTGGGTCCAATGGACCCATTTGTATGGAAATACTATGCGTCTAATAGGCCCGACTGGTTGTTTAGGGTAGTTTGCTGTACAAAATTGATTACACCAAAAGAAAATATAAAAACTGAAGCATAAAATACAAGCAAAATAAGCAAAGAACTAAAGCTAAGATGGGATAGAGCCTATGGATTAATAACAAATGAGATATTATTAAAATTAATTTATCTTTGGGTCTATCTAGAGTTTTGAACTATTCGACGAAATTCAAAAATCGGTTTTCGAATAATTTAAAAAACCGCACATTTTTTAAAACCGGGTTTTGGCTTTTTTATTAAAAATCCGGTTCGAATATCCCGGTTTTTCGGTTTTATCCATTAATAAAAATATATACAATATACTATTCTAACTTAAAAAAAACAGAAGGAATACATTCATCACATTTCATTCTTGACATTAATCTAAAATAAATTTAAAATTTTGAAAATTATAAAATAGTTCATATGTAAATATGTATGTACTATACATATATTTACATACATACATAGTAAGAAATATACATAAATAATGCAAAAAACAATTATTCAAGACTTAAACATTTTATTTATTTTTCTTAAAATACTTATATTTAGTATTTAAAATATAGGACGAAGACTAACAGTCAAATTCATAATAACTCCTTTATTTAGGTTTTATCCATACATTAGTTATGAGACGTTATCTGCCTTATAAGCTCAAAATAAAAAATCTTATTCATCAACCTTTCATATGATCAAATTAACTAATAAACGATTTTAATGTCATGCTGGCAATACCATGTTATTATTTCAGCATAGTGATGTACAATAAAAGCTATCGGTTACTTCGGTAATTATTTAATATTCATAAAAATAATGTAATAAGTAGTAACACAATTATACATAAAATAGATGTGATTGAAGTAATATTTACTGCTGTTAAAAATAAAACTAAAAAAAAACTAAAATAAACTGAAAAAATAAAAAAAAAATCTTCCTTTCAAGAAAATTTTTGTAATTCATGTATAAAGTAATCGAATACTACCATTCTCTTTTTGGTTTGTGCATCACTATTCTGTTTACATTTTTTTATATTAAAATTTAGTAAAATGGAATTGTAAACTGGAGAGAAAGAGAAAGGGAGATTAACATTCGTAATTTCTACAGGCACTGATGACAGAGCCTGAAAAGGAAAGAGATGGCATATGTAATACAAAATAAAAACAATTTTTTGGCCATTTAGAAATTTAATTTTGTACAGAGACTGCAACCATTTGCTATTATACGAAAATTTTTAATTATATGAATTTAAATATGTACATATATATCTATACTTGCAACTATATAAGTTTTATTCATTGTAATACTATATTATTTCACTTTTATTTATACAATATCCAATCTAACTCACAAATGTCGTGTTTTTATACTGTTAAAGTGCCTAGAAACCTACAATAAAAATTTCTTATTTATAAATGGTTTATGAGAGCGTTTTGACACTGTTTCTTGATTATGAATACAATATTAAGAGATTTTGCTTATAAGGCTCTTATAAGCACGTTTTATCTCATTATGAATTGGACTGTAAATATTTAGATGACATATGTACGATTTCTTAGCTTTGTTTTTATTGTTGAACTTACTGAAAAGACACGTTCACTTATTGTAGAAGTTGGGTTAATTGTGAGTAGCGCTGCATATTTTTATTTAGTTTTTCAGTTGTTAGGAAAAAACTAGTAAAATAAAATACACCTAAAATGAAAAATATTCGAAAATGTCAAATAGTTCGACACGAAAAAACCGGTTTTTCGAATAACTCGAAAACCGTAACATTATTAAAACCGGTTTATAAAACCCGGATTAAAAAAAACCGGTATTTCGAATAATTCGAAAACCGGTTTGACAACTCTAGGTCTATCAGACCTGCGTGATAGACATAGGATTACATCAAATTTGTAGTAATGAAAATGGCCATCATCTGAGATGGCATTTAAGGCTTGTTATATTAAATATTTAATACAATTAATAACAGAATTGTTTATCATTTTTACTTAAATTTTTTTTTTATTTTTGTATCTTAAACTCTTAATAACATACATACATTCTCCATTATCTATGCAAAGAAAGTTTTATACGGGTATTTGCTCAATACATTATTAAGTAATTGTTTGGTAACAAGACCCAAAGCCTGTGCGAAAATGGGTTCTAGCTCTTGATAAACCTCACGCCAATTTGCATTAAAAAATTTATTTATATTATCACCTAAGGCTTTGTCACCATTAAAGAGGTTTTTGAAATGGAATTGAACAAGGTCTGGTTTAATATCCAACCTAACATTTTCCAATTTTGCATAGATTTCATTATTTCTTTGGACAGGCTTTAAGTCAAACGCGTATTTGAATACAAGATTTTCTGAAAATAACCAAATATTCGTTTATTTTATTTTCATATTATTATTAATATTTTTACTTACTGCAGGTAATTTCAACATCTCCACTGCCGACAATGTGTAAAATTAAAACACGTCCATTGGCTTGATAATTTCCCTTTAGAACTAAATGGGGTACTACAGCTTCCAGTTCACTGCGTCCATCAAAATCGACACCTCTGTAAATGTTTTAAATTTTTGTTTAATTAAATATATAGCTTTTACGGCAGGCAGGTATTAAAAAAACTTATTGTAAATGTATTAAAGGCGTTGTGATAAATTTCTATGCAACGCTTGTCAAATAGTTTTTATGAATACAGCACCTAGTGTTTATCATACTTACTTAACATGCTTTATTTGAGCTGATTTTAAACCCAAAACATCCAAATCTTTAAATTTCAACTCAATATTAACGGGACTGTTTGTATTTCTATCCAAAGTTAAATTTTTAATATGTAATGGATCAAAGGGTAGCAAATTCAATTCCTTTATGCCACCGGAATATGTTTTAAACACTTCTTGTGTGGATTGGGTAAAACAAGCGTGATCACCATGTTTACATCTTTTAACACCGTTGGCTGTTGTATTGTAAATAATATTTTAATATTTCATTTCTTGTTTAATTTAAACTCACGAAACTCTGATAATACGGCCGTTATGCTTAAAAGTAAGATAGAAACTATTAACTTATTCATTTTTGGGTTTTTCTTTAGAAATGTAAACAAACAAACAAAAAATATCACTGACATTTGAATCACTTGACTCCTGTTTAAATATTAAATCATTTATTAATCCGTTAACTTCTTTTTATACCACAGAAACTGAAATTAAACAGTAGTATTTCTTTTTTTTTGATTTGGTGTTGTTTTTTTTTATTATAAATATTTTCTTTCTCTCTTTAATCCTATGTACACACATATGCATGTGTATAGTTAAGAAATGTTTACTTACTTTGAATATTATTAAATTTCATAGTACAAGTGTATTAATTTTATATCATCACTCATTTACATACATAAGTAATATACATGTATATTTATTATGTTATTTTTTTACCTTAAACCTGATTCAAAATTTTCTTTATTTCGTTGTTGCATTTCTTGTTCGAACATCAGCGCTAGTGTTTATCTCTCTTCTAAAGTTGACACATTCAATACAGTCTCATAATTTGTAATAAAAATTTAAATTATTCTGGAATATAAGTACGTAAATGCCATTATTTGGAAAGACCTTTAATCTGGGACAGAAGTTTTGTTGTTTTTGTTTATCTCATAAAGTGAGACAATAAGTTTGAAATAAGTTAATCGAGTTTAATAAATTCGAATACTTACATATGAGAAACATTGATTTTATAGTTAATCTGTAATGTTTGTAGAATTAACAGAATTGAGCTTTGAGAAAAGGTCTGTCACAATTTTATTCTTGTTAAAGAGTGCATAACAAATTATTAAAGTTTCAAATATCAAATAATCTCAGCATTTCTGGATAGTTGTCTTACATAGAGGATAGGTTCGTTTGATGTGGACTACCATTTTGTATTTCTGCTGTTATGTCTGCAATATGAGATATGCATACTTCTAATCAAATAGAAAATTTGTATGTTCGAAATTATTAAATCACTTCAAATAGGCTAACAAAAAAACTTGGTGGGTATTGTTTATCACATTAGACGGGTTTCAATTTTTTTAATAGAAAAATTATTTTAATTTTAAATCTAACCAATTAAGACAAATATACGTGATTTTGGAAAAGCTTTAAATTGCAATTAGATATAAAAAATCATATGTTTTTATTATTAGTCAAAATATAACATGAAATGTATTGCTTATGGCGATAAGCATGTCTCTATGGCCGTTTTGTCTATGCTTAAGAGACTCGTTAGGAGAGTTTTCCCGAAGATGGTAATCAAAACTATAAACTCTTATATTCAAAAAGTTATAAATGAGAATCATATCCCATTTAGTATATAAAAAACCAACAAAAGAATTTACAAGGCAATACATTTCTGCTTCTCAAATTCTATTTTCTGTTTTACAATAGAGACATACTTATCCCCATAAGCAATGCATTTAATATTATATTGAATGTATTTGCTTATATGGCGAAAAATATTTTTTGTTTTTTAATTAGGCAAAATAATAATTAAGTGAGTGTTACCACGTTAGACGCATAGTTCGCTTTGTTCGTATGTATGTATAGGGATACTAGCTACACCTCGGTGTGCTTGGCTAACCCTTGTTATTCACCTTTATTCTGCGTTTCAATTCTAATCGACATTTTTTCCGTTTGACAACTTGTGTATTTTGCATTTCGATTCGTTTCAAATTCTTTCGATTGTAAGTATTCTGCATTTCGATCGGAAGTCCGTTTCTCTCCGTTGCTTTTTTGATCAAGGATGTTTTTTTTTTGATTTTTGTTATTTTAAGTTCAAAAGTAATAAATTTACACAATGTTTCATACCTACATTGCAATAAATAAAATTTACACAAATGATTGAAATGATATTTAAAATTGTATTTGCTTATATGAAAGGTCTTTGTTAAAACTCTAAAAGTAAATCAAATATCTCATACATTAACACTTTCACAATAAAAACTTATTCTAGAATTGATCGCTCAATTCAAATGAATTTCAGTGTCTTTAATTCTATGCTTTTTAAGCTTTTCCGCTGCATTTTTAAGATTGTTTCTTTTTCCAACAATAATGCAGCTACTATAAACTCCCTTACGGCTTGAAATTGAAATAGAAAAGCAAACATACATACATACATTCAGGGTTACGGCCTAGCTTGTCGCAGCACCCATGACCCACCCAGTACCGTGACCTACAGTTTAATTCCGATTCCGTATGTCCAAAATAAATACATTTTTTTAATTCTTTCCTTCAAGATGTCAGAGCTGGGGCTTGAAACCGGAGCATTTTTTGTAACACGTATACCATATCGCTGTCTATAGCTTTCAAACATACAAACAAATCCACATTCAGTTTTATATACATATTATATAAGATGTAATATACATGTATATACATATGTATATAAATAAAAAAAATAATTTTAGGCTTTACTTTTGTAAACGTTTTTCAAAAACCTTTGTAAGTTAAATGAAATATATTTTTTGGTTCACGAAAATCGCGTAACCAAATTTAAGCTTACCCAATAAAAATATCATTCTCTCTAAGTCTCCTGACTACCTTTTAATATTAAACTCTGGACTTTGTTAAATAATTTTTTCCACCCGGTGTTAATTGGTTTATAAATAAAATGTTTTTTAATTCTACTAAAATGTTTTTTTTTAATGACATGTAAAAAATTTTAAGAACATAGAGATTCAATAAATTTTACATGTAAAGCCGTACGTGCTTTTTTTAATGGCAAACAAAGCTGGTTGTAGTTAATTAAAAAAAATGTTATAGGCTGTTGTAAATTTATTTTTTCTAACTCCAACAAGGTTTTGTCAACATTTTTATTTAGGTAAGGAACAATATTTTTGTATTTGTATTTTATTTTATTTTGGAACCTTCTACAACAAAACTTAAGTTCTAAAGTAGTAGAAGCATACAATTAGTTATTTTTACACGTATAATAAGAAATTATGGGCACATTGGTGGAATAAAAATATATAATAATTAACTTGAAACAAGTATAACAATAGAAATTAAACAAAATATGAATTGAAAACATTTATAGCAAATATATATGTGTATATCAAATTATAAAATATTCTCAGTCGTTAATTAATTGCCATAATATTGAAAAATTTGCCTTTTAAAAAGTATGACGTTGCTAATTCCCCTAATGTGGGGGGGATAGTATTCCAAAGACGTATCCCGGATATGAAAAATTGCCAATTTGAAATCAATCAATAATCAACATTACAACGTAATAAAATAAATTTACAACAGCCTACAAAAAGTTTTTTTTTTTTGTTATGTGAAGGATTTTAGAATAGAGTTTATACTATTTACAGTCCCTGGCCAAATTATTAGACGCACTCTATTTTTTTTTTAGTAATTTTATGTTTCTTAAGTGTTTTTATGCAATAATGGAACATTTGAACTACAATACTGTAATTTTTATTTAAAAGAATTGTTGTATACTACATATTTTAATTTATTTTTTAGACATGGTAACACTGTTTTGATAAAGTGGTACATGAACGTAAACAAGTACAAACCTGTATCAGTCGCGATCAGAATCGAGTCAGGTGCTTACGTGTTTCTGTGGCTTTATATAATGTGATTTTTTTTCTATCGGTATTATATTACTCAGTTATTAGTTGGTTTTGTATGCAGTGTTTTAAAAAAGTAGTTGGACTATTTTATTATGGGTAGAAAAGGAGATCTTTCACCACGTAAAAAAGCTAAAGTGAAGGCCCTTGTGCTTACAAACATTTACAAACCGGGATATATCATGAAGATTAGAGGTTTCTGAAGCTAATGTAAAAAAAAACAAATGAATTAAACATAATAGAACGATACAATATCACTCGCTAATTAATATTTTCCATAAAATCTTGCAGTGCGTCTAATAATATGGCCAGGGACTGTATATAGCATTGGTTTTGGGTTATGGGGGGTTATATCGGATATTCGAATTACTAGAGGCGTTCTTTTTATTTTTTGTGTATAAAATGCATGATATATCATTATAATTTAAACTCACTGCACAGCAGCTGGACTGTTAAGGATTACATAAAAAATACAGACATTAAAAAGAACAGCTGAAAAACTAAAATTCATGTAGATACTGAGCCCCAATGAAAGTTAAATCATTTCTTGTCAAAAGCAACAAAAAAAAATTATTTTGTTGAACTGTGTTTAAAATAGCTTCAAACATATAAATGTATATATATATATATTAGGGTGGGTCAATTTGTTCGGGACCGAAAAACATGACAAAGCGTATAGCCAGGTCGTAATTTACGAGAAATTCTAAGAACTTTTCCCAAAGAAACCATGGTTCTAAAATCAAAATCGAGCTTCCGGTTTTTTACGAGAAAATTTGGTGTTCAGGTCATCCGAAAATAATGCTATTTTTTTGGAAGTATTCATTGCAATTGGTGAATAGTTGACCTGTAACGCTGGTAAAGGGCTTATTTTAAAAGAAATTATCTCAGCTTTCTATATCTGTCCTCATTTATAGAAAATTGTTTACCCAAATAATGGTTTTGGAGGTTTATGTCACAATAATAATAATTTTAGGTTTTTAACAGTTTTACTATTATTATTTTGACATAAACCTTCAAAACCATTATTTGGGTAAACAATTTTCTATAAATGAGGACAGATATAGAAAGCTGAGATAATTTCCTTTAAAATAAGCCCTCTTCCAGCGTTACAGGTCAACTATTCACCAATTGCAATGAATACTTCCATAAAAATAGCAATATTTTCGGATGACCTGAACACCAAATTTTCTCGTAAAAAACCGGAAGCTCAATTTTGATTTTACAACCATGGTTTCTTTGGGAAAAGTTCTTAGAATTTTTCGTAGATTACGATTTTGCTATACGCTTAGTAGGCAAAAAAATTGACCCACCCTAATATATATATATTGAATTTAAATTAAATTATTATCATTTATTAATTTTGTAATTAACTGAATTTAAAGTATTCTATTACAAACGGTGTAACCAGATTAGTATTTTCAAGAACATTGTGAATTTAGATATTGTGATGGATGGGGTCAACCTGGCGGCCTCCAGAACGATCCTTGTTCCCGTTGTATTCAAGTCGACATACAGCCTCCACGTGGCCCTCCTGGATAACATTCTAGCACCCGCTAGCTTGTGAACTAATGTATGCGGCGACTGTCCAATCCCCTGGACTTTAAATTTGGGTTGTGCGTAGGGCTTGAAACCCACCACGTAAAAATGTTATTCAATGAAAACCAATACAATAGCCTCTAAACGGACCCCCTTTTATGTTGACGAACTTGGCAAACGTTTTAAGGTCTATGATTTAAGGATATGCACCTGGAACGTGAGAACCCTTTATAGGGAAGGTGCCTCTATCCAGTTGGCGGATGCTCTCACGAAATGTAGGGCTGACATCACCGCCATCCAGGAAATGCGATGGATAGGGCAAGGTTGTACAAGGCAAGCAACATGTGACATCTACTACAGCTGCCATGAGAAGAAACATGAATTTGGTTGCGGATTCGTAGTTAGCAAGAGACTTCGCCATCACGTCTCGGAGTTCACCCCTGTGAACGAAAGAATTGCTACGATCCGCATAAAGGCGAAATTTTATAACATCAGCCTTATTTGAGTTCACGCCCCGACGGAAGAGAAGGATGATGTGGCCAAAGATGCTTTCTACGCAAAGCTCGAGGAAGTGTACGATGGGTGTCCGGCACATGACGCTAAAATTGTCCTCGGCGATTTCAATGCGAAAGTTGGACGTGAAGATATCTTTGGCCCCACTGTCGGACAGTTCAGTCTCCATAATTCCACCTCGCCGAACGGATTGAGACTGATCGATTTCGCCGCGGCGCGAAGCATGGTAGTTTGTAGCACCAGGTTCCAGCATCTCGATATCCATAAGGCCACCTGGCTCTCTCCTGATCGATCTACCAACAACCAGATCGATCACATTGTGATTGATGGAAGGCATGTATTCAGCATACTAGACGTGCGCACATTTAGAGGTCCAAATGTCGACTCGGACCATTATCTTGTCGCAGCCAAGATACGACTGCGCATATGCGCAGTGAATATGGCACGTTCTAGTGTTCGAGGGAAGCTGAACATCAAAAAGCTGCGATCACAAGAGACAGCCAGGTCGTTTTCCGATCGTCTTTCTAATGAGCTCCATTGCACCCGATCCTCTCTCGAAAGTATTGGTGGACAGTGGTCTCACATTGCTCACTCTCTGCGCAACGCTGCCGAAACAGTCCTTGGTTTTGAGCGTCCTCCAATGGTACGATGAAGAGTGTCGTGAGGCCACTGCGGCAAAGAATGCCGCCTACAGAAGAACGTTGCAGTCCACCACTACAAGAGCAACTGTGGTGGTGTACAGAGAGAAGAGGAGGGAAGAGAGACGCCTATTTAGAAGAAAGAAAAGAGAGCAAGAAAGGCGGGATCGTGGGGAAATCGAGATGTGCAGGAGTAGACATGATGCTCGAAATTTTTATAAAAAGATAAGGCGTCTTACTACTGGTATTAAACCCGGAGCAACCTCCCGCAGAGACGAAAATGGTAATCTGATTACAGATGCACAAGAGACACTGAGATTATGGAGACAGCATTTTTCTAATCTACTGCAAGGCGATGACTACACAAATTCCGCCTCTAGAGATGCTGTGCCGCTCCCAATCAATGATGAGGACGTTGAGATCCTGTCGCCCAACTATGAAGAGATCAAAATTGCCATACAGCGACTAAGAAGCAACAAAGCGGCTGGACCGGATGGTCTGCCCGCTGAGCTTTTCAAGTATGGAGGCGATGAGCTGGTTAGGTGCATGCACCAACTCATTTGCAGAATATGGCTGGAGGAAAGTATGCCCAATGATTGGAATCTCAGTGCCTTCTGTCCCATCCTGAAAAAGGGAGACCCCACGATATGCACCAACTACAGGGGTATAAGCCTTCTCCCTATCTCATATAAGGTTCTTACGAGCGTATTGTGTGAACGACTGAAGCCATTCGCAATCTCACTAATTGGACCTTATCAGTGCGGCTTCAGACCTGGTAAGTCCACTATTGACCAGATATTCACACTGCGCCAAATCCGGGAGAAGACCCATGAAAGTCAAGTCGACACACACCATCTTTTTGTCGACTATAAGGCAGCGCTCGATAGCCCGATAAGAGATCGCGTATATGCCGCAATGTCTGAGCTCGGTATTCTGCAAAGCTGATAAGACTGTGCAGAATGACGTTGAGCAACTCCTGCAGCTCCGTCAAGGTAGGAAAAGACCTCTCCGAACCTTTTAATACCGTGCGAGGTTTCAGACAGGGCGATCCCTTATCCTGCGACCTCTTCAATTTCGTCATGGAGAGTGTTTTGTGTACATCGAAATGGCACTATATTTAACAAAAGTGTCCAGCCCCTTGTATATACAGACGACATAGACATCATTGGGCATACCAAGCGAGATGTCACCGCAGCCTTTAATGCTATTTAACGGGAGTCTGCTAAAATGGGTCTGGCGGTAAATGAGAGCAAGACGAAGTACATGTTGTCGACGAGTAGGGACGTTGATCGTATCGGCTCCCAGGTTACAGCCGGCAACTATACATTCGATGTGATCAAGGAGTTCATCTACCTTGGCACCGCCATTACCAGCAAGAATGATGTCAGTCTGGAGATCAAACGAAGAATCACACTGGCCAACAGGTGCTACTACGGTCTCAGTAGGCAGTTTAGTAATAGAGACTTCTCTCGTGCGACGAAATTAACACTCTATAAGTCGCTTATTCTTCCGGTGCTTCTCTATGGTGCGGAAGCATGGACGCTGTCTTGTGCCGATGCAGCGGTCTTGGGACTATTTGAGAGAAAATTTCTTCGTAAGATCTTTGGTTCTCGAAGGCATGGCGATGAGTTTCGCATTAGAACCAACCATGAGCTGTATGAGCTCCTCGGCGATGTGGGCGTTGTTCAGCGCATTAACATCCAGCGGCTACGCTGGCTCGGCCATATTGTTCGGATGGATGAATCCGCTCCAGCGAGAAAAGTTTTCGATGCGAAGGTCACTGGACGTCGGCGTAGAGGACGACCGTGTTTACGTTGGAAGGACCAAGTTGATTAAGCCCTGTCGTCAATTGTTGTGACCAACTGGAGAAGGCGCGCGCTTAGCAGAGACGCCTGGAGACTAGTGTTAAGGCAGGCCGAAACCCGTTAACGGGTTGTTATGGCCATCTAAGTAAGTAAGTAAGAGTTATAAATAACAAATTTCCCTTTTTTTTGACAAATCTTGTCACAAAGGCACAATTTTATATTGTATTTTAAATTTTAATATTCATTCCGTTTATAACCTTTAACCACAACATATCTCTAGTCGTTGGTAATAATATTATAATCTGGTCTCCATTTATTATAATATAAAAACTCCAAATATTCTCAAATAAATGTAAGTCCAAATCGAATTATTGAAATTATTAAAAAAAAGTAACTTTATTAGCCTTTTTATGGAGGTGAAAATCCTCAAAATATACTTTTTGATGCTTTGAAGTATAAAGTAAGAAATAATTTTAATTTTGATTATTATTTATTTATTCTTAACATAAAAAAATTGAAGTATCTTTTCTTCTAAAAATGAATATATACATACAGTTTTATATTTTAAACATACATACATATACATATATATTAAAAATAAAAATAAAATTTTTTTCAATTTTCTTATAATTGAAAAATCATCAATTTATCATTCGAAAATTTTTCATTAATGAATATATGTATATGTACTTGTTTTTTTTTTTTAATATTTTTGGAATTACATTCTTTGGTTTAGTTAACCTTTTATTTCAAATAAACATAAAATTAATTGTTGAGCTTAAATAAATAATAATAATAAAACATATTTCTAACTAGACTTTTATAACGATATTAAATAGGGCGCCATATATTCGATGTAGATTAATGTATTTTCCTTCGTGCAACTACAAATTAAATATGCTTTGCCCTACACTAGCTTACATGTCGTATCGGAGCACTGTATTCTTTATTACAAAAAAATATTTGAACCAACACCATTCTTTAAGTTTTAAAATTTAAAAAACGAAAACAGCTCACAATGAATAAGAAACACAAACACATAAATTGTACTGTTTGTATGTGAATATTGTTGTTAGCATGAAACCGTTTCTGTTCTTAAGCAAAACAGAAACACAAAGTAAAAATTTTGTTTTGGGTATCGTCTTATACACTGTGATGTTGTGTGTGCAAAAATTTTGTTGTGGCTATCTTGCTGTGTGTTGTTCTTATTATAGTTGTTGGAGTTTCGTCACTGTATGTACTGTGGCTAAACGACAAAAACTAAACCACAATGCAAAAGAAGTAAAACACACATTAGTTTCTCTTGTTTTGTTACGCGCATTTCTTTTGTTTTGCCTTTTGCCCTTCCCAAGGCCCATTACTACAGGTCATTGCATCTCTACAACAATACAACTATAGAAAAAACCACACGCATTTTGTGTCGCGTGATCCTCCCATAGCTGTCAAAATTATAAAAAGTTTTTGTAGAAAATGGTGGAAAAGAAACTAAAATCAGTGTTGCCACAGTCCATAAAATTTAGTAACCAAATTTCAATAAGAAAATTCAATAAATTAAAACTAAACATTTAAAAGTCGGCTAATTTTATACATATAAAATTCAATTTAAACATACGTTCTATGATATAAACTGTAAAATAAAGTGAAAGTCTCCCATATAAAACATATTGTTACGAAGAAATAATTTTGTAAAACAAAATCATAATTGTATTCCCTTAAATTAGTATTTTCACTATTTCTAGCATTTGGGCTATATAAAAAAATTATTACAATAAGAAAATATATGTCGGAAAATCAAGTACGTTTAAAATTATATAAAATTAAAATTTTTTTTTTAATTATAAAAAATTTATTATTGCTGTGGAATTAGTTAAATACTAAGCAATAGAGACAATAACAATTAATAGAAAAACTGTAGGTATTATAAATAAGGCTTCAAATTACTCTTTTTAGTTATATATACAAGATTATAGAGTGTAAATAAAAGCTTTAAAATCCAAAAGTATCTGTATTTTTAGTTTGCAGTAAAGAGCCCTAGTATACAAAACGAACTATAAAGGAGAATTCATAACAATATTATCGTGCTTGAACCAAAAATTACAATTATTATTCATTTAAAATAAAATACCATTTTCTTCTTAAAGAAAGAAAAAACACAAAAAGAAAATATATATGTAGGAAAACAGTAGCCAACTTTTGTTAGATATAGCCAATTTGGCAACCCTGATTGAAAACATAAACATTCAAATAAAAACAAAAAAGATAAAAATGTAAACAAACTTTGACGCTTATAGATAGGTTTACATAAAATCAGCCTGAGAGATGCAATGACCTGTATTAATGGGCCTTGCTCTGTACAAAATATACAGCCAGGCCCACGATATCGAAAGAAAACTTAAGCGAAAGAAACTCAGTCACTCACTGTGAATCTAAACTGCGGCCCACTAATTGTCACTTTATCGTTCGCTTTGCTTTACGTTACCAACGTAATGCAAATAAACAACAAAGCTGCCATATCAACATATCAAAAAATAATCGCGAATATACACGAAAAAAGCGCTGAAATGCTTAAATTGTACAGTAAAAAATGCAACGGTGTGCTAGTTTAACTTGACAGAAATGTAGTAAACAACTTATTCCGATTTTGTTTATTTATGTATATGCGTGTAAAAAAAATTTTGTGTTACCAATCGCATTTATTTTTGGCGACACAAAAATTAGTGTGCCGCAAATCAGCTGTTTGTCGCTTAAAACTACACGATTCGATATCGTGGGCCTGGCTGATAATTTCTAAATGGCCAAGAAATTGTTTTTATTTTGTATTACATATCCCATCTCTTTCCTTTACAGGCTCTATCATCAGTGCCTGTAGAAATTACGAATGTAAATCTCTCTTTCTCTCCAGTTTACAATTCTATTTTACCAAATTTTGATATAAAAAAATGTAAACAGAATAGTGATGCACAAACCAAAAAGAGAATGGTAGTATTCGATTACTTTATACATGAATTAAAAAAATGTGCTTCAAAGGAAATTTCTTTTTGTATTTTTTCAGTTTATTTTAGTTATTTTTTAACAGCAGTAAATATTACTTCAATCACATCTATTTTATGTATAATTGTGTTACTATTACATTATTTTTATTAATATTAAAAAATTACCGAAGTAACCGATAGCTTTTATTGTGCATCACTATGCTGAAATAACATCATGGTATTGCCAGCATGACATTAAAATCGTTTATTAGTTAATGATTAAACAGAACTGGGGCATGACGTTTTTTCCTATACAAATTTGCAGATAAAAACGCTGGAGAATGCAGTCGTGAAATAGAATCTATTTTATTTTGATAGCAATTTTTCTTATGCTCTCATTTTTATAAACAAATTCTCTCAACAATGTTACCACACTTTTATTAAATTTCATACATTTTGTTGGCACAAAGAAAAATAAGAACAAAAGAAAATCGAAAAAACATTTGAAAGTTTTAATAAATTAATAAATTTGGGAGTTTGTTAAATAAAATGAGTGATATTTTAGTAAAAACAATTGAAAAAGTGCGTAAAGATGATTAAATTATAAGTTCAATTCTTTGCAAAAACTCTCATAAACTTAATTTTTAATAGCTTTACATGCAAGAAATGTAAAAACAATAAATGACAGTTCGTGAAGTTGCGGCCGTCGTTTTAATTTTGGGCACGTTTCCTCTGAGAGTCGTTTTTGCCTGAAGTTGCGGTCGTATTCTGTTTAATCATTTAATTTGCTCATATGAAAGGTCTATGAATAAGATTTTTTATTTTGAGCTTATAAGACAGATAACGTGTCATAACTAATGTATGGATTAAACCTAAATTAAGGTTTAGTTTTAGTCTGTCATGAAGAATGCTTACGAAGTAATGTTAGCGCAAGAAGATTCAGCATCTCTAATCTATATTTATATTATACGTCATTCTCCTCATACCAAAAGGAATATGTTGTATTTTTGGTGCATTGTATGCATTGTTTGACAATAATTTTCTTAATATTTCGTATGCTTTTGTCTTCTGTGAATATTTTTTCAAATACTTTTATTTGTATCTTGCATATTTCAAAAAACAAATCGGATGGTCCACACAAACTTCCAAAATCTGATTCTTCATTGTAATTTTTCGCATGTATGTATATACATTTCGCAGGGGTATGTCAATATTAGGGTGGGTTTAATTATATCCAATCGACATTTTTGGCAAGATATTCGTTGCGCTATGTACCCAGCGAAATAACGGCTTGACGTTAACTCAATTGGTACAGTAACGGAATTAAAACTATTGCTGTTTTCGTCAAAATATTCTTCATTACCTTCATAGATATCAAGAGCGTTCTCTGCGGAGGTTTGTTGACATCCGGATATGCTGGCATCTTTTGAAAGATCCTTTAAAATTGTTTGAAAATTTATAGGCAACATAACCCCATCATCTTTTTCACAATTAGATAAGATATTAAACTGAGTTCTATTGGCCATGGTAATGTTGAATTCATGAACTGAAGGGTTTTTACAGTGTCCACCTTTTGCGCGAAGGTACGAAAATAGGTTCTCTAATGGATCTTGATTAAAGTGACTGGTTAAAATAAAAAGCATGT
Organism: Metopia argyrocephala; assembly: GCA_963576795.1. Taxonomy (NCBI): domain Eukaryota; kingdom Metazoa; phylum Arthropoda; class Insecta; order Diptera; family Sarcophagidae; genus Metopia; species Metopia argyrocephala. The sequence goes on along the minus strand of OY756210.1, from coordinate 74,031,242 downwards.
CATCTTCTTGAAAAATTTCTTCTGATAGAGACATTATACCCCTGGTGGTTTGAATAAGTCCATTAATGGAGAAAGTTTTGCTGCCCAAATACAAAACTTGGCTTAAGTAATAAATCCTACCTATTAAATAAATCTATAACATCTATAACCTAAATCTTTAATATCTGCAGAGTTATTATATGTAAAATTACGCCGGATAGATACTTCATCAAAAATTAGGCTACATTGTTTTTCTGCATGCTGCATTTTACGAACTGCTGCTGCCAGTACATTATATATGCAGAGGGGGATCTATAATAAATACTTAGAGGGGGATCTATAATAAAGTATTCCCCGGATAATTGCCCCACGCTTAATCGCCTTTCACGTTTATTTACCTCAATTTCTAAATCCGCATATTTTTTCTTACCATTTCCTAATAAAATTCTACGGTTAATTAACTTTCGCTTAACTGCGTTATTCGCTTAATTACCTCAAATATATTTTCCCCAAAGCAAATTTCACTTAAAATTCCCTCGTTTAATTACCCAAAATAATTATTTTCTAAAAACTGCAGCATAACTCAGCTATGTTTATATAGGCATAAAATGTCCGTTAAATTTACTTTCAAACTACTTTTTTGATTCAACCTTGCAATTAAAGTCTATCAAGTTTATGTATAAGTATAAAGTTGGTTGCTTTTCACATGTATTGATGGCAGTGTATATAGGCAACTAAGCTTATTCGTTTAATTACCTCAAGGATGCAATTAAACGTATTCGTCTAAATGCCTTCCACGCATAATTGCCCAAAAATTTTGACATTTTTGTCGAGGCAATTATTGGTGGAATACTGTAAATACTTTCAGCCAAGTTTCTCTCCTGATCTTCCCATCGAGCATTTGATTTTCTGTTTTGCTTTATGAGCATTTTACAAATTGATTTTAATCATCTGCGCCATTATGGCGGAGATCTGGGGGCTAATTCTGGCAGTCGTGATCGAAATTACATTCGAATAGAGAATAATTTCGACAACGAACAATTTTCTAATTCTGTTATTCGATACGATACGAATCGAATTTTTGTTTAGTGTTGCAAAACATGCAAAAAAAGTCAAAAGTCAATACTGACAAAAATTCAACAAATAGTAAACAAAAAACTTATGTATGTACATATATACATACATACATACATATGTAAAAAAATAAAAAAAGGAAAAAAAAAATTTAAATCAAATTAAAAAAAAATAAAGCAAGTTTACAATGAATCCATCATGATTTTTCTACTCATCATCTTCCGATACTGATGAGAATTTAAATATGAATCTTGTTCGGCAAAAATGCGGAGTACCAGTGATCCCTTAAGTCTGCCAAGCAATGCGTAAATCTTGATATAAGCATTTTGAATATGTATTATGTATCTCCAAAGTTCCTCATTACGAGAATGTATATCAAACACCACAAGAAATAATAAATTAAACAGAGTATGACGCTGAAACCAACACAACAAATATTGGAAAAAAAATCCGCGAAAATAATAAAATAAGTTTATGTAGGAACTAAAAATTGATTTAAATTCATATTTTTTTATTTAAATTCGTATTGGTGGACTAGAAGCATTAAATTTTAACGCTATTTGGTAAAGTCTTGCCTTTCCTTGCTAAGTATTCGGCAATATGTTCTTTGCCAAGTCCGTAAGTTATGCCATGAAATTTCCTAGAATTTCTTTGTGCATAATTTATTTTTGACCTGAAATGTATTTTATAATTTGAAGAAATTAAAAAAAAATTAACTTACATGTTTATTTTTTGTCTTTACTTATGTATGTATATAGAAAAACGTTAATTCGAATGGCTTTTTGTTTGCGAGTAAAAACTCGCAAGACTGCATTCGAACAACATTCGTTATCGAATGGCATCATTAGAAATTTCGATACATGTTATTCGATAACGACTCATAGAATCCGAAAAGTAAAAAAACTCGTACATACGAGTAAGAATTCGATCGTAATCGACTGACAGAATTAGCCCCCTGAAAAGTTGCAAATTATTTTCAGAATAGACTTCGATTCCTTTTACTCTCATGTCCCCGTTATTTTCAGTTAAATATAAACTTGCCACGGCACCTCGCCTCAAAAATTTCTTCCCAATAAGCTCTAATGAGAAGTGCTTATCACACAAAAACAAAGAAGAATTTGCAATAAATTGCACGTCAAAGTTGCATTTTTCTGCCCACTTTTTAAACAACGGTGAGTCCATATTTGGAAAACGAAATAGCTTTACTTTAGGAGAACTTCTTTTAGATCTGCGGCAATGGGGCAGACTGCATTTGTTGCCAGCTTTTCGTGAGACCGATGAATTTGAATCCTAAAGAACAAACAGTATATACATACATATATGTATGTATACGAAACGTTTAATGTGCACATGTAATTAAATTTTTTTATTAATATGAAATTATTATCACTTTACACTATTAACTTAATAACACTTTAAATAATACAGTTTTATTAAAAGCTAATGCCCGTATTCATAAAAAATAAAACAGTTTTATTAATTGCTTATTTGACAATACATACATACACATCTGGCCTTTACAACCCTGTGTCAGGATTACGGCCTAGCTTCTCGCAGCACTCATGTTGTGTGTGTAAATTTTTATCCATCAGTACCGGGACCTACAGTTTAATGTCGTCTCCGAACGACAGACTTGAGAAGCTTTTTCGTGGCAATTAATTACTCTCAGAGCTTTTGCCAGAAGACTGCTGAGAGGTAGTCGCCGAAAGAAATATTTTTTTCATATTGCTTTTTTTTTAAGATGTCGGAGCTGGGTGTCGTAAAAAAGAGTAAAAAAAGTAACAACAAAATCACTTAAATTTGTTAGTGTTTCTCATATAAAAAGACGAATGTCAAAAACCATTCGTGTTCTAGAAACAGGCTGTACCTGTATCGTTAATTCTTACTATATTAGTGTTAATTTTAATTTATCGTACAGTATTAACAGATATCACACTTAGATTTCCTGGAAACCTGTTTTTGTTTTATTTTCCTAACAAAAACTTAATTTAATTATGAAAAAATTTGCAATGTTAAAAATCTTTCATAAAAAGAAATCCATATGCTTTGTTTTCATCATGCTAAACGACACCCACAATTATCACAAAAACATGTGTGTGAGACAAAAATTGCGTATGTGTTTATGTTTTTTAGTTTTCAAGAGAGCTAAATTGGTTGGTCAGACACTGAGAAGATGTGATAATACGCAACATAAACGTATTAATATTTATATTTCTTATAACTACATTTCAATTTGTTTGCAACATTTAAAATCAATTTATTTTAAGAATAATTTTAATAAATTAGTTTAAATTTCAAAATTAAAGGTTTTTGAAACGAAAATTTTCACTAATTTCATTGAAGTTGTGAAAAACAACACAAATAAAAAAACCAATCTCATCTGTCAGTGTATTTTTGTGTGACTCTCTTTGTGAAACAACTGAAATTCCAGTGGTGCGATTCAGTAACATATTTTTACGTTAATCGCATTGTTTTCAACAGTAAACAACAGAATTGTCGATATTGCTATTCATTATCTTTTGTTTTCGATGGCTGTTGTCGTAAACTAACGCCAAAAATTTTTATGCTGTTTATTCAGTTGGTAAATCGTAAAATTTTTATATTGAAATTTCGAAGAGAGATGTGCCTACGTTATTAAGTAGTTTGTTTGAGAACCATTTTTGTGTGTTTTTATACCCAAAGAAACTAAAGGTTTGTACTGCTAACTTTCTACCCATTTTAATTGCCAACTACTCATAAACTGACTGATTTTATACGGTGCTGCACCATTATTGTAATTTAAACATAAAGAAAACTACAGTTGTCGAATGTCGATAAATTGCACATAGTGAATCACATAGTCGTTACTGCAAACAATAAAAACTGTCGACTTCTTTTGCGAATATCGTATTGTTAAAAGTTACTGAATCGCGGTACAGGAATAAGGTCAGGTGATGTTTGGCAATAGTAAGTAAGCAAATATAATAAATATGTAATTTAGTTTTAAGAATTTTTTTGTTTAGTGGAAATTTTGCATTCATTCAATAAAGGAGCATAGCTCCCGAAAAAAATAAAATATTTTTTTTATTTTTAAAAAAATAAATAAAAATATAATTCGGGGGGGGAGTCGTGGCATAGTGGTTGAGCGCGTGCACAGAAACTCAAAGGACCCAGGTTCAAATCCCAGCGAAGGAGGAAAAATAAAAAAATTAATTTGCGGTTTTTCTAAAATTATAATTTAAAAAAATAAGAGGTCCCCCCCCACCTCCGAGAAATCCATCTTCACGAAACCGCTATCTGGCATTTCCAGCCTATTCCACCAAGAAAACGAATGATCAGGAGTACAGCGCCATCTTCTGGGAAGATAACAAGCTAACCTACATAAAAAAAGATGCTCAACACTCAACGTCCAGATGGGGCAATTGCTGATGATCATTCAAAGGTGAAGGTATAACACTGGCCTTTGAGTGATCAAATTGACAGCAATTTGTCCCATTGACATAAGGCGCTTAACATGACTTCTTCACATCTATGTATCTATGTATATCTATGTATTCAATATTCCAATACAATGCACTGCATTTAGTAGGGGATTACTCCTGAGTATTGGTCTTAAATAAAAAAAAAAAAAAAATGATATCCATGGTGCAAGGAAACCAAACCGTTCAGAAATTCTATGGACAGGTATACACTCAGTTATCTGTTATTTTGAACAAGATTTCCTGTATAGATTTAGCCGATGAAACTTTAGAGCTTTTTACCCAATCCTACCGAGATAAGGCACTCGATACATTTATTCGAGGGCTTAATGGCGACTTGTCACGTCTTCTAGGCATGAAGGAGCCCGTGGATCTGCCACAGGCTCTTCATTTGTGCCTGAAACTGGAAAATCAGAATTTCCGTTCTGATTATGCCCAACGAAGCCGAAATATTTCTAGTGGAATTTTTAAACAGCCGACACAAAAACAAAAACCGAGGTTTCATCAGAAGAACCATCAAAACCAGCAGCAATTTCACCCTCAATTAGCATACATACCACGTCCTCAAGCTAGCAATCAAGTATCATTCCAAAACCCGAATTTTCATTATAATAGAAATAGCTACCAACAAGCGTATTTTCACTCTCAACGTCCTGTAGTACGTAAACCGCAGCCTGGGCCAGAGCCTATGGAAATTGATCAAAGTTTTCATTCAAAGAGAGTAAATTACATGAATCGACCAAGACAAAACAATATTTTTGGTAAAAGACCACCACAGGCAGCATTCCAGGCCCCAGCAAATAAAATACAGAGAAACTTTTACTTAGACGCTTCTAATCATGAACCAGATGGAACGTATTATCAAGAACATCCTCAGGAAGAAAGCGAAGTCTATAGCAACTCAGAGAATAGAAATACAAATTATTTTCAAGACTATCATCAACAAATTAAAGAAGAAGCAGTAGAGAACCAAGAAGAACAGCCAGTCGATATTAGCGACTTACATTTTTTAGGTTAACGGATTCATCGTTACCTTATGTACGATGTAAAACGGAAACTGGGAAAATTCTCGATATCTAAATAGATACGGGATCTACAAAAAATTATATACAACCATCTCTTTCAAAAATAATTTTACCAAATCAAGAAAATTTTTATACAAGATCAGTAGCCGGTGACATTAAAATTAGTAGTCATACGTTTATTGACCTTTTCAATATAAGGGACAAGAAATTTAAATTTTATATCCTTCCTAACCTATAGTCTTTTCATGGGATCTTAGGTAACGATAGTTTGAAACAATTAGGAGCAGTTATTTACACCAGAGATAGTTACATGTTGCTTGAAAACGGAACTAAACTCAAAATTCATCAAAAGAAGTCAGAATCAATCAATATGATAAAAATAAGGGATGAAGATATGACGAGTAAACAAAGAGAAATTATTAACAAATTGACAAGGGAAATTCCAAATTTGTTTGCCGAACCAGATATGAAGTTAACATATGGGCATATCCGAAAAAATGTCAACCAACAAAAAATTTTTAAAGTTGATCAAAAATTATTCTTGATTATTTAGAGTAATCTAAATATATAAAATTGAATGTGTGTTTGTTTATTTGTTTGTTTGTTTGTTTGTACCTTATAGGAGACCAAACCTCTTGACCGATCTTCCTGAAATTTTCACAGCATTTAACTTGGACTCTGGCATGACTAATAGGGTACTTTTTTTTTGACCACGCCTACTTTTACGCCCACTTTTTTATATTTATGTAATTGCTCCCATATAGTTTTTAACAGATTTACTTCAAATTGTATACACATTATACTCCAGGCGAGGTAGAAATACACATTTTTACGCCTTTCACGCCCCTTTTCACGACAAATTTTGTCTGAAAGTTTTAAAATTTGTGTTCTATGTATATACAAATTTGGTGCTTCTTTACTAGGTTTATTAACGAATTTACCTCAAATTTAAAATACATTTGAATTAAAGTAGTGGGGTAGCCTGACTCTTTTTTCCACAACTATCCGCAAAATATATAAATACTTTTAATTTTATTTTATAACGAGGGGGTAGCGAAGCACACCGGGTTCAGCTAGTAGACTATATTTGTACTCTTACAAATATCATCATAAAATATTTTTCTGGCAGTCCATATTACGAAAATCAGGACTTAAGGTTCATCAACTTTACATCTTTAATATTTGGCCAAAATATGCATGTTTTTTGGCTGCTGTTAAACAAGCTTTATCCAAAACACGGCTGCTCCATCTTCGAAAAAGTTTTTTTTTTTTGATTAATTTTCTGCAACTTTATGAAAGAAGCGCTTTAAATACTCTATTGAACATACTTAATAAAACTGAGTAAAGTTACGTCCACGCTTTGTAACGTCCGCAACGGAAAATAAGGGTTTTTATATATAACGAAGAAACTAAAAATTTTTTTGACACCAGATTAACATTCCAAACAAAACTAAAACTGTGCTTTAAAGTAAGAAAAAAAAATTCTAAAAAATACAAAAGTATGTTTCATTTTTTAATATCAAATTTTGTAACGTCCGCACCGGTATCGATCTGTCCTAAAATTAAGTTCTGCTAAAAGTTGTTTTGTTTTCACAAATCTATAATTGAAACCGCATACATCAATACTTATGAACGCATAAGAATTGAAGGGTTAAAGAAAATTAAAAAAAAATAATTTGAGAACACAGTAATCTTATTTTGAATGATGCACACGATTTTTATAGACTGGCCAAAAGTAATATCGATGGGGTTAAACTAATATACGTTACAGAAAACGATATAAAAACCACAACTCAATATCTAGGTGAGAAATGGCTAAATATAAAAAATATTACAGGCGTAAAATCTCATCATCACTTTTCACCTTATGAAAATTTTATCGAAATGGCACGCACTGCAGTATTTCCTAAACATAAACTACAAGTTTAAAAAGAAAAAGAAAATTTATATTTTTTGAAAATAAACACAAAAATATTTTTTTATTTATATGAGTAGGACAGTAGTCAAAAATGCAATGTCCGCAACGTAACGTCCGCAACAAATATAAGACAAAATTGTGAATAAACTAACAATTATTTTTTTGCCTCGAAAGTGGATTTGATATGCTTAAACATTCCTCTTTCTTTAATGTATTTGATTTTTTTTTTGTTTATACTGTAAAATTCGCTAAAATTTATGAAAGTTTGCATTGATCTCCACAACGACTTCTGTATTGTGTAACGTCCGCAACGGCATTTTAAGTACAATTATATCGTAACTGATAAAACTCAGAAAATATTTGTAACTGCCATTTGAAAGAACTCTCAAAGGCCAACGTACCAATGTAGGTTACTTAAGAATATAACGCTCAGACCGCCAACAGTATTCAAAAATATGCGTACGAACGTAACGTCCGCAACGCAGGATTAGCCCATATACCACCAGGGTGATAGGGGAAATTCGAACAAGAAATGATACGCCAGTATATACTCGATACTATCCTTACCCCATGGCTTTAAAAGCTGAGGTGGAAAATCAGATTCAAACAATGCTTAATGATGGCATCATAAGTCCGTCACGTTCTCCATACAATTCGCCAGTATGGATTGTTCCAAAAAAACCGCATTCAGCTGGAAATAAACAATACAGGGTGGTAACAGATTATAGAAAGCTTAAAGCGGTCACTATTGCAGACAGATATCCAATCCCGGATATCAATGAAGTTCTTGCGCAATGAGGGAATAATCATTATTTTTCGGTACTCAATTTAAAGAGCGGATTTCATCAAATCCCGCTAAAAGAATATGATATAAAAAAAACAGTTTTTTCCATTAACAATGAAAAATATGAATATACAAGATTACCCTTTGGCTTGAAAAATGCCTCTTCTATTTTTCAAAGAGCACTTGATGACATATTACGCGAATGTATCGGAGTATGTTGTTTCGTTTATATTGACGATATAATTGTTTTCAGTCAAAACGAGGACAATCATGCCCGCAATTTGGAAAAAATTTTCAATACTCGAAGAGGCTAACATGAAAATTCAACTGGATAAATGTCATTTTTTCCAGAAGTCTGTCGAATTTCTTGGTTTTGTTATTTCGGCGAAAGGAATTAAAACAAATCCGACGAAGACAGAAGCAATATCAAGAATCCCGCCTCCTATAATATTAAAGGAATTAAGATCATTCCTAGGTATGTCAGGGTATTACCGTAGACTTTTACAAGACTACGCAAAATTGGCAAAATCGCTGACATCCCTTTTAAGAGAGAAGGATGGACGTGCGTCCAAAAACCAATCTGCCAGAACTAAAATAAACCTAAATTCCGAAGCCATGACTGCGTTCAACAAAATAAAATCAACTCTCGTCTCTGATGATATTATGTTGGCATACCCGAATTACACTAAAGAATTTGTTTTGACAACCGATGCGTCAAATTTTGCTATTGGTGCTGTACTTTCACAAGACGATAGGCCAATAATGTTTATATCCCGGACTTTGAGTAAAACCGAAGAAGCTTATGCCACAAACGAAAAGGAAATGTTGGCTATAATATGGGCTTTAAACTCTTTGAGAAATTTTTTGTATGGTACCGCTAGAGTAAAAATACACATACAATTCCAAAATGAAACGCTGGAAAGCAATTCTGGAGGAATATAACTATGAACTGCTTTATAAGCCAGGTAAGGCAAATGTAGTTGCTGATGCCTTATCAAGAGTTTCCCAAGCGCAAATAAACACTTTAACATCTAGTGTACATAGCGATGAAAGTTCTTCGCATAATCTAATATGTTCAATGGATGTACCAATTAACGCATTTAAAAACAAAATTTTTTTGATGACCACTCAATCTGAATCTTCGTATAAATTTTAAATAGTTTTTCCCACTTATCACCTCAACAATCTTGTAAGCATTCTTAAGCGTTATCTTAATCCTTCAGTTATTAGTTGTATAAAAACGGATGAAAGAATAATGGGACAAATTCATGAAATATATCCCTTGCACTTCAACAATTATAAAATACGGTTCACGCAGCAACAGGTTGAAGATGTTAAAAGTGCGCAAGAGCAGAAAAATATTATTCTGCGTACTCATGACCGAGCGCATAGAAATGCACATGAAAATAAGATCAAAATTTTCGAAAAATTGAAAGAATAGTAAAAAAATTTATTGTTTGCCGGGAGAACAAATATGACAGGCATCCTGCTAAACCACAGATTCAGGTTACACCTATCCCACAATTCCCAGGACAAATAGTCCACCTTGATATTTTTATTACTGACAACCATTCCGTTCTGACAGCAATAGACAAATTTTCAAAATTTGCAGTAGCAAAAGTCATTAAATCCAGAGCCGCTGAGGATATAAGAAAGCCTCTGAGATATGTTCTATTTTTCCTAATTCCAGTGGTGGATAATGAAAAATTATTTAATTCGGTTTCAACGAATCATATGATTGAAAATGAATTTGGTATTCAAATTTATCGTACACCACCATATACAAGTAGTTCAAACGGCCAAGTGGAACGTTTTCACTCGACACTCCAAGAAATAATGCGATGTCTCAAAACCACAGGAACCCATAGCACTTTTCAAGAGTTGTTAGAAGTATCAGTCAAAGAATATAATTTGTCGATTCATTCAACAACAGGAAAAAAACCTGTAGAAGTACTATTTGGGCGAGGAGTATCTTCTGACCCAAAACAACTCGAAAGTTCTCGAAAGGAAACAATAAAAAAGCTACAAGAAAAACAAATCTCTGACTTAACGTATCATAACCATAAGAGAACGCAACCCAAAACATACTCTGAGGGAGACGTTATTTATGTCAAAATAAATAAAAGAGTTGGTAACAAACTGACTCCAAAATATAAAAAAGAAATAGTCGCCAGAGATAAAAACTCCACAGTTGTAACCGTGGCCAAAAGGACTGTACATAAAAGCCTTATTAAAACGTAAAATTTTTCCTTTTTATTTCCCTTACTTTTTCAGTTCTATTATTTTAACATGTAAAGCAGAGTTTCAGATATTGGACTATACAGCAGCCCATCTGATAACTATTAATAACGGACAAAGCAAAATTAAAGAAGGAACCTTTAGATTGATACATACAATAGACTTGACACTATACGAGGAGATTATCCAAAAAACGAAAACATACATTGACAAGAACATCCCAAAATCTAGCCTTTTTTATCCCCTCCTTAATCATGAAACTAATCAAGCTCTACATTTAATCCAAAATATAATACCTAATAATGAAAGTAATTATGTTAGTAGAAAAAATAATATTAAAGAAAACTTAAGAAATGTTATTGGAACAGCATGGAAATACATCACTGGTACACCCGACCACGATGATTTCGAAATGTTTAAATTTAATATGTTTCAGTTAAATGAAAATAATAATAAGCAAATTGTAATTAATCAAGCAATTAATCAAAGAATAAATAATTTAACGGAAATTGTAAATTCCATTTCTAATGTAACACATAAAGATAACCATATAATAAATGAAATAGCAATATGCTTTCAATATAAAATAACATTAATAAAAGAAGAATTAATGAACTTGAAATACGCCATTCAATGGGCAAAAAAAGGAATAATAAATTCCATGATTTTAAATAATTTTGAAATACAATTAGCCTTAGTCGCCGTGGTCTAGTGGTTAGTGTGTTGTCTTACTAAGACAAGGGTCCTGGGTTCGACACCAGGCTCTGACATCTTCAAAAAAAGAAATATGAAAAAATATTTCTTTCGGCGACTACCTTTCAGCAGTCTTCTGGCAAAAGCTCTGAGAGTAACTAATTGCCATGAACAAGCTTCTCAAGTCTGTCGTTCGGAGTCGACATTAAACTGTAGGTCCCGGTACTCATGGATAAAAATTTACACACACAACATGAGTGCTGCGAGAAGCTAGGCCGTAATCCTGACACAGGGTTGTAAAGGCCAGTTATGTTATGTAATTAACCTTAGAGCAATTAAGAAAAGAAAAGATGCCATTTGCATCAACGGAAGAGGCGGTGGAATACGCCAAAGTGAATGTAATGTATAACAATACTATGATTTTGTATATTATTAATATACCATTAACAAAAGAAGAAATATTTGAAAATATTATAATACGACCTGTTAAGAAAAACGGTAAAATTATTAAATTATCATTTAAAGAAATAATTAAAAATAATAATGTCAAAAATATAACTCAATTAAAATTTGTAATAATGATAAATTGTTAGATTTAAGTAATACAACTTGCATACCTAATGTTATAAAGAGCCAATCATCTTCCTGCACATTTAGCAACAGTCAGCATATTCCACAAATTGAAGAAATTACTCCTGGCATACTCTTATTCAATGAATACAACAATACCGTCATCACCGACAACATTCAACACAATCTGCATGGTACTTTTCTGATTAAGTTCACCAATTCCACAATTGAGACTCACAGTAGAACATTCCGAAGTTTGGAAACTCCACAAATAACAATTATACCCGCCGTATTGCAACCAACCCCGCTAGAAGAAAAGTTTGAACACCTCCTAACAATTGAAGGACTAAATGAGCTTCATCTCAACAACACGAATGAAATTAAAACAATAAAATATGGGTCAATCATAAACGGCATATCAAGTATATTTTTCATCTTTTTGCTTGCTATTACTGGTCTAGTGATGCTCCATATCCTAAGAGCGCTACAAAAGCCCAAAGCTGAAGGCACAATTATATTAGACACATACTTACCTCCAATGCCTCCTGTAATTTTAACAAACATCCAACCTAGAGAAAATACATTGCAACCAAGCATGCGGTTAAATGATATTCCCTATTTCTAAACAATTGAGTGCAATTGTTCTTAAGAGGGGAGGAGTTAATAATACAAAAGTTAACTGTACGAAAAAGCTAACGTTGCTCTTGTCGAAAACCATAATTTAATAAATGCTGACTTCATGTCTACCAAATTTAAGCGTGTTGTGGGAATATCCGCTTGCTGCAAAACAACTGAAATTCCAGGAATAATGTCAGGTGATGTTTGGCAATAGTAAGCAAGCAAATATAATAAATATGTAATTTAGTTTTAAGAATTTTTTTGATTAGTGTAAATTTTGCATTAATTCAATAAAGGAGCATAGCTCCCGAAAAAAATAAACTATTTTTTTATTTTTAAAAAAATACATAAAAATATAATTTATATATGTAAATAAGTATGCTTATAATGTATAGATTATGATTAAAAGGAATGAAGGATAAAATTTTATTTCAAATACGAGAACAATACTTTTTTGGAAATTATATTACAATTGTCGTTTATCTAGAACCAAAGAATATAAATCATATAGAATGCTCATCTGGACAAGAATCGAAATAGATCAAAGTTAACTGTAATGAATATTTTTGGTAATTAAAGGAGAAATGATTTCCGTGAAGGAATAGTACAGTAGTATTCCTTCACGGACATCATAATTAAAGCGTTTCTGACGAAACAAAAATTAAATTATAAAAAAATTGATCAGACCTTTCCTGGTGCTCGAACTTCGGGCCTCCAGCACATTAAAGAATCGAAATATTTTTTAAAAACTTTACTTGATGCGTGAAGGAAGGGCAAAAGGCAAAACAAAAGCAAAGAGCGCAACAAAACAAGAAAAACCAAAGAGAAATTAATGTGTGTTTTCCCAGCGGGAAATGGTAATCAATGAGAAACGAGAAGGTAATACAAGGAATGTATAATCTATTGATTACGGAAAGCATTACGCTTAACACAGATCATGTCCTACGAAAGTAATAAATTCTTTTACTGTCCCCCCGTAATAAGTATTAGAATTTGTTATTGGTAATGCATAAAGTTATTATTTATTAATAATTTGAAGGTATAAATTCTATGATGCATTATTTTTAATGCATTATATTATTAATGTATTTATAATATATTAAATTATGCATTAAATTATTAATAATAAATTAATTTCCCCCATTATAAATAAAATAATAGTAGCTATTCGGGAATATTTGTTTTACTATTTACCATGTTCATGTTAAAAACATTTTGCAAACATTTAAGTTTTAAAATAATCCCGAATAGCTACTAATATACATATTAATTAATATTAAATATTAATTTGGTGTCTGCACTTCTGCGCATTTAAACACCAACTGCATTTTTTAATAAAATACATTTCTTTTTGCGTAAAAAATAACGGAGTTTTTAACTATGAAAAAAAATAAAAAACAAAAAAATCCACAAACAAATACACGCAGAAACAATAACTTTTTTCTTCTATATATGTGGGAATGTACATGGTAATTGATATGTAAAATACTTAGAAGAAAAAAACCAAATTACAGTTTTTTTCAACAAAATGTACGAAAAAGACAAAAACCAACAAACAATAACTTCTTGCTTCGTAGATGTGGGAATACACATGGTAATCAATATTTACTTGTGTGTCACATTAAATTACCTTCTCGATTCCAAAAGTAATATATTCTGAAGTAATATATTATATAATTGATTATAAAATAAGGTAATCAATCTTTTCCCGCTGGGTTACTTCTTTTGCATTGTGGTTTAGTTTTTGCCAGCGGGAAAAGATTGATAACCTTATTTATAATCAATTATATAATATATTATTTTAGAATTTATTACTTTTGGAATCGAGAAGGTAATTTCATGTGGCACACAGAAGTAAGTACTGATTACCATGCGCATTCCCACATCTTCAAAAGAAGGAAGTTATTGTTTGTGCGTATATTCTTTGTGGATTTTTTTTCATACGGTCTGCCCGCTGAACTCTTCAGGTATGGAGGCGATGAGCTGGTTAGGTGCATGCACCAGCTCATTTGCAGAATATGGCTGGAGGAAAGTATGCCCGATGATTGGAATCTCAGTGCCCTCTGTCCGATCCTGAAAAAGGGAGACCCCACAATATGCACCAACTACAGGGGTATAAGCCTTTTCCCTATCGCATATAAGGTTCTTACGAGCGTATTGTGTGAACGACTGAAGCCATTCGCCATCTCACTGATTGGACCTTATCAGTGCGGCTTCAGACCTGGTAAGTCCACCATTGACCAGATATTCACACTGCGCCAAATCCTGGAGAAGACCCATGAAAGTCAAGACGACACACACCACCTCTTTGTCGACTATAAGGCAGCGTTCGATAGCCCGATAAGGGATCGCGTATATGCAGCAATGTCTGAGCTCGGTATTCCTGCAAAATTGATAAGACTGTGCAGAATGACGTTGAGTAATTCCCGCAGCTCCGTCAAGTTAGGAAGAGACCTCTCCGAGCCTTTTAATACCGTGCGAGGTTTCAGACAGGGTGATCCCTTATCCTGCGACATCTTCAATTTCGTCATGGAGAGTGTTTTGCGAAAGGCGGGTGTACATCGCAATGGCAATACTATATTTAACAAAAGTGTCCAGCCCCTTGTATATACAGACGACATAGACATCATTGGGCATACCAAGCGAGATGTCACCGCAGCCTTTAATGCTATTTAACGGGAGTCTGCTAAAATGGGTCTGGCGGTAAATGAGAGCAAGACGAAGTACATGTTGTCGACGAGTAGGGACGTTGATCGTATCGGCTCCCAGGTTACAGCCGGCAACTATACATTCGATGTGATCAAGGAGTTCATCTACTTTGGCACCGCCATTACCAGCAAGAATGATGTCAGTCTGGAGATCAAACGAAGAATCACACTGGCCAACAGGTGCTACTACGGTCTCGGTAAACAGTTTAGTAATAGAGACTTCTCTCGTGCAACGAAATTAACACTCTACAAGTTGCTTATTCTCCCGGTGCTTCTCTATGGTGCGGAAGCATGGACGCTGTCTTGTGCCGATGCAACGGTCCTGGGGGTGTTCGAGAGAAAAGTTCTTCGTAAGATCTTTGGTCCTTTTCTTTGGTCGATTGGTGTGACCAACTGGAGAAGGCGCGCGCTAAGCAGAAGCGCCTGGAGACTAGTGCTGAAGCAGGCCGAAACCCGTTAACGGGTTGTTATGGCCAGCTAAGTAAGTAAGTAAGTAATTTCCTTAAAAATACTTCCCAAAATTTGGCTTGTTAAAAACAAGTAAAAAATTTTCCCTTATTCGAATATATCTGTGGCAATTTGGAAGAGTAGCTTAAGTCGACATAAGAGAGAATTGAGTTAAGGCGTTTGGGGCATTACAGAAGCAAAGGCGCTTAAATGTGTTTAGTCCGTTTTGAAAAATTCTATTTTTTATCAATGTTATGTACGTTTACTTTTTAGCCTAAGTTTTTTGAATCAATAATGCATTTAACAAAACAACTTATGTACACATAGATTTGTTTACATATTCAGATTTTCGATTTATCATATAACTTATATTTACATAAGTTTTTTTAATAAAATGTGATTCTTGTATACAGTTATCTTAAGTGAATGTAAGTTCTTGAATAAATCCTCTTATGTTTACTTAAAACTACACAATACGTACTTTTTATTTCAACAGAAGCGCTTAAGTTACTTAAGGACCTGTCCAACGCAGATTTCAGTTTCGAAAAAGCGCTTAAGTTGAAAAGGCGTAAAATCTTCTAAAATCAACCATATTTTTTTTAAAATATTCATCCTTCTTCTCTAATGAACATGGTACCAATATATTAGCTCATAAATTATTCGCAAAAAACATATAGAATAAAAATTACAAAAAATTGATGATATCTCAAAACTTCAATTTTCGACTTAAGCTACTCTTCCATATTGCCACAGATATATTTAACGTAAATTTCTGACACGTTTACTTATTTTGAAGAAAAATTAACTGAACAAATATTTTGTAAAAATTTTTGCATTTTTAGGAAAATTTTCCCTAAATTAAATTTATATACATTGGAGTTTAAAAAGGAAAGTTTTCATTAAAATTTATACAATTCTTATTAATCTTTTAAAAATTTTTACTTGATTAAAAATATAATATATTTTTTTCAAAAAAGAATTTTCTTTCTTAACAACGTTCACTTTGTTTTTAGTGTTTTATTCTTTCAATTATTTTAAATTGAAAAAAAAAAACAGAATTTGTGAAATAAATATAAAAAGTTATATTGTATATAGTGGTCAAATATTACTATCAGAAGAACTGTTATAAATATATTGTGTCGCGACTGGTGAATTTTTAAATTACTTATATTTTAATTATTTGTATGCATATACGAGTATGTATATTCATATGTACATATTTTAATTTTTCGTTTAAATTTTTTAAATGTAAATCGCTTAAAGGAATTGTTCCGTGGTTCTTAAAAAATTTGTGTTTTTTTTATGTACAATAATTATACATTATGGAAGCAGAGAATAAGTTTAGGGATATATTAAGCGTTCTGAAAGGTGACGATTTTTTGGACATTTTTAAACGTAAACATTATATATCTCTTTAATATTTTCAGGTAAAGAATATTTGGTTTTATAAACCATTTGATTTTATTCTAGTTCTAATTTAAATTTCAGTTATATGATTTGGATCTAAAATGTCCATATGTTTTATGTCATGCCAAAGGCTGGCTTTATAAAATATTATTCCTATTTTAACAATGTGCTTGTATGTAATGCGTATATATATTTCCAGAACAGAACATCGATTTCAATGCATTGACATATATGACCTCAGCTCATTTAGATGTGATTATCCCCAAACACTTATTTTTAATTTGCTTTAAAACTTTGCTCAGTTAAATATCGAAGATGTTTTAAGTTTAACGCTTCCTGGAAAATCCGTCTTAAATTACACTAGTTTACAAAATGAAATTTTTTTCATGTTCCATCTGTGCCGATGGAAAAGTACAAATCGTCGAAAAAACATCTGGTTTCTCTTCATGTACGTGAAGATGATACTTCTACGCAAGAACTAACACCAACCAGAAGAAAATCGACCGAAAAATGACAAAGGTATAAGCTATTGAGTGAAACGATCCAAAATATTTTCCAGTTGTGATACTCATATTGAATGTATTTGGCCATTGTGGCGTATGATTGACGTATGTATTAAAATCGTTTAAACCCAATAAATTGTAAAAAAAAATAAAATATTCGAAAAATATGGGATTTGATTGTTTCACTCAAAAGCTTATACCTTTGTCATTTTTCGGTCGATTTTCTTCTGGTTGGTGTTAGTTCTTGCGTAGAAGTATCATCTTCACGTACATGAAGAGAAACCAGATGTTTTTTCGACGATTTGTATTTTTCCATCGGCACAAAAGCACTGTAAAATATGATTTTTTTGAAAATGTGTCATATTTTCATCAATATATTTTGAACCACTTTACAGATCAAAAATCCAGTTATACATGTTTGTTCGTCATCTTAATACCTTCCATTTGGTACCAAGAACGACCCAATAGGACATATCTATCTCCAGATATAATTTGTCAAGTGAAAAAAGGTCGAAAAAATGAGAAATGGACCATATCTCAAAAACTGTTCCATAAAAAAAATTTTAACCTTGATTTTTGAATTCAGCGGAAGAAAATACATAAGAAAAATTACATCTCATCAAATGTACATTTTTAGTGTAAACCAGTGTTATTATCAGAAAAATATGAAATTAATTCCGAAGTTTCGTCGAATAATTGCAAGTTACGTTTCAACTTATCTTATTGAAAATAATATTAAGCCCACTCCAAGATATTTTGAATATACATGTAAATGTAAAGTTTTTTAGTTTTATTTTTTAATAAAATTTCTTTATTAAATTATAAAGGTTTTAATTTATTTATATCTAAAAATTAGGATTCAGTTAGTTTATTTTAAAGTTTAAAAATAAAATAATTTAGACTTTAATTCAAATAGTTTTTAATTTAGATTTTAATTAAAATAGTTTTTGGTACAGATTTTAATTCAAATAGTTTTTAATTTAGATTTTAATTTAAATAGCTTTCAAATTAACTTTAAATTCTTTTTAGCTTCTAAACAACTTTCATTTCTTTTAAATTTATTTTAAATTTCTATATAAACCACTGAACGAATTTTCTTTTTATAACAACTTTATGTTCAACCACAGACTATATAATGTTTAACTACTTTTGCCAACTGCTACTTATCGACTGACTCTATTAACAAACTTCTCCACGACGGTGCCCTAAAAGGTTACCAGATCGTACTACTTTAATATTAACTCTACAACCTCTTTACATACATATTTCTGAAATAATTGTGCAAATATTTACAACAGAAAACAAAGTAAGTCTTCTATGTGAAGGTTTCGATTGCATTTTTTAATAATAATAATAATATTCAGGATTTGTATTTTATATAGAAGAAGGGCAGGAAGCCAGGTGGCTGCTTATATGTACAGCAAGTACCATAACTCTATTTTTAATCTTAGAAAAGAAGGCCTTAATGAAGGCTTTTTGGAATATAATGCAAGTGAACCAAGTAGCACTGAATTAGAGATAGAAGATATTTTTTTGTAACTGAGATTTTAAAATGTCTAAAAACAAACCAAATAAATTTTAAATTTGAGCTTTGGTGCAATATTTGTTTATTTTCAAAAATGCTTAATATAAAATGTATTTTGTCACGTTTTACGTAAGATAAGTAATAAAACAAATTACGTTGGTTTTGATTATTTCCAATCCTAATCAATTAGTAAACCTGCCTGTAATATAATTAATATTCAGCTTTTAAAATAAAATAACTCAGCATTGCTTGTTATATTTACTAATTATTACTACCACAACTATATTAATATATTTATATTTCTGTATTATGCATTTTGCAATGACTTCCGTAAAAAAGGTGGAATGGAAGCCTAAATGACCTCTAGTGTTCCTTAGCCATAGTAGCTGTGCGTCACGAGGGGTGTCTCTTCCAAGTAATTCTTTCTAGGAGGATCAATTTTCACCTTTATTTAGGGATTTGATTTTTAACAAATTATTGCGCTTCAGAATTTTCTGTAGTACATTTTTTTTAATTTATTTGTTTTGTTTAAATGACAATTTTATAAATTAGTTGACAAAAAAAAATTAAAAATGATTATTTTCTGTTTAAAAAACTATTGTGAATAAATAAAAGTACAGACTATAAAATAAAAAGTGTTTGCATTCTGTGGTTTTATATACCTAAGTATTTGTGGTGAATTGATTTGTGTTAGATATTTATTTGTATTGCTGCAAAAATAAAAATGTAAGTTTCCGTGTGTGCTTACTAGAGGTGAGCACAAGACGCCAAAATTGTACAGTATTGTATTTTGTACTCTTCATAGTGTGACAACTGCATTTCTTTTTAGTAGTTAATGGAAAAGAGTGTTGCCACGACTTTTAAATTTTTGTAACCAAATTTCAGCAAAAATCTTATCAAATTTTTAGTCCTAATTCTAATAGATATAATTAAGAAGATTATGTTAAATCAATTATAACTATTTGGTTTTTTGCAATATAATGTAATATATATACTTTGATTAATCTGTCAAGATATAATTTTACTTTCTGATTATATGGGAGAAAAGGCAAAATATATAAAACCTCTATTCGCATTCACATTACTCTAGCTCATGAGTATATTAAATAAACGCACAATAGTATAAAAGATAGGTTTAATTCTAAACCGATAATAAAATCTTTTTCTATCTATTTGATTTTCAAATCGCATCAGTCACCTATTTTGGTAGATATATTCATTTTAGAAATATTGCTATGACTTTTAGAAGAATGCTAAAATTGAAATTAAGAACAACAAAAGTGCCAGCCTAGACTACAGAGCTCTATTTAATTAAAATGTTCGTTAATGAAGGTTTTTTTTATATACTTAGGTAGAAATTCGCAAAAATAGTAAACAACACACGTGTGTCATATTATTATTATTTACAAATTATAAAGTTATTATTTTAAATTCAAACCGTTCAAATAAGTGTGGCTTTCTTTAGCCTCAAAATAAAAAGTAACCAGGGCGAAAAAAAACACCACATGTACACACTGCAGAAAAAAGTAACCAATTTCGGTTAGAAATAACTAAAAACGGCAACGCTGAATGATGAAACTAACAGCCAGGCCCACGATATCGAAAGAAAACTTAAGCGAAAGAAACTCAGTCACTCACTGTTAATCTAAACTGCGGCCCACTAATTGTCACTTTATCGTTCGCTTTGCTTTACGTTGCCAACGTAATGCAAATAAGGAACAAAGCTGCCATATCAACGTATCAAAAAATAATCGCGAATATACACGAAAAAAGCGCTGAAATGCTTAAATTGTAGAGTAAAAAATGCAACCGTGTGCTAGTTTAACTTGACAGAAATGTAATAAACAAACTTATTCCGATTTTGTTTATTTATGTATATGTGTGTACAAAAATTTTGTGTTACCAATCGCATTTATTTTTGGCGACACAAAAATTAATGTGCCGCAAATCAGCTGTTTGTCGCTTAAAACTACACGATTCGATATCGTGGGCCTGGCTGTAAGAAATAAAGATAGTGCTTTGAGCAAAATCTAACAGCCAGGCCTACGATATCGAAAGAAAACTTAAGCGAAAGAAACTCAGTCACTCACTGTGAATCTAAACTGCGGCCCACTAATAGTCACTTTATCGTTCGCTTTGCTTTACGTTACCAACGTAATGCAAATAAACAACAAAGCTGCCATACCAACATATCAAAAAATAATCACGAATATACACGAAAAAAGCGCTGAAATGCTTAAATTGTACAGTAAAAAATGCAACCGTGTGCTAGTTTAACTTGACAGAAATGTAGTAAACAAACTTATTCCGATTTTGTTTATTTATGTGTATGTGTGTAAAAAAATTTTGTGTTACCAATCGCATTTATATTCGGCGACACAAATCGCAAATCAGCTGTTTGTCGCTTAAAACTACACGATTCGATATCGTGGGCCTGGCTGTAAAATGTAAACAAAATTCTCCCATGTCAAATACGAGTGGCTGTGTGATTGTGTTTTTTGAATATAATTATGGAATTCTCAATATGTATTAATGATTTATTTAAGGGTGAGCAACGACTGTATAAAAAAAAAACCGCCCGTCATACAAAAAAAATATAAATAATGTGAAAAACAACTAATTCTGTTGTTATTATTGTTGGTGTTTTTTTTAGATTTTTGTAAAGAAAACCAAAAAACAATCAGAGTTATCTTGTACATATATTTGCTTCACCAGTAGCAGTGTTGTCAGATTAGGGGATTTATCCTCAAAATGGGGATTTTTTTTTCTGAAATGGGGATAGAAAAATTCATTTGGGGATGGGGATTTTATTGGGGATGATCGACAAGTTTTCGGTGATTTTTAAAATTTGTTTGCTTGCTTAATTATATATTATAAACTTCTAACATTCGAAACACACGATAAACTTGCTTAAAATTCATACTTTCATATATAATTTTTGCAACGTGTGCTCTTGGTTTTAGTTTGATTTATTTTCTCATATAAATAATAGCATCACCGTATCATTATGTTTCCGCCACCATTTTTAATGGTTTTTATTGCGGAGGAATTCAGTATCTTCAGAATTCAGCGTCTTCTTACAGCTGAATTACTTCTTCCGTAGATAAACAAACTAATTTTAGTTTCGTCCGACCACAATTACTTCTCCACTTATATTTACTTTACGGCATGGGAATGTTATCTATAATATGGCACAGGACATCTACTTAGAATTGAGGTAAAATAGATGCCGTATACTATACAAATATTTCCAACGACATCATGATGTCTTATATGAATATGATCTTAAAGATTTTGAGTTGATCTGCACAGTCTCCAAGTTTAAAATTTACATATCAAATAGAAAATATTTACATACATCCAAAATTATTGACGCAGTTTATCTGGGGATTTTTGACGATGAACTAATGAAGGTTTTGGGGATTTTTGGGGATATGAATTTCGAAATTGGGGATAAAAATTGAAAACTATCTGACAACCCTGACCAGTAGTATTTTGAAAATACTTATGGTGACAACAAGTATTTGTTTTGTTTGTTTGTTTAAAAATATAATCAACTGGTTGGTGTGACGTAGAATTTTAGAATTTAATTCTTTTAAAACCGGAATGCTTTATATCATGGTAATTAATGCGAAAGAAAACATGTTTATTTGTTTTAAAAGTAATTTTATTTATTTATTTATTTTATCTATTTATTTTATTTTATTTATTTATTTATTTATTTATAATGTTAAAATACAGTACAACAAGCTTAAATCTTATCTAATAGTACTGGTAGGATATGGAAAATAGGAACTTGATGACAAATGAACAATAAATTAATATTACAATAAAGTAAAAAAAAAAAAATATTAATACATGGTTATATAAAACTTAGGTTTTAAAAATGAATGATGTTAATAAAAAAGTAAAATAAAATAAAAATATAATCAACCGTATTAGAACCTCGAGAAATGTGATTCAATTGCAGATCTAAATTGCATTGCATTGCTTTTCAACTGAATGTTTGATGGAAGTTGGTTCCATAAGCGAATAGTTGTTATATAAAAATGTCTTTCAGATACTAGTTTCCAATATCTTAATGTATTTATCTTAAGACCCCTGTTTGATGTTGAAAACTGCAATCTGTTGTATAAATAAGTGGGCTGTTTAGTATAGATAATCTTGTGCAGAAAGATAAGAGAACGACATTTTAATAAGTTTTCCATCGACATTTTATAAATTTGCCTCGAAAAATTTGAAACACTGCTATATCTGCCCACTCCATAGACATATCTGGCAATATTATTATATGTAACATTAAGTTTTTGCTTGCTCACCGAGTCTAGAAACGGGAAAAGTTCGCATCCATACAAGAGATTTGGAATTAAATATGTTTTCGCCAAAAGCAAACGTATATTAATAGGTGTAAAGTACTGAGTTCCCCATAAATGTCTTAGTATACTATATGTTTTACCACACGCAACATTAATATGATTAGTCCAAGTAAGCTGATCATTGAAAACTACACCGAGATTTTTAGCACTTTCAACAAATTGTATTGATGAATTACCAATGAGGAGTGATGGCAGCGGATTGAGTAAACAGTCAATTTTTCCAATTATAATCGTAAGATTCTCATTGATGTAGAACGGAATAGAGCTGTTTAATCCAAGTACATTTAATCGCAAGACGTCTTTCTTAGCTTTTATATATGAGGTGATGGATTTCATAACATAATTGCGCTCATAGGGTGAATGAAATTTATTAATTTAATTATTGCAAAAAATTTAAAAGTTATACTTGATTTAAGAGAATTTTCTCAATTGTTTCTATCAGAATTTGGAGTAAATAATTTGATTATTTTATTTCCATTTTGGTTAAATTTTTGCTGAAATTTGGTCAGAAAAAATTAAAAGTCGTGGCAACACTGTTATCTACTTCTCTGGTTGATGTGTGCACAAATTCTTCAATGTCAACACTACTGAAAATCTTCTGACACTACTGTAAATTTATTGACACTAGGGAAATATGGTCTGACAATGACTGCAGTTGTACACTTTGAATAAAAATAAAATACATATTTCAGTGTTCTCTTAAAATCAAGAACAACAGAAAAGAGAACACTTCAGTACTGCACTTTATGAAGAGTAAGCAACAAGACGTCTTGTGCTCACCTCTAATAAAAACACACAAGCAGCACGTGTCTGATGTTTTTTATCAGTTAGGTAAAAAGATTTTCGCGATCAGCCACAGTATTAAAAACGCATAAAAATGGAGAAGGTTACAAAGTGCAGTAAATTAACCATTCGACAAAAGAGTCAAATTTTGAATAAACTTGAAAAAAATATGTCGATCAAAGCATTCTGCCAGGAATACAATGTGCATAAATCAACAATAACCAGAATTAAGCAAAATAAATCAAAATTAATTAAATTTGTTACAAATGCTGAATCCGGCCCAGGAAAGCGTATAGTAATTAGAGTCTGTGAGTATCCAGTAATGGAAAAAGCTGTGTGTAAATGGTTTTTAAAACAAAGAGAATTAAATTTGCCTATTTCGTCTGAAATCTTAAAGTCAAGGCTATTCAGCTACATAACAAAATTAATGAAAGTCGTGGTTATTTTCATCCAAGCAACGGATGGTGGTCAAATTTTAAAAAACGTCATGGTATTCGAAAAGTAAGCAAGGAACACATTACATTTTTAGCCTGCACCAACGCATCTGGTTTGCACAAGGTTAAAATTTATCACTCGGTTAACGCAACTACCGCGGTTATCGCAACTGCCCGATTTTCTATTAGTTGCAGTAATCGAGTTTGTACTGTATTAAAAATTCAAATGGAGATTTTATAACTGAGAATAAAGAAAAATGTGATTTGCTTAATAAATACTTTCTGGAAATTCCAAAAACACTAAAGCGACAAATAGAACAGTTACCAGGTAACAACTACAATGGGCTAAGAACATTGAGTATAAGTCAGAAATCTTTTGACTTCTCTAATACAACTGATTTAGAGATTTCTTGAACAATTTCTAAACTGGATTTAACGAAAAGTTGTGGATATGACGGAATTTCACCTAGAATGATTTTTGAGTGTATAGATGATGTGTCTCCCTATTTGTCCAAGATTTTTAATAGTATGATTGATTGTTCAGTGTATCCATATTACTTAAGACTTGCGAAGATTATACCAATACCAAAACACGACCATGCTACTGAAGTTGATAAGTTTCGACCCATTTCGTTACTGCCTTTAATTGATAAAATTTTCGAAAAAATATTATGCCAACAACTGATGTCATATTTGGATGAAAACAACTTGTTATACCCATATCAATAGGTTTTAAGAAGGGGTGTGGTACGGAGGAAGCGGTAGTAAATGTTGTAAACAATATTTGCCAAGGCCTAGACAACGGTTTTAGAGGTGTGGGTGAAGTTTTTTTTGATTTTTCAAAGCTTTCGACCTGGTAGATCAGAAGATCTTAATACTTAAATAAGCTTCACTACTATGTACTTAATGTGCGTGCAGTGACATTGTTGAAACCTTACCTAACTTTTAGAAGACAATATGTTGAAATTAACAATTGCAAAAGCTACATTGGTGTTGTTGACAGTGGAGTCACACAAGGCAGTGTGTTAGGCCCATTACTCTTTACAATTTACATTAACGACAAAATGAATCTGGGATTATTTGGTAAACTATTTATATACGCTGATGATATATGTCTTTTATATCCAAACAAACATGAGATTGCGTTAAAGGTACATATGGAACGAGATTCAGCTTTAATAACAGAGTTTGCAAGATTAAACAAATTGGTCCTAAATGCTGAGAAAACTAAATTAATAAGATTCAAATCTTTTTCTGACAACCTTAACTTCAGTTTTTTTGAGAATAACTAATTGCCATGAACAAATCTGTCGTTCGAAGTCGACATTAAACTGTAGGTCCCGGTACTCATGGATAAAAATTGACACACACAACATGAGTGCTGCGAGAAGCTAGGCCGTAATCCTGACACAGGGTTGTAAAGGCCAGTTATGTATGTATGTATATATGCTAAAACAGTACTACCTGTACATGGTTTATACAAAATGCAATTATTGATGCATGCCTTTAAGTCATTACATAATATTGGCTATCACGCTATAAATTATAGCCAAAATCAAACGTTGTTTAATACAAGGAATAATATGAATCTTCGGGTAGCAAGATGTAGACTGGAAACAACAAAGCAACGTGTTGATCACATGGGTAGTTCAGAATACAACATTTTACCTTTCTACCTAAAGAATATTGCAAGGATATCTCTTTTTAAGAGAAAGTTAAAAGAATTTTTACTTGAAGATCTTGAAATGCTTCTTTTGTAATTTTTAGCAGAAATTCAATCTGATTTTATTCTCTTTCTTTTTTTTTATTATTATTATTAATTTTAATTAAATTTTTAACTTTTTTTCTTTTTTACTAAACTTAATTTGAATTATTTCTGTTTATATGTAACTTTTCCAACTCGCCTCAATAATGTCTAAGGGACGCGACTTACGAGTCCGAGCGTTTTGTTTTATAAAAAAAACCACGGAAAAGATTTTTTTAGTTTTTCATTTTTATTTATTGAATTCAAATTAAGAACTGCCAGAACTTAAAATTATTACAATATTTAAAAACTAAATACTACTTAAAAATTCAGCTGACATTTGTTGAAAAGTATTGCAAAAAAAATAAAGTAACGAAATAATGATGATTGTGAAATATTATTAAATGAGCAGTATGCAGTTTATTGAACTTTAATGAAAAGTATTGTCAAAAAAATAAATTAACAAAATAATAGTGATTGCGAAATACTGTTGAATGGGCAGTATTCAGTTTATTAAACTTTAAATTTAGTTAATTGCTGATTAGCAAAAATTTAGTTTATTGACCTAGAAAAATTAATACTGCAAATTGTTATTGTTTCCAGTTAATGGCCATGGGTAGAGAATGTGTTAAATTGTTATTGGAATGGTTGGTTGACATAACTCGCGAGGCAACACAATTCTTGTAATAAATTTTATCTTATTTTTTTTAATAAATAACGAAAAAAAAAATTCCATTCCACTATAGTGCCAATGGAGTTCTATTCCATTACCACTAATCATTCAAAATTAGTGCACTAAATTTCCACTACCACTAAAATCAATATATTTAATGCACTAAATTTTCATTGCCACTAAAATTTTTAAATTTAATGCATTAAATTTCCACTCCCACTAAAATTGTTTTTTTAATGCACTAAATTTCTACTACCACTAAATTCATTTTATTTAATGCATTTGTCCAAGTAAACTTGGGCTATATTACCTTTTTGTTTTAAATTGTGTAAATTCATATTTATGTATATTACTTAAATTGAAAATTATGTATTATTTAAAATTTCATTGATAAATTTATAATATCATTTGATTGTTTTGCAGCTCTGACTGCTATGTCATCCTTAATGGGAGAGAACTTGATATCCAACCACAGTGAAGGCAACTTCTATTTTTCTTTAATTACAACATCTAATTATATTCCTTTGTATGTATATAAATTAATAATAAATACTTAAAAACAAATTGAATATCTAATTATATATACTAAATCTAAATACACACAATACATTAAATAAAATACATTAAATACAATATTAAAATAAAATTAAGCTAATGTTTTTGTATATCTAATTAAAAATATACAAGTGTTAATATTTATCCCACCCCACACCAATACACATTAAATTTCCACTAAGAGGCGGTAATGCATTATTTTTTCCACTACCACTAAATTTAATGGAAAATTAAATCTAATGCAATAAAACCAACTCTGATATATACAAAATATTCATTCAAGGTCAAATTTAAAAATTGACGAAAAAAAATAATTAAGACACACAAATTACAACAAAATACTTTCATTATTCAAGATTGAAAAAACAACCACAACAACAAACTTCAAATAGAGAAAAAAAAGAACATTGTTGCATTTATCGGCAAAAGAAATATTAAGAAATAAAGGTTAAACAAAAAATTAAAAACACTAAACTGATATACAGAATACGAACTTATTATAAATTAGCAATAAAGAGAATATAAAATAAACAACAACTAAAAAAGCTTTGACTTCAAAAGAAAAAATAAGAAAACTAACGCAACAACAATTTAAAAAGCTAAATGTAAAAGAAAGTATATATAAAAAATAAATTAAATATAAAAAAACAAGAAAAAAAAAACATAATAATTACATATCATCATCACAACAGCAACAACTTCAAAAAAACTGCAATAGGAACAAATCAAAAAAAAAACCAAGTAAATAAAACCAGTCAGAAATTTTATTATTGATCATCATCAACATTATCACCATGGCCCTCACCGCATTTACTCTTTTGGAAGGTGTTCCAGTTTTTGACGGCAAAGCTGAAGAGTTGCAGATGTTTGTTGAGCACATCGAGGAGATCAGGAAATATGTGGATGCTTCTCAAATAATATAGTGGGAAGGGCAAGTATCACTCTAATAACCAATAATAGTCCCAAAAAGTGGGATGAAATTAAGGTAATTTTAAGAATTAATTTTAATATATCCGAAAGTTTAGAGTCAATAATTAATAAAATTAAAACAGCTAAGTATAGAAATAATATTAGCGATTTCTTTGATTATATGGTAAAACTTTTAACGAAACTTAATCTTAAAACAAGCATACATAGAAAAAATGAGCAGCGGTATAGCTGCAAAAATAATGAAAAAATGGTAGTGAAAATTTTTATTTCGAAATTGCCAAACGAGCCGAAACTTATTCTAAATTCTAGAAACCCATATTCATTTCTTAAAGCTAAGGAAATAAAATCTTTTCTAGACTTAACCGGTTTCTATAGGAAATTTATTAGAGATTATAGTCAAATCGCAGTACCAATGATTTCATTAAAAAAAAAAAAAATTCTACAATAAATGTAAATGAACCAAGGTACATTGATTCCTTTATTAAATTAAAGAGAATTTTATGTTCAGCACCAGTTTTAGCATATCCAGATTTTTACAAAATATCTTTTTTAACCACAGATGCGAGCAATGAGGCATTAGGCGTGGTTTCATCCCAGAACGGACATCCAATCGCTTTCACATCCAGGACTTTAAATCAACATGAGCGCAATTATAGTGCAATTGAAAAGGAATTGCTTGCGATTGTATTGTCAATAAAATATTTCAGACCTTATTTGTTCGGTAGAAAAGTTAGAATACAAACTGACCATCGACCTTTAGTTTGGTTAAATTCATTGAAAGACTTTATAATATAAAGATGGTGCACTCAGTACATTGTTTTTTCCATTGCAAAAATCTGCATGGGATTTATCAAAAATCCCATATAAAATAGAAAATCATTTATAGTCTCTCTGAAAGATAAAAGGGAGACGAATTTTGCGAACAAGAGAATAAGCTATAACAAGCAGACGTACACATGCATATCGCACACCCAGTTCGTAAGTGACACAACTCAAAATTTTTATTTTTCGAGTTTATGTATTAATACGTGTAGTTTTAATTTTGAGTTGTGCCACTTTTGAACTGCAAGAGTGTATTGCCAAAACAAATATACCATGTACTTCTATGTTACTATGGATATAAATGAGAGAACGAGTGTAACCAATATTGTATGCTTTTGCTTTTTCACATACACTATATTCCTATAAACAATAACAGTTGTTTATGGTTTTGAGTTGAGTATGATATAGATTTTTTTTTGCTCTCAAATACTTATAGTCACCATAAGTATTTTCAAAATACTACTGGTGAAGCAAATATACAAGATAACTCTGATAGTGTTTTTGGTTTTCTTTACTTTTGTGAACTGATCTGAATTCGTGGTTTAAGAGAATGTATGAAAATGTTTAAGTAGGATTTTGCTAAATTTTTCAACTCTAAAAGATTATAATAAAATATAAACATATTTATGTATGTATGTACATATAATTTTTAAAAAAATTGTATATACATAATTAATAAATTATACCTAATTAAGATGTTGTTTATGTAAAATTTATTTTATTTCGTTTTTCAGTTGATATAAAAGAATAAATAATTTTTTTACAAATTTAAAAAATATTACAAAAGCAAAAAAAAAAAACTTTAAATTTTAGTTATAAAATTTTTCTAATAAAGAAATAAAAATTAATTTATAAATATGTGAAGAAAAAGAAAACGATGCTTAATTCTATTAAAAAATTATCCAATAGGACAATCCATCACACAACATTACACAATATCATAGAAATAATCGAAAAATCCCAAAATTTGTAGATAAACGGTTTACTTCAAAATAAAGCAGGAATGGAATTAAAGAACGCTGTTGAAATGGTGGAATGATAGGAGAAATGAATTTCCAATGTTATACAAGCTAAGTTGCCGTATATTCGCTATACCAGCGTCCAGCGCTCCATCAGAAAGGATATTTTCAATTGCCCGGTCACTTATTACAGATAAACGATCAAAAATGGGATCTAATGGAAAATCTTTTAATCAAAATTTATTCGTTAATGTAAATTCAAAAAACTAATATGTAGCATACCTATACATATGTACACAATACTGAGTTTATTTATTATTTTTTGTTGTTTTGTTCCTGAAGATTTTAAGTTTAAGTTTTTTTTTGTTATTTTTTTATTTATTATTTTATGTTTTGAAATACGTAAAAGTTTATACTTTATATTAAGATACTGCTTATTCTTATGTCCATGACTGTATGTATTAACTTAATTTTTTTTATAATATCTATTATACTTAAGACTGAATTAATTGTTCTTGTTATCTGCAATTGTTAAGTTTATCTGAAATAATAAAAAATATATTTGAAAACTATTGTTTTTTATTTCGCCAATTTGCATTTTATTTAATTTAAATTTAATAATTAATTAAATCATCTCCAGAAGAGATAGGCTGACTTCCAAAATGTTAATTGCTTTGTATTCGAACAAAGTATATTGTTTCATAAAGTCGCTATACAAAATATTTACAATGTATACGATTTCAAAATGTTGCCAATAAGTATTTTTAACGCAGTA
Organism: Metopia argyrocephala; assembly: GCA_963576795.1. Classification (NCBI taxonomy): domain Eukaryota; kingdom Metazoa; phylum Arthropoda; class Insecta; order Diptera; family Sarcophagidae; genus Metopia; species Metopia argyrocephala. The sequence goes on along the minus strand of OY756210.1, from coordinate 74,000,244 downwards.
AAAAAGCAATCAAGCATCGGTTTTATAACTGATGCTTTGTTTGCTATTGGTTTGTTTACAAACATTAAAACGTTTGTTATAAAAAAAAATATATAAAAACAAAAATTACAAATAATGACTGAATTACAAAAGTAAATTAATTTGTTTCTAATAAAAAATATATTAAAAAAACAGCAAATGATAATTTTTTTAACATATTTCAGCGAAAAGAACCCGACTTTTGCGCAAAACGCAAGAAGCGCACCATTTTGTGGGAAAAGGTCTTGAGATAAATTAAGGAGGTGGATGACACCTTTCCTTTCTCTCGGGATGATATGATAATCATTTCTGATAATTTAAAAAAATTATCAAATAAAAGTTTTACAACCGCTGTTTCCATTTTCTTGTTTCTCAGTAATAAAAATGGTGCATTGCAACATTTCAGTTTCATAATGAAAATGTAAACAAAGCACATAGTTTAATTGTTTCGGAACGTTGCATATGTAAAAAGTTTAAATACCGCAGTAGAACTGTATACAAACTTTGTATTCATACATTTTGGAAGTCAGCCATACGTCTACACCGCTTAGTCACTCCAGGGGGTCAATTCTTGTTCTGTGAAACGGTGAAATGTAAAGTTTTTTCACTGTTACACAGCGTTTTTGATTCTTGTTTTGTGCAAAACTTAAAAGATACACATCATTTTTTCATGTAACAAGAAATGGAATGAAACAAAATATTTTCACAGTTTCACAAGTGTGCTGATTCGTGTTTTGTGTAACTATAAAATTAACTGTCAAAATTGTTTCATATGTGTAACAAGTTTGCACAGAAAATGTTTATGTGAAAAAATAACATAGAGATTTAAAACCATGAAAAAACCTACAAAAGGAAAGCGTGCTAGCAAAAATAAAAAATAATATTTAATAAAATCGAATAAAATAATTGCACCCATCATATTTTTATTTTAATATAGTATTTAATAATCGTATATTTATATCAAAAACCAAAACAAATATGGCGTCACATTGGTGTTTTGTTTGTACTAGAACACAGAGCCAAATAAATATAGTTGACGGCGGTAGTGGCGAAACCGGCAGCACAAAAAATCAATCGGCGATAGTTGCAATTATTTTTAATATAAATTTTGTATCCAGCAAAAATCAGATTAATTTTTTTTTAACAGAAAAAAACAGTACAAAACATATTTTATCAATTTATATTTATGGTAACAATTAGATAAACAAATATACAAATGCTATGTATGCAATTGCGGTTGTTAAAATAAACATATGTACATATATGTACATACATACATACATATTTCATATTGAAAAAGATTGGCATACATACAACTACAAACTTTTTCAAAAAAAAAAGAAAATGTTTTTCAAAACGAACTTAAGTATGTACATACATATGTATGTAGAGGGTGTCCGCCAGTTCATATTTCTCCATAATAAATTTGCCACGTCTCTACTTCACGATTGCCAAAAATGAACTGTCAAGACTAATCTTTACCAAAATGGCGGCAAAACAAAGTCGTATACCTTTCCGGCGGACGCTCTGCTGTATATGTTTATGCAACACAAAGTCATTTAAATTTTTCTTGTATATACATATACTTATACGTTTAGGTAAATACTTTGAGTACCACGAGCGAATAGCATTAATTATCGCAACTTTTTTATGAATATGTCCTTAGTGTGCGACTATACTTTTAGGTACATAAAAATAGTCCCTTAATTTACCATCATTTCATGTACGCTGATAAATTAGTGCAGGCAAAAAAGTCCACATTACAAGTCGGTGTTGATTTAATTTATTTTTCGGTTTGAAAGTGATATACATAAATGCATGTATTTGCGAATGTGTAAAACTGAAAGTGGTGTCACTGAAATACATATTTATTTGTTACATTATTATCATTTTATTAATATCTAAAAACAGTATCAGTAAAATTTGAAGCAGTTAAAAAAATATATGGCGGGTAAGCCGCTTCCTTAAATCGGTTGGCTTCGTACTCTTGCTTTGACATTTTGACATAAAATTTCAATAACATACAAGCAAAAGTTTCACGACTACGGTTGGAATGAAACAATTTTTTCATAACATGCACCAGAATCGCAAATATTGTAATTGTGATATGATAATGCGAAAAGTGCTCATGAAAACGAAAATGATAAAAAACTTTTCGTTTCACAGAACCAGAATTGACCCCCAGGTCCCAAAACCGTATCCTCCTCAGACGAAGCAACTTGGAGGCCTTAGCCTTTGCAGGCTTCTTCTTCTTACCCATATAGACAGCGAGGGTGACACATAATCAACAAGACAAGCCAAAAATAATAAAAGAAAACCTATCAATAAATACACACAATAAAATGTCAGCAGAATACAGACGGCGAGAAGCTAGGCCGTAATCCTGACACAGGGTTGTAAAGGCCAGTTATGTATGTATGTATGTAGAATACCAACGGCAGATAGGCAAAATTTAAAAAAATAAAATTTGCAAACAATCCGACAAGCCGGCACCAAACAAAACAATGAAAAACAAGATAAGGGTTGTAAAATAAAAAACAACCCTTATACCGACAAAAGACTGGAAAATTTACAAAATTAAAATTTTTAATTTAAATCATTATTATTATATATTAATTTTATTAATTAATTAAATTAAATGAAAAAATATTTTTTTTATAATAATTCAAAATAGTAATCGAAACCTACATATAAGATGTGAGTCACTATAAAGTGTAACACCCATTTTTCTTAATAACTTTTTTCACCTTTAATCAAAATTATTATTCTTAATCACAATATCTTTGAAAAATGTGTCAGATTTTAAAATGTATCAGTTTGTCAAATTTGACTTGTTAGTTAGTTCACAATGGATAATCAAAGACAAGTGCATACAAAAATTATTCAAATAATTCAAAAAAAAACCATATTGGGGTTATACAAAAGTTGCTAGGGAAGTCCACGTGACCAGGCAATGTGTTTCCAGAGTGGTCAAAAAGTTCAACAAAGACCTAAAAATTGAAAGAAAGCCTGGAACAGGTAAAGCAAAACTGGTAACGAACGACGCGAAAGCCAAAAAGGTTGAGAAGCTTTTGCTGGCTCTTCCAAACATTTCTGGTCGCGAAGTGGCCCGGCGCGTGCAATGTTCGGAAAGTTTTGTGCGCCGAGTTAAAGCTAAAGCTGGCCTTAAAACATTTAAAGTCCAAAAAGTTCCGGATAGAAATGCTAAGAAGAATATTGAAGCAAAAAAAAGAGCAAAACTCCTCAAAAAAGAATTTTTTTAAAAGTTCGAATGTTGTGTAATGGATGATGAAACTTACGTTTTTGCAGACTTTGCGCAGCTTCCTGGCCAAGAGTTTTATGTAGCGGATAGTAGAGGCAATGTTTCTGAAGAGTTCCGAACTAAAAAACTATCAAAATTTCCCAAAAAGTTCCTAGTTTGGCAAGCTATTTGTAGCTGCGGCAACAGAAGTGCATCGCTTGTTACATTGGGATCAATAAACTCAGATATTTATATCAAAGAGTGTCTTCAAAAGAGGTTGCTCCCATTTCTAAGACAGCACAACATATCAACATTCTTCTGGCCAGATTTGGCAACATGTCACTACAGTAAAAGCGCAATAGACTGGTATAATAAAAATAATGTTAGTTTTGTTCCAAAAGAGGCTACCCCACCAAACTGCCCAGAGCTGCGGCCTATTGAAAGATATTGGCCTCTGGTCAAAAGAGAACTAAAGAAGAGTACATCTGTTCCCATTACTAGTTTTCGATATAAATGGACAGCTGGTACCAAAAAAATCACTGAAAACACTATAACATTGCTTATGGATGGCATAATGAATAAAATTAAATTAATTTTTAAATAAAATAATACAGAATATAAATCTGTAATAAAAATGCAAAATAAAACTGTTTTATTTTTAACTCTAGCTTACTCCAGTCAGTTTTTATTTGACTTTTGATGTGTTACAGTTTATAGTGACGCACATCTTAAATACATAAGTATATACTTATATGATTTTAATATTAAGTAAAAAATAATAAAATTTAATAAGATTTTTTGAGACAATTTTTTGGTAAAATTTTTGTAAAACATGCAATACGAATTTTTATTTGCATCGCACAATAAGTTACTTATTGTATTCCACCAGTTCTACAAGTATTTGCTTGAGCGAAACATAGGAAAACAAATGTGTTACTCTCATTTTCTCTTTATCCACTCACACTATATCTGCTACAAATAATAACAATACAAAACTATAGCAGAAACACAATATTACTCATCTATACTCACAGACATCAGTAAGCACACACAAACTTGTACAAACAGTTGTAACAGTACACGTCTTTACTCATAAGTTCTTTTTGTGTTTTGGTTCTTTTTAATAGTGGTGCCAACTTTTTGCAACTAAAACGCGCTGGCCTCCTTCCCAAAACGCACTAAAACATAGCGTTGACAAATATTTATAAGCAAAAAGCGCCGTTTCCAAACGCGCTAAATAAAATTTGAATAAAATTCGACTCATATATTAGAAAAAGTACAGTCTTTATTGAAGCAAAATAAATAATATCTACATATATCAATAAAAATTGAAATATGTTAAACAGTTCATAAAATTGTACTTGGTTACTTTAATAATCAGTCAAATATTAAAATAGTAACTCAGTCTTCTTTTTTGTTTAATATTAAACTTTTAATATTTTACTGATTAAAATCAATAATAAGGAACCTTTTGATATTATAAAAATAAGGTAGAAAAGTAAAGTTAATATCGATCATCGCCAATTTCATTCAAACCGTCTGGCTCATCTTTTGGCCACAAAACCGATTGTATATAATACTTCGAATTATTATATGTGTTATTTGAATAAATTTTTGCATATATGTATGTACATCTAATGGAATATCATAATTTTCACAACAAGAGGTTTTTAATCTTAGGCCATATTTAATGGGTATTAAGTAATTGACTGTGTTGAGAAACAATCTATTTCTTATTTTTTATTTAAAATAATTCATTATACTAAAAGCTCTTTAAACTTCTGCATTTGAAAATGGGAAGCTCAATAAACTTATAACAAATGAAAACAGCTTGATAACAGGATTGACATTAAGAGAATTCTTAAAATTGTGGATCTCAATCCAAGATGATAATTAACATTGGTTATTACCACTATACAAACTATACATATATATGTATGTAGTTAAAAATAATTTCACCAAAGTATTGTTAAAAATGATTTGTTGATACTTAAATGAAATTATACAAAATTGTTTTTATAGTTGTAAAAAAAAGTACAAGAAAATTTTCGAAAAAAAGTAAGAAAATGTTGGACTGAAGTGGTTTTATTATTTATTTTATTACGCGCCAACTTAGCGTGTTTTAAGTAAACGCGCTAAAACGGAAAAAAACGTGTTTTGTATGGTTAAAATGCGCTAAAACTAGCGCGAAACGCGCAAAATTGGCTCCGCTGGTAAAGAATATGTGTTTCATTTAACATTAAAATTTTAACAAGCATTTAATATAATATAAAAATTTTTACAAAGAAATAAAGATAAAATGTTTTTACATTTGGCCAGGTTATTGAAATTAATTTTTAATGAGTTAAAATTTTGACTTTCTCACCACTCGATGATATATAGTTTTAGTCTGTCATGAAGAATGCTTACGAAGTAATGTTAGCACAAGAAGATTCAACATCTCTATTCTATGTTTATATCATACGTCATTCTCCTCATACCAAAAGGAATATGTTGTATTTTTGATGCATTGTATGCATTGTTCGACAATAATTTTCTTAATATTTCGTATGCTTTTGTCTTCTGTGAATATTTTTTCAAATACTTTTATTTGTATCTTGCATATTTCAAAAAACAAATCGGATGGTCCACACAAACTTCCAAAATCTGATTCTTCATTGTAATTTTTCGCATGTATATACATTTCGCAGGGGTATGTCAATATTAGGGTGGGTTTAATTATATCCAATCGACATTTTTGGCAAGATATTCGTTGCGCTATGTACCCAGCGAAATAACGGCTTGACGTTAATTCAATTGGTACATTAACGGAATAAAACTATCGCTGTTTTCGTCAAAATATTCTTCATTACCTTCATAGATATTCAGAGCGTTCTCTGCGGAGGTTTGTTGACATCCGGATATGCTGGCATCTTTTGAAAGATCCTCTAAAATTGTTTGAAAATTTATAGGCAACATAACCCCATCATCTTTTTCACAATTAGATAAGGTATTAAACTGAGTTATTTTTAAAGATAACAGCTTGGCCGTGGTAATGTTGAATTCATGAACTGAAGGATTTTTACAGTGTCCACCTTTTGCACGAAGGTACGAAAATAGGTTCTCTAATGGATCTTGAATAAAGTGACTGGTTAAAATAAAAAGCATGTCATCTTCTTGAAACATTTCTTCTGATAGAGACATTATACCCCTGGTGGTTTGAATAACTTCATTAATGGAAAAAAATTTTGCTACTCAAATTCGAAACTTTACTTATGTAGCTTAATAAATCCTTTAGAGTTTCCCAAACTTTATTGTTCCGTTGTAATCCACTCCTTAATGGGTTGCGGCCTTTGAAAACCTTGCTATTTAAGCAATCAAGTAGATATTATTACTGTAAGTAGATATTATTACTGTTGTATGAAAAAAAAGGTTTTTCTGAGGATGCACCCAAAAGCTCATAGAACTTTCTGTTGTTGGGGCCTTGGTCACAAGTTACTGCGCGTATATTGAGTCCTATTTTGGTTACAATATCCAAATTAGACAGAAGTAACTGCTTTAGAATATCCCCTTTTACTGATGTAGCTGCCACGACGTAATTTAAAATGAATTTCCAATTCTTTAAGATTCCTCTTAATATAAAAACACGAATTTGTGTACCGACTTCATTTTGGCGCTCATATCTAAAATCTACCACTCTATCTATAACATCTGCAGAGTTATTATATGTAAAATAAAGCCGGATAGATACTTCATCAAAAATTAGGATAAATTGTTTTTCTGCGTGCTGCATTTTACGAACTGCTGCTTCCAGTGCATTATATATACATAAATTATTGCCAGGCTGCAAGTTCTTAATATCGCTCCATCTGCTTAGGGAAGAAAGACTTGGAAGGTTCAGTTTTAAAGTATTTCTTAAAAATAAATACGTAGAGGTGGATCTATAATAAATACTTTCAGCCAAGTTTCTCTCCTAATCTTCCCATCGAGCATTTGATTTTCTGTTTTGCTTTATGAGCACTTTACAAAGCGTTTTTCATGTGGGTTTATATACAATTCATCAATTTCGCTTTCAATGGACTTCTTTAATTGTAATTTTTCCATTACCGTAACTCGTTTCTTCAAAGACTAATTTTTTGACCTTAAATCACGAATAGTTAGCATTTTTGTATTAAGCTTTTTAATTATATTCTAGTATTTTTTTCCGTAAAGTGCTTCATTTTTTAAATTTTTTCACAATTTGTACATAAAGGTGAAGGCGATTTTGATCCTCTACGCGTTTGTGGCGGAGATCTGAGAAGTTGCAAATCATTTTCAGAATAGACTTCAATTCCTTCTACACTCATGTCCTCGTTATTTTCAGTTAAGTATAAACTTGGCACGGCACCTCGCATCAAAAATTTCTTCCCAATAAGCTCTAATGAGAAGTGCTTATCACACTAAAACAATAAAGAAGAATTTGCAATAAATTGCTCGTCAAAGTTGTATTTTTCTGCTCACTTTTTAAACAACGGTGAGTCCATATTTGGAAAACGAAATAACTTTACGTTAGGATGCGGCATTGTTGCCAGCTTTTCGTGAGACCAATGAACTTGAATCCTAAAGTACAAACAGTATATACGTAGACATATAATTAAAAATAATTTTCTTACCATTTTGCTATTAATATGAAATTATTATCACTTTACACTATTAACTTAATAGCATTAATAATAATAAAGTTTTATTAAAAACTAAGTTAATTTGAATTTTTTTTTAGTAAGAACTTCTTTTCTCTTTTGCAGAATACAAATAAGTAAAATGTAAAATATTATTTATTTTTAACATTACTTGTAAACCTAATTTTCTACAAGAGAAAAAAGATTTCTAAGTTTTTAAAAATTTGGCATATAAATTTCATACAATGGGCATCAAAAACTCGGTGCGAATCAATTTATTTTCGTTTTCACAAAAACAAGACAAATGTGATTTTCCCTCCACTCACCTACGAAGTCATCTTTTTTCTTTCTATTTTTCACTCTCACATTTAATAAAAAGAACAATCTCTCTTTTCAAAAAATTACGAAAATATACCACAGCTTTTATTAAAAAAAAAAAATAACATAAACAGTAAGAATAACAACAACAGTAAATCAAATATTTTATCTTGCAAGAGAGCAAAATAAAAGTGCGTTCGCACTCCCCCGTTATTTGTTATCTACAAAAAATTTATCCCTTGCCACTTGTCCCACGCATCATTAAGCTGTACAAAATTTGTGTTAAACCAAAATGTACTGAGTGCAACATCTTTATATTATATAGTCTTTGCCCGTACTTTTTCTTCGGGCTAGTTTGTGCAAGTAAACAAATAATCAGATGTTTAAAAATTAATAGAAAAATTAAGGTTCAGAAAACTAAAAAAACTTTAAAAGTTGAATTAAAAATATTTATAAACCTGCAGTGAAAGGCTTATAGTATAATTTAATTCAATATTAACATAAGAAAGTTTTTTTTGGCTTAGTTAACATGTATAGTTCGAATTATTGTCGAAAGTAAATTTTTGCGAAAGTACATTTTCAATATATGTGTGTGTGTGTGATATAAAGTTGTGTTTTTTATATTTTTATGCGAATGGGTAAAATATTTGGCTTTTTGCGTTCCCGTACTTTTGGGTAAATTTTTTTTTTTTTTTTTTTAAGACCAATACTCAGGGGTAAACCCCTACTCATGCAGTGCATTGTATTGGAATGTTAAGATGGTTGATAGGTTTTTTTTTTTTTCATAGATGTTTATATATTTTACGCCTTATTGAGAGAAATTATTGCTTACTCTCTAACCAACATACCATAAAGCAATACTTCTACAATGCAACTTGACAATAAGCTTACAAAAACAGTAAAAGGCAAGCATTTCTTAAATTAATTTATAATATTATATATAAAATTTGAATTTACAAACGTTTTTAACCATCCACAATTTAATTTAGGGGATTTCCACAAATAAATCGAATGTGCTATGCATTAAATGTCAAAACGTTTTGTATTTTCATTTAGTTTGAAATTTGTGAGTGAAGTGCGTAAAAAAATATATTAAAAGGTAATAAATATTTACTGTATTTTTTATGTAATAAATAATATTAAAGAATTTTTCTTTAATTTTAATAAAACAATATATTGGTATTGTCTCCTACAGGGAAATTTATAAATACACTAATATTTATTCTTATATTAAAATGATATACAAAAATAAAAAGCATTATATTCTATGTATGAAATATATTTCAGGCAATCTATAAAATTTTGTGTAATTTGTAAGTATTTCTGTGGCAACACGGCATAAATGTCAAATTGTAAGAAAAACAAGCAAAATAAAACACAAAAATTGCTGAACAACAACAAAAAGTTGGGCAACTAAACTCTTCGAGTGTGGACACGAAGACAAGTTTAAAAGAGAATTGTTGAAGAATTGCCCAACTCTTCTCGCCGAGTGTGGACATAGACTTAATAATTTACAGCTGGTAAACTGCTGTATATATGTATGTGTATTCGTGTATTTTTTGTAGAACTGCAATAGTTATTTGCTTTGCAAGGGTTGCCAACTTTCACTTAAAGCGTGTGTTTCCCACAACAAATTAAAAGTTTTACATATAATATATATTTGGTAACATTTGAAATGGAACTTCTACGTCATCTAACGGCATTTTATGCGGAAGGCGGAATCTTTAGTTTTATCATTCTTGGTTTCTAGACGAACAGACCACGTTTTCACTTTGTATTGACAAACTTTCTAAACATGTATCAATACATCATTTAAGTGATAAGAATTCAGTCACAATTGTTGAGAAATTAAGAGAAAGACTCGCAATATTAGAAAAGCCTAATAAGATTATTGCGGATAATAAATTCAACACAGCTCTTATCAGGGATTTTCTTAACTCAGAAGAAGTAGATTTTCATTTTACATCTCCTAACACTCATACTGGCAACGCTGATATAGAAAGGTTCCATCTAAGAGTTAATGAGCATATAAGGCTTTTTAAATTGGAACGAAAATATAATGATTTAAATGATAAGGATATTGTTTATAAATCAGTTCAAATATATATATATATATATATATATATATATATATATATATATCATTCACAGTACAACAGTGCTTAAACCTAATGATGTACTACATAATAAAGTTGAGAAGTCTGTTTGGCTGATATTGCATGATAAAGTACATAAGAATAAGATTGAGAGAATGGAGAAATTTAATGAAAATAGACAAGATTGTCATGAATATGGAGAGAAAGAACTGGTAAGGAATTTAGGATTTCAAAATTTAAAACAAAAACGAAAATCCATTATTAAAGAAGTTAATGAAAAAGATAAAATTAACTTTATCGATGAAAGGGGTTGTAAAAGAGACAGCCAAATCGTAAAAAGAAATTTCAAGTACCAAACCGGAATACCTAATATTAAGTTTGATACAAGAATTACTGGCAGAAACTATTCTAAGAACAAAGATAGTGTCGAAAATAGAACCAGATGAAATCGAATGCATTTAATCATGTAGAAGGTAAATAAACTGTTTGAATTTAAACAACATTATTATTTTATTTTTTTAACTAAAAATTAATTTCTGTAAATAAATACCTTCTTCTTAATGCTTATGATTATGATTAAATAGTTTTAAGATAATAATTATTAGTCGCTGTGGTCTAGTGGTTAGTGTGTTGGCTTACGAAGACGATAATGCTGGGTTCAAATCTCAGCTCCGACATTTTTAAAAAAAAGAAATATGAAACAATTATTTCTTTCGGCGACTACCTCTCAGCAGTCTTCTGGCAAAAGCTCTGGGAGTAATTAATTGCCATGAAAAAGCTTCTCAAATCTGTCGTTCGGAGTCGACTTTAAACTGTAGGTCCCAGTACTCATGGATAAAAATTGACACACACAACATGAGTGCTGCGAGAAGCTAGGCCGTAATCCTGTCACAGGGTTGTAAAGGCCATTTATGTATGTATGTAAGATAATAATTAATGAATATAAATCTGTAACTAAATAATATCATAAAATTTAATTTCGCAGACCTTAAATACTAATAACTCCACAATTCAGGGGTAATGTGTACTCAAAGGGTGGGGGAGTTATATATTCTGTGATTATCTCTATTTTCTATTATTATTTTGTAATCTCTTGTAATTTATTTTTACTTTCATTTTTTTTTAATTTTAAAATTATCAAATATTCCCTTTTTGTAAACACCATTCGATTGTTACTATATAGAATTATGTATTACTTTGAATATTATTTACTTTTATGTTATAATTTAGTCTTAAGAAGTCAGTTGAAGGATATTAACCTATTTTTGAATTTAATAAAATTAATTAACATTTTTTTTAACTAAAAATATTGCTGAATTCACAAAACCCTTGTATTAATTGTATTCGTTGTTAGATTGTATGACACTACAATAGTTGTGCGCTTGTTGTTGGTAATTTGCATATAAACATTCGATACAACTCATACACTTTTTTTTCATACGTTTTAAAAAAGTTGTATTGGTTTCTGTGTTATTGTGAATGAAAAATATTGACAAAAATATAAACACAACAAAATTATTTTTATTGTCAGCAGCAAATCAAATAAAATAAATAAATACAAAAATCGAAGAAAAATGTAATTTGCTTGTAAAAATCAACTTTTTAATACGGTTTTTCTACTTTATATTTGGTTTTTGACGTTTAATACACAAATATATATAGAATAGTTTTCACAAGCAAAAATTGTATTCAATACGAGAAACAACGATACAAAACTTCGTGAATTCGGCAATTGTGTTTTTAAACTTAAGTCTATGTAAACCAGTAGTCGCCGTGGTCTAGTGGTTAGTGTGTTGGCCTACTAAGACATGGGTCCTAGGTTCGACTCCAGGCTCCGACATCTTCAAAAAGAAATATGAAAAAAATATTTCTTTCGGCGACTACCTCTCAGCAGTCTTCTGGCAAAAGCTCTGAGAGTAACTAATAGCCATGAACAAGCTTCTCAAGTTTGTCGTTCGGAGTCGACATTAAAACCGTAGGTCCCGGTACACATGGATAAAAATTGACACACACAACATGAGTGCTGCGAGAAGCTAGGCCGTAATCCCGACACAGGGTTTTAAAGGCCAGTTATGTATGTATGTAAACCAGACTATTATGCACTCAAAACCAGCCACAAATTTCGAAATGGTAGTGCTGACGAGAGATACGATGTTTCTTCTATGCAAAAATATGGCACAAATTGTTTGACCCGGTTCCATATGGTTCAGGATTGTATAAATGGACTTGTGTTTCGTGCATACACTAGAAGACATACTCTCCTGCATAAACCCCACAAATAAAAAAGCTTAAAAAAATCAAGGACCGAAGCATGAAAAAACTCTACAGATTGAAACAAAAATGACCAAACAGATACAAGTGACTCCTTATGTTAGTCCAGTATTTTTTGTGCCGGCTGCCAGCCTTCAAGTATTCCGCAGCCAGACAAACAAAATAAATAAACAGAATTATTTTTAGTTAAAATAAAATGAAAGTGAACCATGTTTTTATTCTGTTTAGGTTTGACGCTAAACAATATCAAATACATTTTTTTAAATAATTCATTTGGAATATCCGTTATAATCTCATCTTCTACGGATTTGTTAAAATGCATTTTCTATTGTATAAAAATATGTACGCTTCAAAGTCAATTTGATTTCACAAACGAGAAAAAGAAATCAGTGCCTCGTTTCTGTATTACTCGACTCAAAAACGATGTGAATTGACACAAAACGTGCTGTTTCTAACATACGTGTTTCTGTATGTAAAATAATGCGAGAACTATCTGTCGTTTATGTCATTTTCCAATTTGTATTGGAAAAATGTGAGTAAACGTGTTTCTGTATCTTTTTTTTTGTGAAAACTGAACCGAATGAAATGTCAAAATTAACCGCATATTAAAACGGTGCGAAAAGTGTGTTGCAAACAAAAAAAACAATTTTTGTATTTTGTGCCTTTAAATAATATTCTGTGGCTTGTTATGCATATTAAAATTAATATTGTGTAGCTTATTTTTAATAACAAGTGAGATGTCACATAATTTTTCTTTCAAATGTTTGTAGTAATCCATTTTAAATTCTCATCGAGAGAAAAATTTTCCACGCCTACTTTTACGCCCACTTTTTCTATTTATCTCTAAGTACAAATTTTTGTATATCTTCAGAATGGTTAAAGCTAAAACTTCGGAATTGGGTCTGAATGGGGCAAGTGGGCGTGACACCTCGAACACAAGTTAAAAATTGATTTCTTTATACATACGTATCTTTAGAAGTGTTGAAATTAAAGTTTCTGAATTTGGTGTGATTGATTTCGTAGTCATTCAAAATTATCAGTAGAAAAAAGGACGGACAAGCAGACGTAGTAGCTTCCAGACAAACTAACTATTGAGTTCAGTATATCTTGAAATCAGTAACAGTTAAAGTTTTTGAATTTGTTCTGAATTACTCCGTAGTCACTAAAAAGCATCAGTCGAAAAATATGGACAAATTATAGTGGTAGGTGTAGAGAAGCACGCCTGGTTTCAGTTAGTACATATATATAAATGATCTTTCACATATTCTTTCAGGTAGCCTTAATGTTGCTGGCTCAAACATAAAAGTACTGATATATGCAGATGATATTGTTGTCTTTTCAGAATCTCCAAATGGATTACAATATATGATTGATGCGCTACATAAATACTGTCAAACATGGATTTTAAAAGTAAATCTACATAAATCGAAAATTTTTGTTTTTCGTTATGGTCCAAGAATTTCTGGGAATTCAAAATGGCATTATGAAGATGAGGATATTGAAATTGCGACAACTATACATGTTTGGTGTTGATATAACTTACAACTTATCTTTTAAAAGACCAGCCGCCCGTAAAACTATTCCCAGCACTCCTTGTTGTTGCGACCAAATGTATATTCTTTTTTGAATATAAACGAGGTATGATTAAAAAATAACCATTAGTTTCAAATTTCGTGAGTAACGTATGCTTCATTTTCGCATTTTTTTTCTGTTATATTGGTTCACATGTCTGTTACATATGTTGGTAATATCAGACATTTTGGATTGTCAGTTTGTTTTTGACGAATAAAAAGGTTAGTCGTGTTTTTTGTGTGCTCTTCGATTTCTTACTATTCGAAAAAATGGATCAAACAAAACTAAAAAAAAATTAAATTAAATGCGCAAGGACATTTGAAATTTTGACTGTGGCGTTTGGCGAGTCTACTGTGAGCAGAACACAAGTTCAATAGTGGTATAACCGGTTGAAGGAGGCCGAGAAGATGTCAATTTTGCACCATGATAACGCACCAGCTCACACATCGATGCTTGAGCGTGAGTTTTTGGCCAAAAGCAAAACCGTTATCATGCCTCAACAACCGTATTCACCGGACTTGGCCCCCGTTGATATGCTTCCTTTACTTGTTTTTGCTTTATTACATTAATAATGCAGATAATAACATATAAATATGTCGATTGAAATGATCTGTATTTGTGTCTATTTTCGATGTTTTTCTCGTAAACAACTATGAAAATTTCCTCATGTCCTTATTTCTTGCTTCTTGAGGTCCATCTGACAGCTGTCCTATAGGAAGAATGCAAGACCTTATTATGGTTTTTCCATGAAAAAGGATTTTATGGGCGCTGGATGAACCTTTCGGCAGATCTTTCACAAGTCTGGCTGAGTCTCGCTTTATGCCAAACACTTGTCCACTAGCTTTAATAATTTCTCGATGGCCAGTTGAATCTAGGACTTTATATCTTCCTTTTTTCGATTTTTAACTACAGTCATCAAAATCCACAAGATTAACCGAATACAGTTTAACACCGCAACTATCTGGAATAATTAGTTTTAACTCTACTTAAAAAACGGATTGTTTTATTTTTTCAACTTTCGGAACTCCTCAAAAAAATGTTTATTTTGTTAAATACTTGCAATGGAAATAATTAAATAAAAGTTGTAAAATATTTTCTTGAAATAGAGCTTAGTAATAATAAAAAATATGACAATAAAACCACCGAAGCCTTATTAAACTTTAGCCAAAGTCACACATAAAATGCACTTTTCTTTGAATCTGAATGCATTTGTTGACAAGAACTGACTTTCAGACTTATGTACTTTTTCCTAATCACGGCTAAAACCAATAAAAGAAAAAAAAAAATTAATTATAGTTACCTATTGTATTGTAAGAAGCTCATTAAACGATCAGAAGGAAATTTTTGTATTTTTTCCAGCTAAATTTGTGATTTCCACACTGTGAACCGTGCTTGTTGATAAAAACATGTGACATCTATACTATATGTATCACAACATTTCTCCAACGGCAACAAATTTCTAGCAATATGTACATATTTTTTCTATAGCCTCGTATTGTGTTCAATCTTGCCACATTTATTTTACCATTCGAAAAGTTTGAAATGCAACATATATCCCTAAAAGCATGTAACACCTTTTTACACAATAAATAACACAGTTCAACAAAATATTTTTTTTTTTGCTTTTGACAAGAAATTATTTAACTTTAATTTGGGGTTTAGAATCCCCATGTATTTTAGTTTTTCAGCTGTTCTTTTTAATGTCTGCATTTTTTATGAAATCTTTAACAGTCCAGCTGCTGTGCAGTGAGTTGAAATTATAATGATATTGTTACGAATTGTCCTTTATAATTCGTTTTATTATTCAAGGGTTCGATATTTGTAAACTAAAACACCGTTACTTTTCGTTTTAAAGCTTTATTTACACTCTATAACGTTTAAAATACAACTCACTACTCACTGTAAACCTTAATGTGTAGCCCTATTTATAGTTCTAATATTTTGTTCTAGTAATTTCAATTGTTTTTATGTATTAGCTTTTACATAATTATACAACAACAATTTCATTTTCAATTATTAATTTTATATAATTTTCATATACATTTTAAACCAACATGTCTTTGTGTTTGTGTATTTTTCCCCTACATGTATATTTGTTTTTGTAATGATTTATAATTTTATAAACGTATTTGAGAATGTTCCTAATGTATTTGTTTTTGTAATTATAACAGCAAAACCTACTTTAAAAGACTGTAATGTCGACTTTGCTTTATAAAATTATGTTTTCGTAACAATATATCATGCATTTTATACACAAAAAATAAAAAGAACGCCTCTAGTAATTCGAATATCCGATATAACCCCCAATAACCCAAAACCAATGCTATATAAATAGTATAAACTCTATTCTAAAATCCTTCACATAACCAAAAAAAAAAACTTTTTGTAGGCTGTTGTAAATTTATTTTATTACGTTGTAATGTTGATTATTGATTGATTTCAAATTGGCAATTTTTCATATCCGGGATACGTCTTTGGAATACTATCCCCCCCACATTAGGGGAATTAGCAACGTCATACTTTTTAAAAGGCAAATTTTTCAATATTATGGCAATTAATTAACGACTGAGAATATTTTATAATTTGATATACACATATATATTTGCTTTAAATGTTTTCAATTCATATTTTGTTTAATTTCTATTGTTATACTTGTTTCAAGTTAATTATTATATATTTTTATTCCACCAATGTGCCCATAATTTCTTATTATACGTGTAAAAATAACTAATTGTATGCTTCTACTACTTTAGAACTTAAGTTTTGTTGTAGAAGGTTCCAAAATAAAATAAAATACAAATACAAAAATATTGTTCCTTACCTAAATAAAAATGTTGACAAAACCTTGTTGGAGTTAGAAAAAATAAATTTACAACAGCCTATAACATTTTTTTTAATTAACTACAACCAGCTTTGTTTGCCATTAAAAAAAGCACGTACGGCTTTACATGTAAAATTTATTGAATCTCTATGTTCTTAAAATTTTTTACATGTCATTAAAAAAAACATTTTAGTAGAATTAAAAAACATTTTATTTATAAACCAATTAACACCGGGTGGAAAAAATTATTTAACAAAGTCCAGAGTTTAATATTAAAAGGTAGTCAGGAGACTTAGAGAGAATGATATTTTTATTGGGTAAGCTTAAATTTGGTTACGCGATTTTCGTGAACCAAAAAATATATTTCATTTAACTTACAAAGGGTTTTTGAAAAACGTTTACAAAAGTAAAGCATAAAATTATGTACATACATGTGTATTACATCTTATATAATATATAAAACTGAATGTGGATTTGTTTATATGTTTGAAATCTATAGACAGCGATACGGTATAAGTGTTATAAAAAAATGCTTCGGTTTCAAGCCCCAGCTCTGACGGTACTGGGTGGGTCATGGGTGCTGCGACAAGCTAGGCCATAACCCTGAATGTATGTATGTATGTTTACTTTTCTATTTCAATTTCAAGCCGAAAGGGAGTTTATAGTAGCTGCATTATTGTTGGAAAAAGAAACTAATCTTAAAAATACAGCGGAAAAGCTTAAAAAGCATAGAATTAAAGACACTGAAATTCATTTGAAATGAGAGATCAATTCTAGAATAAGTTTTTATTGTGAAAGTGTTAATGTATGAGATATTTGATTTACTTTTAGAGTTTTAACAAAGAGTTTTAACATATAAGCAAATACAATTTTAAATATCATTTCAATCATTTGTGTAAATTTTATTGTATATCATACCTACATTGTGTAAATTTATTACTTTTGAACTTAAAATAACAAAAATCAGAAAAAAAAACATCCTTTATCAAAAAAAGCAACGGAGAGAAACGGACTTCCGATCGAAATGCAGAATACTTACAATCGAAAGAATTTGAAACGAATCGAAATGCAAAATACACAAGTTGTCAAACGGAAAAAATGTCGATTAGAATTGAAACGCAGAATAAAGGTGAATAACAAGTGTTAGCCAATCACACCGAGGTGTAGCTAGTATGCCTATACATACGAACAAAGTGAACTATGCGTCTAACGTGGTAACACTCACTTAATTATTATTGTGCCTAATTAAAAAACAAAAAATATTTTTCGCCATATAAGCAAATACATTCAATATAATATTAAATGCATTGCTTATGGGGATAAGTATGTCTCTATTGTAAAACAGAAAATAGAATTTGAGAAGCAGAAATGTATTGCCTTGTAAATGCTTTTGTTGGTTTTTTATATACTAAATGGGATATGATTCTCATTTATAACTTTTTGAATATAAGAGTTTATAGTGTTTATTACCATCTTTGGGAAAACTCTCCTAACGAGTCTCTTAAGCATAGACAAAACGGCATAGAGACATGCTTATCGCCATAAGCAATACATTTCATGTTATATTTTGACTAATAATAAAAACATATGATTTTTTATATCTAATTGCAATTTAAAGCTTTTCCAAAAGCACGTATACTTGTCTTAATTGGTTAGATTTAAAATTAAAATAATTTTTCTATTAAAAAAATTGAAACACGTCTAATGTGATAAACAATACCCACCAAGTTTTTTTGTTAGCCTATTTGAAGTGATTTAATAATTTCGAACATACAAATTTTCTATTTGATTAGAAGTATGCATATCTCATATTGCAGACATAACAGCAGAAATACAAAATGGTAGTCCACGTCAAACGAACCTATCCTCTATGTAAGACAACTATCCAGAAATGTAGAGATTATTTTATATTTGAAACTTTAATAATTTGTTATGCACTCTTTAACAAGAATAAAATTGTGACAGACCTTTTCTCAAAGCTCAATTCTATTAATTCTACAAACATTACAGATTAACTATAAAATTAATGTTTCTCATATGTAAGTATTCGAATTTATTAAACTCGATTAACTTATTTCAAACTTATTGTCTCACTTTATGAGATAAACAAAAACAACAAAACTTCTGTCCCAGATTAAAGGTCTTTCCAAATAATGGCATTTACGTACTTATATTCTAGAATAATTTAAATTTTTATTACAAATTATGAGACTGTATTGAATGTGTCAACTTTAGAAGAGAGATAAACACTAGCGCTGATGTTCGAACAAGAAATGCAAAAACGAAATAAAGAAAATTTTGAATCAGGTTTAAGGTAAAAAAATAACATAAAAAATATACATGTATATTATGTATGTAAATGAGTGATGATACAAAATTAATACACTTGTACTATGAAATTTAATAATATTCAAAGTAAGTAAACATTTCTTAACTATACACATGCATATGTATGTACATAGGATTAAAGAGAGAAAAAAATATTTATAATAAAAAAATCAAAAGCAAATAAAAAAAAACAAAAATACTACTGTTGAATTTCAGTTTTTTGGTATAAAAAGAAGTTAACGGATTAATAAATGATTTAATATTTAAACAGGAGTCAAGTGATTCAAATGTCAGTGATATTTTTTGTTTGTTTGTTTACATTTCTAAATAAAAACCCAAAAATGAATAAGTTAATAGTTTCTATCTTACTTTTAAGCATAACGGCCGTATTATCAGAGTTTCGTGAGTTTAAATTAAACAAGAAATGAAATATTAAAATATTATTTACAATACAACAGCCAACGGTGTTAAAAGATGTAAACATGGTGATCACGCTTGTTTTACCCAATCCACACAAGAAGTGTTTAAAACATATTCCGGTGGCATAAAGGAATTGAATTTGCTACCCTTTGATCCATTACATATTAAAAATTTAACTTTGGATAGAAATACAAACAGTCCCGTTAATATTGAGTTGAAATTTAAAGATTTGGATGTTTTGGGCTTAAAATCAGCTCAAATAAAGCATGTTAAGTAAGTATGATAAACACTAGGTGCTGTATTCATAAAAACTATTTGACAAGCGTTGCATAGAAATTTGTCACAACGCCTTTAATACATTTACAATAGGTTTTTTTAATACCTGCCTGCCGTAAAAGCTATATATTTAATTAAACAAAAATTTAAAACATTTACAGAGGTGTCGATTTTGTTGGACGCAGTGAACTGGAGGCGGTAGTACCCCATTTAGTTCTAAAGGGAAATTATCAAGCCAATGGACGTGTTTTAATTTTACACATTGTCGGCAGTGGAGATGTTGAAATTACCTGCAGTAAGTAAAAATATTAATAATAATA
Organism: Metopia argyrocephala; assembly: GCA_963576795.1. NCBI lineage: Eukaryota > Metazoa > Arthropoda > Insecta > Diptera > Sarcophagidae > Metopia > Metopia argyrocephala. Next base: position 73,979,926 of record OY756210.1, on the reverse strand, counting down.
TGAAAACAAAATAAACGAATATTTGGTTATTTTCAGAAAATCTTGTACTCAAATACGCCTTTGACTTAAAGCCTGTCCAAAGAAATAATGAAATCTATGCAAAATTGGAAAATGTTAGGTTGGATATTAAACCAGACCTTGTTCAATTCCATTTCAAAAACCTCTTTAATGGTGACAAAGCCTTAGGTGATAATATAAATAAATTTTTTAATGCAAATTGGCGTGAGGTTTATCAAGAGCTAGAACCCATTTTCGCACAGGCTTTGGGTCTTGTTACCAAACAATTACTTAATAATGTATTGAGCAAATACCCGTATAAAACTTTCTTTGCATAGATAATGGAGAATGTATGTATGTTATTAAGAGTTTAAGATACAAAAATAAAAAAAAAATTTAAGTAAAAATGATAAACAATTCTGTTATTAATTGTATTAAATATTTAATATAACAAGCCTTAAATGCCATCTCAGATGATGGCCATTTTCATTACTACAAATTTGATGTAATCCTATGTCTATCACGCAGGTCTGATAGACCTAGAGTTGTCAACCGGTTTTTGAATTATTCGAAATACCGGTTTTTCTTATTTTCATTCGGGTTTAAAAACCGGTTTTAATAATGTTACGGTTTTCAAATTATTCGAAAAACCGGTTTTTTCGTGTCGAACTATTTGACATTTTCGAATATTTTTCATTTTAGGTGTATTTTATTTTACTAGTTTTTTCCTAACAACTGAAAAACTAAATAAAAATATGCAGCGCTACTCACAATTAACCTAACTTCTACAATAAGTGAACGTGTCTTTTCAGTAAGTTCAACAATAAAAACAAAGCTAAGAAATCGTATGTCATCTAAACATTTATGCTCGTATTCATAAAAACTATTTTAGGTTTATTGAGAACTTATTTGACAAATTTCTATGCAATACTTGTCAAATAAACCCTCAATAAACCTAAAATAGTTTTTATGAATACGGGCATTAGTCTTCGTCCTATATTTTAAATACTAAATATAAGTATTTTAAGAAAAATAAATAAAATGTTTAAGTCTTGAATAATTGTTTTTTGCATTATATATGTATATTTCTTACTATGTATGTATGTAAATATATGTATAGTACATACATATTTACATATGAACTATTTTATAATTTTCAAAAATTTAAATTTATTTTAGATTAATGTTAAGAATGAAATGTGATGAATGTATTCCTTCTGTTTTTTTTAAGTTAGAATAGTATATTGTATATATTTTTATTAATGGATAAAACCGAAAAACCGGGATATTCGAACCGGATTTTAAATAAAAAAGCCAAAACCCGGTTTTAAAAAATGTGCGGTTTTTTAAACTATTCGAATGCCGATTTTTGAATTTCGTCGAATAGTTCAAAACTCTAGATAGACCCAAAGATAAATTAATTTTAATAATATCTCATTTGTTATTAATCCATAGGCTCTATCCCATCTTAGCTTTAGTTCTTTGCTTATTTTGCTTGTATTTTATGCTTCAGTTTTTATATTTTCTTTTGGTGTAATCAATTTTGTACAGCAAACTACCCTAAACAACCAGTCGGGCCTATTAGACGCATAGTATTTCCATACAAATGGGTCCATTGGACCCAGTTTGGTAATTACTGCAAGTTTATTATTATTTTTTTTAGTGGCAGACAGAGGGTTATGAAAGCATTTTAAATGATTTTAATTCTTATATTGATTAAGAAGGTGTCAGGGTATGGCAATCGTCTTGAACAGTGATTAAAAAACTGCAGTCAACTGCAACTCTTTCATTATTCATTGATCAAAAATTTATTGTTGATTAATTTATGCTTCTTAAAAATCAAACAGTCGCAGATCAAGCAACGGCAAAAACTGCAGAAAAACAAAAACTGCAAAACTTCAACAGTCGACATGTTCGAAAGTGTCTTGTTTGACTGACTTTAATTTCATGTTGATTTCAAAGTTAAAGCAGAAGCAATAAAATAACTGCATCAAAACAAAAACTACATTATTTAAACAGTCGACATATTCTGACTTTGTTTTAGAAAGTTTGTAAATAACTCAGAAATCTGGCTCAATTTAGTCTTAAATATACCTGAATACTAAAAACAAGACCGCGAAATAAGTATAAGACCCTCAACATTATTACCTTAAACTAAATTCTCTTCAATAGTCGCCGTGGTCTAATGGTTAGTTTTGGCTTACTAAGACATGAGTCCAGTGTTATGAATAAAATATTTCTTTCGGCGACTACCTCTCAGCAGTCTTCTGGCGAATACTCTGAGAGTAACTGATTGCCATGAACAAGCTTCTCAAGTATGTCGGTTGAGTCGACTTTAAACTGTAGGTGCCGGTACTGATGGATAAAAATTAACACACACAACATGAGTGCTGCGAGAAGCTAGGCTGTAAATCTGAAACAGAGTGGTAATGGCCAATTATTCATGTATGTAACGATACGTTATTTCGTCAACTTTCCCTTGGTACAATGGATGCAACAATCGATTGTGCCCTTTGGTGATATTTTAAAAAACAATGGCGAAAAATAGGTATATTAATACCCTACCCTTCAAAAGAGAAGAGGAAATAGGCTCCTCACAACACATTGAGATGACACAATCTAACACACACAACATGAGTGCTGCGAGAAGCTAGGCTGTAAATCTGAAACAGAGTGGTAATGGCCAATTATTCATGTATGTAACGATACGTTATTTCGTCAACTTTCCCTTGGTACAATGGATGCAACAATCGATTGTGCCCTTTGGTGATATTTTAAAAAACAATGGCGAAAAATAGGTATATTAATACCCTACCCTTCAAAAGAGAAGAGGAAATAGGCTCCTCACAACACATTGAGATGACACAATCTGACATTCTCACAATCTGATTGACCCTCCCATTGTAATTAAAATGGTCTCTCCATACGAGAAGGGCTTGCTCCTAAGGAGTGCATGTAATTACCGTCGTAAGGGCAAATCACCACTTCTTTTAAATAATGCTGGTTTCAACAGTAATAAGCCATTCTATATCAACGAAAACCTGACTCCACATAATCATGGCATATTTAAAATGGCAATGAGCTTGAAAAAGGACAACCTCGTGCATGCAGCTTTCACACAACGTAGAACTGTCTATGTTAAAGTAGTATAAAGTATAAAGATAATCCTATTAGAATAAATTTTCCCGATCAACTAAGGCGATTTTTTCGGTCATAGGATCAGTTTAATTCTCTTAGCCTTTTATTGTTTGACTTATTCGTACTTTTTAATTGTGATTAAAATCTTTTATAAACTTTCTGACCTTTTACTTGCTTTTGACTACTTACAACTTACTTTTGACTATTTTGTTTTTACTTGTCTAATGTATTGTTCTATATCTGATTTAATTTCTTGCGTTGCTATTAGGGTTTTTTGTTTAACCAATAAGTATGGTATTGGCTGACATGACTTTTGCGGGAGGTAGCACCAAGGACGTGACGATGAACATGGTGAGGATTTTGGCCAAACATAAGACGGTTCTTAAGATAATTCATATAAATGCCCAAAGTCTCAATAATAAAGTTGATGAGTTCAGGTATGTCTTTGAAGTTTCAGATGTCGATATTGTATGCGTTTCCGAAACTTGGCTCTCGCCTGCGACATCGGATAGTTTATTTTGCCTCAGTGGTTACAAAGTGTATAGACCGGATAGGAATGGTAATGCTGGCGGGGTGGCTATTTTTGTAAGGAATAATATTTCTTGCAGGGTTCGTTTAAAAACCTCGGATGACAGTTCTCAATATGGGGTAATGTTGAATTTATTTTTATAGAGTTAATTTCTGATGGTAGGAAAATGTTAGTGGGGTATGTTTACAGGCCAAATAGAGGGATCGATTTATGGAACTTCTTTCTAACCCTGGAAACATTGATCACTTCATATGATGATATCGTAATTTTAGGCGATTTCAATTCAAATATTTTAGTGGAATCAGATTTGGTTGACAATATGATGTCATTCGGTTTATGTCCCAATAACACAACCTTTCCAACGCATCATACGACAACCAGTAGACAACCAGGGCAATTATGCGTGGAAAGCATTTAGACGAATACGTTTAATTGCATTCTTGAGGTAATTAAACGAATAAGCTCAGTTTCCTATATACAATGCCATCAATACATGTGAAAAGCAACCAACTTTATACTTATACATAAACTTGATAGACTTTAATTGCAAGGTTGAATTTTATGCCTATATAAACATAGTTGTGTTATGCTGCAGTTTTTAGAAAATAATTATTTTGGGTAATTAAACAAGGGAATTTTAAGTGAAATTTGCTTTGGGGAAAATATATTTGAGGTAATTAAGCGAATAACGCAGTTAAGCGAAAGTTAATTAACCGTAGAATTTTATTAGGAAATGGTAAGAAAAAATATGGGGATTTAGAAATTGAGGTAAATAAACGTGAAAGGCGATTAAGCGTGGGGCAATTATCCGGGGAATACTGTATTATAGATCCCACTCTAAGTATATATTATAGACCCCCTCTGCATATATAATGTACTGGAAGCAGCAGTTCGTAAAATGCAGCATGCAGAAAAACAATGTAGCCTAATTTTTGATGAAGTATCTATCCGGCGTAATTTTACATATAATAACTCTGCAGTTATTATAGATATAGGTTATATATGTTATAGATTTATTTAATAGGTAGGATTTATTAAGCTACATACTTAAGCCAAATTTTGTATTTGGGCAGCAAAATTTTCTCCATTAATGGACTTATTCAAACCACCAGGGGTATAATGTCTCTATTAGAAGAAATGTTTCAAGAAGATGACATGCTTTTTATTTTAACCAGTCACTTTAATCAAGATTCATTAGAGAACCTATTTTCGTACCTTCGCGCAAAAGGTGGACACTGTAAAAACCCTTAAGTTCATGAATTCAACATTACCATGGCCAATATAACTCAGTTTAATAACTTATCTAATTGTGAAAAAGATGATAGGGTTATGTTGCCTATAAATTTTCAAACAATTTTAGAGGATCTTCCAAAAGGTGCCAGCATATCCGGATGTCAACAAACCTCCTCAGAGAACGCTCTTGATATCTATGAAGGTAATGAAGAATATTTTGACGAAAACAGCAATAGTTTCAATTCCGTTACTGTACCAATTGAATTAACGTCAAGCCGTTATTTCGCTGGGTACATAGCGCAACGAATATCTTGCCAAAAATGTCGATTGGATTACTTTTGGTATGAGGAGAATGACGTATGCTATAAACATAGATTAGAGCTGCTGAATCTTCTTGTGCTAACATTACTTCGTAAGCATTCTTCATGACAGACTGAAAACTATAAATCATCGAGTGGTGAGAAAGTCAAAATTTTAACTCATTAAAAATTAATTTAAATAACCTGTCCAAATGTAAAAACATTTTATCTTTATATCTTTGTTAAAATTTGTGTATTATAATAAGTGCTTGTTAAAATTTCTATGTTATTTATAAGAAATCAGCATTTCGGTGCGAGTCGATTAATTTTTATTTTGTACACCAATAAAACACATACGGTCTAATTCATAATAACTCCTTAATTTAGGTTTTATCCATACATTAGTTATGAGACGTTATCTGTCTTATAAGCTCAAAATAAAAAATATTATTCATAAACCTTTCATATGAGCAAATTAAATGATTAAACAGAATACGACCGCAAATTCAGGCAAAAACGACTCTCAGAGGAAACGTGCCCAAAATTAAAACGACGGCCGCAACTTCACGAACTGTCATTTATTGTTTTTACATTTCTTGCATGTAAAGCTATTAAAAATTAAGTTTATGAGAGTTTTTGCAAAGAATTGAACTTATATTTTATAATTTAATCATCTTTACGCACTTTTTCAATTGTTTTTACTAAAATATCACGCATTTTATTTAACAAACTCCAAAATTTATTAATTTATTTAAACTTTCAAATGTTTTTTCGATTTTCTTTTGTTCTTATTTTTCTTTGTGCCAACAAAATGTATGAAATTTAATAAAAGTGTGGTAACATTGTTGAGAGAATTTGTTTATAAAAATGAGAGCATAAGAAAAATTGCTATCAAAATAAAATAGATTCTATTTCACGACTGCATTCTCCAGCGTTTTTATCTGCAAATTTGTATAGGAAAAAACGTCATGCCCCAGTTCTGTTTAATCATTAACTAATAAACGATTTTAATGTCATGCTGGCAATACCATGATGTTATTTCAGCATAGTGATGCACAATAAAAGCTATCGGTTACTTCGGTAATTTTTTAATATTAATAAAAATAATGTAATAGTAACACAATTATACATAAAATAAATGTGATTGAAGTAATATTTACTGCTGTTAAAAAATAACTAAAATAAACTGAAAAAATACAAAAAAAAATTTCCTTTGAAGCACATTTTTTTAATTCATGTATAAAGTAATCGAATACTACCATTCTCTTTTTGGTTTGTGCATCACTATTCTGTTTACATTTTTTTATATCAAAATTTGGTAAAATGGAATTATAAACTGGAGAGAAAGAGAAAGAGAGATTTACATTCGTAATTTCTACAGGCACTGATGATAGAGCCTGTAAAGGAAAGAGATGGGATATGTAATACAAAATAAAAACAATTTCTTGGCCACTTAGAAATTTTATTTTGTACAGAGCAAGGCCCATTAATACAGGTCATTGCATCTCTCAGGCTGATTTTATGTAAACCTATCTATAAACGTCAAAGTTTGTTTACATTTTTATCTTTTTTGTTTTTATTTGAATGTTTATGTTTTCAATCAGGGTTGCCATATTGGCTATATCTAACAAAAGTTGGCTACTGTTTTCCTACATATATATTTTCTTTTTGTGTTTTTTCTTTCTTTAAGAAGAAAATGTTATTTTTATTTTAAATGAATAATAATTGTAATTTTTGGTTCAAGCAGGATAATATTGTTATGAATTCTCCTTTATAGTTCGTTTTGTATACTAGGGCTCTTTACTGCAAACTAAAAATACAGATACTTTTGGATTTTAAAGCTTTTATTTATTTATAATCTTGTATATATAACTAAAAAGAGTAATGTGAAGCCTTATTTATAATACCTACAGTTTTTCTATTAATTGTTATTGTCTCTATTGCTTAGTATTTAACTAATTCCACAGCAATAATAAATTTTTTATAATTAAAAAATTTTAAATTTTATATAATTTTAAACGTACTTGATTTTCCGACATATATTTTCTTATTGTAATAATTTTTTTATATAGCCCAAATGCTAGAAATAGTGAAAATACTAATTTAAGGGAATACAATTATGATTTTGTTTCACAAAATTATTTCTTAGTAACAATATGTTTTATATGGGAGACTTTCACTTTATTTTACAGTTTATATCATAGAACGTATGTTTTAATTGAATTTTATATGTATAAAATTAGTCGACTTTTAAATGTTTAAGGCCTGGTTAGCCAAACGTTGCTGTATCGTAATGTAACGTCCCCTAACGTAGAAACGTAAAGCTGGCTACAGACAACGCAATGTGTTTCTGAAATCTGCTGCATTTCATTACAGATTGCGTCGTCTGAATTCGTGTTTCGTGTTTCACTTCGGGTTGCAATCCAGGTTTCATTAACATCAAAATGTTTTGATATTTGTTGGTTGCATTGAAACACATTGTATTGTTTGTATCGCTGTTTCATTATTTTATGTGTTTAGTACAACAACAACAAGCAAGCTGTAAACATCTATGTAATTAAAGGTAGAATTAGCCGAACGTTGATGTAACGTAACGCAACGTACGTTGGTTTCTAGCATATGAAAACAATGCAAATGATTATCCAAAATAAATGTCACGTTGACGGGACGGAAGAATCTGTATAAAATAGAATTTCTAAACGTTTTTACGTGACATTTCAATGTGAGTGATGGGACTATTGTATGTTAAATGGCAATATGGCCCAAATGCCCTTTTCTGTGCTTTTATGCTATATAAGCAAATCTTTTTCTTTTTTATGCGTACAAAAAGACTTTAATTTTTAAATTCTTTAATTTTTTTAATTTTTTTTTAATTTTTAAAGTCTTTAGATACATATTATGATATTTATGTGAATAATTTAAATTTTTATATGCATATAAAATTTATTTTTAATTCTTTTTAACTTACAAGTCCCATGTCTTACTTAATATATCTTCGACATTTTATGGGTTACGCCGACGAATTATATACATACCAAATGAAAAATTATTCGATTATCTAAAAAGAAGCATATAGGATGCATGATTGATTTACGTGCTTAGCTAGTTACCGAGATAATTACAATTTTTTTTTAAAAAGTTCTACTTAAAAATTAACTTTTTTCGTTTCCGGTCCACAATGGACCAATGGATCCGATTCAATAAATAATGACTTTAAACCAAAAATTTAATATTCAGTAGTAGTATAGTAGTATAGAAGCAATTATAATATGCTCTTATTTTGGTGCTTCTGGTACCTTTTTTAACTTTGTGTTAATTTAACAACATTCATCACTGCTCTAAACAGCTGGCTTCATATTGCCATTTAAAAATTAAAATTTTTTATTTGTGCTGTGTTTTGTGAAAAATAAGTAAAAAAATATAATAAACTATATAATCAATATTAATAAAATAAAAAATTATTATATTTTGTTTTTAGTGGACGACGAAAAATTAATATTTCTGGTACAGGCAAATGAATGCCTTTATAATTTTTTGGTTTGTTTTGTTTTTATTTACATTTACTGTTGACATATGACACGTTTGTATAATTGCACATACGTACGTACGTTAACGTACGTACCGTTTTTACGACATCAACGTTTGGCTAACCAGGCCTTAAGAAAGAACAAAATGACGATCGAAAGAAATGAACACTGGGTAAATTTTATTAATTTATACAAAAGTTTACCTGAATTATGGGATGTGAAAAGTGATAAATAGGGCAACCAAAAATATGCATTTGCATCTTTTTTTTTCTGAATATTATTGACAAAACAACCAAAATATTATTTCATTTTAGGAAAACCTACGACGTTTAACCCCTATTTGTTACCGCATATTTTTGCATATTTCGTCATAAATGCATTCTTTTGCATTTTTCAAATTTTTTCATTTTTGTGTGGCATATTTTACAAATTTTTACATATGTTAGAAAAATTTATGTGTATTACCAAATTTTACTTTTTCAAAATAATGACCATATACTGACACATTACTTAAGTATAATCTATGAAATAATAACGGTACTCATGAAAACGCTTAAAACTAACATTGGGAACATTGGTGAAGCTCCTTTTTAAACTATTGCTCAATAGTTAATGTCAATTTGATGAAAACGTCAAAGCAAAAAACAAATTAAATACAAAGCATAGGAATTTTACATACATTTATTGCATAATAATGAATTCTCAATTAAAAGTTACGATTTTTTCAACGTTGTTCCTATTGGGAAAAAATGTCCATAATTTAATGACATAAAAAAACTTAAATTAATATATATATAATATAAATATAAATATAATATATTGATATAGACGCAAGCATTGAAAAAGTTAAAAACAGGATAAGGGACATATATAGAAGAGAATTAAAGAAAAAGTTACAAGGTTAAAAAGTGGAGCACTTCATCAATAACAATACTTGCTGCCAGTGTTGCCACTGGTAAAATTTGAATTCTACCAAAATTTCTTTCAAAATCTACCAAAATTGCTCAAAATCTACCAAAAACCATTTTTATTTAAAAACCATTTAAGAACACCTTGCTAAGATGGGAAACAATTTTAATTAACACCTTTACATGTACATATAAATAACCAAAACTAAAAAATATAACGAAAAGAATTCAATTCTTCGGAAATACATTTAATAAAAAATACAAATATAACAAAAACAATTCAATTTCAAAACAATAAAATCGAAAATACATTTATAAATACAAGAATTTAAAAAAAAAAACAAATCAATTTTTTTTTAAATAATCTAAATGGATATGTAGGTATAAAAATTTAAATATTCGCTTTTACAAGCTCTTTACAGAGCATTATATTATTAATTGTATTTATTTCGAGTTTGTTTCTCAATTTGGTTTTGATTAAAGAAAGCGTTGACAATTTGCGTTCAGCTGCTGAAGAACTTGCGGAAGAGAAAGTAAATTAAAAACAAAGTTGTTTAATTCACCAAAACTTTTCTCATTTAAACCGTTTCTAATTGAACTAACTTCAGCCCAAAATAATTCAATGTTTAATTCCGTTGAAAGATTTGTTTCTCTTAATCGCAACATAATAATATCAGGATCACAGTCTATAAGATTAGAAAATTTTAAAACAAGGAACAATATAAGCAAGTCTTCTTTTGACAATACTTTCTCAGAAGCAACTATTTGTAACAATTTAATATCTTCTCGATTAAAATCAAATCTAGCATTGATTTGGTTTAGTAATTCAATGTAAAATTGCAAAATTCCATGTTTAACATCAAAAACTTGGTTAAGATTTTTAGTAGTATACATTTCGGCTTTTGTACCGATAAAAATTTTTGACACATCAATCAATTATTAATTTTAAAATCAGTTTCAGTGTTGTGTATTAAATATGTTTTGATAAAATTGCCTAATATGAGCAAAAAGTTAGATCTTATGCTTGAATATAAATACGCCAATCTTGAACTTTCGGACTGAAATTCCTTATGAAGATTTTTTTTAGTTTCTGCTAAAATCTACCAAAATCATATTAAGCCTACCATCCTACCAAACGAAAAATTTTCTACCAGTTTTGGTAGAATTCTACCAATAGTGGCAACGCTGCTTGCTGCTAATTGAATTACTTCACGATTCATTTTCGCATCCGCTCTCCCGCGCGATGATAATGTTATAAGATAATATAACAGAACTCAGATTGCGTTTATGGTTTCACTGTTGGTTTCAGTGTTTGTATTAAAACATGAAACCTGAATGTGAAACATGTTGCAGAAACAAATTGCGTTGTCTGTAGCCAGCATAAGTGCACTTATAGAACATTTAAAAACGTGCCATATGTTTTGGACATAAACAACTAACAAAAAAACAAAACAGAAAATATATTGTGAAAAAGTAATTTGTTTATAGTGTGTACTTAATAGTTTTTTATCAAATAATTAAAAGACAAATAAATAAATATGGATGCGGATTTGTGTGTTGGGCTACAGTTTTTTAATTTGCTAAAAATTTCTTAAATTTGCTTTTCTTTGTAATATTCTTGCTGAAAATTTGTGTAATAAATGTAGGGTTGCCAAATATTGAATTGAAAAAGGTACATTGAGGGAAAAAAAACGTACATTTTAGTAAAAAAATACATTGGATTTTTATTGAAAACTTTTTTTAAAATTCATTAGCAAAAATAAAATGGCAAATAATAATATAAATAATAAGATCGTAATTATTGTTTACAACAAAGTAATAGCCCCAAATTATTCGCATTTTTATTTTTAAATTCTAGTCTATACTATTCAACTTTTCAAATGTAAAACAATTTGGTATAAATTTAAAAATAAATTTTATGCCCGTATTCATAAAAAATATTTTAGGTTTATTGAGGATTTATTTGACAAGTATTGTATAGAAATATGTATTGTATATTTTATATATTAATTCATGTATTTGTAAAAACTTTTACAAATACATACTTACTAGTTTTTTTGAACTTGGTTTACAATGCGATTTTTGCCAATGTAAGAAAATTGTAAAACTTGGCACAAGTGTGTTAAAATTAGTTTCAAATATCAATTCACATTACAAACTTTCTATTAAAAGTTTGTTTTTTCATTTCCTCCTTCCATTTGAATGCGGTATAGCCAATATAAACATACAAATTCTTTTCAAAATTTTGAAACAATCTATTATTTAACAATTCTACACATTTTCTTTTAATACTTTTTAAGTAAATAATTTTAGTTAAATGAGAGTTGGGCTTATTGCATTGAATTTATAATGCATTACGGTTTCCACTACCCCTAAAGGCGGGTTTAGACGGTAATACATACATGTCAAATTTTTGTGTAGAAGATAATGAATAGTATCATGTATACTTTATATGTAATAAGAACGTACGACATTAAGAGAAAATACGGATGAAAATTTGACAGTAGTAAGGCTCGCTTTGTTTTTTTATTTTTTTTAATTTTTAATCACTTTCACAATCACTTTCATTAGATCAGAGATGCACTTTTATATTATTTTTTATTTATGTTTAATTAGTTCACAATATATTTAAAGTTTGTGTGGACGTATATGTGCATTTTATTCTTTCATTTGACTTTGATTTGATTTTTATGCAACCGTGTAAATGTAAAAAAATCTGCCGTAAGACTTTTACTTTTAAAATACGGATGGAATGTCATAATATTCTTTCTATGATTTTACGTACATAAAGTAAATTCAGACGGAAATAATTAACCACTGAATTAAACCATTTCCACTAAATTTAGTGGAAAATTAAATCTTTTTGCAATAACCCCAATTCTGAAATAAATAAATTCATCAAACGGTAGATCCATGTTAATTGTATTGACAAAAAATTATTCAATAACTTCTGTAGAATTACGAAATAAAATTTTTGAATTGAGACTTAAAACATAGACCTTTTTAAAATTATAGTACTTTGGTGGCAAATGTACTTTAATATTATATATGTTAGTTTCAAGTGTTCAGAACAAAAAAGAAATACAAAAGATTAAAAAAGTACATTAGCGTACCTTTTTAGGTGCAGAAATAAGTACATTGAACAAAACAAAATTACCCTTACTGCTTAAAAAAGGACGTTTGGCAAGCCTAAATAAACCAGCTGTTTGCAAATGTTCCGTAAAAACGTAGAGAATTTATATTTTCTACAGATTGATACGTGCCGTTACATTACATTTTTTATTCGGTAAGCGCTGCCATTACTTTACATGTCAGCTGACTCGTCAACGTTAAGATACGCTACGTTACGTTTGGCTAATTCTACCTTTAGTTTTAATTTATTGAATTTTCTTATTGAAATTTGGTTACTAAATTTTATGGACTGTGGCAACACTGATTTTAGTTTCTTTTCCACCATTTTCAACAAAAACTTTTTATAATTTTGACAGCTATGGGAGGATCACGCGACACAAAATGCGTGTGGTTTTTTCTATAGTTGTATTGTTGTAGAGATGCAATGACCTGTAGTAATGGGCCTTGGGAAGGGCAAAAGGCAAAACAAAAGAAATGAGCGTAACAAAACAAGAGAAACCAAAGAGAAACTAATGTGTATTTTACTTCTTTTGCATTGTGGTTTAGTTTTTGTCGTTTAGCCACAGTACATACAGTGACGAAACTCCAACAACTATAATAAGAACAACATACAGCAAGATAGCCACAACAAAATTTTTGCACACACAACATCACAGTGTATAAGACGATACCCAAAACAAAATTTTTACTTTGTGTTTCTGTTTTGCTTAAGTACAGAAACGGTTTCATGCTAACAACAATATTCACATACAATACAATTTATGTGTTTGTGTTTCTTATTCATTGTGAGCTGTTTTCGTTTTTTAAATTTTAAAACTTAAAGAATGGTGTTGGTTCAAATATTTTTTTGTAATAAAGAATACAGTGCTACGATACGACATGTAAGCTAGTGTAGGGCAAAGCATATTTAATTTGTAGTTGCACGAAGGAAAATACATTAATCTACATCGAATATATGGCGCCCTATTTAATATCGTTATAAAAGTCTAGTTAGAAATATAATAATAATAATATTATTTATTTAAGCTCAACAATTAATTTTATATTTATTTGAAATAAAAGGTTAACTAAACCAAAGAATGTAATTCCAAAAATATTAAAAAAAAACAAGTACATATATATTCATTAATGAAAAATTTTCGAATGATAAATTGATGATTTTTCAATTATAAGAAAATTGAAAAAATTTTATTTTTATTTTTAATATATATGTATATGTATGTATGTTTAAAATATAAAACTGTATGTATATATTCATTTTTAGAAGAAAAGATACTTCAATTTTTTTATGTTAAGAATAAATTATAAATAAATAATAATCAAAATTAAAATTATTTCTTACTTTATACTTCAAAGCATCAAAAAGTATATTTTGAGGATTTTCACCTCCATAAAAAGGCTAATAAAGTTACTTTTTTTAATAATTTCAATAATTCGATTTGGACTTACATTTATTTGAAAATATTTGGAGTTTTTATATTACAATAAATGGAGACCAGATTATAATATTATTACCAACGACTAGAGATATGTTGTGGTTAAAGGTTATAAACGGAATGAATATTAAAATTTAAAATACAATATAAAATTTTGCCTTTGTGACAAGATTTGTCAAAAAAAAAAAGGGAAATTTGTTATTTATAATTCACAATATCTAAATTCACAATGTTCTTGAAAATACTAATCTGGTTACACCGTTTGTAATAGAATACTTTAAATTCAGTTAATTACAAAATTAATAAATGATAATAATTTAATTTAAATTCAATATATATATATATATATATATACATTTATATGTTTGAAGCTATTTTAAACACAGTTCAACAAAATAATTTTTTTTTTTTGCTTTTGACAAGAAATTATTTAACTTTCATTGGGGCTCAGAATCTACATGAATTTTAGTTTTTCAGCTGTTCTTTTTAATGTCTGTATTTTTTATGTAATCCTTAACAGTCCAGCTGCTGTGCAGTGAGTTTAAATTATAATGATATATCATGCATTTTATACACAAAAAATAAAAAGAACGCCTCTAGTAATTTGAATATCCGATATAATCCCCCATAACCCAAAACCATTGCTATATACAGTCCCTGGCCATATTATTAGACTCACTGCAAGATTTTATGGAAAATATTAATTAGCGAGTGATATTGTATCGTTCTATTATGTTTAATTCATTTGTTTTTTTTTTTTGTTTACCTTAGCTTCAGAAACCTCTAATCTTCATGATATATCCCGGTTTGTAAATGTTTGTAAGCACAAGGGCCTTCACTTCAGCTTTTTTACGTGGTGAAAGATCTCCTTTTCTACCCATAATAAAATAGTCCAACTACTTTTTTAAAACACTGCATACAAAACCAACTAATAACTGAGTAATATAATACCGATAGAAAAAAAATCACATTATATAAAGCCACAGAAACACGTAAGCACCTGACTCGATTCCGATCGCGACTGATACAGGTTTGTACTTGTTTACGTTCATGTACCACTTTATCAAAACAGTGTTACCATGTCTAAAAAATAAATTAAAATATGTAGTATACAACAATTCTTTTAAATAAAAATTACAGTATTGTAGTTCAAATGTTCCATTATTGCATAAAAACACTTAAGAAACATAAAATTACTAAAAAAAGTAGAGTGCGTCTAATAATTTGGCCAGGGACTGTAAATAGTATAAACTCTATTCTAAAATCCTTCACATAACAAAAAAAAAAACTTTTTGTAGGCTGTTGTAAATTTATTTTATTACGTTGTAATGTTGATTATTGATTGATTTCAAATTGGCAATTTTTCATATCCGGGATACGTCTTTGGAATACTATCCCCCCCCCACATTAGGGGAATTAGCAACGTCATATTTTTTAAAAGGCAAATTTTTCAATATTATGGCAATTAATTAACGACTGAGAATATTTTATAATTTGATATACACATATATATTTGCTTTAAATGTTTTCAATTCATATTTTGTTTAATTTCTATTGTTATACTTGTTTCAAGTTAATTATTATATATTTTTATTCCACCAATGTGCCCATAATTTCTTATTATACGTGTAAAAATAACTAATTGTATGCTTCTACTACTTTAGAACTTAAGTTTTGTTGTAGAAGGTTCCAAAATAAAATAAAATACAAATACAAAAATATTGTTCCTTACCTAAATAAAAATGTTGACAAAACCTTGTTGGAGTTAGAAAAAATAAATTTACAACAGCCTATAACATTTTTTTTAATTAACTACAACCAGCTTTGTTTGCCATTAAAAAAAGCACGTACGGCTTTACATGTAAAATTTATTGAATCTCTATGTTCTTAAAATTTTTTACATGTCATTAAAAAAAAACATTTTAGTAGAATTAAAAAACATTTTATTTATAAACCAATTAACACCGGGTGGAAAAAATTATTTAACAAAGTCCAGAGTTTAATATTAAAAGGTAGTCAGGAGACTTAGAGAGAATGATATTTTTATTGGGTAAGCTTAAATTTGGTTACGCGATTTTCGTGAACCAAAAAATATATTTCATTTAACTTACAAAGGGTTTTTGAAAAACGTTTACAAAAGTAAAGCATAAAATTATGTACATACATGTGTATTACATCTTATATAATATATAAAACTGAATGTGGATTTGTTTATATGTTTGAAATCTATAGATACGGTATAAGTGTTATAAAAAAATGCTTCGGTTTCAAGCCCCAGCTCTGACGGTACTGGGTGGGTCATGGGTGCTGCGACAAGCTAGGCCATAACCCTGAATGTATGTATGTATGTTTACTTTTCTATTTCAATTTCAAGCCGAAAGGGAGTTTATAGTAGCTGCATTATTGTTGGAAAAAGAAACTAATCTTAAAAATACAGCGGAAAAGCTTAAAAAGCATAGAATTAAAGACACTGAAATTCATTTGAAATGAGAGATCAATTCTAGAATAAGTTTTTATTGTGAAAGTGTTAATGTATGAGATATTTGATTTACTTTTAGAGTTTTAACAAAGAGTTTTAACATATAAGCAAAAACAATTTTAAATATCATTTCAATCATTTGTGTAAATTTTATTGTATATCATACCTACATTGTGTAAATTTATTACTTTTGAACTTAAAATAACAAAAATCAGAAAAAAAAACATCCTTTATCAAAAAAAGCAACGGAGAGAAACGGACTTCCGATCGAAATGCAGAATACTTACAATCGAAAGAATTTGAAACGAATCGAAATGCAAAATACACAAGTTGTCAAACGGAAAAAATGTCGATTAGAATTGAAACGCAGAATAAAGGTGAATAACAAGTGTTAGCCAATCACACCGAGGTGTAGCTAGTATGCCTATACATACGAACAAAGTGAACTATGCGTCTAACGTGGTAACACTCACTTAATTATTATTGTGCCTAATTAAAAAACAAAAAATATTTTTCGCCATATAAGCAAATACATTCAATATAATATTAAATGCATTGCTTATGGGGATAAGTATGTCTCTATTGTAAAACAGAAAATAGAATTTGAGAAGCAGAAATGTATTGCCTTGTAAATGCTTTTGTTGGTTTTTTATATACTAAATGGGATATGATTCTCATTTATAACTTTTTGAATATAAGAGTTTATAGTGTTTATTACCATCTTTGGGAAAACTCTCCTAACGAGTCTCTTAAGCATAGACAAAACGGCCATAGAGACATGCTTATCGCCATAAGCAATACATTTCATGTTATATTTTGACTAATAATAAAAACATATGATTTTTTATATCTAATTGCAATTTAAAGCTTTTCCAAAAGCACGTATATTTGTCTTAATTGGTTAGATTTAAAATTAAAATAATTTTTCTATTAAAAAAATTGAAACACGTCTAATGTGATAAACAATACCCACCAAGTTTTTTTGTTAGCCTATTTGAAGTGATTTAATAATTTCGAACATACAAATTTTCTATTTGATTAGAAGTATGCATATCTCATATTGCAGACATAACAGCAGAAATACAAAATGGTAGTCCACGTCAAACGAACCTATCCTCTATGTAAGACAACTATCCAGAAATGTAGAGATTATTTTATATTTGAAACTTTAATAATTTGTTATGCACTCTTTAACAAGAATAAAATTGTGACAGACCTTTTCTCAAAGCTCAATTCTATTAATTCTACAAACATTACAGATTAACTATAAAATTAATGTTTCTCATATGTAAGTATTCGAATTTATTAAACTCGATTAACTTATTTCAAACTTATTGTCTCACTTTATGAGATAAACAAAAACAACAAAACTTCTGTCCCAGATTAAAGGTCTTTCCAAATAATGGCATTTACGTACTTATATTCTAGAATAATTTAAATTTTTATTACAAATTATGAGACTGTATTGAATGTGTCAACTTTAGAAGAGAGATAAACACTAGCGCTGATGTTCGAACAAGAAATGCAACAACGAAATAAAGAAAATTTTGAATCAGGTTTAAGGTAAAAAAATAACATAAAAAATATACATGTATATTATGTATGTAAATGAGTGATGATACAAAATTAATACACTTGTACTATGAAATTTAATAATATTCAAAGTAAGTAAACATTTCTTAACTATGCACATGCATATGTATGTACATAGGATTAAAGAGAGAAAAAAATATTTATAATAAAAAAATCAAAAGCAAATAAAAAAAAAAAACAAAAATACTACTGTTGAATTTCAGTTTTTTGGTATAAAAAGAAGTTAACGGATTAATAAATGATTTAATATTTAAACAGGAGTCAAGTGATTCAAATGTCAGTGATATTTTTTGTTTGTTTGTTTACATTTCTAAAGAAAAACCCAAAAATGAATAAGTTAATAGTTTCTATCTTACTTTTAAGCATAACGGCCGTATTATCAGAGTTTCGTGAGTTTAAATTAAACAAGAAATGAAATATTAAAATATTATTTATAATACAACAGCCAACGGTGTTAAAAGATGTAAACATGGTGATCACGCTTGTTTTACCCAATCCACACAAGAAGTGCTTAAAACATATTCCGGTGGCATAAAGGAATTGAATTTGCTACCCTTTGATCCATTACATATTAAAAATTTAACTTTGGATAGAAATACAAACAGTCCCGTTAATATTGAGTTGAAATTTAAAGATTTGGATGTTTTGGGTTTAAAATCAGCTCAAATAAAGCATGTTAAGTAAGTATGATAAACACTAGGTGCTGTATTCATAAAAACTATTTGACAAGCGTTGCATAGAAATTTGTCACAACGCCTTTAATACATTTACAATAAGTTTTTTTAATACCTGCCTGCCGTAAAAGCTATATATTTAATTAAACAAAAATTTAAAACATTTACAGAGGTGTCGATTTTGATGGACGCAGTGAACTGGAAGCTGTAGTACCCCATTTAGTTCTAAAGGGAAATTATCAAGCCAATGGACGTGTTTTAATTTTACACATTGTCGGCAGTGGAGATGTTGAAATTACCTGCAGTAAGTAAAAATATTAATAATAATATGAAAACAAAATAAACGAATATTTGGTTATTTTCAGAAAATCTTGTACTCAAATACGCGTTTGACTTAAAGCCTGTCCAAAGAAATAATGAAATCTATGCAAAATTGGAAAATGTTAGGTTGGATATTAAACCAGACCTTGTTCAATTCCATTTCAAAAACCTCTTTAATGGTGACAAAGCCTTAGGTGATAATATAAATAAATTTTTTAATGCAAATTGGCGTGAGGTTTATCAAGAGCTAGAACCCATTTTCGCACAGGCTTTGGGTCTTGTTACCAAACAATTACTTAATAATGTATTGAGCAAATACCCGTATAAAACTTTCTTTGCATAGATAATGGAGAATGTATGTATGTTATTAAGAGTTTAAGATACAAAAATAAAAAAAAAATTTAAGTAAAAATGATAAACAATTCTGTTATTAATTGGCCTTAAATGCCATCTCAGATGATGGTCATTTTCATTACTACAAATTTGATGTAGTCCTATGTCTATCACGCGGGTCTTATAGACCTAGAGTTGTCAACCCGGTTTTCGAATTATTCGAAATACCTTTTTTTTATTTTAATCCGGGTTTTTTAAGCCGGTTTTAATAATGTGACGGTTTTCGAGTTATTCGAAAAACCGGTTTTTTAGTGTCGAACTATTTGACATTATCGAATATTTTTCATTTTAGGTGTATTTTATTTTACTAGTTTTTTAAAAATCAAATCAGGAAAATGATATAATTGTTCGACCTGTTTCCAAATTATCCAAATAATAAGCAAATACTTTTTTCAAGCTCAAGGTCAAGTTTATTTTCAATTTAATCATCAATATTTCGATATCCTTCGGATATCATCTTCAGGATTTCTAAAAATAATAACAAATTAAACAAATAAAAATACACTGAAACCACTGTTCTAATAAGAAAATATCAGTTACAAAAACAAATATAAAAATACCGATCATATAACAATATGCAAAATGTAAACAAACTCACAACATCAGTAATAAAAATAAAACAACAATTCCCATAGGATAAAAATATAAACCAAAACGAACTTACAAAAATTATATAAAAACAACAAAATTAAAATTGATATATATGTGTATCACTGCACTGACGCTGTTACATTACATATTATACTAATTATTGTTAATGTTTCCCCTATTTATTATATATCTATAACTATGAGCACAATTCTCGGTGTCTGTTTTGTAGTTTATTCTCCTCTCCTTTGGTGTATTTATTATATGTAACATCTCCAAAGTAAACCGTTTTTTATACATATTTTCTCTCTGTAATATTTGCACCTTCTCCAAATCTGGTGAATGATTATTATCTGCACAGTGGTTCGCAAGTGCTGTTTTTTGTGTACTTAATTTTTCTCTATTTTTAAAATCCGATTTATGTCCTGCCATTCTGGTTCTTAGTTTATTTTTCGTTGTACCGACATACATTCGATTGCATTTGGTTTTACCATCTCCCAGACAATTTATTCTATATATTACGTTATATTTATCCATTGTCTCCAGTTTTGATTTTGTGTCGGTAAATAGTCGTCTAAGAGTGTTATTTGATGCTTGAGCAATTTTAAATCTATTCTTGTCCAAAATATTTGTATTCCTTAATCTTTCCGAAAATCCCGGAACATATATCACCGATTTATATACTTTTTCAGTTTTCTCCTGTTCTACCAGTCGTCCTTTATTTCCTCTACATTTAGCTATAAGTCTGTCAATGGTATTTTTAGGGAAGTCATTTTTCTTTAAAATTTCTATCACTTTTTGAATATTTTGTAAATGGAATATTTCATCGCTGATAGAAAGCACCCGTTCAATAAAATTCATGGCAGTATTCATAATCATATATTTAGGCTGGCTTGAATTAAAATTTATGAGTCTGCCGGATGCTGTTGGCTTTTGATACCAATCAATTTTTAGTATTCCCTTGTCTCTTATAACCAGCGCATCAAGATAGGGCAATTTTCCATCAATCTCGTCCTCCATGGTCAATTTTATATTTTTATTAAAACTATTTAGTTTAGTCAGGATTCCATCTATTGCACTTGTTTTAGCGATTACAAAAAGGTCGTCTACATACTTAATTACTAATTTAGGTTCTTCCTCCAAATCGTCCAAACATGTTTTTAGTAGTTCCTCCATAACAATGTCCGCAACAATAGGCGAAAGCGGCGAACCCATTGGTAATCCTCTGCATTGGGTATAACATTTGTCCTTATATTTAAAATATCTGTTGTCTTTCACACAAAATTTTAAAATTTTCAAAAAGAGGTCTTGCGGTATGTTCGTATACCCTTCTATTTCACCCCACTTACTCTCTATCAATCTAATAGCATAGTCCACTGGAATACTAGGGAAAAGTGACACCACGTCAAATGAAACCATCTTCTCGTCATCATCTATTGTACTATTGCTAACCTTATTTCTAAATTGCACGGAGTCCTTAATATTAAAATTTGAATTTTATGTAATGTGACAGCGTCAGTGCAGTGATACACATATATATCAATTTTAATTTTGTTGTTTTTATATAATTTTTGTAAGTTCGTTTTGGTTTATATTTTTATCCTATGGGAATTGTTGTTTTATTTTTATTACTGATGTTGTGAGTTTGTTTACATTTTGCATATTGTTATATGATCGGTATTTTTATATTTGTTTTTGTAACTGATATTTTCTTATTAGAACAGTGGTTTCAGTGTATTTTTATTTGTTTATTTTGTTATTATTTTTAGAAATCCTGAAGATGATATCCGAAGGATATCGAAATATTGATGATTAAATTGAAAATAAACTTGACCTTGAGCTTGAAAAAAGTATTTGCTTATTATTTGGATTACTAGTTTTTTCCTAACAACTAAAAAACTAAATAAAAATATGCAGCGCTACTCACAATTAACCCAACTTCTACAATAAGTGAACGTGTCTTTTCAGTAAGTTCAACAATAAAAACAAAGCTAAGAAATCGTATGTCATCTAAACATTTAGTCTTCGTCCTATATTTTAAATACTAAATATAAGTATTTTAAGAAAATTAATAAAATGTTTAAGTCTTGAATAATTGTTTTTTGCATTATATGTATATTTCTTACTATGTATGTATGTAAATATAAGTATAGTACATACATATTTACATATGAACTAAGTATTTTATAATTTTTAAAATTTTAAATTTATTTTAGATTAATGTTAAGAATGAAATGTGATGAATGTATTCCTTCTGTTTTTTTTAAGTTAGAATAGTTAATTGTATATATTTTTATTAATGGATAAAACCGAAAAACCGGGATATTCGAACCGGATTTTAAATAAAAAAGCCAAAACCCGGTTTTAAAAAATGTGCGGTTTTTTAAACTATTCGAATACCGGTTTTGGAATTTCGTCGAATAGTTGACAACTCTAGATAGACCCAAAGATAAATTAATTTTAATAATATCTCATTTGTTATTAATCCATAGGCTTTATCCCATCTTAGCTTTAGTTCTTTGCTTATTTTGCTTGTATTTTATGTTTCAGTTTTTATTTTATATTTTCTTTTGGTGTAATCAATTTTGTACAGCAAACTACCCTAAACAACCAGTCGGGCCTATTAGACACATTGTATTTCCGTACAAATGGGTCCATTGGACCCAGTTTGGTAATTACTGCAAGTTTATTATTATTTTTTTTAGTGGCAGACAGAGGGTTATGAAAGCATTTTAAATGATTTTAATTCTTGTATTGATTAAGAAGATGTCAGGGTATGGCAATCGTCTTGAACAGTGATTAAAAAACTGCAGTCAACTGCAACTCTTTCATTATTCATTGATCAAAAATTAATTGTTGATTAATTTATGCTTCTTAAAAATCAAACAATCGCAGATCAAGCAACGGCAAAAACTGCAAAAAAACAAAAACTGCAAAACTTCAACAGTCGACATGTTCGAAAGTGTTTTGTTTGACTGACTTTAATTTCATGTTGATTTCAAAGTTAAAGCAGAAGCAATAAAATAACTGCATCAAAACAAAAACTACAGTATTTAAACAGTCGACATATTCTGACTTTGTTTTAGAAAGTTTGTAAATAACTCAGAAATCTGGCTCAATTTAGTCATAAATATACCTGAATACTAAAAACAAGGCCGCGAAATATGTATAAGACCCTCCACATTATTACCTTAAACTAAATTCTCTTCAATAGTCGCCGTGGTCTAATGGTTAAAGTTTTGGCTTACTAAGACATGAGTCCAGGGTTATGAATAAAATATTTCTTTTGGCGACTACCTCTCAGCAGTCTTCTGGCGAATACTCTGAGAGTAACTGATTGCCATGAACAAGCTTCTCAAGTATGTCGGTTGTAGCTAGGCTGTAACTCTGTAACAGAGTGGTAATGGCCAATTATTCATGTATGTAACGATACGTTATTTCGTCAACTTTCCCTTGGTATGTACAATGGATGCAATAATCGATTGGTGATATTTTAAAAAACAATGGCGAAAAATAGGTATATTAATACCCTACCCTTCAAAAAAGAAGAGGAAATAGGCTCCTCACAACACATTGAGATGACACAATATTTAAGAGTGGAGCGAAGGCTCAGTAGAAAACCTGAAATTGGTCAACACAACAATTAGGTCATTCTTAAATATCTAAAGTTAAAAAATGTAAAAAGAATCTTTCCCTTGGTTATAAACAAGGCTCCAAATTATTACCTGCCGCATTACGCAATAATAAAACCGGATAGGCTCACTACTAAGATTCGTGTAGTTTTCAACGCCTCCAGCCCCACATCAAATAGGAATAGTCATAATGACATTTTATACCCAGGCCCCATTCTTCAGCAAGATCTTGTTCTTCTGACAGCAAAGTGGAAATTTTTACGTTATGTATTCAATTACCAACATGTATCGCTAAACACTTATCGTCCCATCACAAACCAGCTACCGGCGAATATTGTTTCGAAGGACACCAAATGATCCTATTGAGGATTACGACCTCTTTACCGTAACATTCGGAATCAATTGCTCACCGTTCTCAGCCATATGAACATTCCTACAATCAAACTGCCCCTCAGCATTAAAAAACTAAGTACATAAAAACATGTATGTAAATGATATTTTAGCAAGTGGTCATACCATAGAAGACACCATAAAAACCAAAACGGTACTTATTAAAGTTCTAGATTTAACAACCCCATCATTTTTAACAGCATTCTCACGCCAATTTTGTAGTGAGAAAGCTGGGGAACGTTTTTAAAAAAGTAAAAAATACTTAACTCAACCGTGGATATCTAACAACTGCTTTATTTTTCTTTCTTTAATTTTCATTGAACTTATTTGTTAACATAATTTTTTGTTAATTCAGCTTAAAAATACATTTTACAATTTTTGTTTACTTATGCTAAATATTAACAGTTTTTCTTAATTATTTTATATTAATATTGGACGGTTGCAATTCCTGGAATTGCGACCGAAAAATAATTTTGTTTTATGAACTTAAACGGAAGTGAGTTTGCTGTTACAATTTTGTAGTTTATTTTGTGTCAATTTTATTTTTAATAAATTCATCAATAGTGTCATTTTTTATTTAAGTGTTTGTATTTGAATTTGTATTTGTAACTCGCCTCATTGGAAAACGTAGATGCCTCGCTTGTATCCATGCGGACAATGGGAGAAATTTCGTCAGAGCAGCAGAACTCATGAAAAAGGACGGTCCACAACTTATAAAATCTACACAGCAAAAGCAGAAAAACATCGAATAGAAGCTTATGCCACCTGACACATCACACATTACAGGTTTCCGTCAAACAGGCTTAAAATCATTCAAGACACATCTACGAAAAATACTTCATAAGATGAAATTCGAATACGAAGGACGATGTACAATTCTGGCCTGCATTAAAACATGCTTTAATTTTAGACCACTAAGTCCATTGAGGTGGGGTGGCATAAAGCCATACACTGTGTCATAACTATAGACGCATTTAATTTTTTGTGTTATTAAAGCTTTAATGTATATTTTTTGCAACTGACTGTAGTATGTTATGATAATGTAACGGTACTTTTTTTATTTAAACATTGGAAACATCTACTCTTCAAATTAAGAGCACTATTATCTTTAACTTATCGCTTAGTTTTTCATAACTATAGACGCATTGCAGAAAAAGTCACTTTAAGTGAGTTCATTGTTTTTAAATGTCACATAATTTAAAAGAAATTCGTAAATTTTTACCGTTTTTTCATTTTTAAATAAAATGCCACGTGGTAAGTACCTTTCCGAAGTCGAAAAAGGCAAAATTTTAGCTTTTTTAGAAAACGGTTTAAATTTTTGGGAAATCGGTCGAAAAATTAATGGATCAGATAAGGTTGTGGGAAATTTTGCAAAAAACCAAAGTGGTTACGGGGACCAAAAAAAAGTTATCAGATAGAGACAGACGAAGAGTTGTCAACGCTGCTAGCAACTCTATGAAAAGTCTTTTTCAGATTGCTCATGAATGCAGCCTGGAAGTGTCTAAATCTACAATAAGTAGAGTATTAAAGCAGTCCCAAACCATTACCAGACAAAAACTGTTGACAATGCCTAAGCTACTTGCTCGTCACAAGCTTGCTCGTTTGGAGTTTGTAAAGAAAAATTTGCAAACAAACTGGAATAAAGTAAGTTGTACAGGGTGTTTTTTGGAGGTATAGAACTTCGAATTGAAATAAAACACAAGAAAATCGTTTTAATGTCCATCAATTTTGCTTTATTGGAAGGATAATTTTATGCCATTAATGTTTAAATATGATTTCGGGCATGTGGCCGCCGCGGCTAGCTCGAATAAAGCCAATTCTACAGGTCCAATTTTCAACCACTTTTTCGAGCATATGGGGCCGTATGTTGACAATAACGCCACGAATGTTGGCTTCCAAGTCCTCTAACGTTTCTGATTTGTTGGCGTAGACGAGCGATTTCACATATCCCCAAAGAAAATAATCCAATGGTGTCAAATCACACGATCTTGGTGGCCAATTGACAGGTCCATTCCGCGAAATTATGCGCTCATTCTGACGTGCGCTGTGTGGCATGTAGCGCCGTCTTGTTGGAACCACAACTCATCCACATTCATGCCATCCAATTCGGGAACAAAATAGTCAGTTATCATGGTTCTATACCGGTCTCCATTAACGGTAACTGACTCTCCAGCATTATTTCGGAAGAAGTATGGCCCAATGACTCCACCAGCCCATAGAGCACACCAAACAGTCAGTTTTTGTGGATGTAATGGCGTCTCAAGGGTCTCATGTGGATTCTCTTCACTCCAAATGCGGCAATTTTGCTTGTTGACGTAGCCATTCAACCAAAAATGAGCCTCATCACTGAACAAAATTTTGCGATGAAAATCAGCATCGAGATCAATCTCATTTTCGGCCCATACACCAAAATCACGACGCATTGCATGGTCTCGCGGCTTTAATTCTTGCACAAGCTGGATCTTGTAAGGTCGCAAGCCAAGATCTTTGCGCAAAATCTTCCATAAAGTTGATGGATCAAGCTCCAATTGCTGTGCACGGTGGCGAATCGATTCATTCGGGTTCTCTTCAACACTTTGCTCTACAGCGGCAATTGCTTCTTCGGTGCGCACTGTTCGACGTCTCTGCGGATGCGTATTATCACATAGAGTAAACGTAGTGCGAAAACGATCCATGGTTAACCGAATTAATTGCTCTGATGGACAATTATGTCGACCATAAAATGGACGGAGCTTGCGGTAAACTTCGCGAACTGAACCATTATTTTCGAAATAAATTTGCACGATTTGCAAGCGTTGTTCTTTTGTCAACCTGTTCATGATGAAATGGCAAACCAAACTAAATATTAATCATTTGACAGCTGACAAAATGGCCGCCAGTTAAAAAAGTGATGCCAACTTAAAGTTCTATACCTCAATAAAAAACACCCTATATGACTTTTGCTCTTATTCGGTTTTGATTATTCCTTTCTTCTCATTTAGGGATTTTTTCAGATGAGAAAAAATTTAACCTTGATGATCCAGATGGTTTTAATTGCTATTGGAGAGATTTACGAAAACAACCGCGGTATTTCTCAAAACGAAATTTCGGTGGCGGTTCGTTAATGGTATGGGGAGCATTTTGCAGTGACGGTATGCTTGATTTGGCATTTCCCAGTTGTCGGATGAATTCGATAGACTATGTAAATATCTTGGAAGAGAATTTGGTTCCATTTTTAGAAAGCAGTCCCAATTATGAACTGATTTTCCAACAGGATAACGCATCAGTTCATAAGAGTAGAAATATTCAGGAATGGTTACAGTCTAAAAATATTATAACTATGGAGGCCAGTCCATGTGTTCATCTGACTAAAACCCAATCGAGAACATTTGGGGATTATTGTCTCGACGTGTTTATATGGATAATCGTCAATAGAAAACAGTATTTGACCTCAAAGAAGCTATTATTGATGAATGGCGGTCAATCAACGAGGAATTGCTAACAAATTTGATAAAAAGTATGACAGACAGAATTTTTGAACTTATTCAAAAAAAGGAGGTCCAACCCATTATTAATTTTTATGGATTTTTTTTTAATTTAGAAGATGTGCGTCTATAGTTATGAAACAGCAGTATGTTTAAAAAAATGTAGTAAAACTAAATTATAAATAATAAATAAACAATTTTTATTAAATCATGTGTGTTTTTAACCACTCTATCGAATATAATAATTTCATAGTATAATTTTCTTCTTTTGTTAGAGTATCAACTAAATATTATATGCGTCTATAGTTATGACACGCAGTGTAGGACATAAAGCCATATGTCGTTAAGTCACATTCCATTGAGACATAAGGGCATATGCCAAAAAGTCTCAATATAATGGGACTTAACACCATAAATTTTTTTTCGAAAATGAGACATAAAGCCATATTTTTGATAACGATTTTTGATAAATTGTCTTTGATGGAAACTCTCACACAGTTTTCAAAAATTGAAAATTTCATGATTGGATGTTCTGTTAATTTTTTCTTGAAAGTTATATATTTATAATTAATTTAACTAACTACATTGGTTTTGGTTACATTCTGTTGAAGGAAAAATTTAATTTTATTTTTTTTTTGTTTGTTAATTTCATTTATAAGAATTATGCTTAAGTTCCGAAAACAAAAATAAACAAAAAAATTATATAAGTATATTGCTCTTTATATTTATTTTACTGAAGTAAACATTCTGGAAATAGGAAAGTTATAGTGGAAAACTATTAATTTTTCCTTTTACAAAATACTGTCATGTAGGAGAAAATATTCTGGAAAAGAAAAAATTATAGTGGAAAACTATTAATTTCTCCTTTTACAAAATGTTTGCAGTTTTAATTCCTGGAGCCTACAAATTTTTAATTTTTTTAAATCATTAATTTCATAGATAAATAAGCATATTAAGTGAAATAAAGCATTTATAACGCAAAACATCAAATGGGACATAAAATCATAATGGCTTTATGTCCCATTCCACTAAAATCGATATGTGACTTAAGGCCATATCAATATTATGGCTTTATGTCCGTTTGAATTGAGACATAAAGCCATTATGGCTTTATGTCCTATGGCTTTATGACACCCCACCGTCCATTGACTCTTAGACACTTTCTTATCGACAATCTCAAAATGGTTTCATTGGAACGAGATATAAAAGATGAAACGTTTTCTCTTGCCAACCGCTGAAAATGTATCATAATCATCTATCAATTGTTGTACAAAAGATCGAAAAATAAATATCTGGCCGAACTAACCCAGAGATTTATGATTTGCCTTACATCAGCGTCCGGCAAAAGCCAGCTCCGAGCTAAATTTCTCTTTTGCTCTCACATTTACGTACTCACACGTATAGGCAGAAAATAAACAGTTTATTTATTTTATGTATATTACAGTGAGAGAAAATGTTTAATAGAATGTATGAATATCAATTTCTATTTTCAGGAAAATTTTTTTTTTGGTAAAGCTGAATGCTTGGTGTGTCAACGTTTGTTGTTACAACCAAAACAATTTAATATGGAAAGGCATTTTCATTTTCACAAGGAATATGAAAATATTATTATTATGAAATTAACATATAATATAACATATAACATTAACATTAACATATTTAATATTTATGCTTAATTTAGATTGATTTTTTTAATTCTCGTTTATAGTAGTTATTTTATAGTCCGTTATTTTCTTTGTGAAATTTTTTTAATGGTGAATTTTGTTATTGTTTTTATCGTCGATATTTGTTACTGTTTTAGTTGTTGATTATTGCTATTATTTTTTGTTGATAATTGTTTTTTTTTTTTATTTCCTATTTTTAGTTTAATTTTTTCCGTTGTTGCAATTTGTTATTAGCTTTTTCTTTATTTCAAAAACTAATTTTAAAATATGCATATATAGTATACATAAGTATGTACACTTAAGATATAAAACATTCTTTCCGGTGTACGTAGTGATTTATGTAAAAAAAGTGTAACTTTTTCTTGCAGTGTCATAAAAAAAATAAGACTTTCAAATTACTCATACAACTGCAAATGCGTTAGTGTAAGTGTGCCGGTCGCTGCCTTACATTACAAAATTTGTAGTATTATTAATAATCAAAACATTTTTATTAATACATTCTCAAAACTCCTTTACAGTCATGCCTCCAAATCTTCACCTCAACTCTTTTCATTGGCACTTGCCCTACAGCCAATAGTTATATATTCTGTGATTAACCCTATTTTCTCAGAATACTTTACTTTCTATTATTATTTTGTAATCTCTTGTAACTTATTTTGACTTTAATTTTTTCTTTAATTTTAAAATTATCA
The DNA here is from genome assembly GCA_963576795.1 of Metopia argyrocephala. Lineage (NCBI taxonomy): Eukaryota > Metazoa > Arthropoda > Insecta > Diptera > Sarcophagidae > Metopia > Metopia argyrocephala. The sequence continues at coordinate 73,949,837 of OY756210.1, read as the reverse complement.
AATATTCCTCTTTTGTAAAAACCAATTTTACCGTAAAATCATTCGATTGTTACTACATAGAATTATGTATTACTTTGAATATTATTTATTTTTATGTTATAATTTAGTCTTAAGAAGTCAGTTGAAGGATATTAACCTATTTTTGAATTTAATAAAATTAATTAACATTTTTTTAACTAAAAATATTGCTGAATTCACAAAACCCTTGTATTCATTGTATTCGTTGTTAGATTGTATGACAATACAATAGTTGTGCGCTTGTTGTTGGTAATTTGCATATAAACATTCGATACAACTCATACACTTTTTTTTCATATGTTTTAAAAAAGTTGTATTGGTTTCTGTCATGGTATAATCATCATAAGGTAGTCCCAGTTTGGAATAGCATTGAACCCTGTGGTTTTGCAACCCTGCTGCTCTTAGAATTGTCAAATAAAAGCAACACTGTAGTTGGCCGTTGTACACAAATAAATATATTATTGTAAACAAGCTCTTCCTCTTCTTTTTTTATTTTGTGGAAAATTTTTTTTAAGTTAAATATTTTACTTTTGTTCTATAAAAAAATAGCTTATAAACAATATAATACATTCGCACCTTGTAAAATATAATTATTCAGAGACTACCTCATGGCGCATTGGATGGTTGCATTACCAGTAGCTCTGAATGAAAAGATAAATTTTATTATAAAAATTTATATTTTATGCAACTTGTACTAAAAAAATAATTTATATTGTGTATGTGTGTGTGTATGCCGGAAAAAATAAATAAAAATATAAACGTTTTGCAATTTATATTGCAAACAAAAATAAAAAACTAAATTTGGTATTGATAATTTGGTATTGCATTTCATCATTTTAAATTTTAATTTCTAATTTGTGTCAAAGAAAAAAATTTAATTTCAAATATGCTTAATAAAAAAAATAAATAAAATAAATTAAAAAGAAGAAGAATAAGATTTTGACAATTCCAAGTAAGCAGCTGTAATTGTTTTGGTAAAGCGGGACTACCTTATGATGATTATACCATGGTTTCTGTGTTATTGTGAATGAAAAATATTGACAAAAATATAAACACAAAAAAATTATTTTTATTGTCAGCAGCAAATCAAATAAAATAAATAAATACAAAAATTGAAAAAAAATGTAATTTGCTTGTGTATAGGATTAAGCAAAGAAAATTAAAACACGTTCACAAGTTTTTGGTTTTTTATAATTTTAATTGTAATTCTATTTATTTATTATATATTTTCTTTGGATTTTATTTAATTTAATGATAAGTAATTCTAATTTTATTTGTACATACAATTTTATAATTTCTTCACTTTCGGTTTTCAATAATTTACAATAATATTGTTTGTTTGTATCTTTCGTTCAATTTGTATATTTTAGTTTGTTTTATGATTGTGTTTCTTTTTGTTTATATTTTAACTCTTTTAAAAATAAACTTTTTTTATTTAAATTCAAAAATAATTTTATTCTTTTTATTCTGTTTTGTCTCTAATATTTGTTTTAAAATCTTCACTTTTTTTTATTTTATTTTACTCAACTCCGATTTGTTTTTTGCGGCCGTATCTTAACTTTACTCACACAAGAATAGAATGTTTTTTTTTTTTGACGATGAAGCAAAGAAGACTTACTTGACAGAATGTCAGAGGTTTTCAGTGTTGCACACTTTAGCGTGTTTCTGAACATTCTGCCCCCTCAGGATGATGTGTTTTAATGAGGTGAGTCTGTAGGGCCGGTGAAAGTATAACCAAAGCAGGTCCTCTGAGCCACAACACGCCCCATTTCTAAATCGATAGCACCATCTCTTCTTATGTATGGCTATATATCACCACCAATTTCCAACTCAATAACACTGTTCGCTCTAGGGTCGACGTCGGCTAGTGTGTCATCACAAAACTCTTCAAATGGGTTTTCCTTTATGGGTACAACATAGGGTCGGCGAGGTAAATCTTCAGTGATGAGTGCCAGTATTTTTCTGTCAAATTTGATTTTTTGGCTTCTGTCACGCACATGAACTTTCGCAAAATAGTGTCCCCTATGTTGAACCTTTGACAGACCGAGTTTCTTAACGGTGGATGACGCTATTTTAGTGGTGGTGATACCTTGGTTTATGAGCGTACGTATTTGCAACCAATCATTATCTTTGTTCGATGCTATCTTAACTGTAGCTGTTGGTACAAATACGTTTGTCCAGGAGAATGGGTCGATTTGAGTAATTTGGGTCGTTTGGGTCTTCATCAGTGGACCTTTCTTTTGTGGCTTCTGATCATCTTTTGGCTTCTGCAGTTGTGGAGCATCGTGGAGTAAAGTATTATGTCTTTTTGTGCAGACCCGACATCCAAATTCGTTTTTACAACCTTGTACGGTATGGGATCGTGCAAGGCAGTTTATGCAATAGTGATGCATCACGACCACATCATACCTCTCATCAGCGCTAGCGTTTAAGAACTTACGACAGGTCCTTAATGCGTGATCTTGTTTACACAGGCTGCATGACCACTGCCAATGGGGAGATTTAGGGTGTAGATTTGAGGACATGACTGAAAGAATGAAATAAATGTTAGTTACTATGTTAATTATTGAATAATACGACAAGTTTTGTAATGGGTCGTGTACATAAACCATTTGCAGTTCGTATGTCAACAACTCTAACATTTTTGTCTTGTCCGAAATAAGTTTTTACGACTCGACCTAATTTCCATTCATTGAATGGCAAATTATTATCTTTGATGGCAACCAAATCGTTGACCTTGACATTTTCTTTAGGGTACCTCCATTTATATCTGCGATGTAATTCGGCCAGATATTCAACTTTCCATCTTTGGCAAAATGACTGATAGATGATTTTTACGCGTTTCCAAAAATTTGCAAGAGTCACATCTTCATCTGAAAGATCTCTTTCAGGTGGGGTCATTATTGGAGTACCAATTAGAAAGTGTCCAGGGGTCAATGGAGTCAAATCATTGGGGTCATCGCTAGCAGGACTTAAGGGTCTAGAATTAAGGCAAGATTCAATACGAGTCAGAATTGTAGATAGCTCTTCGAATGTGAATTTCATGTTGGGAATCATTTTTCGTAAGTGTGTTTTAAATGACTTTACGCCAGCCTCCCAGAGTCCTCCCATATGTGGGGCGCCTGGAGGTATGAACTTCCATTCAATATTTTGATGACTGTGTTGTTGAAGTATTTTGTTTTGTAGAGTTTTTATGAATTCTAAACGATCCTTTTTTATGAGGTCTGCAGCTATAATGAAATTTCTTCTATTGTCCGAGTAAATACAGGCAGGACATCCACGTCTTCCAATGAAGCGCGAGAAGGCTGCTAGAAACGCTTGTGTCGATAAGTCACTTACTGCTTCTAAATGTATAGCTTTTGTTGTAAAGCATACAAAAATGCAGACATAGCCTTTTCTGATAAGGCATGCACGTCCTGTGAAATTACGGATGTCGAAGGGTCCAGCGTAATCTACACCCGTGACTGTAAAGGGTCTAGATAATGTGATTCGCTCCGGTGGTAACGAAGCCATTTTTTGACTTTGAGTGTGTTTTTTGTAAATTACACAGGTTTTGCAGTTATTGATGATTGTTTTCACCAATTGTTTTAATTTGAAGATCCAGAATTCAGCTCTGATGATTCGGATCATGAGTTGGTTTCCTCCATGTAGAGTGATTTTATGGGTAAATTCTGTTATGAGTTTAGCTAATTTCGACTCATAGGGTAGCAATATGGGGCAACGCTCATTGTAGGTGAGTGCCGTTGATTTTGTTAAGCGACCATTTGCTCTTAGAATTCTATTTCGATCTAGAAAGGGGGTTAGGGTCAACAATTTGCTTTTAGATGATATAGCTTTCTTTTGTTTCAAGAGATTGTATTCTTCTGAAAATGACATCCTTTGTGTGCAAATGATAAGACGGGTTTTTGCATCATGAATTTCTTCTGGGGTGATTTCTAATGAACAAACTCGCAGATGTTGTCGATTTCTACCAGTATTTCTCCAAAACCGTAAAACATATGAGATAACTCGTAACTCACCTGATAAGGAGGAAAATCTGTTTAAAGGGTCTTCTTCGATGTTGACTGTGAGAGTTTTGACAGATTTTGACTCTAATTTTGTGTCTGGAGGTTTAATTTGAACAGGCCACTGTTGTGCTGGTAGTGTCAACCATGATGGTCCTTTCCACCATAAAGTATTTTTCTCCAGTTCTGCTGGCGAACAGCCTCTACTTGCAATGTCAGCAGGATTGAATTTAGAGTCGACATGCTTCCAATTTGTTGTACCGACTTTTCTAAGAATATCTGAGACTCGATTTCCTACAAAGGTGTTCCAGTGGCATGGTGGTTTATTTAGCCATGACAACACGATCGTAGAGTCGGTCCAAAAATGGGTCTCTAAATTTCCTATTTGTAGTTTTTCTAGTATACCTGATGCTAGTTGGGCTAACAATACAGCACCACAGAGTTCTAAGCGTGGTAGAGTTAGATTTTTTAAAGGAGCTACGCGGGTTTTGGCAGCAAGTAGTGAAATGTGTGTCATATTATCGGCCTCTTTTACTCGAATGTATATTACCGCTGAGTATGCCTTTTCAGAGGCGTCGCAGAACCCATGAATTTCTACGACGCAAGTTGGGGTGAAATAAATCCAACGTGGGATTTTTATAGAGTCAATTTTATGAAAATTTTTTACAAAATTTTTCCACCTGTGGTCTGTGACTGGCTTTAAAACTTCATCCCAACCTATTTTATCTAACCAGATTTGCTGCATTATAAGCTTGGCATCAACAATGATGGGCGCAATCCATCCGCATGGGTCAAAAAATCTGGCAATTGTGGATAAAACTTCGCGCTTGGTGTATATTTCTTTTTGTTGTATTTCTGGAGCGGTAAACGTAAAGGAGTCTGAAGATATGTTCCATTTTATCCCAAGAGTTTTTGTGCTATCTTTTTCGGATAGATTTAACCAATCAAGTGGTAATAATTGTTCTCTGGGTATGTCTTGGATTATTTTTGGGTCATTAGAAGTCCATTTCATTAGTTCGAAGCCGGCTGATGTTAGCACTGTAATCAGTTCTTTTCTGGATTTCACCGTATCTTCTATCGTATGACCACCTGCTAGGACGTCGTCTACATACATGTTTTGTTGTAGAATTTTTGAGGCTGAGGGGTGAGTTGATTTCACTTCATCGGCTAGTTGAAGGAGTGTTCTTATGGCTAAGAACGGTGCGCAATTGACTCCAAATGTTACGGTAAGGAGCTCGTAATCCTCAATAGGATCATTTGGTGTCTTACGAAACAATATTCGCTGATAACTGGTCTGAGATGGGTCGATGAGTATTTGACGATACATTTTGGTAATGTCTGCATTAAATACATAACGGAAAAATCTCCACTTTGCTATCAGAAGAACAAGATCTTGCTGAAGAATGGGTCCTGGGTATAAAATGTCATTTAGACTATTCTTATTTGACGTCGGGCTAGAGGCGTTGAAAACTACACGAAGCTTTGTAGTAAGCCTATCCGGTTTTATTACTGCGTGATGCGGCAGGTAATAGTTTGGAGCCTTATTTATGACCAAGGCTGAGATTTTTCTCATGTGTCCCAACTCGAGGTATTCAAGTATGACTTGATTGTATTGTTGCTGAATGTCAGGTTTTTTACTAAGCATTCTTTCCATTCGTAAATATTGAGCCATTGCGATATTTCGCGAGGAGCCTATTTCTTCGCCTTTTTTGAAGGGTAGGGTAACAATATACCTCCCTGTGTCGTTTCTACGTGTTGTAGATTTGAAATTGTTTTCGCAAAATGTGTCCTCATCTGACCTCAAAATCTGTTTTGGGGTTTCCTCCACCTCCCAAAAACGTGTGAGGATTTGGTCAAGGGACGTAGTGTTAAGTAATGATACTGTAGTTTGTGACTGAGTCACTTTTGAAATTGGTCCCCCCACAATCCAGCCAAATGCTGTTTTTTGTGCCAAAAGGGATCCATACAATATATGGATGGGCCTAAGTCGAGGCCTATTAGGAGGTCGATGGGTTGGCTCTTGTAGAAATGAGGGTCTGCTAATTCCAATTTAACAGCCTCAGTGATGATTTCGTGATTCAAGGTTTGTGTGGGTAAATTGGATGGAAGGGTCTTGGGTACTGGTGCCCAGACTTCCAATTTAAAGTTAGGGTCTACGCGGAAACAAAGATTGAACAAACAAGCTTTGGTGGATGTTTCAGAAACTGTTTGATTTAAACCTGTTACATGTACCACGTTGCGTTTAGTGGGTAAGTTTAATCGTTTTTGCAATTTATCTGAGACAAAAGTTGATTGGGATCCAGGGTCGATGATAGCTCTAGCCTGGTATCGTAGACCTTTAACTTCTATTTGAACTACGGCGGTAAACAATAAAGTGTCTCTGTTTTGTAATTCTGTATGTAAGTCAGAATTTTTTTGGAGGGTCAAAGACGTGTAGTGAGGAGGGAGTGAATTTGGAGTGGACTGTATTTTAGTAGTTAAAGCTGTGGAGCTTGTTGATGGACATTCTGCTGTATTTATTTGTGCTAGATTGGCAGAATGGGTCACAGTAGCTTTGTGTAACAATGTGTTATGTTTTTGTTTACATAACCTACAACTATATTTGCTAGGACAATCTTTTACACTATGGGCCCCTGATAGGCAGTTGTAACATGAATTTGTTGTCCTTACTACGTGAATTCGATCATTGATATTTTTTTCTAAAAATAAGGGGCATGATCGTAATAAGTGTGCGTCTTTGCAATATTGGCATTTATTATTTGTAGCAGAAGGGTTGTTATCTGTCGAATTAGTGATTTGTTTCGACAAATTTGTTTGCAGCGAGTTAATAATATTCTTTTTATTTGAGGCAGGTTTTTTGACCTCGGGGCTATTCTGTGCGGATTTATTTTTTGACACGATATTTTCCACGGACTCTAAAGATCTAAACTTGTGGGTTAAAAATTTGTCGAATTCGGACCAAGTAGGGATTTCGGCGCAATCTTCCCGAGAATTTTCAAACTCCTGTACTAAACTTCTGGGTAGATTCTGTGAGCATATGAATATTAAAAACGACTCCCAGGTTGTTGTGTCAATGCCTAACATGCTGAGAGTCTGCCTACAGTCATTTATAGTACGCTGTAATTTTTTGATTGATGCGCCTGAATTTGCAGATGCCTGAGGTAGGTCTAAAATTATTTTATACTGCTCGTTAACCTGCATCCATTTATTTTCATACCTGTCTATTAAATTTGTCCACGCTAGAATAAAACCTTCATTTGTTAAGGGTACGTTAGAAATTATCTCTCTAGCTTCGCCACCTGTTTTTTGGGTTAAATAGAAGAGCCGTTCTACATTGCTAATTCGAGAGTTTTTGATATATATTGCGGTAAATAAATCCCGAAAGCTGGGTCATAATTTATAATCCCCAAAAAATGTGTCGGTGTCGCAGGGAGGGAGTCTTATTGACAACGTCTCACTTTCTTGAAAAATCGTTGATCGATTTTCTATTTTTTCAACGGGTTCCGAAAGTGCGTTGATTTCTGCATTTATGGATGAATAGCATACCTTATATGCCGACAGGGTTTTCTGGTATCGTTCCCGAAGTTTATTTCGCTCGATTGGTTGGTCCCCCTCCTTCTCCATATCTCTACATTCTTCATAAGACCGCTTTACTTGGGTCCAGAGCGAATCTAACTCTACGCGAAGAATTTCCAGTGCATGAATATTGTCCTCTGCATGGCTGGCTGAGTATGACTTTTCAAATTCAATTAAATCGTTTGTACAATTTACAAACTTTCTAAGAGACATCTTGAAAAGTTAAAATTTTATACTTTGTAAATTTAGGGAGAGGTGTCGAAAAAAATTGGGTCAAAATATGCCTGCTAGCGATTTAACAACAAGTAATATTGAAAAAATATTAATATATTTAAATCCTATTAATATACATACGATTTGAAGTTACCCGGAATAAATTAATTTTTGGCCCCTTGGTAACCCTTTTTATTTCTCCGTTACACCAAGTGTTTTTTCTTATTATTTTTTGTGTTTAATACAAGTGTCTCATTTGTATTTATATGTACATATAAAATATTATTTGTACTTACTTGTTGTTGTTGTAGGGTCTTGATGCTTGCCTGTACCAAAGAATATAAATCATATAGAATGCGCATCTCAACACTTATCCAAATATTTTGTCAACATTTTTTCCGACGCGGGAAGGAAGGGCAAAATGCAAAACAAAAGAAAAGAGCGTAACAAAACAAGAGAAACCAAAGAGAAACTAATGTCACAGTGTATGCACTGTGCTAATGTGTGTTTTATTTCTTTTGCATTGTTGTTTAAGGCGGATTCACCCATAAGTTTCTGAAACATTTTCTGTGCAAACGAATTTTTTGTTTACTGAGAGTTTTCTGCACCACGATTCACCCATTTCAGAAATTTTGTTCGTAAAATCAGTGTTGCCATATTCTATTGAAAATTACATAAATACATATGTGCATAACGAAAAAGAAAATTAATATGTGTCCAATTAAGCAAATAAAGAATTAATAATATTTATTACAAAAGTAAATAAACAATTAATAGTATTTGTGGTGAATTTTTATTTTATATTATTATATTTATATATTATATTATTATATTTATTTATTGCTGTTTTATGGCGTCTTCGCAAGCTTTTCCAGTGTGTTTGACATTCATTTCCTTTTGTAATTAAATTAATTTTTTGTTCGTCTTATTAATTACCAAAAAAGCAATAAAATATTTTATTGAATTCGTCTCAAATATATATCAATGGAAGGCAAGCAATAGAGTGCACGTTAATACTATTTATATTATTAAAAAGATATTCCGGTATGTGATAAAAAACGATTTCGATCAAAATTGAAATGGAATGAAATTTCAAGTTGGTTTAACTTCCAAATCTTTTCATATTCGGGATTCCTTTTTTGTTCATTACTTTACTGACGGACTATTGCCACTACATCCGTGATTATCGAAATTTTAAAATAATTAAAACATATATATTTACATATACGTTTTAAAATTTCGATCGTTTTTCATCACATACCGGATTATTTAAAAAATTTAAAAAATATCGCATCACCCAAGGATGTATATTTGTTTCTTGAATTCTATAAGTTATAAAAATAAATGCACTTACTGCCAATTCCAACTGCTTCTGCTACTTCTGCCCAAACAATTTGTTTTACATGATTGTTTTTATAAGAGCTGTTGCTTAAATCATATAAGCATTCCCTCCCCGGCTTTTTTATTTCGCTAATTAATTTTAGTGCAATAGCCTCTGACAACTCCATCTTAAATTTATTCAGAAAGGGCAAAGAAAATGTAGGAATTATATAGTAAATTTCTTCAATATTACAACTTACCTTATATAATATTTTTAAATTTTAACTTTTTTATTTTTGGCGCGAATATTTTCTTTCTAATATGTTTTTTTTCTTATTGGCCTTTTTTGTTTGCTTTTCTTTACATTATTCACTGTACCATACTAATTTTTTAATACGAATGCCAAGCAATATGGCATGACTCTTGTATAAATTTTGTATGATATGGCCACCTTTTTCAGTGTGGTTCGGACCAAATTTAAAATTAATTTAAATCAAGCTGAGAGCACTTCGCACAAAATCATTTCTCTCGCTCTCTGAGAGAAACGTCAAACTACATATAAAAAAAATTTGGTCCGAACCAAGAAACTCATGGGTGAATCCGCCTTTAGGTTTTTTCGTTCAGCCACAGTACATACAGTGACGAAATTCCAACAACTATAACAAGAACATCACACAACAAAATTTTTGCACACACAACATCACAGTGTATAAGACGATAGCCACAACAAATTTTTTACTTCGTGTTTTTTTTTTTGCTTAAGTACAGAAACGGTTTCATGCTAACAACAATATTCACATACAATACAATTTATGTGTTTGTGTTTCTTATTCATTCTGAGCTGTTTTCGTTTTTTAAATTTTAAAACTTAGAGAATAATATTGTTGGTTCAAATATTTTTGTGTATTAAAGAATACAGTGCTCCGATACGACTATGTAAGCTAGTGTAGGGCAAAGCATATGTAATTTGTAGTTGCGCGAGGGAAAATACATTAATCTACATCGAATATATAGCGCCCTATTTAATATCGTTATAAAAGTGTAGTTAAGAATATGTTTTATTATTATTATTATTTATTTAAGATCAACAAGTATTCTTATGTTTATTTGAAATAAAAGGTTAACTAAACCAAAAAATGTAATTCCAAAAATATTAAAAAAAACAAATATATATTCATTAATGACAAATTTTCGAATGATAAATTGATGATTTTTCAATTATATGAAAATTCTATTTTTATTTTTAATTTATATACATATGTATGTATGAATTATATATATGTACGTATATATATATATATATATATATATATATATATATATATATATATTAAAAGAAAAGACACTTTAATATTTTTATGTTAAAAATAAATAATAAATAAATAATAATCAAGATTAAAATTATTTCTTACTTTATACTTCAAAGCATCAAAAAGTATGTATATTTTGAGGATTTTCATCTCCATAAAAAGGCTACTAAAGTTAATTTTTTTTAAAGATTATTTATTGGATAAAATATCTAATTTTCTTTTTTTGGAACTTCCTTTTTCTGTAGTCCAAGAGCAATGTTTCCGAAGGAGAACCAATAATAGAAAGTCCAATACCTCTATTCTGTGTTGAGAACAAGTGTTGGCAAACCACTCTGGGGTGATTCGTTTACATGACTCAATAATAAAAGATTTTATACCAATTTTTTGAGGTTCAGATTTAAATCCAAGAGGTATTGGATTTGCTGCTCCTTCGAAAGCATTGCTCTTGGACTACAGAAAAAGGAAGTTCCAAAAATAGATATTCTATCCAATAAATAATTTTTAAAAAAGTAACCTTATTAGCCTTTTTATGGAGATGAAAATCCTCAAAATATACTTTTTGATGCTTCAAAGTAAAAACTAAGAAATAATTTTAATTTTGATTATTATTTATTTATTATTTATTCTTAACATAAAAAATTGAAGTATCTTTTCTTCTAAAAATGAATATATACATACAGTTATATATTTTAAACATACATAAATTAAAAATAAAATTTTTTCAATTTTCTTATAATTGAAAAATCATCAATTTATCATTCGAAAATTTGTCATTAATGAATATATATTTGTTTTTTTAATATTTTTGGAATTACATTTCTTGGTTTAGTTAACCTTTTATTTCAAATAAACATAATACTTGTTGATCTTAAATAAATAATAATAATAATAATAAAACATATTCTAATCCATAATATTTTTGGAATTACATTTCTTGGTTTAGTTAACCTTTTATTTCAAATAAACATAATACTTGTTGATCTTAAATAAATAATAATAATAATAATAAAACATATTCTTAACTACACTTTTATAACGATATTAAATAGGGCGCTATATATTCGATGTAGATTAATGTATTTTCCGTCGCGCAACTACAAATTACATATGCTTTGCCCTACACTATCTTACATAGTAGTATCGGAGCACTGTATTCTTTAATACACAAAAATATTTGAACCAACAACATTATTCTCTAAGTTTTAAAATTTAAAAAACGAAAACAGCTCACAATGAATAAGACACACACACACATAAAGTGTATTGTATGTGAATATTGTTGTTAGCATGAAACCGTTTCTGTACTTAAGCAAAAAAAAAAGACACGAAGTAAAAATTTTGTTGTGGCCATCGTCTTATACACTGTGATGTTGTGTGTGCAAAGTAAGAGAATAAACGAATTCTCTTTGCTAAGTAAGAGAGTAACAATTCTTTTTGCGGGTTCCAACATTACGACCCGCCATAAGAAATTTTACTTGTACGTGATGCACATTCTATATGATTTATATTCTTTGCCTGTACTCACTGTTGTTTGTTTTTCTGTTTGCTGTCGCTACTGCTGCCACTGCTGATGTTTCTCTTTGAATATTTCAAAGTTATAACTATTTTTTTTGAAATTTTGTAACTGTTTATTTATTAATTTTGTGGTTGGGTCTGTGTCTGTATAATTTTAAAAAACTTTTTTATAAAAAACCAAAATCCGGTTCGAAGGACAATAAAATGTATAGGATTAAGCAAAGAAAATTAAAACACGTTCACAATTTTTTGGTTTTTTATAATTTTAATTGTAATTCTATTTATTTATTATATATTTTCTTTGGATTTTATTTAATTTAATGATAAGTAATTCTAATTTTATTTGTACATACAATTTTATAATTTCTTCACTTTCGGTTTTCAATAATTTACAATAATATTGTTTGTTTGTATCATTCATTCAATTTGTATATTTTAGTTTGTTTTATGATTGTGTTTCTTTTTGTTTATAATTTAAAAATAAACTTTATTTATTTAAATTCAAAAATAATTTTATTCTTTTTATTCTGTTTTGTCTCTAATATTTGTTTTAAAATCTTCACTTTTTTTTATTTTATTTTACTCAACTCAGATTTGTTTTTTGCGGCCGTATCTTAACTTTACTCACACAAGAATAGAATGTTTTTTTTTTGACGATGAAGCAAAGAAGACTTACTTGACAGAATGTCAGAGGTTTTCAGTGTTGCACACTTTAGCGTGTTTCTGAACAGCTTGTAAAAATCAACTTTTTAATACGGTTTTTCTTCTTTATATTTGGTTTTTGACGTTTAATACACAAATATACATACATAGAATAGCTTTCACAAGCAAAAATTGTATTCAATACGTGAAACAACGATACAAAACTTTGTGAATTCGGCAATTGTGTTTTTTTTAAACTTAAGTCTATGTAAACCAGACTATTATGCACTCAAAACCAGCCACAAATTTCGAAATGGTAGTGCTGACGAGAGATACGATGTTTCTTCTATGCAAAAATATGGCACAAATTGTTTGACCCGGTTCCATATGGTTCAGGATTGTATAAGTGGACTTATGTTTCGTGCATACACTAGAAGACATACTCTCCTGCATAAACCCCACAAATAAAAAAGCTTAAAAAAAATCAAGGACCGAAGCATGAATACAGATTGAAACAAAAATGACCAAACAGATACAAGTGACTCCTTATGTTAGTCCAGTATTTTTTGTGCCGGCTGCCAGCCTTCAAGTATTCCGCAGCCAGACAAACAAAATAAATAAACAGAATTATTTTTATCCAAATAATAAGCAAATACTTTTTTCAAGCTCAAGGTCAAGTTTATTTTCAATTTAATCATCAATATTTCGATATCCTTCGGATATCATCTTCAGGATTTCTAAAAATAATAACAAATTAAACAAATAAAAATACACTGAAACCACTGTTCTAATAAGAAAATATCAGTTACAAAAACAAATATAAAAATACCGATCATATAACAATATGCAAAATGTAAACAAACTCACAACATCAGTAATAAAAATAAAACAACAATTCCCATAGGATAAAAATATAAACCAAAACGAACTTACAAAAATTATATAAAAACAACAAAATTAAAATTGATATATATGTGTATCACTGCACTGACGCTGTTACATTACATATTATACTAATTATTGTTAATGTTTCCCCTATTTATTATATATCTATAACTATGAGCACAATTCTCGGTGTCTGTTTTGTAGTTTATTCTCCTCTCCTTTGGTGTATTTATTATATGTAACATCTCCAAAGTAAACCGTTTTTTATACATATTTTCTCTCTGTAATATTTGCACCTTCTCCAAATCTGGTGAATGATTATTATCTGCACAGTGGTTCGCAAGTGCTGTTTTTTGTGTACTTATTTTTTCTCTATTTTTAAAATCCGATTTATGTCCTGCCATTCTGGTTCTTAGTTTATTTTTCGTTGTACCGACATACATTCGATTGCATTTGGTTTTACCATCTCCCAGACAATTTATTCTATATATTACGTTATATTTATCCATTGTCTCCAGTTTTGATTTTGTGTCGGTAAATAGTCGTCTAAGAGTGTTATTTGATGCTTGAGCAATTTTAAATCTATTCTTGTCCAAAATATTTGTATTCCTTAATCTTTCCGAAAATCCCGGAACATATATCACCGATTTATATACTTTTTCAGTTTTCTCCTGTTCTACCAGTCGTCCTTTATTTCCTCTACATTTAGCTATAAGTCTGTCAATGGTATTTTTAGGGAAGTCATTTTTCTTTAAAATTTCTATCACTTTTTGAATATTTTGTAAATGGAATATTTCATCGCTGATAGAAAGCACCCGTTCAATAAAATTCATGGCAGTATTCATAATCATATATTTAGGCTGGCTTGAATTAAAATTTATGAGTCTGCCGGATGCTGTTGGCTTTTGATACCAATCAATTTTTAGTATTCCCTTGTCTCTTATAACCAGCGCATCAAGATAGGGCAATTTTCCATCAATCTCGTCCTCCATGGTCAATTTTATATTTTTATTAAAACTATTTAGTTTAGTCAGGATTCCATCTATTGCACTTGTTTTAGCGATTACAAAAAGGTCGTCTACATAATTAATTACTAATTTAGGTTCTTCCTCCAAATCGTCCAAACATGTTTTTAGTAGTTCCTCCATAACAATGTCCGCAACAATAGGCGAAAGCGGCGAACCCATTGGTAATCCTCTGCATTGGGTATAACATTTGTCCTTATATTTAAAATATCTGTTGTCCTTCACACAAAATTTTAAAATTTTCAAAAAGAGGTCTTGCGGTATGTTCGTATACCCTTCTATTTCACCCCACTTACTCTCTATCAATCTAATAGCATAGTCCACTGGAATACTAGGGAAAAGTGACACCACGTCAAATGAAACCATCTTCTCGTCATCATCTATTGTACTATTGCTAACCTTATTTCTAAATTGCACGGAGTCCTTAATATTAAAATTTGAATTTTATGTAATGTGACAGCGTCAGTGCAGTGATACACATATATATCAATTTTAATTTTGTTGTTTTTATATAATTTTTGTAAGTTCGTTTTGGTTTATATTTTTATCCTATGGGAATTGTTGTTTTATTTTTATTACTGATGTTGTGAGTTTGTTTACATTTTGCATATTGTTATATGATCGGTATTTTTATATTTGTTTTTGTAACTGATATTTTCTTATTAGAACAGTGGTTTCAGTGTATTTTTATTTGTTTAATTTGTTATTATTTTTAGAAAACCTGAAGATGATATCCGAAGGATATCGAAATATTGATGATTAAATTGAAAATAAACTTGACCTTGAGCTTGAAAAAAGTATATGCTTATTATTTGGATAATTTAGAAACAGGTCGAACAATTATATCATTTTTCTGATTTGATTTATAAAAACGGAGAGCACGCCGAATTATGGTTTACAACAACATTAAAAAGAATAACAACTACCTGAAGGGTAACATAAACAGACAAAAAGCACTGATGAGACAACAAATTAACACTATGTCTACCATTACATTTCTGATAAGATGCAGAAAAACGGGTATAATACCGAGATTTTTAAACAATTTGACAAAAAATGTTAAGATAATTTTTGACGACAAAAGTTTGGCGAATAGAAGTATTAATAAGGCGTTAAATAATATAGTGGACAATTTTCATCGGAAACTTTTAAATCTCTTGATCAAAGCAAAACATGATACCCTGAAAGAAACAAAATTACAGATTGAGAGGCAGAAAGAAGTGATAAATGAAAGTTTGACAACGGAGGTGTTAAGAACATACATATATACATTTGTTATTTTATTACATTTATTTATTCAGAAAACCAAGAAAACATATATTCATACATACATTTATATAAAGTCAGTTTATTTTGACACAATTAATAACAAATCGCTTACACAATATTTTCTTTATATAGTTGCTTATTGCACATTTCGTTTAGTTTATTTTTTTGTATTAATTTGTTAATTGCATACGTAGCATTTAAGTTCTTTAACCACTGCTAATAATAAAAAACTGTTTGTAAACTTATTGTTTTAAAAGGTTCATTAACACCATTTGAAATTAGGTCATAATTTGTGTAAAGTTAAGCATTTTTATTTTCATTTAATTATTGTATGCTAAGCATTTTATCATATATTAATTTTATATAAAAGAAGGTAAAAAATAAAGAATCTTTTAGTCGTTTTTTAGTAATCAATTTTGTTTTACTATCTGACGGCCTCCTTCAAGTTACAAGTGCTTGTAAGGAATATCATTGGATTTTAGTGCCAGTTCAAATTTATGTGTTTGAATTGATCACCACTAAATCCTCCCAATTAACATTTTGGTGACCCCTCCATTAAACACGCACCTAATAAAATATATATATTCTAAATTCCCCTTACCAGCGGTAAGGGCTTAGAAATAACTGCATTTCAACAAACACCAATTCACACGTTGTGAATATCATCATCAACTTTCAAGTTCCCCCCACCAGCGGTAAGGACTTGGAAGCAAAAGAAAACAAATTTCAACAAGCATTTGATTCAACAGTAGCGCAGGGCTACATTTATACATTTGTTTGGTGAACAATCTCTTCACAGCAATAGATTCAACAGTAGCACAGGGCTACATTGAAACATTACTGAAGTTAAACAAAGCGCACAATGGCAACAATTCAAGACCTTGTAGCACAGCAGGAAGTAAGGGCTAGTAATATTGAAAAAATCATTTCAATTATTAAAAAATGCCCATTAGATAGAAGAACTGAAGAATTTTATCAGAGCAAGCGGAATGAACTCATTTCCGGATGGCAGGCATTTGAAAAAACGGAAAATAGAATTCGTAATGATGCCACTTTATCAGAGGAAGATCCTTATATTGTAATGGATCTATACAAAGCAACAGGAGAAAAGTATAGCTCTACAATTGAATATATTGATTCACAAATGAAGAAACTGACAATGTCAAACACTAAGCCAGTACCTACCGTAAGAGAGAAGATATCAGAAGACATATCAATTAGCCAGCATGAGCCAAAAGAGGAACCAATTCAGGGGTTAACGAGAAGGATAACTGCTCGTATGACAGCACTCAATCGTCTCCTATATGGCTTGGATTCAATAGAAGGAAATCAGCCGAAACAGCTTTATGAATTGAAAATAGATACTATAAAGAATTTATGGACTCAGATACAGGAATTATATGACAGTTTGTGGCAACAGACTGAAGATCCGTCAAGGTTGGGACTACATCAAAGTAAAATTGATAGCCTGGAAGACTTGGTTCAGCATCATCTGGTTAAACTTGCAGTATTAAGAGACAAATGCAATGAGGGCGCAAATCAAGCGTCACAACTAGGAAGTGACATGACAGTCTACGGTTCTCTACCACTTCCGAAGGTAACAATTCCTCAATTTAATGGTGACTGTTTAAAGTGGCGGCAGTTTTATGAACTTTTCTCAGAAATGGTGGACAAACAGTCCCTCCCGAATGTCCAGAAAATGTGGTATCTTAAAACCAATTTATCGGGGGAGGCTGCAAGACTGATAAACCACCTTGCCCTAACAGAAGATAACTACAAAACAGCATGGACGCTTCTTCAGGAACGTTACAACAATAAAAGAGTTCTTGTAGCCACATTGGTACAAAGAATCCTGAATCAACCAAAGGGAGCATTATCTACTACTGCAATCAAGGCTCTTCATGATACAACAAAAGAATGCATATTAGCGCTTAACAACTTAAATATCGACACATCCGCTTGGGATGCCATTCTAATTCAGATAATGATGAAAAAATTGGATCACACACTATACATTCGGTTTGTACAATCCTTGTCAAAACCAAAGGAGGTACCTACCATTAAAGAATTATTATCATTTCTGGAGATGCAATTTGAATCCATGGAGTCGATCGGGAAAACATTAAATACCCATCAAGGTTCAAGCAAGGTTGTCTCTTCCATAGCATCAGTGGAGAACAACAGCAATTGTAAACTATGCAACAGTGCTAAACACCCTATTTATCATTGCAAGCAATTCATAGCAATGACAGAAACTGAAAGACTTAAATGGGTACAACAACAGAAACTTTGCGTGAACTGTTTTAAGTCTGATCATCTAGCCAAAACTTGCTCTTATGGCAACTGTAAAAAATGCAATAAAAAGCATAACACGTTATTACATTTATCAAACATTGTTCAAGGCACATCAAGAGCCTCAAGGCCAACACCATCTTCAAGGCATAATGTTACACCAGCCAATACAGCCGCAGTTTCCTCAGCATCAACAGAAGACAAGAAAAACGTAATTTTAGCCACAGCAAGGGTTATTATCAAGGCGGCAAATGGCATGTCAGATGAATTTAGGGCCGTACTAGATTCAGGCTCTCAAGTAAATATTGTTACTGAAAGACTAGTAAAAAGATTAGCACTTAGAACAACAGAGACCGCTTTGTCTATTGACGGTGTTGGAAGAATTCAGAAAGAGGCACATCATCGCGTAAATATGAAAATGCTATCTCTCGATCATAAATTTTCAAGTAACCTGGAAGCCTTTGTTTTACCAACAATTATACCAGCGCAGCCAAATTGTAATTTGGATATTTCTAATTGGAAGATCCCACAGGACATTCACTTGGCAGATCCGCATTTTCATAACCCAGGAAAAATTGATATTCTTCTAGGTGCCGAGTTTTACTTTAGTCTTATGCAACCTGGTACAATAAAACTCTCGAACGCTCATCCTATACTTCAAAATACTTCGCTTGGCTGGATTGTAGGCGGCTTACTGAAACAACCCACAAGTGATCTCTCATCCAGACCGTTAACATGTGCAGTTTTTGACAGTGAATCCTCATTAGAACAAACAATCGAAAAACTATGGAAACTCGATGAGATAGAGTCCAATGAAAAACCAATGTCTCCAATGGAAATCCTGTGTGAATCTCACTTCAATCAGCACGTTCAGATAGATTTGAATGGTCGCTTTCTGGTTAACCTCCCGTTTAGTGAAAACACAACAGCATTGGGTCATTCTCATCAAATGGCATACAATAGATTTATTAGTCTAGAGAAGCGGCTTCAAAAAAACACAGACATTAAAGAGCAATACATTCAGTAAATATGAAAGAATATGAAAATTTGGGACATATGCAAAAGGTCAACTTGGATAACATATCAGACCCAAAATACTTTATCCCACATCATTGTGTTTTAAAACCTGACAGCACATCAACAAAACTTAGAGTAGTTTTTGACGCATCTGCAAAAACATCGTCAGGCTATTCTCTAAATGACTTAATGTACACTGGGCCAACTATCCAAAGCGAACTGTTTTCTATTTTGCTTCATTTTCGAATGCCGAAATTTGTATTTACAACAGATATCGAGAAAATGTACAGACAAATATTAATCAGTCCAGACAACTATCAATACCAGTTGATCATATGGAGAGAAAACCCTTCATCACCAATTAAATATTATAGACTTAATACCGTAACATACGGTACACGAGCAGCTCCTTATTTGGCTACAAAATGTTTGCAAAGAATTGCAGAGGAAAACATGGATCGTTATCCACTTGGATCTCGAATGTTAAAAGAGAATTTCTATATGGACGATGGTCTTGGTGGAACCGATAATTTAAATACAGCTGTCGAAACTCAAAAGGAACTAATAACTATTCTGAAAAAACACGGTTTCAATCTAAGAAAATGGTGTTCAAATACGTCAAGGTTACTGAAAAATATACCACATAGTGATCGAGAAGTCAACTTAGATTTCGATGACAATGTAAGCAAGGCAGTAAAAACATTGGGATTACATTGGATGCCTCAAACTGATCAATTCTGTATTAAAGTAAAAACTAACCATCTTCAAGTAATATCTAAACGCACAGTTACGTCTGAGCTCGCAAGGTTATTCGATCCCCTTGGCCTGCTTGCTCCTGTTGTTGTTAAAGCAAAAATATTTATTCAGCAATTGTGGCAACTTACATTAGATTGGGATGAACCATTACCTCAAGGTCTTTGTGCTACTTGGACTACATTTCGAAGTGATTTAGAAGGCCTCAATAACTTCAAAATACCGCGGCATATATTCTATGATGAGATTCCCAGTAAAATACAACTACATGTGTTTGCAGATGCTTCGGAAAAAGCCTTTGGCGCAGCGGTATATATTCGCTCAATTGTAAAGGATGGGCGAGTAACTGTACGCCTACTTTGTGCAAAATCAAGAGTAGCCCCCTAAAACAACAAACTCTACCTCGATTAGAATTATGTGCTGCAGTAGTAGCAGCTCAACTTGCTAACAGAGTAAAAATTGACTTAAAGCTTCAAGATCGGCCTATATTTCTATGGACTGATTCTGAAATTGTGCTTGCCTGGATAAAATCACAATCATCTCTATATAAAACATTTGTAGCTAATAGGGTATCAACTATTCAAACATTAACATTGCCAGAACAATGGGGACATGTACAATCGAAGGATAACGCTGCCGACATTTTGTCGCGAGGACTTCAGCCATCAGATCTGTCTAAATGTGGACTATGGTTTTATGGACCAATGTTCCTTCATGGAAAGGAAGAGCTGTGGCCAACGGAAGTCCCTTCCCAACGTTCTTTTTTAAATAACATGGAATTAAAAAAGGTAGTTACGGCAGCAATAGTAACGACGGACACCGATTTCATATATACAATTGAGCACAAAAATTCGTTTAGAAGGTTGCAAAGGATTTTAGTATATGTACTTAGATTCATAAGAAACTTACGGACACCAAATACACAGCGACCAACAAATATATCACCCTCTCCCAAGGAACTAGACGACTCTCTTCTTCTAATTATTCATGCCATACAAGCCTCAGATTTTGCAGAGGAAATATAACAATTGAAAAGCAAAAAACCAATTAACAAGCATAGCTCTATAAGCAGTCTTTCGCCAATTTTGGATGAAGGAGGTATTCTTCGCGTAGGAGGAAGATTGAAACATTCCGAGCTACAACCAGACGCAAAGCACCCAATTATATTGCCTTATAACGATCACTTGATAAAATTATTATTCACAATGATGCATGAAGAGTGCAAACATTGTGGACCTCAAGCGTTACTAAACACCATAAGACAACGGTTTTGGCCAATAAAAAGTAAGATAACAGCTAGATCAGTTATTCAAAGGTGCATAAGGTGCACTAGAGCGCGACCGCAATTGTATCAACAGGTAATGGGCAATCTACCAAAACAGAGAGTAGTTCCTGCACGACCATTTATAAACTCTGGTGTAGACTATTGTGGTCCATTTTGGATACACCATAAGATTAGAGGTAAAAAACCAACCAAGGCCTATGTAGCGGTGTTCTGCTGTTTTGCGACAAAAGCAGTTCATTTAGAGCTTGTATCTGACTTGTCAACTAAATCGTTCATTGGAGCTCTTAAACGATTTATTGCTCGTCGTGGTCACTGTCAGAATATATATTGTGATAATGCTACCAATTTCGTCGGAGCAAAGAATAGTTTAGAAGAATTATCGGAAAATATATATTCCGACAAGGTACAGGAAGTAATCATCTCTGCCTCCAGCTCTAAAGGCATACACTTTCATTTTATCCCACCAAGAGCACCGCATTTCGGAGGATTATGGGAAGCTGCGGTGAAGTCAGCGAAACACCTTTTGGTACGCAGTGTGTCAACTGAAGCCCTAACCTATGAAGAATTAGAAACAGTTATCGTAGAAATCGAAGCAATTTTGAATTCACGTCCTCTCACGCCACTCTCAAACGATCCAGACAGCCTTGAAGCATTAACACCAGGTCATTTTCTCATCGGTGAGCCGCTAATATCACAAGTAGACAGCAGAGCTAGGACTCTTAAGACATCCAGTACATCTCACTGGAAGTTAATTTCGCATATAAAGCAGCAATTCTGGAAAAGGTGGTCTGCAGAATACCTACAGGAACTTCAACAACGTCACAAGTGGAAGCATAAGGTCAGTCATCTCAAAAAAGGTGATATGGTTATCATGAAAGAAGATAACTTGCCCGCGATGAAGTGGCCATTAGGGAGAATTCTAAATGTGTTCACTGGTGATGACGGTGCTGTAAGAGTGGCTGAAGTAAAAACATCAACAGGGGTATTTAAGCGAGCTATTCACAGACTGGCCCCACTATTTCCAGAAAATGATAAAGAAGCTTCAACTGAACCAAAACCAACGCTAGAGCGATCCTTGTTCGAGAAAGATAAAGAAGAGACCATTCCTACAAAACGATTCAAGGCTTCAAATAATCCGATAATACTAACTGTATTAGTAACACTGTTGCTAATGCCTGTGGTTCTGTGCAATAACTTACGGGTTACACAATTTCAAAATGATCCAGGGCTGCATTTCGAAGGAATAGGAACGGTAAAACGAAATACGGCGGAATGGAAAATGTTGGTGTATTACGATCTGGCACCTTTTTTGTCAGAAATAAAATCCTTGTCATCAGGTTTACAAACTTTGCAGCAAATATGCTTTGAAATGAATAAAAATTCGATGTGCGATATCCTAGTGAACAACATAAAACAAATCAAAAATGAATTACTAGAAGAAAAAGAATTACTGACCAACAAACGTTTCAAAAGATCTCCATTCAATATAGTTGGCACTATTGCGCGTTCACTATTTGGTGTTCTTGATGAGGACTACGCAGAAGAAATGTCAAGGACTATCAATAGAGCAAAAATCGAACATGACCACGTTACTAATCTCTTAAAAAATCAAACATCAATAATTGACTCAACCATCAACATCATCAAACAGTATGAGATTAACACTCAGCAAAAATTGAAAGAGATCTTAGAAATGATTGAGGAAACCAAAAATAAAATAGCTTACCAAGTGAACAACTCGCAACTGTTTGGAATTCTCTCAACTCACTTGACATTAACAGCAATAAATCTACAGAGAATAGAGACCGAAATCATTGGTGTACTTACTGATACTCATAATGGAAAAGTAAGCCCTCTTTTGTTGGCTCCTCATCAACTAAGGGAAGAGATTAGTATCATCAAGGCTAATCTTCCACCGTCACATTCTTTACCAACAACAAGTGAAAACTTAATTGAATTATATAAGCTTATGAGTATCAAGGGAGCTGTAACAAAATACGAAGTCATTTTTGAAGTTAAAATACCTCTAGTTAATCAACAATTCTTTGAGCTGTTCAAAATAGTGCCAGTCCCATCAATAAAAAACAATACTTTAATTTCTATCAAACCAGATATATCATACTTGGCTACAGATGCACATAGAGATGAATATATACTTTTTAAGTCAGAGGATGTAGCAAATTGCATCAAAGCTAAAGATGACGAATACATTTGCAAAAATCAGCAGTCTAAACTCAGAAAAAATGCAATTGTCAATCCCTGTGAGATTAATATTTTCAATAATCAATCAACCGTCAATTGCAATCTTAATAGAATTCCAGGAACAACAGTTTGGAGTCAGTTGACTGATAAAAATAAGTGGATTTTTGCAACTACTACCGATATTGAAGCGTCAATGGTATGCGGCATGGAAACTACGCTCATTACAATTAGAAATACAGGAATAATGGAAATAGGCCCCAATTGTGTAATGAAAAACAATTTTGCAACAATACAAGGTCACTTCGAAGCATCAAATAATGTACATACCTCCTATGTAAGATTAAAAAATATGGAATCGATAAGCCAACCACAAGAAATAGAAAGGGTTTTAGTTAACACTAAAACAACCCAACACAAAGACTACCAAGAGGAGCTGAAAAATCTCCAACAACAATTAAATGAATCAACTTTAGAACACTTACTACAACTCATCAACTCAAAAAGTCAACATCATCATGCAGTTAGCTACACTTCGCTAATTTGTTGCATCATTATCGTACTGGGTCTAGTGAGTTGGAAAATACGCTCGAAATTCAACAAAACATCTCAATTTACACCCAAACCAGCAGCGAGATCACAACCACCAAAAATAGATGTTGCAGAACCCTGAAACCAACCAATAATTCCACCCTATCTGCATTATTTGAACGGTGTTCAACGCGGTGGAGAATGTTAAGAACATACATACTTATATACATTTGTTATTTTATTACATTTATTTATTCAGAAAAACAAGAAAACATATATTCATACATACATTTATATAAAGTCAGTTTATTTTGACACAATTAATAACAAATCGCTTACACAATATTTTCTTTATATAATTGCTTATTGCACATTTCGTTTAGTTTATTTTTTTGTATTAATTTGTTAATTGCATACGTAGCATTTAAGTTCATTAACCACTGCTAATAATAAAAAACTGTTTGTAAACTTATTGTTTTAAAAGGTTCATTAACACCATTTGAAATTAGGTCATAATTTGTGTAAAGTTAAGCATTTTTATTTTCATTTAATTATTGTATGCTAAGCATTTTATCATATATTAATTTTATATAAAAGAAGGTAAAAAATAAAGAATCTTTTAGTCGTTTTTTAGTAATCAATTTTGTTTTACTATCTGACGGCCTCCTTCAAGTTACAAGTGCTTGTAAGGAATATCATTGGATTTTAGTGCCAGTTCAAATTTATGTGTTTGAATTGATCACCACTAAATCCTCCCAATTAACAGGAGGAACAAAATATTTTCTGGAAAAGTGAAGATTTTATATATAAAAAGGCTAGTCATGAAATTAAACAAAGACATAAAAATAAATATGAACGATTGAAACAGGAACAAAATGATGAACTTGAAATTAAAATGAATAAAGGTTGGTTTATTAATAAGACAAATGTAGATATACCTGAAGCTTCCCAGTGGCTTCTATCACTCGGTGAGAAATTTGCCATGCCAACGGAAAAGGAAGAATTCCCCCTATTTAAGATGATAGCGGACGTAGAGGACTGTATCCAAACTATAGAGGACAAGGAAGAGCAAGAGACAGCAAGGACAAAATTCACATCAATGTTAGAGGATCACATAAAGAGAAAAAGTGTATCAAAACGAGAACGGTTCATACTAAGAACATTTCATCAGACAAGAAGTTTTCTTCGCAAGAATAAGAATATTGTTATACTGAAGGCTGACAAAGGTAATGTCACGGTTGCAATGGAGCATCAGGATTATGAGAACAAAATGGATAGAATCGTAAACGACATCATGACATATAAAAGAATAAGAAAGGATCCAACATCAACATTACAGACAAAGAACAATAGTCTTGTGGATGAATTATTTGCATGTAAAAATATATCCGAGATAGAACGCAAGAGATTAAAAAGTGACGTGGCATGTGCTCCGAGAATTTATGGACTACCTAAGATACACAAAGAAGACTGCCCATTGCGCCCTATTTGTTCGTCTATTAACTCACCCTCCGATAAACTGGGCAAATACGTGAAGAACATTTTAAAAAGGCTGACAGAAAATTCAAATTTTAATATTAAGGACTCCGTGCAATTTAGAAATAAGGTTAGCAATAGTACAATAGATGATGACGAGAAGATGGTTTCATTTGACGTGGTGTCACTTTTCCCTAGTATTCCAGTGGACTATGCTATTAGATTGATAGAGAGTAAGTGGGGTGAAATAGAAGGGTATACGAACATACCGCAAGACCTCTTTTTGAAAATTTTAAAATTTTGTGTGAAGGACAACAGATATTTTAAATATAAGGACAAATGTTATACCCAATGCAGAGGATTACCAATGGGTTCGCCGCTTTCGCCTATTGTTGCGGACATTGTTATGGAGGAACTACTAAAAACATGTTTGGACGATTTGGAGGAAGAACCTAAATTAGTAATTAAGTATGTAGACGACCTTTTTGTAATCGCTAAAACAAGTGCAATAGATGGAATCCTGACTAAACTAAATAGTTTTAATAAAAATATAAAATTGACCATGGAGGACGAGATTGATGGAAAATTGCCCTATCTTGATGCGCTGGTTATAAGAGACAAGGGAATACTAAAAATTGATTGGTATCAAAAGCCAACAGCATCCGGCAGACTCATAAATTTTAATTCAAGCCAGCCTAAATATATGATTATGAATACTGCCATGAATTTTATTGAACGGGTGCTTTCTATCAGCGATGAAATATTCCATTTACAAAATATTCAAAAAGTGATAGAAATTTTAAAGAAAAATGACTTCCCTAAAAATACCATTGACAGACTTATAGCTAAATGTAGAGGAAATAAAGGACGACTGGTAGAACAGGAGAAAACTGAAAAAGTATATAAATCGGTGATATATGTTCCGGGATTTTCGGAAAGATTAAGGAATACAAATATTTTGGACAAGAATAGATTTAAAATTGCTCAAGCATCAAATAACACTCTTAGACGACTATTTACCGACACAAAATCAAAACTGGAGACAATGGATAAATATAACGTAATATATAGAATAAATTGTCTGGGAGATGGTAAAACCAAATGCAATCGAATGTATGTCGGTACAACGAAAAATAAACTAAGAACCAGAATGGCAGGACATAAATCGGATTTTAAAAATAGAGAAAAATTAAGTACACAAAAAACAGCACTTGCGAACCACTGTGCAGATAATAATCATTCACCAGATTTGGAGAAGGTGCAAATATTACAGAGAGAAAATATGTATAAAAAACGGTTTACTTTGGAGATGTTACATATAATAAATACACCAAAGGAGAGGAGAATAAACTACAAAACAGACACCGAGAATTGTGCTCATAGTTATAGATATATAATAAATAGGGGAAACATTAACAATAATTAGTATAATATGTAATGTAACAGCGTCAGTGCAGTGATACACATATATATCAATTTTAATTTTGTTGTTTTTATATAATTTTTGTAAGTTCGTTTTGGTTTATATTTTTATCCTATGGGAATTGTTGTTTTATTTTTATTACTGATGTTGTGAGTTTGTTTACATTTTGCATATTGTTATATGATCGGTATTTTTATATTTGTTTTTGTAACTGATATTTTCTTATTAGAACAGTGGTTTCAGTGTATTTTTGTTTGTTTAATTTGTTATTATTTTTAGAAATCCTGAAGATGATATCCGAAGGATATCGAAATATTGATGATTAAATTGAAAATAAACTTGACCTTGAGCTTGAAAAAAGTATTTGCTTATTATTTGGATAATTTGGAAACAGGTCGAACAATTATATCATTTTTCTGACTTGATTTAGAATTATTTTTAGTTAAAATAAAACGAAAGTCGCCGTGGTCTAGTGGTTAGTGTGTTGGCTTACTAAGACATAGGCCTTGGGTTCGACTCCAGGCTCTGACATCTTCAAAAAAAAAAAAGAAATATGAAAAAAATATTTCTTTCGGCGACTACCTCTCAGCAGTCTTCTGGCAAAAGCTCTGAGAGTAATTGATTGCCATGAAAAAGCTTCTCAAATCTGTCGTTCGGAGTCGACTTTAAACTGTAGGTCCCGGTACTCATGGATAAAAATTAATACACACAACATGAGTGCTGCGAGAAGCTAGGCCGTAATCCTGACACAGGGTTGTAAAGGCCAGTTATGTATGTATGTAATAAAATGAAAGTGAACCATGTTTTTATTCTGTTTAGGTTTGACGCTAAACAATATCAAATACATTTTTTTAAATAATTCATTTGGAATATCCGTTATAATGTCATCTTCTACGGATTTGTTAAAATGCATTTTCTATTGTATAAAAATATGTACGCTTCAAAGTCAATTTGATTTCACAAACGAGAAAAAGAAATCAGTGCCTCGTTTCTGTATTACTCGACTCAAAAACGATGTGAATTGACACAAAACGTGCTGTTTCTAACATACGTGTTTCTGTATGTAAAATAATGCGAGAACTACTTATCTGTCGTTTATGTCATTTTCCAATTTGTATTGGAAAAATGTGAGTAAACGTGTTTCTGTATCTTTTTTTTGTGAAAACTGAACCGAATGAAATGTCAAAATTAACCGCATATTAAAACGGTGCGAAAAGTGTGTTGCAAACAAAAAAAAAAACAATTTTTGTATTTTGTGCCTTTAAATAATATTCTGTGGCTTGTTATGCATATTAAAATTAATATTGTGTAGCTTATTTTTAATAACAAGTGAGATGTCACATAATTTTTCTTTCAAATGTTTGTAGTAATCCATTTTAAATTCTCATCGAGAGAAAAATTTTCCACTCCTACTTTTACGCCCACTTTTTTCTATTTATCTCTAAGTAAAAATTTTTGTATATCTTCAGAATGGTTAAAGCTAAAACTTCGGAATTGGGTCTGAATGGGGCAAGTGGGCGTGACACCTCGAACACAAGTTAAAAATTGATTTCTTTATACATACGTATCTTTAGAAGTGTTGAAATTAAAGTTTCTGAATTTGGTGTGATTGATTTCGTAGTCATTCAAAATTATCAGTAGAAAAAAGGACGGACAAGCAGACGTAGTAGCTTCCAGACAAACTAACTATTGAGTTCAGTATATCTTGAAATCAGTAACAGTTAAAGTTTTTGAATTTGTTCTGAATTACTCCGTAGTCACTAAAAAGCATCAGTCGAAAAATATGGACAAATTATAGTGGTAGGTGTAGAGAAGCACGCCTGGTTTCAGTTAGTACATATATATCAATGATCTTTCACATATTCTTTCAGGTAGCCTTAATGTTGCTGGCTCAAACATAAAAGTACTGATATATGCAGATGATATTGTTGTCTTTTCAGAATCTCCAAATGGATTACAATATATGATTGATGCGCTACATAAATACTGTCAAACATGGATTTTAAAAGTAAATCTACATAAATCGAAAATTTTTGTTTTTCGTTATGGTCCAAGAATTTCTGGGAATTCAAAATGGCATTATGAAGATGAGGATATTGAAATTGCGACAACTATACATGTTTGGTGTTGATATAACTTACAACTTATCTGTTAAAAGACCAGCCGCTAGTAAAACTATTCCCAGCACTCCTTGTTGTTGCGACCAAATGTATATTCTTTTTTGAATATAAACGAGGTATGATTAAAAAATAACCATTAGTTTCAAATTTCGTGAGTAACGTATGCTTCATTTTCGCATTTTTTTTCTGTTATATTGGTTCACATGTCTGTTACATATGTTGGTAATATCAGACATTTTGGATTGTCAGTTTGTTTTTGACGGATAAAAAGGTTAGTCGTGTTTTTGGTGTGCTCTTCGATTTCTTACTATTCGAAAAAATGGATCAAACAAAATTAAAAAAAAATTAAATTAAATGCGCAAGGACATTTGAAATTTTGACTGTGGCGTTTGGCGAGTCTACTGTGAGCAGAACACAAGTTCAATAGTGGTATAACCGGTTGAAGGAGGCCGAGAAGATGTCAATTTTGCACCATGATAACGCACCAGCTCACACATCGATGCTTGAGCGTGAGTTTTTGGCCAAAAGCAAAACCGTTATCATGCCTCAACAACCGTATTCACCGGACTTGGCCCCCGTTGATATGCTTCCTTTACTTGTTTTTGCTTTATTACATTAATAATGCAGATAATAACATATAAATATGTCGATTGAAATGATCTGTATTTGTGTCTATTCTCGATGTTTTTCTCGTAAACAACTATGAAAATTTCCTCATGTCCTTATTTCTTGCTTCTTGAGGTCCATCTGACAGCTGTCCTATAGGAAGAATGCAAGACCTTATTATGGTTTTTCCATGAAAAAGGATTTTATGGGCGCTGGATGAACCTTTCGGCAGATCTTTCACAAGTCTGGCTGAGTCTCGCTTTATGCCAAACACTTGTCCACTAGCTTTAATAATTTCTCGATGGCCAGTTGAATCTAGGACTTTATATCTTCCTTTTTTCGATTTTTAACTACAGTCATCAAAATCCACAAGATTAACCGAATACAGTTTAACACCGCAACTATCTGGAATAATTAGTTTTAACTCTACTTAAAAAACGGATTGTTTTATTTTTTCAACTTTCGGAACTCCTCAAAAAAATGTTTATTTTGTTAAATACTTGCAATGGAAATAATTAAATAAAAGTTGTAAAATATTTTCTTGAAATAGAGCTTAGTAATAATAAAAAATATGACAATAAAACCACCGAAGCCTTATTAAACTTTAGCCAAAGTCACACATAAAATGCACTTTTCTTTGAATCTGAATGCATTTGTTGACAAGAACTGACTTTCAGACTTATGTACTTTTTCCTAATCACGGCTAAAACCAATAAAAGAAAAAAAAAATTAATTATAGTTACCTATTGTATTGTAAGAAGCTCATTAAACGATCAGAAGGAAATTTTTGTATTTTTTCCAGCTAAATTTGTGATTTCCACACTGTGAACCGTGCTTGTTGACAAAAACATGTGACATCTATACTATATGTATGTATCACAACATTTCTCCAACGGCAACAAATTTCTAGCAATATGTACATATTTTTTCTATAGCCTCGTATTGTGTTCAATCTTGCCACATTTATTTTACCATTCGAAAAGTTTGAAATGCAACATATATCCCTAAAAGCATGTAACACCTTTTTACACAATAAATAACACAGTTCAACAAAATATTTTTTTTTTTGCTTTTGACAAGAAATTATTTAACTTTAATTTGGGGTTTAGAATCCCCATGTATTTTAGTTTTTCAGCTGTTCTTTTTAATGTCTGTATTTTTTATGAAATCTTTAACAGTCCAGCTGCTGTGCAGTGAGTTGAAATTATAATGATATTGTTACGAATTGTCCTTTATAATTCGTTTTATTATTCAAGGGTTCGATATTTGTAAACTAAAACACCGTTACTTTTCGTTTTAAAGCTTTATTTACACTCTATAACGTTTAAAATACAACTCATTACCACTGTAAACCTTAATGTGTAGCCCTATTTATAGTTCTAATATTTTGTTCTAGTAATTTCAATTGTTTTTATGTATTAGCTTTTACATAATTATACAACAACAATTTCATTTTCAATTATTAATTTTATATAATTTTCATATACATTTTAAACCAACATGTCTTTGTGTTTGTGTATTTTTCCCCTACATGTATATTTGTTTTTGTAATGATTTATAATTTTATAAACGTATTTGAGAATGTTCCTAATGTATTTGTTTTTGTAATTATAACAGCAAAACCTACTTTAAAAGACTGTAATGTCGACTTTGCTTTATAAAATTATGTTTTCGTAACAATATATCATGCATTTTATACACAAAAAATAAAAAGAACGCCTCTAGTAATTCGAATATCCGATATAACCCCCAATAACCCAAAACCAATGCTATATAAATAGTATAAACTCTATTCTAAAATCCTTCACATAACCAAAAAAAAAAACTTTTTGTAGGCTGTTGTAAATTTATTTTATTACGTTGTAATGTTGATTATTGATTGATTTCAAATTGGCAATTTTTCATATCCGGGATACGTCTTTGGAATACTATCCCCCCCACATTAGGGGAATTAGCAACGTCATACTTTTTAAAAGGCAAATTTTTCAATATTATGGCAATTAATTAACGACTGAGAATATTTTATAATTTGATATACACATATATATTTGCTTTAAATGTTTTCAATTCATATTTTGTTTAATTTCTATTGTTATACTTGTTTCAAGTTAATTATTATATATTTTTATTCCACCAATGTGCCCATAATTTCTTATTATACGTGTAAAAATAACTAATTGTATGCTTCTACTACTTTAGAACTTAAGTTTTGTTGTAGAAGGTTCCAAAATAAAATAAAATACAAATACAAAAATATTGTTCCTTACCTAAATAAAAATGTTGACAAAACCTTGTTGGAGTTAGAAAAAATAAATTTACAACAGCCTATAACATTTTTTTTAATTAACTACAACCAGCTTTGTTTGCCATTAAAAAAAGCACGTACGGCTTTACATGTAAAATTTATTGAATCTCTATGTTCTTAAAATTTTTTACATGTCATTAAAAAAAACATTTTAGTAGAATTAAAAAACATTTTATTTATAAACCAATTAACACCGGGTGGAAAAAATTATTTAACAAAGTCCAGAGTTTAATATTAAAAGGTAGTCAGGAGACTTAGAGAGAATGATATTTTTATTGGGTAAGCTTAAATTTGGTTACGCGATTTTCGTGAACCAAAAAATATATTTCATTTAACTTACAAAGGGTTTTTGAAAAACGTTTACAAAAGTAAAGCATAAAATTATGTACATACATGTGTATTACATCTTATATAATATATAAAACTGAATGTGGATTTGTTTATATGTTTGAAATCTATAGACAGCGATACGGTATAAGTGTTATAAAAAAATGCTTCGGTTTCAAGCCCCAGCTCTGACGGTACTGGGTGGGTCATGGGTGCTGCGACTAGGCCGTAACCCTGAATGTATGTATGTATGTTTACTTTTCAATTTCAAGCCGAAAGGGAGTTTATAGTAGCTGTATTATTGTTGGAAAAAGAAACTAATCTTAAAAATACAGCGGAAAAGCTTAAAAAGCATAGAATTAAAGACACTGAAATTCATTTGAAATGAGAGATCAATTCTAGAATAAGTTGTTATTGTGAAAGTGTTAATGTATGAGATATTTGATTTACTTTTAGAGTTTTAACAAAGAGTTTTAACATATAAGCAAATACAATTTTAAATATCATTTCAATCATTTGTGTAAATTTTATTGTATATCATACCTACATTGTGTAAATTTATTACTTTTGAACTTAAAATAACAAAAATCAGAAAAAAAACATCCTTTATCAAAAAAAGCAACGGAGAGAAACGGACTTCCGATCGAAATGCAGAATACTTACAATCGAAAGAATTTGAAACGAATCGAAATGCAAAATACACAAGTTGTCAAACGGAAAAAATGTCGATTAGAATTGAAACGCAGAATAAAGGTGAATAACAAGGGTTAGCCAAGCACACCAAAGTGTAGCTAGTATGCCTATACATACATACGAACAAAGTGAACTATGCGTCTAACGTGGTAAAGCCCGTATGACACCTACTTTTTTGTATTGAATTGTTATAGAATTGATAGAAAGAAACAGCAAAGGCTAGAAAGAGTGGAATATAAAAAATGTAAACAAAATATTTATTTTTGTTTTTGTGTTTATATTTATTTCAATGTTGATACTTTTTATTTTGTACAAAAAACGCTACCTTGAAGGGAAAAATATCGTAAGATCGCTTAATTGTAGAATAACACTATAAAGTTAGCAGCACTAAAGTATTTTAAATTCTAAATGTCAATTTCAATGTGAAATATTTTAACTTGTTTTTGACAAACTCCACTTTTTTATCGATAACATTTGTAAATATTTTGGCAATTCTGTATTGATGTAAATGTAGTTGAACTCTTCACACCCTTTATACTTTCTTATTATATTATATTATATTTGCACTGTTCTCCAAATCAATATTAATACAAAAAAAAGTAGGTATCATACGGGCTTAACACTCACTTAATTATTATTGTGCCTAATTAAAAAACAAAAAATATTTTTCGCCATATAAGCAAATACATTCAATATAATATTAAATGCAAAACAGAAAATAGAATTTGAGAAGCAGAAATGTATTGCCTTGTAAATTCTTTTGTTGGTTTTTTATATACTAAATGGGATATGATTCTCATTTATAACTTTTTGAATATAAGAGTTTATAGTTTTGATTATCATCTTTGGGAAAACTCTCCTAACGAGTCTCTTAAGCATAGATAAAACGGCCATAGAGACATGCTTATCCCCATAAGCAATATATTTCGTGTTATATTTTGACTAATAATAAAAACATATGATTTTTTATATCTAATTGCAATTTAAAGCTTTTCCAAAAGCACGCATATTTGTCTTAATTGGTTAGATTTAAAATTAAAATAATTTTTCTACTAAAAAAATTGAAACACGTCTAATGTGATAAAAAATACCCACCAAGTTTTTTTGTTAGCCTATTTGAAGTGATTTAATAATTTCGAACATACAAATTTTCTATTTGATTAGAAGTATGCATATCTCATATTGCAGACATAACAGCAGAAATACAAAATGGTAGTCCACGTCAAACGAACCTATCCTCTATGTAAGACAACTATCCAGAAATGCTGAGATTATTTGATATTTGAAACTTTAATAATTTGTTATGCACTCTTTAACAAGAATAAAATTGTGACAGACCTTTTCTCAAAGCTCAATTCTATTAATTCTACAAACATTACAGATTAACTATAAAATTAATGTTTCTCATATGTAAGTATTCAAATTTATTAAACTCGATTAACTTATTTCAAACATATTGTCTCACAAAAACAACAAAACTTTTATCCCAGACCAAAGTTCTTCCCAAATAATAGCTTTTACATCAGGCCTGTGCAAAAGTAAAAATGTAGTTGTGTTGGTGAGAAAATGAGAATTACACTGCTGAACGTGTAAGTAGCAGTATAAGCAACTGTATGAATTTTTTTAAATTAAAATTTATATGTAACATTTCATATAAAAATTTAATTACTTTAAGAACAATTTGTAAATACTACTCTGCTATTAGAAAAATTAAAAGTACTTTTAATTTTTTAACAAAAAAATTTTTTTTTAATTTTGTTTTTTTATTCAATTTATTAACAATTTATAAAAAAAATTAAAATGTCTCTGAAAAACTTTTAAACTATATTTTTAAAACTTCTATGATAAATAATGTATTGGATTTACAAATTCATTTATAATAAAAAGTATTTTTGTGCTTTGCTATTTATTTTGTTCTCACTGCAAACAATAAATCAGCGTACACCCACCACGCAACTTATGTTTTTACTTTTCGTGATCGATAAAAAAAATAAATCAAATGAACACAAGTTTTTCTTTTTTATTATTGACTTTATTTATTACTTATCATCTGGAAGATGGATACCGAACTGCCCACTAAAATTTTTCTTAACTTAATATACTTACTTACTTAGCTGGCCATAACAACCCGTTAACGGGTTTCTGCCTGCCTCAACACTAGTCTCCAGGCGTCTCTGCTAAGCGCACGCCTTCTCCAGTTGGTCACACCAATTGATGACAGGGCTCCATCTACCTGGTCTTTCCAACGTAAACATGGACGTCCTCTACGCCGACGTCCAGTGACCTTCGCATCGAAACCCTTTTTCGCTGGAGCAGATTCTTCCACCCGAACAACATGGCCGAGCCAGCGCAGCCGCTGGATGTTAATGCGCTGGACAACATCTACGTCGCCGAGGAGCTCATAAAGCTCATAGTTGGTCCTAATGCGAAACTTATCGCCTTGCTTTAGTGGACCAAAGATCTTGCGAAGAATTTTTCTCTCAAACCCTCCCAGGGCCGCTGCATCGGCACAAGACAGCGTCCATGCTTCCGCACCATAGAGAAGCACCGGAAGAATAAGAGTGTTAACTTCGTCGCACGAGAGAGGTCTCTGTCACTGAACTGCCTACCGAGACTGTAGTAGCACCTGTTGGCCAGTGTAATTCTTCACTTGATCTCCAGACTGACATCATTCTTGCTGGTAATGGCAGTGCTAAGGTAAATAAATTCCTTGACCACATCGAATGTATAGTTGCCGGCTATAACCTGGAAGCCGATACGTTCAACATCCCTACTCGTCGACAACATGTACTTCGTCTTGCTCTCATTTACCGCCAGACCCATTTTAGCAGACCCTCGTTCAATAGCATTAAAGGCTGCGGTGACATCTCGCTTGGTATACCCAATGATGTCTATGTCGTCGGCATACGCAAGGAGGTGGACACTTTTATTAAAAATAGTGCCATTAAGATGTACACCCGCTTTCGCAAAATACTCTCCATGACGAAGTTGAAGAGGTCGCAGGATAAGGGATCGCCTTTTCTGAAACCTCGCACGGTATTAAAGGGCTCGGAGAGGTCCCTTCCTAACTTGACGGAGCTGCAGGAGTTGCCTAACGTCATTCTGCATAGCCTTATCAGCTTAGCAGTAATACCGAGCTCAGACATTGCGGCATAAACGCGATCCCTTATTGGGCTATCGAAGGCTGCCTTATAGTCGACAAAAAGATGGTGTGTGTCGACTTGGCTTTCATGGGTCTTCTCCAGGATTTGGCGCAGTGTGAATGGCTTCAGTCGTTCACACAATACGCTCGTAAGAACCTTATATGCGATAGGGAGGAGGCTTATACCCCTGTAGTTGGTGCATATCGTGGGATCTCCCTTTTTCAGGATAGGACAGAGAGCACTAAGATTCCAATCGTTGGGCATACTTTCCTCCAGCCATACTCTGCAAATGAGCTGGTGCATGCACCTAACCAGCTCATCGCCTCCATACTTGAAGAGTTCAGCTGGCAAACCATCCGGTCCAGCTGCTTTGTTGTTCTTCAGTCGCCATATGGCAACCTTGACCTCTTCATGGCTGGGGGACGGGATCTCGACGTCGTCGTTAATGATTGGGTCCGGCACAGCATCTCTAGAGGCGGAATTTGTGTCGCCATTGCCCTGCAGTAGATTAGAGAAGTGCTGTCTCCATAATCTTAGTGTTCTTTGTGCATCTGTAACCAGGTTACCATGTTCGTCTCTGCAGGAGGTTGCTCCGGGCTTGAAACCAGTAGTAAGACGCCTTATCTTTTTATAAAATTTCGAGCATCATTTCTACTCCTGCACATCTCGATTTCCTCACGATCACGCCTTTCTTGCTCTCTTTTCTTCTTTCTAAATAGGCGTCTCTCTTTCCTCCTCTTTTTTCTGTACACCTCCACCGTTGCTCTTGTAGTGGTGGACTGCAATGTTCGTCTATAGGCAGCATTCTTTGCCGCAGTGGCCTCACGGCACTCTTCAACGTACCATTGGTATCTGCGGGGAGGACGCTCAAAACCAAGAACTGTTTCGGCAGCGCTGCGCAAAGGGTCAGCGATGTGAGACCACTGTCCACCAATACTTTCGAGAGAGGATGGGATGCAATTGAGCTCGTTAGAAAGACGATCGGAAAACGACCTGGCAGTCTCTTGTGATCACAGTTTTTTGATGTCCAGCTTCCCTTGTACACTAGAACGTGTCGTATTCGACGCGCATATACGCAGTCGCATCTTGGCTGCGACAAGATAATGGTCGGATTTGACATTTGAACCTCTAAATGTGCGCACGTCTAGTATACTGGATACATGCCTTCCATCAATCACAATGTGATCGATCTGGTTGTTGGTAGATCGATCAGGTGAGAGCCAGGTGCCCTTATGGATATCGAGATGCTGGAACCTGGTGCTACAGACTACCATGTTTCGCGCCGCGGCGAAATCGATCAGTCTCATGCCGTTCAGTGAGGTGGAATTATGGAGACTGAACTGTCCGACAGTGGGGCCAAAGATACCTTCACGTCCAACTTTCGCATTGAAATCGCCAAGAAACAATTTTGGTGTCATGTGCCGGACACCTATCGTATACATCCTCGAGCTTTGCGTAGAAAGCATCATCCTTCTCTTCCGTCGGGGCGTGCACGCAAATAAGGCTGATATTATAAAACTTTGCCTTTATTCGGATCGTAGCAATTCTTTCGTTCACGGGGGTGAACTCCGAGACAAGATGGCTAAGTCTCTTACTTACTACGAATCCGCAGCCAAATTCGCGTCTCTTCTCATGGCAGCTGTAGTAGATGTCACATGTTGCTTGCCTCGACAACCTTGTCCTATCCATCGCATTTCCTGGATGGCGGTGATGTCAGCCCTACATTTCGTGAGAACATCCGCCAATTGGATAGAGGCAACTTCCCTATAAAGGGTTCTCACATTCCAGGTGCATATCCTTAAATCATAGTCCTTAAAACGTTTGCCAAGTTCGTCAACATAAAAGGGGGTCCGTTTAGAGGCTTTAGTTTTAGCTTTCATTGAAGAATGTTTTTATGTGGTGGGTTTCAAGCCCTACGCACAACCCAAATTTAAAGTCCAGGGGATTGGACAATCGCCGCATGCATTAGTTAACAAGCTAGCGGGTGCTAGAATGTTATCCAGGAGGGCTTGAATACAACGGGAACAAGGATCGTTCTGGAGGCCGCCAGGTTGACCCCAATCAGAGATTTTGCCTTGTCCGAAGTATCCCACCCATCCCTTAACTTAATATGTTAACACTAATTATTGATAATTGCTGCATTAGCTTAATTTTGATTGGCTGAAATTATTAAAATTTTGTTAAAGCGAAATTGCTAGTTTTGCAGATTTAAAGTTCATTGTTCTAGACAACATTTTATAATTTTTTATATAGCCGAAAATATTAGGAAATTGGATATTCATACATACATACATGCATACATAACTGGCCTTTACAACCCTGTGTCAGGATTACGGCCTAGCTTCTCGCAGCACTCATGTTGTGTGTGTAAATTTCTATCCATGAGTACCGGGACCTACAGTTTAATGTCGACTCCGAACGACAGACTTGAGAAGCTCTTTCATGGCAATTAATTACTCTCAGAGCTTTTGCCAGAAGACTGTTGAGAGGTAGTCGCCGAAAGAAATATTTTTTTTATATTTCTTTTTTCAAGATGTCGGTGCTGAGATTTGAACCCGGCACTATCGTCTTAGTAAGCCAACACACTAACCACTAGACCACGGCGACTACCAACATTTTATAATTTTTTATATAGCCGAAAATATTAGGAAATTGGATATTCTTTATTTTATAAAGTTCATTCACTTTTCTTTTTAATAACTTTGCTTATGCAGCAATTATTTAATTTATTTACATTATTACTAATTTTATACAGAAATTCGCCAATATCATCAAGATTTTTGGGTTTCATATGTGTAACTACTCCCCCCTTTTGATTAGAATTCTCCTGAATTCTGTTTTCTAGTTTTATTTTTACATATTTATATTTAATACAAAAAATACAACATAGAAATATTATTAAAATAATTATTAACAAATTTATTCCGTATGTGAATTTACTGTGGTTTTTCAAATTAAAAATATTTTCAGTATTTACTTCATTATCTTCTAAAATTTCTTCAAAAATTATCTTTTTTGTAAAATTCTTATTATTATCATATTCTATTTCAAAAATGTTTATATTTTCTTCAGCAATTTCTATTAGATTTGAAAAATAATGATCTTTGATTTTAATTGAACAATTACTGTATTGGATTAAATAGTTTCCATTGACAATTGTTTCATTTTTAATACAAGTTTGGTAAATTGGTAATTGGGCATTAATTGGAATTATTTCAAACTCTGTATTTTTTATAAGTTTACAATTTGACTTTACCTCACAATGGGTAGTGGGTTTTAATTCTCTTAAATGTTTATTTTCTTTAAATTCATAGGTTTTGTTTTCATAGTTAAATATTTTTTAAATTTTTGCATATATTTCATTATATTCCTTATTTGGTATAGGTAGAAGGAATCTAATGTTTACATATATAAATGTTTTTGGTATCTTTATTCCAAATATTAAGTATGTATTATTAAAAACTGCTGTTCCTAATTGTAAATATTTGAATTTATTATAATCTATTTCATATTTTATTATTACTTCACTAGTTAAAATATTCGGATGGATTATTCCATACTTTGCCGAAACGACATTATCTTGTATATGATCAACTCTGTCTTTTAATAATTGTATTTTTGATAATTGTTCCAAATATAAATTTTGTTCTCTTTCTTCTTCATTAAACTTGTTAATACTATTTATTGTACTTTCTATATTTTTTCTATCACTTTTAACCATGTTTTTAAGTTGTTCTAATGCTGTGTTAAAGTATTTATTTACTTGAATTTGTTGACTAATATTTTTATCGGTTTTAAGGAGATGATTCTGTATATCCTGTCTGTCAGTATCGTCCATTGTTCCAAAGAGCCAGTTTGACATACTACCAATTGCATTTATTAGTCCGCCTTTTGGTCTATTGTTCCTTGGTAATAGAGTTAATAGTTTATTTCTTGTGTCCAGTAGTTGTCTCTGAAGGATGTCTTCATTCTTTATTTTCATTAGAATAATGTTATCCGTCATTTCATTTATAATTTCTTCAATTTGATCAATGTTAATCATATGTATAACAATGTCAGTATCCTTAACTATTTCCTGATTTGCTGTTTGAAAATCTACAAAGCCCATTTGGTCCTCAATTTCTGTCATATTGAAATGTGCATTATTATACGGCATCCACATCATTATTAATAGAGTGATCCACCAAGTCTGACAATTTTTGAGGTGGTTTAATATTACATGGATGTGTATTTTCTAAGTTTAGTTTTCTGAATTTTGGTAGTTCTTTATGTCTAGTTTTCCACATACCCTTCCTTTCTATTTTCACTATACTCTTCCCTATTTATATTTAGTTTGTCTATGATTTTCCTTTTCTTTTGCTCAATATTTTGTTTTATTTTTATTATGTCTGCCTTACCATTTTGAACATCTAAAGGAATACTTTTAATTGTAGAATGATATCTGCTATTATAACTGCGTATTGCTTTCTGCATAATTTGTTTTATTGGCACATTTTTTTCTGATTTATAAATTATTCTGAACTTTTCTGCTAGTGTATTATGCAGCCTTTCTATGTCTGCGTTACCCGTATGGCTGTTGGATTTCGTTAAATGTAGTTGAATTCCTTCTTGACTCAGAAATTCCTTAATTCTTGCTGCCTTAAATTCATTGTCTGCTATAATTTTAACTTGTTTCCCAATTTTAGCGAAATAATCCTCTAACTGTTCTATTATGGTAATCGGATTTCTATCGTTTAACGGATACGCTGCGCCAAATTTTTAAAACTTGTCTATTATAGTTAAAAAAATTAAAGTTTTTCATAACGAAAGTGTCTATGTCAATTATTTGGTTTTTATCTGTCGGTGTTTCTGATAGTTTGTATTTCTGCCTAATTGGTTTCCTGTCATATTTAATTTCCTTACATACATCGGATTGGTTGATTACTAAATGAACAAGTTCCATCAGTTTTGGAAAATAAATTTTGTTTTTTATTTGATTATAAGTTTCTTGTATACCTGAATGCATACTTTCTTTTACATGGTATAGCGATATCTGTTTTATTGCTTCTACTTCTGTTTCGATATCCTGAGCTCTGTTGGTACATTTTATAAATTTTATATTTTTGTCATTTGAAAATAGCTGAATCAGTTTTTGCTGTACAATATTATACTTATGCATTGATAATTCCGAATATATTCCTACCAATCCTTTTGTTAAATATTTTCTAAATATTTCCCCCATACTATCAAAATCGCTTTGTTAATATTATTTGTGTCTTGTACTTATTTACTATCTCATCCTTAATGTTAAAATGATCATTTAAATTCTCTTCTGCAGAATGTATTGTAGCATTGCAATCACTTTCTTCTCCTATATTACCTATTATATTCAAATCAGAGGGGTTGTCATCTATATTTCTCGAAACTATGTCTTCCTTTATATTCTCTACGTTTTCTTCATTTTCTAATCTACTCAAAAAATCAGCCACTTTGTTTTCCTTTCCTTTTAAATATTCTATTTCGCAATCATATTCCCCCAATTTCAATAGCCACTTTTGAGGCCTGGGTGATAAGTCCTTTCCTTTATATTTAG
Organism: Metopia argyrocephala; assembly: GCA_963576795.1. Lineage (NCBI taxonomy): Eukaryota > Metazoa > Arthropoda > Insecta > Diptera > Sarcophagidae > Metopia > Metopia argyrocephala. The sequence goes on along the minus strand of OY756210.1, from coordinate 73,908,318 downwards.
TTTGTAAATATTTTATTGGCTGATGGTCTGTTTGAATCTTAAATTTTCTTCCATAAAGGTACGGTATAAAATAATTGACACTCCATATTATAGCTAAGAATTCCTTGTCCGTTGCTGAATAGTTCCTCTCGTGATTATTCAGTGTCCTCGAAGCGTAGCATACTGGGTGCCCTTCCTGGGACAATACTGCTCCGAGTGCATAGTTCGATGCATCGGTTGTCAATGTAAAAGGTTTTGAAAAATTTGGAAACCGTAGTATCGGGTGTGTACTAATCAGATTTTTCAAGTTCTCGAACGCCTCAATATATGTGGGGTCTCTAGTGTTGATTTTTACTCCTTTTTTTAAATATTTAGTAATCGGTTGTGCTACTTTCGCTTAGTCTTTTATAAATTTTCGATAGTATCCGGTTATTCCCAAAAAACTTTTAATTTGCCTTTCTGTTCTCGGTAATTCTAATTTCTCTATAATTTTAATCCTGTCCGGATTAGGTTTCATACCTTCATGGTCAGTAAGAATATGCCCTAAGAATTCAGTCTCCTTTTTTAGAAAATTGCACTTATCCACCTGAATCTTTAAATATTTTCTTTCTAATAAGTACATCAATAATTTCTCTTATTGCCCTTATATGTTTCTGTAGTGAAGTACTGAAGATTAATATATCATCTAGATATACAACACATGTTTTGTTGATATAGTCCCGTAGTATTTCATTCATGAACCTCTGGAATGTTGCCGGAGCATTTTTTAACCCAAAAGGCATTCTTACAAATTCATATAAACCGTGTGGAGTTATGAAGGCTGTCTTCTCTCTATCTTCTTTCTTTACTAATATTTGATGATACCCTTTCGCAAGATCCAATGTAATAAAATATTGGGCTCTACCCAATTTATCCAATATAGAATCAATATTTGGCAGCGGATATTTGTCATCCATTGTTACTTCGTTTAACTTCCTGTAATCTATAACTAGCCTATATTTTTTCTTCCAGAGTTATCAATTTTCTTTGGAATGACAATCAAAGGACTTGAATATTTTGATCTACTTTTCCTAATTATACCTTGTTCTTCCATTCTCGGACTTGTTTTCTAAACTCCTCCTCATGTTGAGGAGGATATCTATACAATTTTGAATTAATCTGTTGATCGGCTACGGTTCTTATCTCATGTTGTACTTCTGTGGCATTTGTCAATTGATCCCCTTCTTTAAACAGTAAGTTTTCATATCTTTTTAGAATTTTCAGTATTTCTCTGTGTTCTTCTTTATTCAAATGGTTTAATTGAATTCCGTTTATTTTGTTATCTATTGTTTCTAACATGCTTATTTCATTAAATTTATACGGATTATTTAAAAATGAATTTTCTTTTGGATTTAGAATTATTTTTCATTCTTCAATATTAATTATTGCATTCAGATAATTCAAAATATCTATACCAATAATAAAATTATATGTTCTTTTAGTTAACGGCGTAATTTTCCACCTTATTCGTGCATTACTTGACAGATTGAATTCTTCCGGTGCGACTGTGTGTACTTCATATCTTATTGTGTCTGTATTAGTCAATGTTCTAAATGTTAATGGTTGGCTTAATTTGTATTTTGTAAAATCATTTATTTTATTATCTATAATATCTATAAGAGCAACATAGTTCTTTTTGTTTATTGTTAGATTTATTTTGGGTAGTCCCTCTGCGGAAGTTTCATAAAAAAAATTGTGTTGTTAACTTCTTCCTTTGTTCCCCCTTCGCTTTGCCCAATCTGGCCACACCGATCTTGGCTGCTCTTTGAGGCCTGTCATTATTTATTTCTATACTATTTCCATGGGTTCCCCCCTGATTTCTCCTAAATTGCTCGGACCTGTTATATGAAAAACCTCTATTAAAGAATTTGTGGTTTCTTCTGAATTGGTTAGAAAAGTTTTCTATATTTTGATTGTGGTATTGCAAGTTATTAAAATTTTGTTGGTTTAACCTAAGTTGACCTGAGTTTCTTCCTCGGTATTCTCTGTTTCGATTATGGTATGAAGGATGTACATTGTTAAAATTTTGTTGGTTTTGTCTATAGTTGGGTGGATTATACCCTTGTTTATCTTTGTCATATGCTTGTCGATTGTGGTTATTGCTGTATTTGTCCGAAATCCTATTCTGTTTATTTACTATGTCCTCTCTAAATTTGGATTTCCTATACTCCGGTCTTATGTAGCTGTCCTCAAATCTTCTTATAGTCATTATGTCAATAATTTTCTCTAGATTCCGTTGGCCATAAATTTTGTCGAGAAGTACTCCTTGCGTCATTACTTACACTATATTAGTCAACAGACTCTCAATGTTTCTTAAATCTATACAATGTTCATCTTGATAATATATAATAATCAGCTCATCGGCTTTGTATTTTATATTTTGTATTTCTATACTTAATTCACTTACATTGTAGTGCATTCATAATGTAGTCACCCATATACTACACAAAAATACAAAAGACAAAAATAAAGTCAAACAAAAAAAAAGAAAAATAAAGAAAACAAACTGATATAAACACAAAATAAAATTAGGTCATATTTATGAAGTAACTTCACTAAACAAAATTGCAAATATGCACAATAAGCAAATTTGGTTTGTGTTGCTTAATGTAGGTCAATAATATGATACCAATAGTATTGAAGTAGGAAGTAGTAATAAGAATGTAAACAAATGTGTAGAATAAGAATAGTATATAAGCTGAAGATTTTGATCAATAAAATCAGAAATAATCTAGAATTCAAAAGCAAGAGTTTTCTTTTATTTCTCATAAAAACTTCGGCAATTGACTTTGCCATCATATAGAGCCGCCTGCTACTCTAAGGCTCTTTAATAAAATAAGAGTACTATAGGTATCATTTAACACACACTATAACATCCTATATTACATGCCGATCCTCCCTTATATTACATGGCGATCCTGCCAGGATTATAGATCCTTTTATATAGCTGATGAGGCTCGATATCAGGTCGGTACCTTAACTTCAGGGCCTTCTTTATCATCTACCAATTATCCGGTTGTGGTATGTTTATAATGATGTTCTTAGCTTCCCCTTGTATACTTTGATAATAGACGGCTTTTGTTGCATCTTTTTTCATCTCTGCATTTGGAATGGTTCCCAGTAAGTATTCCACGTTGCTGAGAAAGGAGTTTATGGTAATATCACCGGTTCCCGTGAATATCGGAATATGTGCCACATTTTTATTGATTTGCTCCATGTGATTTGGTTGTCTTTGCTGGAGCTCGAGGTAAGCAAGACTTAATTGTTCTATTTGCTGTTCCCGTCGAGCCAGTTCCTCTACCAAATTTACAGGTGGCATTGTTGGCTCTTGTTCCATCCTTCGTTCGTCGAATCTCTTTTGTCTGGGAGTTCGAATGATGACGATTGTTAATTTATGTTGCACGAAAAAAAAATTATATTTTTATTTTATTATAATTTTTTTTTTTAATTTGTGTTCACTATTTTGATTTTTATTATTATTTTTTTTTTCGTTCGAATCACTGGATCCTTATTTTATTTTTTTTAAGGATCCTACTGACTGCGCCACTTATGTTTTTACTTTTCGTGATCGATAAAAAAATAAATAAAATGAACGCAAGTTTTTCTTTTTTATTATTGACTTTATTTATTACTTATCATCTGGAAGGTGGATACCGAACTGCCCACTAAAATTTTTCTTAACTTAATATGTTAACACTAATTATTGATAATTGCTGCATTAGCTCTTTTTTTTTAAGACCAATACTCAGAGGTAGTCGCCGTGGTCTAGGGGTTAGTGTGTTGGCTTACTAAGACATGGGCCCTGGGTTCGACTCCAGGCTCTGACATCTTCAAAAAAAGAAATATGAAAAAAATATTTCTTTCGGCGACTACCTCTCAGCAGTCTTCTGGCAAAAGCTCTGAGAGTAACTAATTGCCATGAACAAGCTTCTCAAGTCTGTCGTTCGGAGTCGACATTAAACTGTAGGTCCCGGTGCTCATGGATAAAAATTGACACACACAACATGAGTGCTGCGAGAAGCTAGGCCGTAATCCTGACACAAGGTTGTAAAGGCCAGTTATGCATGCATACATACTCAGAGGTAAACCCCTACTCATGCAGTGTGCATTGTATTGGAATGTGAAGATGGTTGATAGAATCTTTTTTTTCCATAGATTTTGTATATTTTGCGCCTTTATTTGTTGATGAAACAAGTTGCTTTCAATTTGACAGATTAGAAATGTCAGGGGGCGGTTTCTTGCGGATGGTCTTGCTGGAGGGGGGGAAACCTCTTATTTTATTTAAATTGTAATTTTAGAAAACCGCCAATATTTATTTTATTAATTTGGTCCTTCGCTGGGATTGAACCTTGGTCGTGTGAGTTTCTGTGCAATCGCTCTACCAGTATGCCACGACCCCCCCCTGATTTTGATTGGCTGAAATTATTAAAATTTTGTTAATTAAAGCGAAATTGCTAGTTTTGCAGATTTAAAGTTCATTGTTCTAGACAACTTTTTATAATTTTTTATATAGCCGAAAATATTAGGAAATTGGATGTTCTTTATTTTATAAAGTTCATTCGCTTTTCTTTTTAATAACTTTGCTTATGCAGAAATTATTCAATTTATTTATTATTACTAATTTTATACAGAAATTCGTCAATATCATCAAGATTTTCGGGTTTCATATATGTAACTCGCATGTTAACTCGTCGCTGTCTCAGTGACGACTGAAAGCAAGAGCGTAATGCTATAAACACAACAAAGGCTATCGAACACCGAACACACGACTACAAAAATCGCTGGCTACAAAAGTAGCCAAGTAGCCAGCTACTGAATTATAATAACGACTACAGCTACAAAATAAACATCTGTTTTGACACGTTGAACATAAGCTAAACAAAATATAACAAACTTATTTTTTGTAAGTGAAGTTGTGAGGAAACAAAAAACAACAAATGTTGAAGAAAATTTAAGAAAACTAAAAAGGTTATTAAATTATAATTTAAAAATTAAATAAAAACTGGTGTAAATAAATAAAATAAGTAAATGAAAACTAAACAAAAAATGTAAACAAATGAGTTTTTTTTCAGTGGTGCAACTTAAATTTTTTTCGCATTTTTTATGTATATATTTCATGTATTGCGTTTTTTAAACACCTTTTTCATGCATCTTATTGTATTGGCAGCACTAAACTGTTTATTGTATATTATATTAAAAACTGCGAAAAAAATTTAAGTTGCACCACTGAAAAAAAAACAATCATGTGCATGGTAAAATTACTTACAAGGTGGTGGCAGGTGAGTATAGTACAAAAACAACAGGGAATTTGTTTTTGTTTTTTCAGCTCTTTAATCATGGTGAAATTACTTACAAGGTGGTGGCAGGTGAATATAGTACAAAAACAACAGGGAATTTGTTTTTGTTTTTTCAGCTCTTTAATGTCAAAAGCAGGTATGGTGAATTAAAAAAGCACATGTGAGAAGTGTGTGTGTATTGTTAACAACATACATGTCTCTACACCAAAACAAAAACACGAATACACACAAAGCAAAATGTAAACAAAACATAAGTAAATACAAACAAAACTTTTGACAGGAGCGGTATGACCAAAAAAAAATCCAGCTGGGTTGGCAACACCACCTTGTAAGTAATTCCACCATGATCATGTGTTTAGATTTTTTGTTCAGTTTTCATTTACTTATTTCATTTATTCACATAAGTTTTTATTTTATTTTTAATTTAATTTAATTTAATTTTATGTTAAGAGCCCAAGACTCGGGTTCGAATCTCAGGAGAGGTGTGATCAATTTAATTTTTGGTTTTTATCAGAAAACGCTTTAATCAGATCAAATTTAACTGCAATGTTATTTTTTGGTAATTAAAGAAGAAATGATGTCCGTGAAGGAATAGTACACTAGCCAAACTGAACAATTGTTTTCGACTCCAGCTACGGTAGTCTCATCAGAGTTCTTTGTGTCCTGTGTATATTCAAGACTAAACATCAACTATTTAACTCACACTTTTTTGGAAATCGCATACTGAAATTATTACTGTATGCACATACATTTGTATGAGTTAGTCGAAGTAAAGTCACACAACAGTTTATATCATATTCTCCTTTTCTTACCATCATTGCTGTTCTTGTAATCGTCATCTTATTTGGATGAAACAGAATTACAAATTTATTTTGTTTTTGCCCTTTATTCCACCCTATCCACATTTGTCGACATGAATGATATGTACGACGGTGGCCGAGGTGGTTAGAGCTTAGCACCATAGTCGGGTGCGATTTTTATGTTAAGAGCCCAAGACTCGGGTTCGAATCTCAGGAGAGGTGTGATCAATTTAATTTTTGGTTTTTATCAGAAAACGCTTTAATCAGATCAAATTTAACTGCAATGTTATTTTTTGGTAATTAAAGAAGAAATGATGTCCGTGAAGGAATAGTACACTAGCCAAACTGAACAATTGTTTTCGACTCCAGCTACGGTAGTCTCATCAGAGTTCTTTGTGTCCTGTGTATATTCAAGACTAAACATCAACTATTTAACTCACACTTTTTTGGAAATCGCATACTGAAATTATTACTGTATGCACATACATTTGTATGAGTTAGTCGAAGTAAAGTCACACAACAGTTTATATCATATTCTCCTTTTCTTACCATCATTGCTGTTCTTGTAATCGTCATCTTATTTGGATGAAACAGAATTACAAATTTATTTTGTTTTTGCCCTTTATTCCACCCTATCCACATTTGTCGACATGAATGATATGTACGACGGTGGCCGAGGTGGTTAGAGCTTAGCACCATAGTCGGGTGCGATTTTTATGTTAAGAGCCCAAGACTCGGGTTCGAATCTCAGGAGAGGTGTGATCAATTTAATTTTTGGTTTTTATCAGAAAACGCTTTAATCAGATCAAATTTAACTGCAATGTTATTTTTTGGTAATTAAAGAAGAAATGATGTCCGTGAAAGAATAGTACACTAGCCAAACTGAACAATTGTTTTCGACTCCAGCTACGGTAGTCTCATCAGCTCACACACATCACACCTCTCCTGAGATTCGAACCCGAGTCTTGGGCTCTTAACATAAAAATCGCACCCGACTATGGTGCTAAGCTCTAACCACCTCGGCCACCGTCGTACATATCATTCATGTCGACAAATGTGGATAGGGTGGAATAAAGGGCAAAAACAAAATAAATTTGTAATTCTGTTTCATCCAAATAAGATGACGATTACAAGAACAGCAATGATGGTAAGAAAAGGAGAATATGATATAAACTGTTGTGTGACTTTACTTCGACTAACTCATACAAATGTATGTGCATACAGTAATAATTTCAGTATGCGATTTCCAAAAAAGTGTGAGTTAAATAGTTGATGTTTAGTCTTGAATATACACAGGACACAAAGAACTCTGATGAGACTACCGTAGCTGGAGTCGAAAACAATTGTTCAGTTTGGCTAGTGTACTATTCCTTCACGGACATCATTTCTTCTTTAATTACCAAAAAATAACATTGCAGTTAAATTTGATCTGATTAAAGCGTTTTCTGATAAAATTTAATTTTAATAACCTTTTTAGTTTTCTTAAATTTTTATAAATTTTCTTCAGACATTTGTTGTTTTTTGTTTCCTCACAATTTCACTTACAAAAATAAGTTTGTTATATTTTGTTTAGGTTATGTTCAACGTATCAAAAAAGATGTTTATTTTGTAGCCGTAGTCGTTATTATAATTAAGTAGCTGGCTACTTGGCTACTTTCGTAGCCAGCGATTTTTGTAGTCGTGTGTTCGGTGTTCGATAGCCTTTGTTGTGTTTATAGCATAAGAATACATGTGAGTTTAACTAAGGCACAATTGTGTATGAAATTTTTATTTTTGCACAGGCCTGATTTACATACACAGAAATAAAAACGTAGTAATGTCAAATGATTTTAACCTTACCACAAATAGAATTTACATTCGGATCGTTCCCAATAGCAGTTTCTATTTGTAGCAACTACAAAATTGCTGTTACATTAAATACAATTGAGCAAATGCAAAAATCGTTTTAACAAATGCAATTGTCTTTGTCCCAAATGCAAATTGACAAATGCAAAAACTGTCCTACCAAATGCAATTGTCTTTGCCCCAAATGCAATAGGCTTTGTCACAAATACAATTCGACAAATGTAAAAATTTTTTAAAATTTTTAGATTTTATTTACAAACAAAAATAAAATTGAATGTTTTTCAGGAATATATACGTATGTACAATGAATTGGTAACTTAGTTTTAATTATATCTAAAATATTAATATAATACATAGTAAGGGAATTGAGAGCACAATATAATAATACATACATATATAATATTATATAACATATATAAATAATATAATATACATACATACATTATAGTACATAATACATGACCTATATTTATATACAGTTTTTAAAGTCGACTCCGAACGACAGATTTGAGAAGCTTTTTCATGGCAATCAGTTACTCTCAGCGCTTTTGAAAGCAGATTTCTGAGTGGTAGTCGCCGAAAGAAATAATTTTTTTCATATTTCTTTTCTTCAAGATGTCAGAGCTGAGATTTGAACCCGGCACTATCGTCTTAGTAAGCCAACACACTAAATACTAGACCTGTAAAAAACTCACACATATTTGTTTTTAGCCGAATTTTAAATTGGGGTGGTCCTCCATTTTTTTCACACGCACGTGTTTTTAATACCGCAAACAAAATACAAACGAACGAGAGAAAATGCCTATACAATAAAACAAAACTAACTGCGGATTGCATATGAAAATACAAGACTACTATTACCACAACAGCAATCCGCATTTGGCGTAAATAATTTTCCTCATGTAATCACAAATAAGAAAACATTTGATTTTAATTAATTGCTGTTGACCTGCATTTTTAAATGCAATTACATTTAACTTAACGAAAATTCAATTTGGATCAAATAATTTTGCTCTTGATTTATGTCAACTGCAATTTTGTTGTTGCGAAAAATGCAGTGTATTGGCCGAAATTCTTTGTGGCAAATAAATTATCATTTAAATCAAATACTTTTTATTTGCGACAAATACAATTACCTCAACTGCAAAAAGTATTTGTCATAACAACACTTTTTTTCTGTATACTTATATTCTAGAATAATTTAAATTTTTATTACAAATTATGAGACTGTATTGAATTTGTGTCAACTTTAGAAGAGAGATAAACACTAGCGCTGATTTTCGAACAAAAAATGCAACGATAAAATAACGAAAATTTTGAATCAGGAGCCTATTTCACTAAACTACAATTCTACAAGTTTACAAGTTACAATTACAAGTCTAATTCTTACAAGTGCTGATGAATTGTGTTTCATTAAAATTTTCATAACATTTGTAGATTTTTGTTCTTGTAAACTACAATTTCTACAATACAATTACAAGTTCTTTTGTACATGTATTGTGATATTAATTTTCCAATTCTTATTTATTCCCTGCAGTAAATAAAATAATCGGTTGATAAAATCACTAACTATAAATGAACTATTTCGCAAGTGACTACAAACCGGTTTAAATCTCGTGCTTATATCAACCAAAAATATTACATAGAATTACACGTCAGTATTCAATAAAAGAAAAAAAAAAAAATAAATAAAATAAAAAAGAAGTCCACTATAAAATATTTTTTATTTTAAAAAATATCATGTTTTTCATACAAACTTGTATAGCCTAAATTAAGGAGATCAAAGTGATGAGACTATAATGGCAGCATTGTCTGCCCAAAAAGTTGTCTTGCTCGCCAGGACAAAAACAATGTGGCAATTAGGAATGTTTTCCCAATAAACACTATGGAGGAGTTGAAAGCACTCAGTGACAAAATAAGTGATGAAAATCTACAAATTTATGTAAGTTCTTATCTTTCTCTATTTTTACCACTTTTTTTTAAACTCTTCCGACCTTTTTTTTTTTGCAGACCAATGCCATGAAATTATCTCTGAAAGGGAAATTGCCCAAAACGTTAACGACAATAATATCTTTGGAATTGATTCTCGCTATAAATATTGATTGTACTCATAAAAAAAACGCTTGAAGGATTACGAAAGAATTTTTGAAGCGTTAATGGATGCATTTCGGCCTCTCTGGAATGACCCACACAAAGAATTACGCAACGCCTTAGCTGTTATTAAAAAACTGTTATTAAAAAATATTATTAAAACAAAAAATAATTTAATTGTATATTTTCTACGAACTGTACAAAATTTAAATTTAATTTAAACTGTAATTTAAATTCAATGTAAATAAAAATGAATTACAAAGTGGATTTTAAATAATTTGTTATAAACTCGTTATTAATAGCAAATTTTTAAGTTAACTACAAATTGGTTGAAAAATAAGTAGTTAGTAGTCAATTTAAAAGTCATGCAGAGGTGGACAATTGACTACCGCCTATGACATGCCCATGTTAAAATAGTGAGTTTGCGACAAGGAAAATAGTCAATAAATCAACTAGATACCCTGCAGTAAATAAAATAATCGGTTGATAAAATCACTAACTATAAATTAACTATTTCGCAAGTGACTACAAACCGGTTTAAATCTCGTGCATATATCAACCAAAAATAGTACATAGAATTACACGTCAGTATTCAATAAAAAAAATAAATAAATAAATAATAAAATAAAAAAGAGAAGTTTTGGAGCAATTTGATACGAAATTTGCAGAAATAACATGTAAGATTAAAATATTTTTTATTTTAAAAAATATCATGTTTTTCATACAAACTTTTATAGCCCAAATTAAGGAGATCAAAGAGATAAGACTATAATGGCAGCATTGTCTGCCCAAAAAGTTGTCACCGAGTGTCTTGCTCGCCAGGAAAAAAACAATGTGGCAATTAAGAATGTTTTCCCAATGAACACTATGGAGGAGTTGAAAGCACTCAGTGACAAAATAAGTGATGAAAATCTACAAATTTATGTAAGTTCTTATCTTTCTCTATTTTTATAACTTTTTTGAACTCTTCCGACCTTTGTTTTTGCAGACCAATGCCATGATATTATCTCTGAAAGGGAAATTGCCCAAAACATTAATGACAATTATATCTTTGTAATTGATTCTCGCTATAAATATTGATGGTACATGGAATAGAACGCTTGAAGGATTGCGAAAAAATGTTTGAAGCGTTAATGGATGCGGTTCGGCCACTCTGTAATGACCCTCACAAAGAATTACGCAACGCCTTAGCTGTTATTAAAAAACTGTTCTTAAAAAATATTATTAAAACAAAAATAATGTAAATACTTAATATGTATATTTTCTATGAACTGTACCAAAATTTAAATTAAATTTAAACTCTAATTTTAATTCATGTAAATAAAAATGAATTACAAAGTGGATTTTAAATAATTTGTTATAGACTGGTTATTAATAGTAAATTTTTAAATTAACTACAAATTGGTTGAAAAATAAGTAGTTAGTAGTCAATTTAAAAGTCATGCAGAGGTGGACAATTGACTACCGCCTATGACAAGCCCATGTTAAAATAGTGAGTTTGCGACAAGGAAAATAGTCAATAAATCAACTAGATATGCTTATTATAAAACCAATTTGAAGTTACTTAATAATGTGTTTGACTTCCTACAGGGTATGCTTATTATAAAACCAATTTGAAGTTACTTAATAATGTGTTTGACTTCCTACAGGGTTATTACTCAAAGTGCTAAAATATCCTATAAAAACGCAATGTAACACATTTTATTAATATTTTGTAAATTTTTTAAATAAAATAAAATATTTTTACAAAGTTATTTTGATAAATTAAACATACATATGTGTGAATATACAGATTCAAACAATTGACAACATGTTTGAATGTTCCATGTTAAAAGCTTACAACTCCAAAACCACTTATTCGATTTTGCTCGTAGAGCACTTATTTTGGTTATTGTTGTGTTTTCTTTTAAATGAGTACATTAGGTGAACAATTTAGGCAACTCTTATCTTTTTATATGCAAATAAATAAAAAAAAGTGCATGTGGTCAATTTTTTTTGTTTGTTGAAACATATAAAATTTCTTAAAGTACATAAATTAATATTTTTATAGCAACCGTTCGCAATTATTACAGTTTCAATTTTTTGTAGCTTGCTTTTGACTAGGTTTTCATTGATAGTGAGACAGTTTCTCCCCATATGCCCTCATAATTCATTAAAAGAATTTGGGACTCCCACTACACTCATTTTCTGCTCTCCCAGAGGGACTTAAGCGGATTGAGGTCAGGCGATTTCGGTAACCATTATATTACTTTCAGTTCGCTATCATTTAACCACTTTAGAGTTGTTTTGGCGGTGAATTTCCAATTATTGTATTGCTGGAACACAAATTAAATTTAATTTTGGTTTAGTCCGGAAATAGTACCATCTTCCAATCCTCCATAATCCAATTTAATTCAACTTAAGTGCGTCCGATAAAAATCCAAATCCTTTCGATGGCGTTTTGTGGTCAGTGGTTTGTTTACTTTTGCTCGACCACCCTGACCAGCAGAATGCAATGAATTTCTAACTCGCTCCACAATATTCTTCGGTCAAAAACGTACCATTGTTGTCTTTAAAAATAATAAATGTATCAAAAGTTCTTTAAAAAGGGTTAGAGATTTTCTTAATAACTCCAACATATTCTCAATGTCTGATTTCACTTTTAACTGCTTTTAGGGATGTAGAAATATTTAACACAAAGAATTAAACAACGTACTCTTTTTTTAATTATCTGAATATAAAGAGATAACACAATAATATAATATAATATAATATAATATAATATAATATAATATAATATAATATAATATAATATAATATAATATAATATAATATAATATAATATAATATAATATAATATAATATAATATAATATAATATAATATAATATAATATAATATAATATAATATAATATAATATAATATAATATAATATAATATAATATAATATAATATAATATAATATAATATAATATAATATAATATAATATAATATAATATAATATAATATAATATAATATAATATAATATAATATAATATAATATAATATAATATAATATAATATAATATAATATAATATAATATAATATAATATAATATAATATAATATAATATAATATAATATAATATAATATAATATAATATAATATAATATAATATAATATAATATAATATAATATAATATAATATAATATAATATAATATAATATAATATAATATAATATAATATAATATAATATAATATAATATAATATAATATAATATAATATAATATAATATAATATAATATAATATAATATAATATAATATAATATAATATAATATAATATAATATAATATAATATAATATAATATAATATAATATAATATAATATAATATAATATAATATAATATAATATAATATAATATAATATAATATAATATAATATAATATAATATAATATAATATAATATAATATAATATAATATAATATAATATAATATAATATAATATAATATAATATAATATAATATAATATAATATTTTTTTTTTTATTTTTTTTTTATTTTCGGAAATAACCATGGCCTGACAGCATTTGTGTAATGTAGTAGTCTACCTCTCCTTCTTTTCTATTGTACCATATATCTATACTTGGTATCAGTTTTGCTGTCCATCTTCCTTTTTCTGAATTGTTCCAGTTTTCTTGCAGTTTCCTTAGGGTTTCCTTTCGTAACCGATCATGGTTTACTGTGTTACCCTGTCTTCGTTCAACCCAGACTTTAATTCTTTCTGCAATCAGGAAATCTATGGGAATCATACTGCTGATTACAAAAACGGCCTCTTTTGAGACTGTTCTGTATGCGGCTGCCACTCTTAACGCCGCTGTCCTCTGTACAGCCAATAATATATTCTTTGTGTTCTGTGCTTTAATATAATCGCCCCACACTTCGCTACCATATAGAAGTATGGAGTTTGTGGTTTCCATTAATAGCTTCCGCTTGAGTTGAGTTGGTCCTCCTACATTAGCCATCAATTTGCTGAGCATTCCTATTGTTCTTCCAGCTTTCTTAGCGGCGTGGTTTATCTGATGGGTAAATTTGAGTTTGCTGTCGAATCTTACTCCCAAGTATTTTAACATATTTGTTGTCTGTATTCTCGTACCTAGGACATTAAAGTCTGTTGTCAGTGGAATGTGCTTTTTCGTTAGCAATATAACCTCTGTTTTATCTGTGGCTAAACTTAAGCCATGTTGTTCCAGCCATGTTTTGCTTCGAATCATTATCATATTTAGTTTCCTTTTCGCATCATCTACATTTCTGGCAGTAATAACAGCAGCTACATCATCTGCATAGCCCACTAGATGACAGTTGTCGGGCATTTCCAGTCTCAGAATTTGATCATATGTAATATTCCATAGATCCGGTCCCAGTATTGAACCCTGTGCAGCTCCTGACGTTACTTTCTTCACTTTTAGACCACTTGTTGTATCATATAGTAGGGTACGATCACTAAGGTAACTTCGAATGATGTTTAGTATGTGTCCAGGAACTTTGAAATCATCCTTCAAAGCTCTTATAATGTCCTTCCATCGTAAGCTGTTAAAAGCATTTCGGACGTCTAGTGTAGCCAACAGAACAATATTTTTGGAATGGTTGTTTCCCTGCTGAGCTCTTTCTACACTCTGAATCACATCTTCGAGTGCACCGAGTGTTGATTTTGCCTTTCGAAATCCGTGCTGCCTTTCTGATAGACCTCCTGCTTGTTCAACCGCCGTTGAAAGCCTGCCCTTTATCAGTTTTTCAAAAAGTTTTCCGGTCATATCCAGCATACAAAGTGGCCTATACGAGGAGGGCTGTGTTAAATCTCCTTTTCCTTTGCTTATTAAAACCAGCTTTTGCTTCTTCCATATTTCCGGAAATATTCCGCGGGACCAGCACAAATTAAACATTTTCAAAAATATGTTTGGGCGTTTTTCAGCTAGGTATCTTACAACTTCCACTGGTATACCATCCGGTCCAGGTGCTTTACCTGCTTTAAAGCTTTTGGCCGCCATGAGAAGTTCTCCGTCGGTGAAAGGCTGTGGGAGTTCACTTTCGCTGTCAAATTCTTCATTAAGTTCTTCGTGGTTCGGGAAAAGAGTGTCCACGATACGCTCTGCCGTTCCACAGTCCATCAGTTCCGTTCTAGATTTGGCAACAAGTTTCTGAGTAACAATTTTATACCCAAGACCCCAAGGGTCATTGTTTATATCATTCCTCAGCTCTTCCAACTGTTTCCGTTTGCTGTTTTCTATGGCTAATTTCAGATCTGCCTTAGCCTTCTTATAATAGGTCTGTTCTGCTACAGCTAGACTTCTTCGTCTCGCTCTGGTGAATTTCCTTCTTGCCTTGAGACATATTTTCCTTAGTTCGTCTATTTCAGCTGTCCACCAATGCACTTCCTTCCGCCTTCCGCTTCTTCTATTTTTCGGCATAGATGCATTACAGCCTTTAATTATGCAGTTCATAGTCTCTTTAACAACTTGAGTGATGTTCTCAGTTTCGCTGATATTTTGTGCATGTCTATCGATGTTGGTTATAAGTGCTTCAGTATTCAGTCTGGACGCATTCCACTTTCTCGTTCCAATATTTTGTTTAGAGTTTGTCTGGTTACGGGGGTTTCCCTTTTCTATTGTGTAAGTGATATACTGGTGATCACTTCCACTAAATTCTTCCAGTACTGTCCAGTTTTTCACCTCTCTTGCCAAAAAAACATGACATAGCGTATAGCAGGTTGTAATCTACGGAAAATTCTAAGAACTTTCCACAAAGAAACCATGGTTCTAAAATCAAAATCGAGTTTCTGGTTTTTTAAGAGAAAATTTGGTGCTCAGGAAATTCGAAAATAATGCTATTTTTTTTTTGAAATATTCATTGCAATTCATTGCAATTGGTGAATAGTTGACCTGTAATGCTGGAAGAGGGCTTATTTTAAAGGAAATGTCCTCAGATTTCTATATCTGTCCTTATTTATAGAAAATTATTTACCCAAATAATGGTTTCGGAGGTTTATGTCAAAATAATAATAGTCAAACTGTTAAAAACCTAAAACTATTACGATTTGTCTACCTAAGACTTAAAAATTATTAATCAATTTTAAATACCAATTTAGTTAAATAATTTTTTTTTAAGTTTTAGGTAGACAAATCGTAACAGTTTTAGGTTTTTTAGCAGTTTGACTATTAATATTTTGACATAAACCTTCAAAACCATTATTTAGGTAAATAATTTTCTATTAATTAGCATAGATATAGAAAGCTGAGAAAATTTCCTTTAAAATAAGCCGTCTTCCAACGATACAGGTCAAACATTCACTAATTGCAATGAATTGCAATGAATACTTCCAAAAAAATAGCATTATTTTCGGATGACCTGAGCACCAAATTTTCTCTTAAAAACCCGGAAGCTCGATTTTGATTTTAGAACCATGATTTCTTTGGGAAAAGTTCTTAAAATTTCCCATAGATTACGATTTTGCTATACGCTTAGTAGGCAAAAAAAGTGACCCTCCCTAGTGTTTAGAGTACCCGTGAATTATATAAAAAAATATTATAGGTTTATTGAGAGGTTCATAAACCTCTAATAATTTTTATGAATACAGCCTTAAAATTCGAAAAGTTATTTTAAATACTTTTACACTTATGGGTACTTTATATATACATACATATACTTATACTACTATAGTTTGATATACATAGTTTTTTTTATTACATATAATCACTTATTTTAAAAAATAAATAATTAAAAACAAAAAAAATAAATAAATTAATGGTAATTAATATTAAAATTTTTTGATTTTGTGTTTATTTCAAATAGTTTTTATTAAAAAATTAGTTATAAATCAAATTTTAATTCAATTTATCATTCACTTGTAACTAGTAAAATTTTTTTGAGAGTCTCCGTCGACCCTAAGCTTTTTTTCTACAATTCTACAAGTGTACAAGTGAAAATTTTATTTAATGAAAAGTATTACTTGTAAACTTGTGAGTTGTAAATATCACTTGTAGCTACAAACTTGTAATTGTATTTTTATGAAACAAAATTATTTACAATTTACAATTTTAAAGAAAAAAACACTTGTAATTGTAAACTTGTAGCTTAGTGAAATAGGCCCCAGGTTTAAGGTAAAAAAATATGTATATTATGTATGTAAATGAGTGATGATACAAAATTAATACACTTGTACTATGAAATTTAGTAATATTCAAAGTAAGTAAACATTTGTTATGTACATATGTATGTACAAAGGATTAAAGAGAGAAAAAAATATGTATAATAAAAAAAGCAAAAGCAAATAAAAAAAAAAAACAAAAATACTACTGTTTAATTTCAGTTTCTTTGATATAAAAAGAAGTTAACGGATTAATAAATGATTTAATATTTAAACAGGAGTCAAGTGATTCAAATGTCAGTGATATTTTTTGTTTGTTTGTTTATACAGTAGTTCCCGCTTAAGTGCGCATCAAAAAAAGCAAAATTTTCTGTGCATTTAAGCGGGGAATCATTTATCCGAAAACCCTTATAAATGCGCAATTAATGCTTTTATAAAAACCTCGTTTAAAAGACTTAATAATCATTGAAAATAGATTTTTTAATTTAAAGAAATACATATAACGTTTATTATATAAAGAATGATAACTAGGTACATACATACATATGTAATTTTTAAAATTTAAGCTATAATTCATATAGCACTTTTACCCTAAAACATTTAAAATTAAAAATGTAGATTTTTTTAAGAAATTTTATAAAAGGCAGTAATTTTTGATTAAATAGTCATATTTTTAATATTACTGATTATGTCGTTTTCCATGGCTTCGATTTCATTGGTGTATTTATTTTGATGAACAAAGTATTTGCGAATATGTATAAGCGGATATAAATAAAAATTTGTATGGAATAGTTATATTCGGTTCGAAAAAAACACCACTAAAATTACTTTTTAGAACTTATTTTTTTAACGCCTTGCGAGATATTTAAAAAACGCAAGGTTATGATTTACGCACTTAAGCGATTTTTTTGGTTTACATTTAAGTAATATGGGACAAAAAAATTAATCATGTAAACGAGGAATGCATTTAAGCGAGGTCATTTAAGCGGGATGTTTTTGCATGTATGTAAAGGTAAAAATATTTCTTGTCAGCATATTTTGCGCATTTAAGAGAGGATATCGTTTAAGCGGGGAGCATTTAAGCGGGAACTACTGTATTTCTAAAAAAAAACCAAAAATTAATAAGTTAATAGTTTCTATATTAATATTAGGCATAACGGCCGTATTATCAGAGTTTCGTGAGTTGAAATTAAACATTTTTTAAAGAAAAGGAATAATAAATTATTATTTAAAATACAACAGCCTCCGGTGTTAAAAGATGTAAAAATGGTGATCACGCTTGTTTTACCCAATCCACACAAGAAGTGTTTAAAACATATTCCGGTGGCATAAAGGAATTGAATTTGCTACCCTTTGCTACCCATGCTCAAATAAAGCATGTTAAATAAGTATGATAAACACTAGGTGCTGTATTCATAAAGACTATTTACAAGCGTTGCATATAAATTTGTCAAATACGCCTTTAATACATTTACAATAAGTTTTTTGAATACCTGCCTGCCGTAGAAGTTTTATATTTAATTAAACTAAAATTGAAAACATTTACAGAGGTGTCGATTTTGATGAACGCAGTGAACTGGAAGCTGTAGTACCCCATTTAGTTCTAAAGGGAAATTATCAAGCCAATGGACGTGTTTTAATTTTACATATTGTTGGCAGTGGAGATGCTGAAATTACCTGCAGTAAGTAAAAATATTAATAATAATATGAAAACAAAATAAACGATTATTTGGATATTTTCAGAAAATCTTGTATTCAAATACGCCTTTGACTTAAAGCCTGTCCATAGAAATAATGATATGTATGCAAAATTGGAAAATGTTATTTGGAAATTAAACCAGACCTTGTCCAATTCCATTTCAAAAACCTCTTTAATGGTGACAAAGCCTTAGGTGATAATATAAATAAATTTTTCAATGCAAATTGGCGTGAGGTTTATTAAGAGCTAGAACCCATTTTCGCACAGACTTTGGGTCTTGTTACCAAACAATTGCTTAATAATATATTGAGTAAATACCCGTATAAAACTTTCTTTGCATAGATAATGGAGAATGTATGTTATTACGAGTTTAAGACAAAAAAATAAAAAAAAGTTTTTAAGTAAAAATTATAAACAATTCTGTTATTACTTAATTGTATTAAATCTAAATATATAAAATTGAACGTGTGTTTGTTTATTTGTTTGTTTATTTGTACCTTATCGGAGACCAGCCCTCTGAACCGATCTTCCTGAAATTTAGGCAGCATTTAACTGGGACTCTGGCTTGATTAATAGGGTACTTTTTTACCACGCCCACTTTTTTTAAATTATGTAATTGCTCCCATATAGTTTTTAATAGATTTACTTCAAATTGTATACACATTATACTCCAGGCGAGGTCTAAATAAACATTTCTTGCTCCACACCCCCTTTCACGCCCTTTTTCACGCAAAATTTAGTTTGAAAGTTTTAAACTAAGGATTTTTTATTTGGAAGTATATTGCTCTTAATACTGTTATCGTCGACATAAAACTATAAACTACGCCCACCTCACCGCCCTCTTTTTGTTTAATTCAGATACTTACTATGATGTTTTAAGCTTCGTAGTTGAACATGAAGTGAGTTTTTATTATTTCATTTTAAACTTACATATGCTTAAAAACTAGATTACCAGATTAGTGTATTTAATGTAATAATTAGGACGTTGTAATATAATTCACATCTAGATGGCATAATACTACAACTCCCAACCTAAGTTTACTAATACTATAAAATTAAATTATTATAATTATAAACAAGGTTGGCAACCGATACCGTTATTAATACCGATACCGTTTAAATACCGTTTGAAATTGAATACCGGTACTCATACCGATACCGAAATTATTTTTTTCATAAAATACCGGTATCTGTATACCGTTTCCGTCAATACCGGTATAATACCGATATAATATCGGTATAATACCGACACAATACCGGTACATAAAAATCTCAAATATTACAAACAAGCTAAAGTCTACTTACATGCAACATTTATGTTTATGAAAAATTTGCTTGTTAACTTGTTGGTTAAAGTTATAACGATCTTACACCCATGACTGCCAGATTTGACGATTTTTCTCCAATTTAACACTTGCTCGTTCATTGGGCACTCCACTGGTGACTTGTTGGCACTCTTCTCTGAGAGGTGGATTGGGTATGTTGACCGCTTTGGTGAAAGCAAAGTTATTGCTATAGATATCTCAAAGGTGTTTGATAGGGTCTGCCACGAGGCGTTGGTGCCTTTGGTGACGGTAACCATTATTGTAATTTCATAACGAGCTTTCTCAGAGACTGCGGTTGTAGACAAGGGTTATAGACGGTGGCACTTCCAACCAGTTAAAGTTTTAATTCGGGAGTACCGCAAAGCTCTTTTCTGTCTCCTACACTATTCCTAATCGATCTTCTCCTTTCAACTTCCAACCCTTTCTACTCTTTCGCAGATAACAGTATCGTTTGTCATTCATATTCATTTCATCGTAGGCCGAGCCTTTTGGAGATTGAGGCGAGAAGACAGAATATGAATGACACGCTCTCAAATGACCTACGAAAAGTCTCCGAGTGGGGTCTCGCGAACAGGGTCGAATTTAATGCGTGCAAACCCCAATTTTGCTTTATCACGCACAGACGTTGTGATGATTTAATCCTACAATCTTTGATTATGAATAATTGAAATATCGAGGAGGCGGACGCTCTTGATGTCCTGGGCATGAAAATTAATTGTTATGTCCGTTCGAATGATCACATATTTCGAGTATCGAAAGAAGCTATCAAGTGCCTCGGTTTTTTGAAGCGGTGCAAGAAATACTTCATCCCATCTGACTTTCTAAATAATTACAAGACTTAGATCTAATATGGAATACAACTTTCATGTATAGGCCGGTGCTTCAAAGTCTATTTTGGGCCTTCTCGACCGTGTATAGGAAAGGGCGAAGGTGCTTAACAGCGATGGTAGGGTATCGATTCGTTGCAGCATCAGCGCAATGTGGCGTGCTTTTCATCGTTCTATCGGTACTACTATGAGAGGTGCTCTGATGAAATAAAGGACTTGATTCCCAGTAGTCGCATATTTTTACGGACCACTTGAGCACATCCTTTTGTACTTGATTGTTCAGTGAACCGTAAAATGAATTATAGAGAGAGTTCTTTCTTTAGCCTCACCACCCGTTTATGAAATAATAAACGATATTAATAAGTTTAAATCAAATGTCCACAAGCACAGTATACTGCATGAGTAGGGGTGGTCCGCTGTGTGTTGGCCTTTATAAATTATAAAAATTATGACGATTTATGGAAGTAAGGAGGCCTTTTCCAAAATAGTTCATTTGAACGATTTATTCTTATGTTTAAAATATTTTAAACTAGCTGAGAATCCCATTTTGGGAAAAGTCTCCTGACGAGTTGGTTAAGCACCAACGAAATGGCCATCAAGACATGCTCATCCCCATAAGAAATGCATTTTGATAAATGTAAATATTTTGGAATTAAACACGAATAATAGGAATAAATTGTGTTATTATTTAAACAAATATGAATTTCATTTGAAAACCATTTTTTATGTAACTATTGAACAGATTGTAGTAGATTTTTCTAGCTTAAAATAGTCTTAAAATTTTCTTTAAATTATTATTAAATGTGAAGATTTTTAATACATACTTTGTATTACCCTTTTGTTTTTGAATGAAGTATTTTAATTCATTTTTGTTTGCAAAATTAAATTTTGTATTATATATAAGTATGTTATTTTCTATATGATAACACCAGTTTTTACTGAAATAAATGAATTAGCAATTTAAACATATACAGCCTTATTTATAATAAAAATTTAGCAGCTCGTTGTACTTAGTGGCTAAGTTTGTCATTCCTTTACGTGGGAATTCTTACTCAAACGTAGGAGTTCTTTAATTTTTTGGGTGCTCTGACCAGTTATCAAATAAAATATATTGCAAGTTGTAATAATATGAGTCTATAGCGGGTGATAAACTTTTCAGTTTTTTGTCCTATATCCTAACGAGTTGTTAATTTTTTTATTAAGTTTCGGTATAAGTATATACCGGTATATATACCGGTATTAATATTTTGATACCGGTATACCGATACCGATATAATTAAAATACCGGTACCCATACCGATACCGAAATGACAAATAATTTTTTACCGGTACTGATACCGATACCGAAATTCGTTTCGGTTGCCAACCTTGTTTATACATTTTAACTCTAAATATAATTTTTTTTTACTGATTTTACATAAGATAATTCAATGAAATATTCTTAATTATTCCTTATAATTA
This sequence comes from Metopia argyrocephala, assembly GCA_963576795.1. Taxonomy (NCBI): domain Eukaryota; kingdom Metazoa; phylum Arthropoda; class Insecta; order Diptera; family Sarcophagidae; genus Metopia; species Metopia argyrocephala. Next base: position 73,885,845 of record OY756210.1, on the reverse strand, counting down.
GGACGTTTTAAACGCCTTAAATTACGAGAATTACTCTCCATATGCCTCGGAGTAACGTTCAGCTGTTCACCTCCCTCCACAGATGCAGATTTATCAGCATCGGATGGATTTCTATCAATACAAGTACTTGGAACATTTTGCTCGTTGATCTCAGATTTATCTTCTTCCTTCGATGTTCCGCTAATCATTTGATTAACGTGTCTTTTAATTTTACGGTTATTTCGAGTTAAACACAATGATAAGACTGTGGCCCTAGCCGTTTCTCCACCATAGCTTCCTGCCATGAAGCCTTTTTCGGATCTGAGAAATCACGAACAAAAACATTATTACCGGGATGAAAATTAATATTCCGAGCGCCCTTAAGATTCTTGATGTTAGACACCTGACTCTCGACAATTCTAGTTCTCACTAAAGGAGGTCGGAGCATACTAAAACGGGTCCTAATTTCTCTACCTATCAACAATGGGGTAATCGGGACAAATGATCCGCCGAGTTCTCCGTACCTTTGATATACCGCATGCTATAATTAAAACCCGATAAAATAAAAGCCCATCTCTGGATCCTAGCTGCCGCCAAACCTTTGTTCTCTCCGAAGATTGACAAAAGCGGCTTGTGATCACACTCTAGCGTGAAATGTATACCGAGTAAATATTGCTTTAATTTCACCACACTAAAAACAATAGCCAATGCCTCTTTTTGTATTGTACTATAATTCTTTTCGGTTCGTGTAAGAGCACGGGAAACAAAAGCTACCGGTTTTCTCGACCCATCTGCACATATGTGTGACAAAATACCAGCCCCCGCGCAATTAGAAGCATCAGTCGAAAGTATAGGTAGTTTTGGATTAAAGTGCACCAAAAGCTTATCTGATGTCACTTCCTCTTTCAATTTTTCAAAAGCTCATAAAGCGGTGCCATCTTTTGGGCAAAATTTGAAATAAATTTTTAATAATAATTCAACATTCCTACAAAAGCGCGGACTTCGGATACATTTCTAGGTACTGGAGCCTCCAAGACGGATGACACACGTTCTCTATTCATGCTCAAACCACAACGATCTATATTGAAACCCAAGTAGGATACCCTATTCTTGAAAAATTCACATTTATCACTATTGAGTCTCAATCCGACTAACTCAAGCCTCGTCAGTACCAATTCAATTGTCCTAATATGTTCCTTCAAATTACAACCTGTAATGATAATATCATCCAAATAATTAACTACGCTTGGAATACCGCGTAAAATTTTCTCGATTGTCCTTTTAAAAATAGCAGCCGCTGGTTTAACTCCAAATGGCAAGCGGGTCATTTTAAATATACCTAAATGCGTGCTCCAGGCACATAGCAATTGTGACTCTTCGTCCAATGCTAATTGATTGTAAGCATTCGAAAGGTCTAATTTCGTAAAAAGCTCCCCCCCGAAGAGAAGAAAATAATTCTTCAATCAGAGGTAAATGGTATTTAACATCCTCCAAATATTTGTTAATGGTAGATTTATAATCTCCGCAAATACGGATTTGACCATTTGGTTTAATTATGGGTACTAAGGGTGTGCCCCATTCAGAATTATCCACGTGCACCAGCACGCCTTTATCTACCAAATCCTGCAATTCTATTTCAATTTTCGAACGCCATGCCAAAGGAACCGGCCTAGGTTTGCAAAAAATAGGTTTAACCTTCCCTATCAAATTCAATCTTACTGTACCGCCTGTATATAAGCCCAACTCTTTTCTAAACACCTTTTCGAAACGTTTCCTTATATTCAGTACGAACTCATCTATATCCGTTACAGAATTGACATTCGAGAGACCGATGCCAAACATCGTCATAAAATCACGACCTAATATAGGTGGGCCACTTTTTATATTCGCAACTACAAATCGTAATTTTTCTACCTGGCCACGAAATCATACCAATGCTAAAAACTCACCACAAACATCTATGTTATTTCCACCGTACGCACATAACTTTTTTGCACAGGTATTTAATTGACTGTCACCAAAAAAATTATAGAACATCTCACTTGACATCAACGAGCAAGCAGCTCCCGTGTCCAACACAAAATCAATTATGACCTTATTAACTTCAACCGACACAGTAAATGGAGCAGCTGAACATTCATCCGACACACTATAAATAGAAAAAGAATTATCATTATTAATTGTTTTGCATAAATTACTATCATATAATTCACTATTTGATACTTGAACCACATTTATTTGATTAAAGTTGCAAACACTTGCTAAATGCCCAATTTTATGACATTTATGACAGACACTGCTTTTAAACTTGCACTTATCACTTGCGTGGTTTTTCCAACCACAGTGAATAGATTTTCTTTTCTTTTTCTTACTGCCGTTATTCTCATACCCGTTAATTTGTTTAATGTATTTACCGCTACTTGCTGCTTCTTCTCTGTTGTTGTTGTTGGTGCCATGCTTCTTAGAGCCACGTGTATAATGCTTTTGAACATAGTTAAAAAATTGCAGTAACCAGTAAAATTTTACTCGTTACTGAAAAAATTGCAGTAACCAGTAAAATTTTAATCATTACTGCATTTTTTCAGTAATCAGTAAAATTTTACTGCTTACTGCAATATTTTAGAAACGAGTAAAAATCCACTAGCAAATGGAAATGATTTCGAAAATATTTTCTTTTTTTTTTACTTTATGCAGAAATTCTGCATTTATATACTCGTATAATATACGTTTGTATATAAATTGTATTAAATAAAACTTAATACTCAAAAAATATACATATGTGTATGTTCTGTGTCACTAACCAAAACTAACAGTTTTTCTTTCTTTCTTTTCTTTTGTTATACACGCTGTGGTTGTTAGGTTTTTTTTCACGTTCTCGTCGCCAATATAATGGATAATGGAGAATGTATGTTATTACGAGTTTAAGACAAAGAAATAAAAAAAGTTTTTAAGTAAAAATTATAAACAATTCTGTTATTAATTGTATTAAATCTAATGCCCGTATTCATAAAAACTATTTTAGGTTTATTGAGGTATAATTTGACAAGTTTCTATGCAATACTTGTCAAATAAACCCTCAATAAACCAAAAATAGTTTTTATGAATACGGGCATAAATATATAAAATTGAATGTGTGTTTGTTTATTTGTTTGTTTATTTGTACCTTATCGGAGACCAGCCCTCTGAACCGATCTTCCTGAAATTTTGGCAGCATTTAACTGGGACTCTGGCTTGATTAATAGGGTACTTTTTTACAACGCTCACTTTTTTAAAATTACATAATTTCTTCCATAATAATAGATTTACTTCAAATTGTATACACATTATACTCCAGGCGAGGTCTAAATAAACATTTCTTGCTCCACACCCCCTTTCACGCCCTTTTTCACGCAAAATTTAGTTTGAAAGTTTTAAACTAAGGATTTTTTTTATTTGGAAGTATATTGCTCTTAATACTGTTACTGTCGACATAAAACTATAAACCACGCCCACCTCACCGCCCTCTTTTTGTTTAATTCAGATACTTACTATGATGTTTTAAGCTTCGTAGTTGAACATGAAGTGAGTTTTTATTATTTCATTTTAAACTTACATTTGCTTAAAAACTAGATTACCAGATTAGTGTATTTATTGTAATAATTAAGACGTTGTAATATAATTCACATCTAGATGGCATAATACTACACTTACTTATACCACTAACAGTGCTTGCTATACAAAATACTTGTTTTGTAATATATTGGGGGCTGGACCTGTACCCCGATCTTAAATTTTCACAGTGTGCAGCTTTGACTCAGGAATATTTATTACATGATAATATTTTTCGACCATGCACACTTATGCACCTACTTCTTTACTACCTTTATTAACGGCTTTACCTTAAATTTAAAATACATTTTAATTAAAATAGTAGGGTAGCCTCATTCTCTTTCTCCCACAACTGTCTGCTAAATATATAAATACTTTTAATTTTATTATATAACGAGGGGGTAGCGAAGCACACCGGGTTCAGCTAGTATTTAATATAACAAGCCTTAAATGCCATCTCAGATGATGGTCATTTTCATTACCGCAAATTTGATATAATCCTATATCTGTCACGCGGGTCTGATAGACCTACAGTTGTCAAGACCGGTTTTCGAATTATTCGAAATACCGGTTTTTATTATGTTAATCAGGGTTTTTTAAACCGGTTTTAATAATGTGACGGTTTTCGAGTTATTCGAAAAACCGGTTTTTTAGTGTCGAACTATTCGACATTTTCGAATATTTTTCATTTTAGGTGTATTTTATTTTACTAGTTTTTTCCTAACAACTGAAAAACTAACAGCCAGGCCCACGATATCGAATCCTGTAGTTTTAAGCGACAAACAGCTGATTTGCGGCACACTAATTTTTGTGTCGCCAAAAATAAATGCGATTGGTAACACAAAATTTTTTTACACACATATACATAAATAAACAAAATCGGAATAAGTTTGTTTTCTACATTTCTGTCAAGTTGAACTAGCACATTAGGGGGGGTCGTGGCATACTGGTAGAGCGCTTGCACAGAAACTCACACGACCTAGGTTCAATCCCAGCGAAGGACAAAATTATAAAAATAAATATTTGCGGTTTTCTAAAATTACAATTTAAATTAAAAATTAAATTTAAATAAAATAAGAGGTTCCCCCCCCCTCCAGCAAGACCATCTGGAAGAAACCGCCCCTGATATTTCTAATCTATTCCACCAGAAAACAATGATCAGGAGTACAGCGCCACCTTCTGGGAAGATAACAGCTAATCTACTGAAGACGCTCACCATTCACATTAAACATCCACCGACAGATGAGGCAGTCGCTGTTTGAACATTCGAGGGTGAAGGTATAACACTGGCTCTTGAGTGGACAAATTTACACCAACTTGTTTCATCAACAATAAAAAAGGCGCAAAAATATATAAACATCTATGAAAAAAAAAAAAAAAACCTATCAACCATCTTCACATTCCAATACAATGCACACTGCATGAGTAGGGGTTTACTCCTGAGTATTGGTCTTAAAAAAAAAAAAAAAAAAAAAAAAAAAAAAAAAAAAAAAAAAAAACACGGTTGCATTTTTTACTGTACAATTTAAGAATTTCAGCGCTTTTTTCGTGTATTTTCGCGAATATTTTTTGATTGTTGATATGACAGCTTTGTTGTTTATTTGCATTACGTTGGTAACGTAAAGCAAAGCGAACGATAAAGTGACAATTAGTGGGCCGCAGTTTAGATTCACAGTGAGTGACTGAGTTTCTTTCGCTTAAGTTTTATTTCGATATTGTGGGCCTGGCTGTAAATAAAAATATGCAGCGCTACTCACAATTAACCCAACTTCTACAATAAGTGAACGTGTCTTTTCAGTAAGTTCAACAGTAAAAACAAAGCTAAGAAATCGTATGTCATCTAAACATTTAGTCTTCGTCCAATATTTTAAATACTAAATATAAGTATTTTAAGAAAAATAAATAAAATGTTTAAGTCTTGAATAATTGTTTTTTGCATTATATATGTATGTTTCTTACTATGTATGTATGTAAATATATGTATAGTACATCCATATTTACATATGAACTATTTTATAATTTTCAAAATTTTAAATTTATTTTAGATTAATGTTAACACGTTCGCGGACGCAAAAAATTTTAGGGAGCTGCAAAAATATACAGGCAATTATTTTTGAAACTAGTTGTAATATCCGAAATCTAATTAGACATATATTATAAGAGTAGTCAGAACATCGTATTTTAACCGTTATATACATATATATATACGAAAGTATCTAATGAACCAATTGGTCATTATTTTGAATGTGTATTAATTACAAAAACTTAAGATTGTATAAAATTAAATGAATAAAAATTGGCTTTAAAATTTGAATGCTATAGCATTCACGTCATTTTGCATCAGTATGAAAATGAATGCTATAACATTCACGTCCGCGAACGTGTTAAGAATGAAATGTGATGAATGTATTCCTTCTGTTTTTTTTTAAGTTAGAATAGTATATTGTATATATTTTTATTAATGGATAAAACCCAAAAACCGGGATATTCGAACCGGATTTTAAATAAAAAAGCCGAAACCCGGTTTTAAAAAATGTGCGGTTTTTTAAACTATTCGAAAACCGGTTTTGGAATTTCGTCGAATAGTTGACAACTCTAGATAGACCCAAAGATAAATTAATTTTAATAATATCTCATTTGTTATTAATCCATAGGCTTTATCCCTTCTTAGTTTTAGTTCTTTGCTCATTTTGCTTGTATTTTATGTTTCAGTTTTTATTTTATTCTTTCCTCTGGTGTAATCAATTTTGTACGGCAAACTACCCTAAACTACCAGTCGGGCCTATTAGACGCATAGTATTTCCATACAAATGGGTGCATTGGACCCAGTTTGGTAATTACTGCAAGTTTATTATTATTTTTTTAGTGGCAGACAGAGGGTTAAGAAAGCATTTTAAATGATTTTAATTCTTGTATTGATTAAGAAGGTGTCAGGGTATGGCAATCGTCTTGAACAGTGATTAAAAAACTGCAGTCAACTGCAACTCTTTCATTATTCATTGATCAAAAATTAATTGTTGATTAATTTATGCTTCTTAAAAATCAAACAGTCGCAGATCAAGCAACGGCAAAAACTGCAGAAAAACAAGAACTGCAAAACTTTAACAGTCGACATGTTCGAAAGTGTTTTGTTTGACTGACTTTAATTTCATATTGATTTCAAAGTTAAAGCGGAAGCAATAAAATAACTGCATCAAAACAAAAACTACAGTACTTCAACAGTCGACATATTCTGACTTTGTTTTAGAAAGTTTGTAAATAACTCAAAAATCTGGCTCAATTTAGACTTAAATATACCTGAATACTAAAAACAAGGCCGCGAAATAAGTATAAGACCCTAAACATTATTACCTTAAACTAAATTCTCTTCAATAGTCGCCGTGGTCTAATGGTCAGTGTTTTGGCTTACTAAGACATGAGTCCAGTGTTATGAATAAAATATTTCTTTCGGCGACTACCTCTCAGCAGTCTTCTGGCGAATACTCTGAGAGTAACTGATTGCCATGAACAAGCTTCTCAAGTATGTCGTTTGGAGTCGACTTTAAACTGTAGTTGCCGGTACTGATGGATAAAAATTAAGACACACAACATGAGTGCTTCGAGGCCGAAATCCTGAAACAGGGTGTAATGACCAATTATGTATGTATGTATCTTAATTCTATTAACACATTGGTGGATGTAAAATAAACGGGATCTTTATTAAAATATTCTTCGTTTTCATTATACATAAGCACATATATGTATGTCTTCAGGTCTTTCTGTACCTTGTAAGATTGTTTTAAACTCAATAGGTAAAAACATCACATCATCATGTGCACAATTTGATAACTTTAGGGCGACGATATGTCAGCGGTATACAAATAAAGCAATTAATAACCAAAGAAAGAAAAATTGTTTTTTATTTTAATTTCACATATTGTAAGTATATAAGAGAATTCTTCAAAGACAATAACATCATAATTCGGTGCAAATCAACATAATTCCATGTCTGCAACAATAAAACACATATTCTTGCCGTACAGGTACAGAGTCGATCACATTGACTTTGGCTTATGTACGTTAGTTGCGCATTTTTTGATTTGCCAATGTGAATACACACATATATATACGCATATATGATTGCGTTTTTAACCTTTAATTAGACGGCTGGGTTCAGGAAAAATTAAAATTGAAAAATGTTAGTAGATTTGTTTTTAAACGAATAAATTTTATGTCTTTATTTGTTTTCTATACATTATGAAAATAAATAACTGAAAATTTAACAAAACATACTAATTTTTCTATTTTGTAATCCTACACTTGGGACCTCATGCGACTTATTGTGTGATTTTCTTAATGCGCCTAATTAAAGGTTAATGAATGATATTAATATGTATGGATGTGTAAAAACAGTTTCTTTTATTTTGTTTTTATATTTGTATTCAGAAATGTTTGTGGTAAAAACATACACGTATGCATGCATGTATGATTTTGTTGTTGAGAGATATGCTCTCATTAACAACACATGATTAACATTTGCAAAAAATGAGAATTGGTTTTTTTTTTGCTCACCACATACTTGTCCACCGCTTCTAAATATGAACAAAATTTTTGTCAAATAAAAATGTAGGGAGTGTAACATCTTTATATATTTATATTCTTTGACCAAAGACTATATAATATAAAGATGTTGCACTCAGTACATTGTTTTTTCATGGCAAAAATCTGCATGGGATTTATCAAAAATCCCATATGGGCATATCCGAAAAAATGTCAACCAACAAAAAATTTTTAAAGTTGATCAAAAATTATTCTTGATTATTTAGAGTAATAGACTATATTTGTACTCTTACAAATATCATCATAAAATATTTTTCTGGCAGTCCATATTACGAAAATCAGGACTTAAGCTTCATCAACCTTACATTTTTAATATTTGGCCAAAATATGCATGTTTTTTGGCTGCTGTTAAACAAGCTTTATCCAAAACACGGCTGCTCCATCTTCGAAAAAGTTTTTTTTTTGATTAATCTGCTGCAACTTTATGAAAGAAGCGCTTTAAATACTCTATTGAAACGTATTTAATAAAACTGAGTAAAGTTACGTCCACGGTTTGTAACGTCCGCAACGGAAAATAAGGGTTTTTATATATAACGAAGAAACTAAAAATTTGTTTGACACCACATTAACATTCCAAACAAAACTAAAACTGTGCTTTAAAGTAAGAAAAGAAAATTCTAAAATATACAAAAGTATGTTTCATTTTTTAATATCAAATTTTGTTACGTCCGCAACGGTATCGATCTGTCCTAAAATTAAGTTCTGCTAAAAGTTGGTTTTTTTTCACAAATCTATAATTTTAAACCGCATACATCAATACTTATGAACGCATAAGAATTGAAGGGTTAAAGAAAATTAAAAAAAAAATAATTTGAGAACACAGTAATCTTATTTTGAAGGATGCACACGATTTTTACAGACTGGCCAAAAGTAATATCGATGGGGTTAAACTAATATACGTTACAGAAAACGATATAAAAACCACAACTCAATATCTAGGTGAGAAATGGCTAAATATAAAAAATATTACAGGCGTAAAATCTCATCATCACTTTTCTTCACTTAATGAAAATTTTATCGAAATGGCACGCACTGCAGTATCTCCTAAACATAAACTAAAAGTTTAAAAAGAAAAATAAAATTTATATTTTTTGAAAATAAACACAAAAATATTTTTTTATTTATATGAGTAGGACAGTAGTCAAACGTCCGCAACAAATATAAGACAAAATTGTGAATAAACTAACAATTATTTTTTTGCCTCGAAAGTGGGTTTGAAATGCTTTAACATTCCTCTTTCTTTAATGTATTTGGAGTTTTTTTTTTGTTTATACTGTAAAATTCGCTAAAATTTATGAAAGTTTGCATTGATCTCCACAACGACTTCTGTTTTGTGTAACGTCCGCAACGGCAATTTAAGTACAATTATATCGTAACTGATAAAACTCAGAAAATATTTGTAACTGCCATTTGAAAGTACTCTCAAAGGCCAACGTACCAATGTAGGTTACTTAAGAATCTAACCCTCAGACCGCCAACAGTATTCAAAAATATGCGTACGAACGTAACGTCCGCAACGCAGGATTAGCCCATATAAAAGAGAAAACCATCTATAGCAGTGGTCTTCACCAGTATTACTCAGGTAAATAAATTGTTCGGATATTTTTTTAGTTTTTCTTACTCTCCTCGTGAATATTACAACCAGGGTTGCTTAATCTCACAAAAATTCTGGCAAACAGCTTCTTAAAATATACCAAAACTACCCGTATCGTTAATTCTTATTATATTATTTTAAAATTAAATGTATTGTACTTTATTAACAGATATCACTTTTAGAATTGCTGGAAACCAGTTTTTGTTTTATTTTCCTATGAGAAACTTAATTAATTATTAAAAAATTTGCAATGTTAATGTTAATGTTGTTTTCATCATGCTAAACGACAACCACAATTATTACAAAAACATGTGTGTGAGACAAAAATTGCGTATGTGTTTATGTTTTATTAGTTTTCAAGAGAGCTAAATTTGTTTGTCAGACACTGAGAAGTTATGATAATAAGCAACATAAACTTATTAATGTTTATATTTCTTTTAACTACATTTCAATTTGTTAATAGCATTTACAAACAATTTATTTCATGAATAATTTTAATAAATTAGTTAAAATTTTAAAATTAAAGGTTTTTAAAACGAAAATTTTCACAAATTTCATTCAAGTTGTTAAAAACAATACAAATGAAGAAACCAATTTCATCTCTCAGTGTATTTTTGTGTGACTCTCTTTGTGAAGACCACTGATCTGTAGTCTCTCTGAAAGATAAAAAGGGAGATGAATTTTGCGAAAAAGAGAATAAGCTATAACAAGCAGACGTACACATGCATATTGCACACCCAGTTCGTAAGTGTAATTTTTCGCATGTATATAGGTACATTTCGGAGGGGTATGTCAATATTAGGGTGGGTTTAATTATATCCAATCGACATTTTTGGCAAGATATTCGTTGCGCTATGTACCCAGCGAAATAACGGCTTGACGTTAATTCAATTGGTACAGTAACGGAATTAAAACTATTGCTGTTTTCGTCAAAATATTCTTCACTACCTTCATAGATATCAAGAGCGTTCTCTGCGGAGGTTTGTTGACATCCGGATATGCTGGCATCTTTTGAAAGATCCTCTAAAATTGTTTGAAAATTTATAGGCAACATAACCCCATCATCTGTTTCACAATTAGATAAGGTATTAAACTGAGTTATTTTTAAAGATAACAGCTTGGCTATGGTAATGTTGAATTTGAAAACTGAAGGGTTTTTACAGTGTCCACCTTTTGCGCGAAGGTACGAAAATAGGTTCTCTAATGGATCTTGATTAAAGTGACTGGTTAAAATAAAAAGCATGTCATCTTCTTCAAACATTTCTTCTGATAGAGACATTATACCCCTGGTGGTTTGAATAAGTCGATTAATGGAAAAAATTTTGTTGCCCAAATACAAAACTTGGCTTAAGTATGTATGTAAATCCTACCTTTTAAATAAATCTATAACATCTATAACATCTGCAGGGTTATTATATGTAAAATAACGCCGGATAGATACTTCATCAAAAATTAGGCTACATTGTTTTTCTGCATGCTGCATTTTACGAACTGCTGCTTCCAGTGCATTATATATACATAAATTATTGCCAGGCTGCAAATTCTTAATATCGCTCCATCTGCTTAGGGAAGAAAGACTTGGAAGGTTCAGTTTTAAAGTATTTCTTAAAAATAAATACGTAGAGGTGGTTCTATAATAAATACTTTCAGCCAAGTTTCTCTCCTAATCTTCCCATCGAGCATTTGATTTTCTGTTTTGCTTTATGAGCATTTTACAAAGCGTTTTTCATGTGGGTTTATATACAATTCATCAATTTCGCTTTCAATGGACTTCTTTAATTGTAACTTTTTTTCCATTACCTTTTTTCTTCAAAGACTAATTTTTTGACCTTAAATCACGAATAGTTAGCATTTTTGTATTAAGCTTTTTAATTATATTGTAGTATTTTTTTTGGTAAAGTGCTTCATTTTTTAAATTTTTTTCACAATTTGTACATAAAAGTGAAGGCGATTTTGATCCTCTACGCAATTGTGGCGGAGATCTGAAAAGTTGCAAACCATTTTCAGAATAGACTTCGATTCCTTCTACCCTCATGTCGTCGTTATTTTCAGTTAAGTATAAATTTGGCACGGTACCTCGCCTCAAAAATTTCTTCCTAATAAGCTCTAATGAGAAGTGCTTATTACACAAAAGCAATAAAGAAGAATTTGCAATAAATTGCACGTCAAAGTTGCATTTTTCTGCCCACATTTTAAACAACGGTGAGCCCATATTTGGAAAGCGAAATAGCTTTACGTTAGGAGAACTTCTTTTAGATCTGCGGCAATGTGGCAGACTGCATTTGTTGTCAATCTTTCGTGAGACCGATGAATTTGAATCCTAAAGTACAGCTGTACAAAATTTTTGTTAAACCAAAATGCACTGAGTGCAACATCTTTATATTATATAGTCTTTGCTTTGACTTAAGTCGATGTAAACCAGACTATGCACTCAAAACCAGCCACAAATTTCGAAATGGTAGTGCTGACGAGAGATACGATGTTTCTTGTATGCAAAAATATGGTACAAATTGTTTGACCCGGTTCCATATGGTTCAGGATTGTATAAATGGACTTGGGTTTCGTGCATACACTAGAAAACACACTTCTCTGCATAATCCCCCACAAATGAAAAATCTTAGAAAAAATCAAGGACCGAAGAATGAAAAAACTCTACAGATTGAAACAAAAATTACCAAACAGACACCAGTGATTCCTTATCTTAGTCCAGTATTCTTTGTGCCGGCTGCCAGCCTTCAAGTATTCCGCAGCCAGACCCTCAAAGAAGCTGTACTCATAAACACATCACCTGCTGGGGGCAGAATGTTTAGAAATACGCTAAAGTGGTCAACATTTTTTCTTTATAATCTCATCTTCTTCGGATTCGTCAAAATACATTTTTTATCGCATGTACGCTTCAAGGTCAATTTGATTTCACAAACGAGAAAAAGAAATCTGCCTCATTTCTGTATTACTCGACTCGAGAAATTTCTTACATGAAACGAGAAAATTTAAACAAAAACGATGTAAATTGACACCAAATGTGCAGTTTCTCACATACGTGTTTCTGTATGTAAAATAATGCGAGAACTATCTGTCGTTTATGTTATTTTCCAATTGTTACTAGAAAAATGTGAATAAAAGTGTTTCTGTATCTTTTTTTGTGAAAACTGGACTGAATGAAATGTCAAAATTAACCTTATAATAAATCGGTGCGAAAAGTGTGTTGCAAACAAAAAAAAAAACAAAAAAAGAGCAAAAAACACATACATAAATAAATAATTACAGATAGAAATCATGGTAAAATTGTACTTTTTTTGGTACATTTTCAACCTTGTTGGTACCGTGGTACTACCGCGGCTTACTTGGTACAAATTAAAAATATCAACGTTTCACTGTATGGCAACATTAATTTGTTGTGCGTTTTTTTTTTCTTCTTTTTAATGGTCAGCTTTTGTGCTTTTGTTGCACTAGGTATTTTTGTTAACTACATGTCTTCGTGCGGGAGTTTAAGTGCTCTATACGCCATTTTATATTTCTCGAGTTAATGATGCCACTTTAGGTTTTTGACACCAAAATTTTTAAAATCTGCAATCCGTTTTTGGCTATTCATCTTCGAAACTGAACAATATTTCCGAAAACAAATTGCAAACTTGAAAAATTTGGGGTCGAGAACCTAAAGTGGCATCATTAACTCGAGATATATAAAAAATATAAAATGGTGTATAGAGCACTTAAACTCCCGCACGACGATGTGTTGTTACTGCCGTCTTCATTAGACTTGAAATGCTGTTAAAATACGATCTTATGAAAGCGTTGTTCGAACAAATGCTATAACAACCATGTTAAAACATGAAGAAAATATTAACATGAGCAGTCTACATTAACAGCCTGTTTCTAGAACACGAATGGTATTTGAAATTCGTCTTTTTATATGAGAAAATTTATAATCTAAAAATATTTTATAAATAATTATTTTAATAACTGATCTCAAGAATTGAAAAGAGTAATGTATGTACCTTTAGGTATTTAATATTTATTATTTTTATGTTATTTCTGAATTGTTATACACACTTTTGTTAAGTTTCTGTTTTTAATAAATATTAAAAAATGGTACCGTCATCGTATGAAAAGTACATTTTGTTTTCATAGTTGGTACAAAATCATAAAAGCCATTTTCCATCCCTGGTAGAGATCGCTAAATCATTGCTCTGGAATATTAAAAGGATTGGTAGTATTCCTTAGTTGGCGACGATGAACTCGCAACATATTACGTCGGTCATTTATTTCAGCAGCAATTATCACAACATCATAATTTTTTTTAATTTGATTTTCTTAAATTTGATTTCTTTGAAGTTCAATTTTTTTTATTAAGTTTTGTTTAGCACAAATCTGTGGAATTTTGAAAAAACGTCTTCTCTCGAAATAAGACAATTTTCCAAGATTTTTATAGTAAATATAGAATTTCCTTGCCCTTCTTGTGCTCTAATCCCCGTATTTCTACGGCCTTTTGAACGCAAGATGTGCAGTTGACTAATCGACCTCTTTCAGACTTTCCCCCAATTTCAATTTGACAAAACGACTTTTTTCAGAGAACTAGGAATAATTTGAAAAATTTAATGTCTATAAAAAATTGTATTTAATTTTTATTATTAGTTTTTAATTATTTGCATATTATACGAAAAATAGAACCGAAATATATTTACCAGATCAACTTCTTTCAACCTTTTATTCATAGTCCATTTTAACAAAACAACTTGTCTTGACTTAAGCGATTATGATAATTTTCAAATTTAATCAAAAAAAATTTTGACAAAACGACTTGTATGGTGGAAGCTAATTTTTTTTTCTTTAAAATCTATTTAACAAAAAGTCTTAAATTATTTTTTTGTCGTTTTAAAGAAAACTATTGCTTCTAGAGGGGAGAAAAAGATCGCATAAGGTTCGTTAAGTATTTGTGTATAATATCCAAGTTCAAAATTTCTTTAATTTTCTAAGCAATAACTTCTATTAGCCTTTTAAACTGTTTTTTTGCTCTACTGAAAAGTTGTTGATTTTGAAAGAAGACGTTTTGTCAAATGTCCACAGAAATGTACATTTTTCTTTTTATAGTTTTGCTTTTTTTTTCTTTATATAAATTATTTTTTATTGGTTTATTTACATTTTTCACAATTAATAGGTGTGTTTATTTACTTTACTTGCAAAAACTAGTAACGAGAGAGTAAAAAGAAATTATGTTCAATTGCTCGCAAAAATACTAAAAAGTAAATGAACACTTTACCAGTAAAAATTTGCAAGCAAAAATAGTGTTGTAATATATAGAAATACTTGAGTAGTTAATAGCTACTCCTGGGAAAATTGTATTCATTGCTATAAAAAGAATGCGATTTTAGGCATTTATAAATGTTTATTTTTAATAATATTAATAAAGAATTTCAGAAAAAATAGAAAAGCTTTTCGATTTATGTACATATATTAAAAGTATAAATTCCTTAAGATAAAAGTACATACCACCGTTTTGAACGTTAGGGGTTTGATAATTTTGAACAGTGTGTTTTCGTAAAGCGGGTTACGCAAATAAAGTTTGCAACGCCTCTAACGCGCAAAAACAAATTTGATTAAAAAGGTTAAAAAGATAAAGACATAAAAAGTTATATATAAAATTATTTCGAACGCTAGCCTCAAAAGTCTGGTGTGTAACTTAAGGTTTTGAAAGTGTTACAAGTATCAAACGCCTAACGTTCATTCGTAAAAGGCCTCTGATTTATAAAAATGCTTCTGTTTTTTTTAACAAAATTTAATTACACAGTGTTAATTCAGAAATGAATTCGCAAAAGAGTTAAAAAAATTTAATTTGTATAAACTAAAAATTTTTAGCAAAATTTTATTGAAATTGTTAATTCAGAAAGGTTTTTGAAAAAATATAAGTTATATAAATCTACATTGTATAAAAGATTTTTATTTAAAAAATCCTTTTATTTTGCATATTTTGTTTGTGATATATTTCTGAACTAATTGGGTTATCTACCGGCATATTGCAAAGTATCGGGTATCTAGGTACTTATAATATTTACAGTACTAAAACTATCAGCTGGTCTGTGAAAAGTGACCAAAATAAATAAATCGAAAAAATTCCTTTGGAAAAATTCTCTAAATTTTAGACATAAATGTTTATATATATCTTTCGAAATCCTAAAGTGCCTCTTAAACCTCTTATCTGTATATGTTGGTATTACATATTCAGAATACTCTTTTATGCAGTTTCTTACAGCCAGGCCCACGATATCGAAAGAAAACTTAAGCGAAAGAAACTCAGTCACTCACTGTGAATCTAAGCTGCGGCCAAGGTTGGCAACCGAAACGAATTTCGGTATCGGTATCAGTACCGGTAAAAAATTATTTGTCATTTCGGTATCGGTATGGATACCGGTATTTTAATTATATCGGTATTGGTATACCGGTATCAAAATATTAATTGCGGTATATATACCGGTATATACTTATACCGAAACTTAATAAAATTTGCGGCGTCTGGGATATGCCCACAGACATTGTCTGACAAGCTCAACTTCGCTCTGGACATTGTGTCTAGGTGGTGCCGGGAATTTGGACTACGTGCTAATCCTAGCAAGACGGAGTTGATGCTCTTTACGAGACGGTACAAGGTACCTCATTTCACTTTACCCAACCTAAACAGGGTTGGACTGCAGTTGAGTACCTCGGTTAAATATCTGGGTCTCATTCTGGACCCCAAGTTGAACTGGGGTCCGAATCTAGCTGAAAGGGCGCGTAAAGCTGCCTGTGCTATCTACTGCTGCCGAAGGGCAGTAGGGGCAAAATGGGGACTACGTCCCCGCGTGGTCCGCTGGATTTATTCGGCGATCATAGAGCCGAATCTTTTATACGGAGTAGTCTTTTGGTGGACTGCTCTCGACAAGTTCTGTAATGTCAGACTCCTTGATAAGGTCAGGAGGTCCGCGGCAATTCAGATTACTGGTGCATTACGGACCACCCCCACAAAGGCACTCTTTGTTATGCTGGGGTGGCTTCCGTCTAAGATTCTTGCTAGACAGCAGGCTAAACTGGTGGCGGTAAGACTTGACGCACTAACACGGTGGAATTTTGTACCCTCGGGGCACTCCTCTATTCTTTTGGAGGAACCTCGGATACGGGACAATATCGATTACACCTCACCGAGACTGGAACTGCGCAGAGACTTCCACGTGATGATCCCAAGTAGGGATTACTGGGCCTCTGGCGGGGTCATCCCCAGTGGATCGTGGGAAGTCTATACTGATGGTTCCAGGATTGGAGATAAAGTGGGATGTGGGATCTATTCGGAGATGCTCGCCCTTTCCATATCCCTTCGCCTCCCTGATTACTGCAGCGTTTTTCAGGCCGAAATATATGTCACGCTGCAAGGGTGATACTTCGGGGTGGTACTCCCACTGCCGGTATCACCATATTATCTGACAGCCAAGCGGCGGTCAGATCCCTGTAGAGTTTGACCACAAACTCCAAAATTGTCGGCGACTGTCGTGATGCCCTTGTGACACTCTCGAGACAGTGCGTCGTTAATCTGATCTGGGTTCCTTGTCACAGGAACATCGCGGGTAATTGTACTGCGGATGAACTGGCTAGGACGGGTACGTCTCTGCCGGAGGTTCATCCTCACGTGGAAGTGGGTATACCTCTTTCCTCCGTTAGGCTCCTTATTAGAAGGAGACATTTATTGGACGCGGACCTAGCCTGGTCGCTCGAGGAGTCTTGCCAAGTTGCTAGACTCACCTGGCCTAGGCTGGACTTGAGGCGTACCAATCAACTCTTTAAACTAGACCGCAGAGACATCTCTTCCGTTGTATCTATCCTCACGGGCCACTGCGTGATGGGCAGGCATGCGGAGAGACTGCGCTTGCCCGCAAATGACTTCTGTTGTGGCTGTGGGTCGGCTGAGGAAGAGGAGACTGTGGTCCACTATATTTGCCAGTGTCCATCTCTGGCTCGACGCAGATTTCTTACATTAGGATCTCCTTTTTTCGATGGCTTGACTGACCTGTCGATCCTGGATATTGGATCAATTGCCAAATTTATTAGGCTCTCTGGCTGGTTTCCAGCATAATTTTCTGAGGAAGTAGTGCTTCTTGTGTGGAGCCCCTGCCTATCAGGGCTCCCCACATCATGTGGTATCACAACGGGCCGCTATGCGTGCTCAAGTGTGCCTTGTAATTACGAGGCTGCCACTTCCTCCTATCCTATCCTAATAAAAAAATTAACAACTCGTTAGGATATAGGACAAAAAACTGGAAAGTTTATCACCCGCTATAGACTCATATTATTACAACTTTCAATATATTTTATTTGATAACTGGTCAGAGCACCCAAAAAATTAAAGAACTCCTACGTTTGAGTAAGAATTCCCACGTAAAGGAATGACAAACTTAGCCACTACGTACAACGAGCTGCTAAATTTTTATTATAAATAAGGCTGTATATGTTTAAATTGCTAATTCATTTATTTCAGTAAAAACTGGTGTTATCATATAGAAAATAACATACTTATATATAATACAAAATTTAATTTTGCAAACAAAAATGAATTAAAATACTTCATTCAAAAACAAAAGGGTAATACAAAGTATGTATTAAAAATCTTCACATTTAATAATAATTTAAAGAAAATTTTAAGACTATTTTAAGCTAGAAAAATCTACTACAATCTGTTCAATAGTTACATAAAAAATGGTTTTCAAATGAAATTCATATTTGTTTAAATAATAACACAATTTATTCCTATTATTCGTGTTTAATTCCAAAATATTTACATTTATCAAAATGCATTTCTTATGGGGATGAGCATGTCTTGATGGCCATTACGTTGGTGCTTAACCAACTCGTCAGGAGACTTTTCCCAAAATGGGATTCTCAGCTATTTTAAAGTATTTTAAACATAAGAATAAATCGTTCAAATGAACTATTTTGGAAAAGGCCTCCTTACTTCCATAAATCGTCATAATTTTTATAATTTATAAAGGCCAACACACAGCGGACCACCCCTACTCATGCAGTATACTGTGCTTGTGGACATTTGATTTAAACTTATTAATATCGTTTATTATTTCATAAACGGTTGGTGAGGCTAAAGAAAGAACTCTATCTATAATTCATTTTACGGTTCACTGAACAATCAAGTACAAAAGGATGTGCTCAAGTGGTCCGTAAAAATATGCGACTACTGGGAACCAAGTCCTTTATTTCATCAGAGCACCTCTCATAGTAGTACCGATAGAACGATGAAAAGCACGCTAATTGCGCTGATGCTGCAACGAATCGATACCCTACCATCGCTGATAAGCACCTTCGCCCTTTCCTATACACGGTCGAGAAGGCCCAAAATAGACTTTGAAGCACCGGCCTATACATGAAAGTTGTATTCCATATTAGATCTAAGTCTTGTAATTATTTAGAAAGTCAGATGAGATGAAGTATTTCTTGCACCGCTTCAAAAAACCGAGGCACTTGATAGCTTCTTTCGATACTCGAAATATGTGATCATTCGAACGGACATAACAATTAATTTTCATGCCCAGGACATCAAGAGCGTCCGCCTCCTCGATATTTACATTATTCATAATCAAAGATTGTAGGATTAAATCATCACAACGTCTGTGCGTGATAAAGCAAAATTGGGGTTTGCACGCATTAAATTCGTCCCTGTTCGCGAGACCCCACTCGGAGATTTTTCGTAGGTCATTTGAGAGCGTGTCATTCATATTCTGTCTTCTCGCCTCAATCTCCAAAAGGCTCGGCCTACGATGAAATGAATATGAATGACAAACGATACTGTTATCTGCGAAAGAGTAGAAAGGGTTGGAAGTTGAAAGGAGAAGATAGATTAGGAATAGTGTAGGAGACAGAAAAGAGCTATGCGGTACTCCCGAATTAAAACTTTAACTGGTTGGAAGTGCCACCGTCTATAAACCTTGTCTACAACCGTAGTCTCTGAGAAAGCTCGTTATGAAATTACAATAATGGTTACCGTCACCAAAGGCACCTAAGCCTCGTGTCAGACCCTATCAAACACCTTTGAGATATCTATAGCAACAACTTTGCTTTCACCAAAGCGGTCAACATACCCAATCCACCTCTCATGGGTGTAAGATCGTTATAACTTTAAACAACAAGTTAACAAGCAAATTTTTCATAAACATAAATGTTGCATGTAAGTAAACTTTAGCTTGTTTGTAATATTTGAGATTTTTATGTACCGGTATTGTATCGGTATTATACCGATATTATATCGGTATTATACCGGTATTGACGGAAACGGTATACAGATAATGGTATTTTACGCAAAAAATAATTTCGGTATCGGTATGAGTACCGGTATTCAATTTCAAACGGTATTTAAACGGTATCGGTATTAAAAACTGTATCGGTTGCCAACCTTGGCTGCGGCCCACTAATTATCACTTTATCGTTCGCTTTGCTTTACGTTACCAACGTAATGCAAATACACAACAAAGCTGCCATATCAACATATCAAGAAATAATCGCGAATATACACGAAAAAAGCGCTGAAATGCTTAAATTGTACAGTAAAAAATGCAACTGTGTACTAGTTTAACTTGACAGAAATGTAGTAAACAAACTTATTCCGATTTTGTTTATTTATGTATATGTGTGTAAAAAAATTTTGTGTTACCAATCGCATTTATTTTTGGCGACACAAAAATTAGTGTGCCGCAAATCAGCTGTTTGTCGCTTAAAACTACACGATTCGATATCGTGGGCCTGGCTGTTAATTTTTTTCAAAGAAATTTTATATTCTTTCATTATATTTAACTGCAAATTCAGAGCTTTTTGAGCTAGCACCTAACACTCAATTGTTTCAACATCGTTATCACAGTCCGAATCACTTGATGAAGATTCTACTATTGCAAAAATTAGCTGGCAAACATATTAAAAACAATTAATTCTAAAATTCCTTCACGGACATCATTTCTTCTTTAATTACCAAAAATATTCATCGCCGTTAACTTTGATCTAATTAAAGCGTTTCTGACGAAACAAAAATTAAATTATAAAAATATTGATCAGACCTTTCCTGGGGCTCGAACCTCGGGCTTCCAGCACATTAAAATCTAAAATTGGAAGCCACCTTCATTTCCTGCTACATCCGCTGACGTTAATGTTCTAGACCACGTGTTACTTAATTCAATTCCTTTTCACATCTGGTGCTGCTGATCCCAACCCAAACAAATACTGATTTTCTATAGCATACATACATTATATCCGTTTAAAAATTTACATTTATTTACAATTTCATAAAATATTTCTTTATTTTCAGCTTTTGTTTTTAATTGATTTGTAAACATAAACAGAAAACAACTGTTTGAAAAATTCTTACAAGTAAAAATTTTGCTAGTAACAATTTGCAAGAATTTTTTTCTCTCTCAATTTATTACTCTCTTTCGACGCTCTCTGGTTCAAATTTTTGGAGTTAATGAACACTTTCCAGTAACAATTGTTACAAATTTGTAATAATTTTAACTTCTTGAACACACCTAATGTTTCAATTCGTTTGCAACATTTAAACTGGAAATATTCCAGTTGCAAAAGAATTTGTTTTGATTGACGATTCGAAAAACGATGCTATTTTTTGTTTCATCACAAATGTGAGAAATTTCTCGAGTCGAGTAATACAGAAACGAGGCACAGATAGGGAAATAAATTTGCTTATATGGAGAAACTGAAATGAAACTCCTTTAGCAAAAAATGCTCCTATTAATGTCCAAAACCTCCTTAAACAACTCGAAAACTATCTTATTGAAAAAATTGTTAAAGCTGATGTAAAAGCATTTCACGAAATTTATGGTAGTTTTCTGAATGTAATTGGGCTTGCTTTTTCGATTCCATAGTTACATATGAAACTAAAAACATTATGATGAAAAATCTCCAGCACCCCAAAAGTTGAAGCTTTAAAGAGACTGGACTTGAGTCCTATCTTACCAAAAGGTCAACAATGTTTTTCAATTTACTATGCGATGATGGTCAAGATAAGGCGCAGTCATTTCTTTAAAGGATCGTACAGAGTGGAAAGACAACGCCATTTTTATTTCGATGAAAGAAAATGCTAGCCTTTTAAAAGTTGTAAATGACTGTGAAATTAAGAAAATGAGGAGAAAAACTAGTATTTGCTTAGATTAGTTGATGACCATAGAAGAAATTTCCAGGGGTTTATAAGGCTAATATTGCAAAAATGGCTATCGATAATTTTAAAAATATATAATAATTTGTACCTAATATCCAGTTATATTAATTTTTTATTTATTTGTTTTATTAAATATTTTTATTTTTAAATAAACAATGAATATCACGCCGAAATTTTATTACACTATCGCAACCTCTAAATATTGACCTATTGTACTCAAATTTTGTCTCAACATTTCTAAGCACTGTTCGAATGAAACCGGCTCAGGCTCCACAACCGAATATTCGATACTTATGTATTTTGGGCCAACCTGATGTAGATACTAAACAATGAATATGACATTATATAAACTTTTTGTGTATTTTCAGTCCTAGAGGAGAGCAACATTTATTTTTAAAATTAAATTTTTTTTTCAGTCACATGCAAATTTTTTGCCGCCCTAGGCAGGTGCATAGTATTCCTATTCGTAAATCCAGGACTGATCAAGTATGTACAAGTGCGGATGTAATTTTTATTCTGTATGTTAAAAAACGAATAAAATTTGTAAAAAAATATCAAAATATCATTTCATTTTGGACCTTAAAAGGTAATTGAATTAATCTAATACAGTAATAAAAATATATATGTATGTACCCTTTGTTTGCACGATTTTTTTTACACGGTATTTTCTGGAACGTAACTACCGTGTAAAAACAGGATTTAGTGTACTTTTGGTACACTGATAGCACTATTACATATCAGCAGATGATTTTAGTGTTTACTTCTAAAGCCTATTTAGTCAAACGTAGAATTCGTAAATGTTGCGTAAATGTAAATGTAGCGTAAACGTAAATGTAGTTGCACTCAGAGTACCAAATCGTTCACCCACTTTTCACTTATGAGTGGACTTGTGCATTTAGTTTTTATTTTTTTTTCTCCTCACACATGTTTGTAGAAACAGAAAATATTTTGCTTTGCTCTTTTTCATGTATGAAAAAACAGAAAATATTTTGCTTTGCTCTTTTTCATGTGTGAATATTACTTTTTTTTTCTTTTTTGACGCATATTCATTTATGAAAAATTACAATTTTGACGAATACTGTTATATGAGCATATTCATTTATGAAAAATTACAATTTTGACAAATACTCTTTTATGAGCATGAATATTTTTTTCACACACTTACTCGCTCACGTATACTCGCTTTGCTTTTCAAGCAGAGTACCAAATCCCTCACTCACTTTTCACTTTTGAGTGGACGTGTCCATCAGTGGTGCCAACGTTTTGTAACCAGAGCGCGCTGGTCTCCGCGCCAAATAACATCGTTGACAAATATTTATAAGCAAAACGTGCCGATTCCCAACGCGCTAAATTAAATTTTAATAAAAGTCGACCCATATATTAGAACAAATACGGTATTTATTGAAACAAAATAAGTAATATCGATATACATATTTGTTTTTGAATTTAATTCAGGTACAAAAAGTAGATTCTTACAAACTAACAAAGAACAAAAACTTAATATATGGTATACCAATAAAAATTTAACTGTTTTGTACCTAAAATTTTACTTGGTTACTTTAAATAATCACTCTAATATTAAAATAGGGACTCAGTATTTTTTTATTTAATATTAAACTTTTAATATTTAATAAGTCTTTTTGATATTATAAAATTAAGGTAGAAAAGTAAAGTTAAGATTGATCATAGCCAATTTCATTCAAACCGTTTAGCTCATCTTCTGGTCATAAAACCAGAATAATTCGAAGGGTGTAATACTTCGAATTATTATGATTAATATTTGAATTAATTTTCGCATATACATCCAATGAAATATCATAATTTTCACAAGATTTTTTTATCTTAGGCCATATTTAATGTGTATTAAAATATAGACTGTGTTAAAATAAATTTTGTTTCTTATTTTTAATTTAAAATAATTCATTAAACACTAAAAGTTCTTTCTGGATTTGAAAAAATTATATAAAAAAGAATTATAATAAATTTATAACTAATGAAGACAACTTGGTAAAACGATTGGCATTAAGAGAATTCTTAAAATTGTGGACCTCAATCCAAAATGATAATTAACATTGTTGTTTACCATTATACAAACTATACATATATGTATATGTACTTATGTAGTCAAAAATAATTTCACTAAAGTATTGTGAAAAACACTAAAAGTATACAATATAGAGCGAAACGAAAAAATTTCCAGCGAAACTATACTTGCGTTTTGATTTGTTGATATTTAAATAAATTATACAAAATTGTTTTTATAAAAAATGTTGGATTGAAGTGGTTTATTAAGTTTATTAAAAAAGTGCAAATTTAGCGCGTTTTTTATTAAACGCGCTAAGACGAAAAAAAACGCGTTTTGTAAGGTTAAATCGCGCTAAATCTAGCGTGAAACGCGCTAAATTGGCACCGCTGGTGTGCATTTAGTTTTTATTTTTTTTCTCCTCACACATGTTTGAAAAAACAGAAAATATTTTGCTTTGCTCTTCTTCATGTATGAAAAAACAGAAAATACCTATTTTACTTTGCTCTTTTTCATGTGTGAATATTACTTTTTTTTCTTTTTTGACGCATATTCATTTATGAAAAATTACAATTTTGACGAATACTCTTCTGAGCATATTCATTTATGAAAAATTACAATTTTGACAAATACTCTTTTTTGAGCATGAATATTTTTTTCACACACTTACTCGCTCATGTAAGTTAATGTAAATGAAACTATTTTTACTAGTACTACTTGAGGACTTCTTGTAAATAAAACTAGTTGATGTGAGTGCTGCTTGAGGACTTCTTGTAAATAAAACTAGTTGATGTGAGTGCTGCTTGAGGACTTCTTGTAAATAAAACTAGTTGATGTGAGTGCTGCTTGAGGACTGAATTCTTTATTTTCAAAAATCGATCTTAAAAACTAAATTTTTACAAAAATTACTTACAACTAGAAATCAATACAAATACAAAAACTCAATAAAAGAAATTACAAAAAGTGACATAATTTTAAAATTGTTTACTTAAACAAAAATCCACTTAACAAATACAAAATTTCATTGTTTACAAAATTAATTGGAAAGCAATATTATTTTAGTTCCTGGTTTAATAAACTCGACTCAAAAATGCAATGCAATAAAAAAAGAACATTTGTAAATACTTTACTTGTGTGGTTTACTTGTGTGGTCTTATTGCGACACTTACAGCCAGGCCCACGATATCGAATCGTATAGTTTTAAGCGACAAACAGCTGATTTGCGGCACACTAATTTTTGTGTCGCCAAAAATAAATGCGATTGGTAACACAAAATTTTTTTACACACATATACATAAATAAACAAAATCGGAATAAGTTTGTTCACTACATTTCTCTCAAGTTAAACTAGCACACGGTTGCATTTTTTACTGTACAATTTAAGCATTTCAGCGCTTTTTTCGTGTATATTCGCGATTATTTTTTGATATGTTGATATGGGTGCTTTGTTGTTTATTTGCATTACGTTGGTAACGCAAAGCAAAGCGAACGATAAAGTGACAATTAGTGGGCCGCAGTTTAGATTCACAGTGAGTGACTGAGTTTCTTTCGCTTAAGTTTTCTTTCGATATCGTGGGCCTGGCTGTTAGTTTTTAAAACAAAAGCAATAATAAATTTAGGGTAAATTAGTTCTTCGAACCCACTATTTAAAAACACTTAAAAACTGAAGAGGGCAACGTAAACAAAAAGTCATAAAAAAAGAAAATAATAAAAAATATTTTTTTCGTTAACTCTTCCCCCTCTAAAACGATCGTCTCGATCGATAAATCAAAAGTAGGGAATTTGAGTAATTCTTGAAACTGAATAGCCACTGAGCTCGTTATTTTTTAGAGGGACATTTTGAGGTGGTAAAACAATACTTGGGATATTATTTGGAAGAGGTTGATTTTCTCTAAATTGATGTTTCCTATTCATACGTGAAATGACAAATACTATAATGACCATGGCAATGATAATTACCGAATATCCTATCACATCAGACCATTGACTTTGAAGATTTAGAAGGGCAATTGCCTTCGTATTATTCACGTGCATTTCTTTAACCAATTCCAAAGAGAGAGCCTCCTCGATATGAGAGTTGTCCATCTTTGGTTGCACTATTGCGGGCAGGGGGTCAGAAAAAGTTACTTCCGTTAGACTGAAAACTCTACCGTTCACGTTTATACTTTCATTAGAAAATTTTACGAGAAAGGTACCATTCAGGTTATAAGTTTCCTCTCCAATAAAAATTGTGCCATTAAATTGATTCAGCAAAAGAGCACCAGGTACTATTTCCTGTACTCTAGGTAGATGGTTATCGTTTATCATTGTGCAATTTGAAGGTTTGCTCTGGATTAAATTAGATAAGCATGTTGAATTGCTAATATCTTCGATTTCTTCGTCCTTGCACAGCATCAGCTTGTTATGGCTCTTGCATTCTTTCCTAATACCGAACGTTTTCTTGCCACACCTCAGAATATCCTTAAATTCAATCTTAGCACTAATATGATTTGATCTCACAGAGGTCACTATCAGGTGGTTACAAGTTTCTTTCCTGGTTGTGGGAATACTGACAATGTAAAGAAGAGAATTATGGTTAGCGGCTATTTTTATTTCACTGAACTCAAACGATTCCTCAATATTCACGTAAGTAATATTTTCAGTATCCACAAGATTTCTGACCATATTCATCTCATCGCTAGACAGAATAAATGAATTCAAAACTCCCACTTTTGCCCAATGGATGGCGTATTGTAAATTAATTATTTCCTCCTTGATTATTTCCAATTTATATTTTAATCTATTTACTAGAGAGTCTATTGATCTATCAGATTTTAAGATTTCGTTGGTTTTCTGCGTTATTTCATTCATCCTTTCTAAAGTCATTCTATTGATTATTACCTGTCTATTATTGTTTTCTAGGGCATTATTTATTTTCTGTTCTATAATTTCGAAGTCATCATGGTCGGGGTTGCCAGCCACCCATTTCCATGCGGAACCGATGAAGTTCAAGGATCGTTTGTTTCTGGGCTTGAGGTATTCCAGATGATTTTTAATTTGGTTTATATCAAGGATGAGGAAAGGATAGATGGGATGGGATGTGTTAACGTTTGACCTTATAGTTGAATAAATGTTCTCTGTCAGCATTTCATAGTTTTCCAAGTCAACCACGTGAATTATCTTCACCGTACCTGACTGCATTTTACCGAAGCCGACATTAATTGCTACTATCTGTGAATTAGTGTAGTCCAAAATTTTAACCTCTCCTAAAACGGTTTCCAAAACCACCAAGCTAAAGAAAAAGAAAAAAAAGAAAAACTTAACTTTTAATATTACCCTTGTGAACCATTCTTCCTGATTCAGTAAAAACGACAGTATCTCCATTCTCCTTTACAATCTCCTGTTTGTAATTCTTTGACAATTTTGTTCCTAACCTCTTATTTTGTTTTACAAATATTTTATCTCCTACATTATAGTTCTTTGGTTCCTTCCTATTCCTATTATGATAATTCAAATCTGATAACTGCTTTTTCCTAAGATCCTCAATCATTTGTGTCATCTCCTTCTCGCGATCTGCCGGCTCATTGTAAGATTTTTTCCCAAAAAAGGCTTCAAATGGTTTTTTACCAGTTGTCGAATGAATTGTATTATTATATTCGAAAATGGATTTACCCAGAAGCTCGGAAAGATCTTTATGAACTCCCTCTGATTTAATACATCTCATTATCTCTGATAATGTAGAGTGAAATCTCTCAATTTGTCCGTTGACGGTACTAGCGTATGGAGGTATACGGAAAATTTTCACATTAAACTGATTCTCCATCATAAATATTATAGCTTTCGAATTGAAGGACTTTTCATTGTCCATTACAACCGTTTCTGGCATACCAAAATTCAAAAGTATCTCTCGCAATGGTTGTTTAACATCTTCTGTAGCTCTTGATCTTAAAATTTTTGCTTGGGCGTATTTAGTCAATTTATCTATGGCTGTTAAAATAGATTTCCCTTCGGTAATATAAATATCAATGTGAACTATCTGTCCGGGGAACTGTGGTATTGGGGTTTCCTGAATAGAAATCTTATTGGGATGTCGGTCATATTTGTTTTCTTTACAAATTCTACATGATTTTACTATTCTCTTAACCTTTGCCATCATTTGAGGGAAATAGTATCTCTCCAAGAGTTGCGTTTTATTCTCTTCAGCGCTCCTATGGGCTCTATTATGTTCGTTTATGATTTCTACTTCCTGCTCCGACTCGTTGCGAATGTCTGTAACCATTTTTCTGGTGTAAAGAACTCTATATCTATCGAAGCGTTCCGCGAATATTTCTTGTGCTATTCCAAGGATAGCATCTGTAGTTTTCACGCAATTTATTACAGACGGGTTAAGGTATTTTTCGAATATTTTTTCTAACCTTTCTCTGGAGAAATCTGGTTCCAGTATTATGTGCCTATGGTATGTTGGAAAGACAATTTTAAATTCGTATGATGGCGTGCTGTGTGGTTCAATAATAATTTGATTTTTAAATGCATTTATTGGGGTTTCTGTGTGTTTAATACAATTGATAGGTGAACTTTGAACGCTGTGTTGGGTCGCAGCTGTCGAATCCATGTTGTTTATTGCTTGTGGGGGTCTGGATAGTGCATCCGCCACTGCGTTAGCGCTTCCAGGTTTGTACAATAGCTCATAATTGTACTCTTCTAACGTAGCTTTCCATCGCCTTAATTTGCTGTTAGTGTTTGTGTTTGATAAGGCGTGCGTTAGGGGTTGGTGATCCGTAAATATCTTTATCCGTGCTGCACCATAGAGGTAATTCCTGAGGCTTTTGAGTGCCCATACGATTGCCAACATTTCCTTTTCATTTGTGGCATAGTTTTCTTCGGATTTGTTCAAAGTTCTGGATATGAATGTTATTGGCCTTCCCTCTTGTTCCAGAACTGCACCGATTGCATAATTTGATGCATCTGTAGTGAGATGAAACTCCTTTTGAAAGTTCGGGTATGCTAACATTACATCCTTTGATATCAACGTGTTCTTTATTTTATTAAATGCTTCCAATGCTTCGTTGTTTAAAGTTATCATAATCTTACTAGACATTGATTTGGACATTCGTCCCTCCTCCCCTCTCAAAAGAGCCGTTAATGGCTTTGCAAGTTTGGCGTAGTCTTTTATAAACCTACGATAAAAACCTGACATACCGAGAAATGATCTTAAGTCTTTTAAGGTCTTTGGGATAGGAAATTTATTTATTGCTTCCGTTTTTTGAGGATTGGCTTTAATTCCCGATGCAGATATTATGAATCCTAAGAATTCCACTTCTGACTTCAGAAATTCGCATTTATCAAGTTGTACCTTCATATTTGCCTTCTCCAATGTATAAAATATTTTCTTGATATTTTCCAGATGTGATTGTTCGTCCTTTCCGAATATGATAATGTCGTCAATGTAAACATGACATATTTTCCCTATATGGTACCTTAGTATATCGTCTAAGCACCTTTGGAAAATTGAAGGCGCGTTTCTCAAACCAAATGGTAATCGAGTAAACTCGTACTTTCCATTATTGATTGAAAATGCAGTCTTCTCTATATCTTCTTCCCTTAGTGGGATTTGATGAAATCCACTTTTAAGGTCCAATACGGTAAAAAATTTATTTTCTCCTAGTTGAGATAGGACTTCATTTATTTCGGGAATGGGGTAGCGGTCCGGGACAGTTATCTTGTTGAGCTTTCTATAATCTATTACAACTCTATACTTTTTAACACCTGAGGCGTCCATTTTTTTTGGTACCACCCAGACTGGTGAGTTGTATGGAGACTTTGAAGGTCTAATGATACCTTGATCAAGTAATTCTTGAATTTGTTGTTCGACTACATCTTTTAAATGTGTTGGGTAAGGGTAGCATCTGGAATAAACAG
Source organism: Metopia argyrocephala (assembly GCA_963576795.1). NCBI lineage: Eukaryota > Metazoa > Arthropoda > Insecta > Diptera > Sarcophagidae > Metopia > Metopia argyrocephala. The sequence goes on along the minus strand of OY756210.1, from coordinate 73,855,974 downwards.
GATTATCCGTAGCTGTTCTTATTTCACCCTTTACTGCTGTCGTATAGGTGAGTCGCTCATTGGGCTCGGAAAAAAGGCTTGGAAATTCTTTAACTAATTCTTCAACTTTAATTTTTTGCCTCTCTGTCATATGGTTCGTTCTTAAAGGGATGTTTTCTGGGGTTTGTGAAATATTATTTACGTTTTCCGAAACGTACTGCTTCAATATTATCCTAATGTTATTTTTAATTATCATTAAGTTCCTATCCGTATAAATAACGGCTGAGAGTTGTTTCAGACTGTCATTGCCCAATATTGCATGAAATGACTTAAGGTTTGGCAAAGAAAAAAATTTTAGATTCAAAGATCTGAGTCCGAAAAGATTTATAAAGGTGTGGTGTGTAATTTTAAGTTTTCCTCCAGCGGAATTCGCGTAAAATGGCTTTTCATTAGGGATGGCTTTTTTAATTAGTGATGGTTGTACGTAGTTTTTATTAGAACCGGTATCAACTAAAATCCTTAATATCTCTCCGTGCTTCGTCCTTGCTTCAAAATAAGGCAAAGACGAATCGCTTATCCTAAAAAAATGAACATCTGAAAGTTCTTGTTCATCAATGGGTTCCAGTTGAAATTCTTCCTCATACTGGGGAATCTCATCGCAGTATTCCTGAAAAGGTTGTAGTTCTTCTTCTGATTCGTATGATTCTAATTCCTTGTTGTATTCAATTTCGTCAGCCATATTACTATTTGTTATTATATTGTAATTTTTTTGGAATTTGTTGGGTTGGGATGTTGGTAATTGTGGTGGCCTTTTTCCAAAAAATCTATCATTATTGTTTGGCCTGTTCATATAATTAACATTCCTGGATTGAATTGATTGGTCGACTTCCATAGGTACAGGTTTAGGTAAGGGTTTAGGAGCAGTTGGTCTTGATGGAGGTGTTGGAAAAGTGTTCCGATATTGTCTTTGAAAATTCTGTGATTGATCTGCATTTGGAAAGTTTCTGTAGTGGGGGTATTGTTGTTGGGTTACCTGTCTATTGGGGTAATGATTTGTGTAATGGGATTGGTATTGGTTTATGGGTGGATTATTTCCAAAAGGTTGTGATATAGGTGGAAGGGTTCTTGCAAGTGTCTGAGTTTTATAATTTTGATTCCTATGAACTGTTTGTGAGCTTCTAAAATTTTTATTTAAGGCATGGTCCGTTCGAAAGTTCTGATTTTGAAGTTTTAGGCAAAGATGTAATGCCTGTGGTAGACTGTTTGGTTCCCGTATGCACAAGAGCCCGGAAAGGTCGCCTCCCAATCCTCTTATGAAGGTATCCAGTGCCTTATCGCGGTACGTTTGGATAAGCACTTCCATAGCTTCTCTTCCTATAGTCATGCAGTTGATATTACTTATTATCAGTGATAAATGTGAATAGACCTCCTGATAAAATTCTTGAACTGATAAATTTCCCTGTACAAGCGTGGTAAGCTGGTACTCCAGTGTCCCTATGCCTCTTTTGTCAGCATAGTGTATTGTGAGACAACGTGAAATTGCCTCCCAACACAATGGAGTGTTATAAGACTCAAGTGCTGAGTCTGCAGCTCCAATTATTTTATTTCTAATCACATTCAGAATGGCGAAGTATTTTGGGGTGCCCTTCTGTGACTGACAAATATTTAATACCCGTTCGACGCTTTTCCTCCAAGAGCTAAATCCGGAGTGATCTCCTGAAAACTCTCTCAAGCAACGTACGATGTCTGGCACTTTGTCCAAATCGGCAAGATCTTCCCTATACTGTTCCTCGATACCCTGATCACCTACCATTAAATCCGAATTTGGATTCAAAATATCTCCTACCAAATTCCTACATTGTTCTCTACATAATTGGGTTACCAAGTTTGTTATCGTCGCCTCTAATTCAGTGTAATTTTGGGGGTTACTAAGTGGGCTTTGAGAATCATTTGACCCAGTAGGTTGAGGGTTACTCAGAACAGGTGGTCTTATTAAATTATTTGGGTTAGGCATTATATCTTATTTACTATTATTAGTTATTTATTAAAAATTTATTAAAATATTTTTTCTTTATAGTTAGATTTTATGCAAGACTTTACTAGCTTCACAAGTAAAATAATAATTTCAAAAATTAATTTATTTTTCGATTTTTTCTTTATAAAAAAATTTCGATTTTTTATAATCAATTTTTCTTTTATGTTTTAATAATTATTTTATTTGGATAATTTACTTTTCTCTAAAGTAATTTCTAAAATTTTCTGATTTTTTTTTTTTTTTTATAATCAATTTTCTTTTTATGTTTTAATAATTATTTTATTTGGATAATTTTCTCTAAAGTAATTTCTAAAATTTTTTGATTTTTTTTTATAATCAATTTTCTTTTTAATTTTAATAATTATTTTATTTGGATACTTTACTTTTTCTCTAAAGTAATTTCTAAAATTTTCTAAAAATTTTTTTTTTTTTATAAACAATTTTTTCAAACGATTTTTTCTTTATAATCAATTTCGTAGAAACTTTAAATTTTATTTTCATTAATTTTTAATTAGTTTTTTTCTAAGCAAATAAGTTAAGATTTAAAATTGAATTGAATTTATTTACTCTTTTTTTTTATATTTTTCAATAATAACTTACAGCAACATAATTATTTCCATGTTAGCCGCCTGTTCTTCCTTCTTGATTTTGGTTTTTTTTCTCTTCTTGGCTTTTTCCTCTTGGCTGTTCAAGTTATTCTTCCCTCTTGGAATTTATGGATAGCTTTCCCTTTTTAAGGAATTTTTGATCTTATTGTTTTTCACTTATTTAATTTTTTATTTAATATTTTCTTTGTAAAATTTTTATTTATTTTTTCACTTGAATAATTTTTTGTTTAAATATTTTTCCTTTTTTTATAAAATTTTTAGAGTTTCTTATTATTTTCACTTATAAGATTTTCACTTGTGCTATTAAGAACTTTTTGTGAGAAAATTTTTGTTTTATTTTTTTCGTTGGGCGCCAGTTAATGTAAATGAAACTATTTTTACTAGTACTACTTGAGGACTTCTTGTAAATAAAACTAGTTGATGTGAGTGCTGCTTGAGGACTTCTTGTAAATAAAACTAGTTGATGTGAGTGCTGCTTGAGGACTGAATTCTTTATTTTCAAAAATCGATCTTAAAAACTAAATTTTTACAAAAATTACTTACAACTAGAAATCAATACAAATACAAAAACTCAATAAAAGAAATTACAAAAAGTGACATAATTTTAAAATTGTTTACTTAAACAAAAATCCACTTAACAAATACAAAATTTCATTGTTTACAAAATTAATTGGAAAGCAATATTATTTTAGTTCCTGGTTTAATAAACTCGACTCAAAAATGCAATGCAATAAAAAAAGAACATTTGTAAATACTTTACTTGTGTGGTTTACTTGTGTGGTCTTATTGCGACACTTAGTTTTTAAAACAAAAGCAATAATAAATTTAGGGTAAATTAGTTCTTCGAACCCACTATTTAAAAACACTTAAAAACTGAAGAGGGCAACGTAAACAAAAAGTCATAAAAAAAGAAAATAATAAAAAATATTTTTTTCGTTAACTTGTACATGGTACAATCATTGACAAGGTAAACTCGGTTTACCAAAACAAATTCATATGTTTTTATTCTATGTGTCAAAGTTTTTCGTTTGCTTTATTTCTCTCATTCTTCTTGTTTGAATGTTGATTTAAAACGAACGTTAATTCTTTTCTTGCTAAAAGTGATTGCGATAAGTGATTTTTTAAGTTATTACAATTTAAAATTTAAATCAAAAATAGAAATACATAAGTTATAAATAATTATATATTTCATATATTAAGTGCAAACTTTTTTTAAGAGTGATATAAGTGATAAAAATTTTATAATTTAAAAAAAAAATTATTCTCACTATTTATTTCATATTACCTTTTTCATGTGTTTTATTTTTGTATTGTTTGTTTTGCTTTGGTTTTTCCTTGACTGCTGTGTTGCATTTTTTTGACGTTAAAGATGTAAAATGCACAGAGTTGTATCAGATTTCAAACCAGTTTTACCTTGTCAATGATTGTACCATGCTCATGTATACTCGCTTTGCTTTTCAAGCAGTGTTGCCACTGAAAAAAATTTAATTCTACCAAAATTTCTTTCAAAATCTACCAAAAACCATTTAAGAATACATTTTTGAGATGGAAAACAATTTTTATTAACACCTTTACATGTGTTGGTACATATAAATAACTAAAAATAAAAAATATAACGAAAAGTATACAGTTCTTCGAATATACATATAAAAAAATAAACATATAACAAATACAATTCAATTTCTTAACAATACATAATAAAATAATTAATACCCAGAGGTAAAAAAGAATTCAAAATTTGCAAATTTTAGCTGTTTGAAATTTCGGTCGATTTCGAATTTGTTTCTCAATTTGGTTTTGATTAAGGAAAGTGTTAAAAATTTTTGTTCAGCTGCTGCAGAACTATGCGGAAGAGAAAATAAATTAAAAACAAAGTTGGTTAATTCACCAAAACTTTTCTCATTTAAACCGTTTCCAATTGTACTAACTTTAATATTATAATATTATATATTTAATATTATAACTAAATAATTGAATGTTTAATTCCGTTGAAAGATTTGTTTCTGTTAATCGCAACAGTATCCACTGTGTGATAATAATATCAGAATCACAGTCTATAAGATTAGAACATTTTAAAACGAGAGACAATTTATATAGGCAAGTCTTCTTTTGACAATACTTATTTAAGAGTAATTATTTGTAACAATTTAATATCTTCTCGATTAAAATCAAATCTAGCATTGATTTGGTTTAGTAGTTTAATATAAAATTACAAAATCTCAAGTTTAACATCAAACACTTCTCCCGGGTTAAGATTTTTAGTAAGATACATTTCGGCTTTTGTACCGATAAAAATTTTTGAAACATTAATGTGATTATTAGAATTTTTAAAATCAGTTTAAGTGTTGTGTATTAAATCTTTTTGATAAAATTGCTTAATATGAATAAAAAGTTAGATTTAATGCTTGAATATAAATACGGTAATCCTGAACTTCCGACTGAAATTCCTTATTAAGATTGTTTATATATATATACATATCGTTGGTCTCAGGTAGAAAGGCCCTAACTCAAATAATTTAAAATTTACAGGAGGCTGTAAAAATACAACAGATACTGTAATTATTAATATATAACTTTTTATTAAATGCTGTACAATTGCTTGTAATAACGTTATTTTTAATAATATTGTAAACATTCTTTGTGAGGAGCGGAATATTTCTAAAATGCATTGGATTTACTGAAAAAAAGTAAGTTTTGAAAAAATGCGAGTTAGGGCCTTTCTACCTGAGACCAACGATATATATATATATATATTCTGATAAAATCTACCAAAATCATATTCAGCCTACCATCCTACCAAACGAAAAATTTTCTACCAGTTTTGGTAGAAATCTACCAATTGTGGCAACGCTGTTTTCAAGTGACAAATTCAAATTTACAATTGTACGTATGTATGTATATACAACAACAATACTCTTCTATTTGGGATTTTTTTATGTAATTGTTGTATTGCGTGTTCGCGACAGGCAGGCATCAAAAATTCAAAAAATTTATGAATGCATTACAACAACAACGTCATGAAACAATTTTGCTTAGAAAAATATGAACGTTCGCGTGTGAAAAAAAAATTTGTGCTGCTCATTTATGTGCATGAAGAAAATAAAAAAATTTCTTTACTCTTCATATATGGACGCTTAGAAAAAAATGAATGCAAAAGTTCGCGTGTGATTTTAAGAAAATAAATTTTGCGTGATTCATGTGCGTGAAGAAAAATAAAAATTTTTAAAAATCGCATTCTTGATAATATTCATAAATGTTAGTTTTTGAGTATTCATAAATGGAAAAATTTGAACTTATCCAAACGTAAAATCGTGTCAGCTGTTTTGGTCATACATAAACATTAAGATGGCAATTCAGTTTGTTACTTTTTTTTTGATTGTTTGAAAAAGTACGGAAATATGTGCACATTACGCGAAAAAAGTACGAAAATTATTTAAATGGTAATAGTTTAAACTTTTATATATACATTTTAATAATATTTGAAGCTTAAGGTATCTTAAATAAAAATTCTTTTATTTTTATATATACACATATAAATGTGTATGTACAATATATACGGTGGCCATATTTCTTAAACCAAAATACAGAACAAGGAAATATTTGACCAGTAACAACTATAAAATGCAAACAAGCAACCTTCATAGGCATGTATTTATTGTATTTATTATTTAAATGCAAAATTAACAAAATAAAAAAAAATAAATTAAACTAACCCTGCTGTTAGGTTTGGACCATTTTGGTCAATTTATTTTTTTGGTTTTGCTTTGACTGGTGCAACGTACCAACATAAAACGTTTGCTATTGGAAAACTTTCAACCAAACATAATAAAATAGAACTTAGAAAAATAAAAAATTACGAACCTTAGGACCATTTTGGTCCGTTATTGTTTTTATATTAAATCATCTCACTATATGGTAAGCAAATGATCTTTCGTTGCAATTTACATATAAACATATTGCATATGGTGCATTTGCTATCGCACCTTATTTTGCAGCAGCTGCAGATTCCACGGTTTCTAGTTGTTGTAATTTTGGTAAACCGCATGTATATACTGTACAATCAGAAGCTAATGTTTTTATTTCGGTAAGAAGTTCAGCTGAAAATGTATTTGCAGGGAGCTTAGATCTTTGTGTCATGTAGTCTGGAGTTAAAGATAAAGCTAACTGCCTCAAAAATGTTGCTCTCTTACGATTTTTGTCCACTGGCGCGCACGAAACATCAATTCCAGAAAACAATATGGCAATCAAAATCAAAAATTAAAAAATAACTAAAGTTTTGTGAGATCATTAAATAAGTACATAGCTTGCATACATACTATGTATGTACATAATTTTTAATATATTTTTTAAACTCTTTACAATTTATATTATAGTTTAATTTAGTGACAAAAATGGCTTCGATGGTTTCCATTTTCATTTGAGTTTTTTCATTGGTCCATATATTTCTGTTGGAGCATTTAAACCTGGTAAACACAAACTAAACTTGACAACTGTCAAAATTTTTTTAAATTTATGTTTCTTTCTCTAAAATGTGCATACATATGTATATACTTATATGAAATGTATTGCGTATGAGAAGAAGCCTGTCTCTGCTTAAGAGACTCCTCTTAACCCAAAGGTGTTAATCAAAACTACAAATACTACTCTGAGGCATGAAAATACAGAACAAATACTAAACATTAAATGAAATACAGAACATTTTTATGTTTTTCCCTAATAAATAATTTATACAGAACACGGGTTTGAAATACAGAACTGTTCTGTATAATACAGAACGGATGGTCACCGTATGTGCATGTATGTAATGTACGAGTATTATAAACTCAATATAAATAAAATAAATTTTTTGCAGAAGAAGTAGCGAAATATCGATTAAAAAAATAAAGATACTCGTATTAAAAAGTATCCTTGGCTTGGATAGTTATTAATATTTAATTAAAAAAGTCGAAAAACCAGAATAATAGAATAACTTTTATATGCAATTAAATTATAATTCTGGTTTTCCACTTACATACATATATTACTACAATGTATTGTGGTTATAGGTACATACATATATATTATGTATATTAAATACATATATTTTACGTATATGTTATATATATACATTTAATATATATGTACGTACCAAAATATGTAAGTACCAAAAAAATAAAGAGTAAAATTACCCCCATATTGTTCCAATTACAAACAGCCCAACACTGCTTGGCTAATGTCACGTAAAGTAACGCAGAATTCTATTTTCAATAGGTTGCTAAGATACGTTTACATTACTCTACGCTTGAGTAACCACTTGTATAGCTTCTCATATAACAGAAACGATCAGCTGACACGACTACATTTACGGGTTTACGTTTCGCTAAATAGGCCTTAAGCTAGAATACTCTAGTTTCCACTTTTCTTGGAAATTTCGATGTTCGTGAACAATTTTTTGTTGAGTTTTGTTGTCGATAAAGGCATACTGAATACAATGGGTTGATATATGTAAATTAAAAATAATAAAAAAAAATTCATTTTGAACATTTTTTTTAACATTTACTCAAAGGAATTCCTCATCGACACTTTCAAAACCGATAAATGACTATGACATATTGCAGAACGTCGTAAACCACAAATAACTTTTTGACTATCCAACAAGTTGTATGATATGCCAAAACTTTGTGTAGAAGAGTACCTAGTGCTAATTTATTTAAATATTCGATAATGAGAGAAAATACTAATTGAAAGTCGTATGGCCTTCACTGTTTTCTAAAAAACGTTAAAAACTAAAGAATTTTCACTAGATCTGTGTAGTGTTGTTGTTTTTAAATGTTTGAAATATAAAAAACAATTTTCCAATTTATTTAGAAACAATAATAACAACATTTTCATTTATCTTTTTTGACAACTAATGTTTTTATTCTGTTTTATTTTTTTACACCAAATATGTAAACACAAAATGCTTTGTAGTACGATATTCATACATACATACATAACTGGCCTTTACAACCCTGTGTCAGGATTACGGCCTAGCTTCTCGCAGCACTCATGTTGTGTGTGTAAATTTTTATCCATGAGTACCGGGACCTACAGTTTAATGTCGACTCCGAACGACAGACTTTAGAAGCTTGTTCATGGCATTTAATTATTCTCAGAGCTTTTGCCAGAAGACTGCTGAGAGTTAGTCGCCGAAAGAAATATTTTTTCATATTTCTTTTTTTTAAGATGTCGGAGCTGGGTGTCGAACCCAGGGCTCATATCTTAGTAAGCCAACACACTAACCACTAGACCACGGCGATATTCATATATACTCATTTTAAAAATTCACATAGAATTCCGTATTATATACCCTCAGATTTTTTGTACGTAAAGTCGTACAGTATAAACTGTTCTTTTTATTGCTTAAAGTTTTCAAATTAATTACTACGTTAATAACAAATTTATATTTTGATTTGACATACAATTTAATTGGTTTAATGGTCACCCTGCTTGAAATTGTTCTTCGATTTCTTTTTCTTTATGATATCAAGTACCATCTCTAATTTTTAGTACAGTTGACAGTTGTATATTGTTCTATTAAATATTTTTAGCACGTCACTGGTTGTGAATTTGTGAAAAATATTTTTTGTGTGCAAAAGAACATAAAGAAAGTTTGATTACGCCTTTTTTTAAATTGTTTATATATTAAAGTAATATGTGTAATGGTAAATAAAATTTTATCCACTTTACTGTATCACTAATTTATCACCTGAAGCAATAAATTAAAAAATTTATAAACTAAATATATAATAATGTAAACATATTTTTCTTTGTTGCAAGTGCCCGTCTAATGAGCACCAACATACATACATATACCAATTAAATCATATTTCGTGAATGTGTTTGTTAGCAAAATTAATACAGTTGTTTGTACTTGTTTCATCAAGAAGAAAATTAAAAAAATTTCCATCGATCATTTGTTTAGCAATAATATTAATCAATTTGTATGAAGTATTTTTATTATTGCTTGCTATTCATAGAAAGATGGTAATAGAAAAGCTAAAAATATCAAGAGAAATGCTTGCATACTTGTCATCATATCTTGTTATGGCGTACGTGTATTCATTTGTAATGTGTCCTCCTACTTTTTTCTTCCTTATAGATGAATAGTGAATGATTATTAAAGATAGTGGTTTTTGAAATCGTAATGGAAAAGTTTCCTTTGAAAGGAGTTCGAGAAATAGTGGCGGAAGGAAACAATTATTTAACAGCATATCAGTCCGTCTTAAAAAAGGTAAGATTTCAATAAACAACTTAAGGTAGGATACAAATATGTTTGTAGGACATTTTATTGTTATTTTCATGGTACAGTTAACAAATGCTAAAAAGCTAAATTTATGAGTTACTATTTAATGATTATAAGATATTTCATCATCATACATATCATCAATAGAATTCAAAATACTAAAGAATTAAAAATAATTTAAAGAAAAAATAGTAGATAAAGCCTTTCCTTGTTATCTGAAATTGATTCGTACCAGATATACAGTACGTCACTTTCCTAGTTTACTAGAATAAACTAAGAAGTTTCTTCAGATAGTGTTCTGATTAAATAATACTTAGAATTCTTGCATCTGTTAATAAATGCGAGATTCTGGGTGTCAATGTCAGGTGGAGATCCCTAGTTTGGTAAAAGCGGGTAAGTGGATTACTTTTAGTGCACCTGGGTTCTCCTGATATGCGTTTTTGCTGTATTGCCCCAAACACAACACCCGTAAAGTAATATTGGTCTTATAACTGTTTTATATATAATAATCATATTTTTCAAATTCAGTTGTGACCTTTTATTTAAAAGTGAATATAGAGCTCTACAGCATTTGGTAGCTTTGTTGCGAATGTCAGTTTTCTGATCATGTACACTCTCAGATATTTGACAGCATCTATAACTATGAAATTTGACAATTTGCTCTTTACAATCATTGCCATATCGTGAGCATAAAGCTTATTTCAATGCCTGTTCTGGATCATAATCCGAGATATAAAACTAGGATAATGTGGGCGTAAGTACTGCAACTTGTTGAAGTGAAGTTAAAAAAGAAACTATAAAAGATTTTTCAGCTAAAAATGTCTTATTGATTTTTATAACGTATAGGCGAAAACCATGTTTTTTCTAATTTGATGCCATTCATTGTCTCATGCTTTTTCAATATCCAAAAGAACATCACCGGTCTAGAGCAGGGATGGCGAACCCCTTTTTGACTGCGTGCCAATAAATATTATTTTTATAATATGAAAATACATGCGTGCCAATAAAATACATGCATTTTAAAAATTATATATAGATTCATTCCTATAATATGGTGATATATTTTTTAATAGGATTTTTGTTGCTGAATATTTCTCGATAATGCATCAATATCCGGATCATAATTTGATCATTTTAATGAAATACAAGCCTCCCCACATTCATCGGTAAGTCTGTTTCGTACATCAGATTTTATATTATTCATAATCGAAAACAGACTTTCACAGCTATACGTTGATGAAAATATTGTTAGAATAGTTAAAGACAATTTCTTCATCGCATTAAATGTTTCTGGGAGCGAACACCATGTCTTCAACAACATATTATTCATGTTTTCGTATTCTTCTTCATTTAATCTTTTTTTTTTTTTTTTTAAGACCAATACTCAGGGGTAAACCCCTACTCATGCAGTGTGCATTGTATTGGAATGTGAAGATGGTTGATAGAAGTTGTTTTTTTTTTTTTTCCATAGATTTTGTATATTTTGCGCCTTTATTTGTTGATGAAAAGAAGTTGCTGTCAATTTGTCCACTCAAGAGCCAGTGTTATACCTTCACCCTCAAATGATCAAACAGCAATGGCCTCATCTGTCGGTGGATGTTTACATGTAATGGTGAGCGTCTTCAGTAGATTAGCTGTTATCTTCCCAGAAGGTGGCGCTGTACTCCTGATCATTAGTTTCTGGTGGAATAGATTAGAAATGTCAGGGGGCGGTTTCTTGCAGATGGTCTTGCTGGAGGGGGGGGGGGGGGGGAACCTCTTATTTTATTTAAATTTAATTTTTAATTTAAATTGTAATTTTAGAAAACCGCAAATATTTATTTTTATAATTTTGTCCTTCGCTGGGATTGAACCTTGGTCGTGTGAGTTTCTGCCTCAACTCTAAGATTTTTGCTTCCAAATAGAACTTGATTGAAACTCTGCCAACTGCATTTCTAAACTCACCAACTTTAACAATTCTAATTGATCTACATATTTTAGCAGTTTCCAAATCAATAATTATTTAATAAAGTTATTTAATGGTTGAAATTTTTTGAAATCTTGAAATCTCGTAACAAAATTGTCTTGTATGTCACTTATAACTTGGTTATAAAAATTTATATTAATTTCAAAAATTATATTAATTTCATTGTCAATATCGCGTAGAAATATTACTCATTTGGACTCAAAACCTTCAATAATATCGAACATTACATTAATTGATTTTCCGGGACCTTGCAATTTAATATTTAATTCATTTAAATGATTGGAAATATCCGTTAAAAACATTAATTTTAATAAAATTAAACCTATCTTTTGTACTATTGTGCGTTGATTTAATGTACTCATGAGCTTGATTAATGTGAATGCGAATAGAGGTTTTATATATTTTTCCATTTCTCCCATATAACCAGAAAGTAAAATTATCTTGACAGATTAATCAAAGTTAATATATAGTATATTACATTATATTGAAAAAAAAACCAAATACATAGTTATAATTGATTTAACATAATTTTCTTAATTATTTCTATTAGAATTAGGAATTTGGTAAGATTTTTCCTGAAATTTGGTTACAAAAATTTTAAAGTCGTGGCAACACTATTTCCCATTAAATACAAAAAGAAATGCAGTTGTCTCACTATGAAGAGTACAATATTTTTATTGTAGTCTGAACCAACTGTATATTAAAATGTTTTGTGTGCTGTTGTTTTATGTTCTCTGTTTTTGCTGTACTCTTATTTATATTTGCAACTACAATCAGTATTTGCTCAGGAGAAAAATACAATACTGTACAATTTTAACGTCTTGTGCTCACCTCTATTGCGTACGCAAATAATATAATTATATTTTAACCTTATGAATAAAGGCGCCAGAAATCTGGAAGTTTGTTTTTAAATATCAAAATTTATACATTAAATTTGATTTGAGCTCACAATTTTTTCAATATCAAAAATGCATTTGAATTAGTCAGTACATATGTATGAAAATGAAAAATATTATACGTGCCAGCGAAAATTTATCTGCGTGCCACTTTGGGCACGCGTGCCATAGGTTCGCCATCCCTGGTCTATAGTCTTTGTCGTCTACTTAACTTTGTCATTTTTGCTATTATCTTTTTCTGATGAACCGTTGGATGTTGTTGCATGAACTCGAATTGCTCTTAGTTAATCAGATTGTTATTTTCAATAAAATATTTATTCTAGAAAGAATTATTTTTTCGAAAATTTTATTCAGTCAGTTCAATAGACTGATCGCTAGTTTTATTTTTGGGGTCTGTATGCAGTGATGTCAACTTTTTTGAAACAAAAAGCACATCAAAATTAAAAAAAGCACTAACAAGCGTAATTTCGAACTAAAAAAGGCGTAAAAAGGCACTAAGTTTATTTGATTTAGTCATGGTGGTTTTATAAGATGTGTATTCATTCCTTATTATGTCAAAATCTTCTAAAGAAGAACACATTTTTTTGATTTGCTGGTTAATATTATAATTAAAAAACAATTATATACATAGTATATATAGTAGTTGTGCCTGCGAATTTGTGTTGTAGTCAAACAATAAAAAATTAAAATAGAATTTTTTTCATAAGAAATAACTTTGCAGACTATAAAAAAATACACTTGTTACAACACGAATTATGGCGTATTTAATGTACAAAATGGAATTGACAAAATTGAAAGATAATTTGTTTCTAATTTAGATTTGACCAAATTCATTGAACTAAAGTGCTCTTTCAACTTCCATATTTGAGTACAGTAAATTTAAAATCCTGATTACAAAATTAGATAATTCCAAAATGGATTTTCTTTAATTGAATCTTTAAAACTGTTGACTTCTATTCAAAAAAGGTCGGTCCTGTGCTAACTTTTTTTTCTCACAATGCTTAATATTACGAGATTTAAGCCATTTTCTATTTTAGAAATATTCCGAGCATCGACATCTTTAATGTGAAATGTTTTACGAAACTCATAACAAAATTTTTATTGTTACTACCATATATAGTATCAACACTTAAAAGAGCAAGTTTTTGCAAAATGTCCGAATTTCTTGGCAGTCTTCCTGTATAAAGCGATACAAATCGTTATTAAGTTTAACGTGATTTTTTATTATCTTTAGTGAGCCGCAGCCATTTTTTAAAGAGTGGATCACGTTGAGTGTTTGTGTCCTTCTACCAGAGTGGGCAAATAAACAAAACATTTCGCAAACGTTACAACAAAGTCATACACTTTTCAAAAATTTTTTAATGGTATTGCACATGAGCAAAACCAAAACAAATACTTTCTAAGTCTATGTCCACACTCGGCGAGAAGAGTCGGGCAATTCTTCATCAATTCTTTTTTAAACTTGTCTTCGTGTCCACACTCGGAGATTTTAGTTGCCCAACTTTTTGTTGTTGTTCAGCAATTTTTGTGTTTTCTTTTGTTTGCTTTTTCTTACAATTTGACATTTATGCCGTGTTGCCACAGAAATACTCACAAATTACACAAAATTTTATAGATTGCCCAAAATATATTTCATACATAGAATGCTTTTTATTTTTGTAATTATTTTAATATATGAATAAATATTTGTGTATTTATAAATTTCCCTGTAGAAGACAAAGCCTTAAAGTTATTACTAGAGCTATTGGAACAGCCCAAACAATATTAACCCTTTGCACTCGAGGGCTCCGGAGCGGAGCCATTTAAAATTTATCTTCAAACTCGAGGGCTCCGCTATGGAGACAATGCAAATAATTTTCAGTTCATAACATAAGGACAAAAACAAATCGTAATAACTTCATTTATTTATTTATATTATTTATTATTTATTTATTTATTATTATATTTATTTATTATATATTATAACATTTGTATCTATAATTAATTAAAAAAGATTTAAAATACAACTATGACTTTTCTTTTTATGCGCATATCATTTACTTATATGTGAATATGGTTTTTCTATTGAAATTGATTCGAGTTGCTGGTATTATGAGTGAAAAAAAGCTTCGAGTGCAAAGGGTTAAAGTATTTATAGTTGAATATTAGTGCTAATGAGGACTAGTACTTGAAGTAGTTCGGGAGCACCGCTTAAATTTTGAAGAAGTTTATAAGATAAGACATATTTTATCCTAAAATTAAGGTATGTTAGATACAAAATAAGCTGCAAATAATGAAAATCGGTTGATATAAACAAAATATTTTCTTTTAATGTAATGTCGTTATGCTACACCAGGGATGAGCAAAACGCGGCCCGCGGGCCGCTTGCGGCTCTTTCAACCTATTTATGCGGCCCACCAAACAAATGTTGCTGCTTCTCAAAAATAAACATAATATATAGACACATTAATCAACGAATTTCAATTACGAAGAAACTGAGAAGAGAGCAGTTTTCATGAAAATGTTTTCCTAACCATTAATTATCGATGTTGATACAGTTCCCGAAGACTTTCAAAGGGAAGTGATGGACATGCAGAATAATACTGATGTAAAAAATGTATGTATGTAATGTATTAAACATCGAGAATGTTTATAAATCCGACCACCGACCAATAACCACCGATCAAGACTGAGTAATGCACGATTAGAAACTTGTGTATGTGTAGCTACCTCATCAATTCCGGCTGATATTGATCAGGTTGTATCGAAAAAACAGTGCCAAATTTCTCATTAAAAATTTCAAGCAAATACTTTTTTTTTTTGGCATTAAATTTTATATTTTTTTATTCTAATTTTTATTATAAATAGAGTTTTGTAAATTATTAGTATTTATGTGCGGCCCGCCAAAAAATTTTAAAATTTAAAGTGGCCCATTGATTAAAAAGGTTGCTCACCCCTGTGCTACACAATTAAATTTTCTATCAATGAAAAATAAAAATGTTTCTCTTCCCTTGTCTTTTAACAGCTAGATTATGTATTCACGTATTATGTGTCGATTAGACATTCAGCAGTTTAACGGTCATATACAAAATAACAAAGTAAATTTGCTATCTTTATTTTCCATTTTAATTTTGAATTAAAATCTATTTTAATTTTTTTGCATACGGGCAGAAGAATTTACATTTCATTATGATTCTTAAAATTTAAAAAGCATCTTGTCCCCACTGAAAGGCAATTTACTTATAGTTTAATAAATTCCAAGATTTTGCTTTTTTTGTTTAATAGAAGAACGTAGGCCGTGTTTGTCTAGCTTGTGTTTATTAAAAAAAAATAAAATATTTTCAACTAAAATTTATTTTTTTTTAAATAAATTTACTATCTTGTCTGTTATCTGGATTGACAAAAATTTAACATTAAAAGTTACGCAATATGAATATTGCAACACTTGGTACGGCTGAGCTGTTACCTTTCGTTAATAAATTACCTCCGGACAAACTCAAGCCATCGTCTGATGTTCTCGAGAATTTAATGCTTGATAGTGGAACAGCAACGTATACTAACCTCTCAGATATGGACTCAATTTCTTCTGATGGAAGTGCTTTTCGAGAAGTTAAGTCAAAACGTTCGAAAAGGAACATAAATGGTGAAACCATCACGTCTAACAGGGATAATCAAGCTACTTTCAATGTCAATGTTGATGTCTCCAAATTTGGTTCAACAGCAATTTCATCAAACCGTTTTGAGTTATTGGGTATTCTTGATATTGAAGTCAATGAGAATTCATCTCCGAACATTGGAGGAATTTTAAATGCAGATAAAAACAAGAAAAGTGAGAAAAACTCTGGTAGACCGGTAAGGAAAAAATTTTGCCCTCCTATAATTTTATATAACGTAAATGTTATGAAATTGATTGACCAGTTAAACAATAGATCACCTAAGGTAATTTATAAAATAGTAAACTCATCGCGAAACAAAAGCAAATTATACTTTGAAAATTTTGCTGCGCATTTGGAAATGATGGAAATTTTACGGTCTCAGAATATTAAATCATATTCTTTTACCCCTCCTGATCTAAAGAGATCTTCGGTAATTTTAAGGGGTTTATATCACTCTTGCGACGTGTCTGATATTAAAGCAGCCCTTGATGTAGAAATTCCAAATACAGTCGAAAAGGTTGTTAAATTTACAAAACCTTTTTCAGTTAAAAATGGTCTTGAAACTGGTTTTTTTATTGTTACCTTATTGCCAGGGAAAAGACTAAGTGATTTGAATAATATTCGTCACCTTTTGAATCAATCTATTAAATGGGAAGCTCCCAAATCAAGAAAGAATGACATTCAGTGTTTTAGATGCCAGTTATGGGGTCATTCAGCCCGCAACTGTAATTCGAAACTTAGGTGCGTGAAATGTAACTCAGACCATGAACCTGGTTTTTGTAGTGTAGGAAAGGGAGAATCTTCTCCAGTTTGTGTTAACTGTAATGTAAGCGGTCATGCTGCTAACTACAAAGGCTGTCCGGCTTACAAATCTTATCTTAATAATAGGAAAATGATCTTATTGAAAGCTAAAAATAGGACTGAGGTAGCTAAAAAGAACGTACAATCTGTTTTATTTGATACTGGTTTAAAAGAAAAACATACTTTTGCTAATCTCTTTACTTCTGATCATGACAATAGGAATTCTCGTGAAAGTAAAGTTCCTTCCGTTATTGACGAATTTTTGATGTTTGGGGAATTTTTTAGAGACTCGTAGGCTTTATCTTTGGAGTCTAAGATATCTAATTTCCTAAAATCTTACAAAACAATGTCTTTTGAGGCAGCCAAAAAGGAGTACGGTAATTTATTAAAATAAGTTTTATTACAATATGGCCCGAAATAATTTAACTTTAGTCACTTTTAATGTAAGATCTTTAGTTGAATTAAGTAGACGTATAGAATTAAATAAAATTCTTAATCATCATAAAGTTGATGTGTGTTTCTTACAAGAAACACATTTCCGTAAAAACTCAAAGTTAATATTTGATAATTATAACATCGTAACAGATAACTCAAGTGTAGGTACAGCAATCCTTATGAACAGAAGTATTAAGTTTAGGTCTATCACAATAAACAATCTAGTTATTCCAAATTGTTTTATTGAAATTAATTTGAAATTTTTAGGACAAGTAAACAAATTTTTATTTGGTAGTGTTTATTTTCACTCCAATTTTCCTCGAAATGATTTTATTTCTGCGCTTGACATAATCCAACAATTTTCAATTTCTTATGCTGGTGTTTTTATATGTTTATTTTAATTCTCGAAATCCATCTTGGGGTGACTCTATTACTAATTTTAATGGTGTTAGCCTTTTTTTGATTGGTTGAATATTTCTGGCTCAATTTTCAAAAGAGTATGTGATGTAACACCTTCATATCCTAGTGGTCCATCTTTCTTAGATCACTTTCTTATCAGTACGTCTTTGATTGATACAGTTAACAAAAATTTTGAATTATCTAGTTTATCCACTTTTTAAGATCATTTTCCGTTAAAATTAATTTTAAAATTTTCCGAATTTGATTTAATTTTCAATCCACCTAGATATTTTAAATCTTTTGCAAACACTAATTGGGAAGTCTTTCGTAGAGACTTTAATCAGGACTTAGTAAATTTACATCTTTCTCCTAACAGAAACCTTACTAATCTTGAAATCGATGAAGCCATTACAAACTTCAACGTTTGTTTAAATTCCGAATTAGATTTGCACTCAAGGGAAATTGAATTGAAAAATAAAAAGTTTTTGGTCCATGAAAGTATCAAAAAGCTCTTTAAAATAAAATATTCTTGGCAGAAAAATTTAAAAAGGATATTTCACAGAAACGGTAATAGAAGCTCCGATGAATACCGTTTATTAAGTTGTCAAATTCAACTGCTAAAGGGAATAATTAAGGAGCAAGTTGACTTACATCAATCTACAGAATTTAGAAAGAAGTTAGAAAATTTAAAACCTGGACCTAGAACATTCAAAGAGGTATTCAGAATTATTGGCGGTAGAAAGTCCAAGGGTTTTGACACATTACTTGTGAACGGTAACACTTTCAATGATGATGTCGATAAAGTTGAACAATTCAGGCACTTTTTTTCGAATATCTACCAATTCTCTGCTCCTATGAGTTCAAATGTGGTCGATGTTTCTAGAATCGTGACTTCCTTTCTGGACACTTGTCCAAGTCAAATTTGTTGTTTTTCTAATGGTTCCAATGCTTTACATATAAATGACTCTACCCATTTTACTTGTCTCTCTGAAGTTAAGGCCCAAATGGTAAATTTAAACTCAAAAAAGTCTGCTGGGGGAGATAACATTTCCAATTTTATTATTAAGAAGTTACCATCTTCTGCAATAGAATTTTTGGTAATAATTTTTAACAACTGCCTTAATAATGGTTATTTTCCTTTGGCCTGGAAGTCAGCTAAAATTTATCCACTGATGAAGAAATCCAATAATTTCCAAATTGAAAACTCCCGACCTACTGTGAGCGTCAAAATAAAGTGTACAAAAACATTTTCTCTAAATTAGTTTTTATTTCAGTCTTTAAAAATACGATTTTATTTAACGTTTTATGTTTTTTTTAATTGTTATTCAGTTCTCTACTTAAACCTAAAAAAACAACAACAAAAAACTAACAACAACAAAAGTTATAAAACAAAAACAAAATCTATTGCATATTTTACGCGTCAAAATAAAGTGTACAAATATTATTCATTATAAAAATTAGTATGATTTAGTATTTGGTTGCTTTTCCTTTAGCTTTAATAACGGCACTTAGTCTTCGGGGCATCGATTCCACTAGTTTTTTGGTTATGTCAGATGAAATTTTCTGCCACTCCTGCATTATAACGGATTTTAGCGTATCCTTGTTAGTGATTATCCTCTTTCGTATTTGCCGGTCGAGATGCTCCCACAATTGCTCAATCGGGTTAAGGTCCGGTGATTGGGGAGGATGATCTAATGTTTTAGGAGTATGATAAAGCAGCCATTCTTTTACTATCCTTGCCGTATGTTTCGGATCATTGTCTTGTTGAAAGATCCAAGGTCCCTGTAAGCCCAATTTCTCTACACTACGTGGCAAATTGTTGTTCAAAATGTTTAGGTAGTCCATTTTATTCATGGTATCTTCAATAAAAACCAAGCTTCCCACTCCACTAGCCGCCATACTTCCCCACACCATCACCGAACGTCCTCCATGCTTAACCGTGGATATTAGATTTTGTTCAGCATACTCTGTATTTTTTGTACGCCATACTTTTACAGGTTTTTTCTGGCCAAATATCTCAAATTTACTCTCTCCGCTAAACAAAACGTTATTCCAGAAAGAACCATCTTTAGTTTCGAACTTTTTTGCATACTCAATACGTTTTTTCTGATTCAATAAC
The DNA here is from genome assembly GCA_963576795.1 of Metopia argyrocephala. Lineage (NCBI taxonomy): Eukaryota > Metazoa > Arthropoda > Insecta > Diptera > Sarcophagidae > Metopia > Metopia argyrocephala. Next base: position 73,835,837 of record OY756210.1, on the reverse strand, counting down.
GATATTAGTGGCTTCTTTCGCGGCAGTCGACCATGTAGACCATTTGCGTGTAGAGCTCTTCGTACTGTGCTGGCGCTTACGTAGATATTTTTTGTTGCTGAAACTTCCTCCGATATTTTAACAGCACTTTTAAATGGATTCTTCTTCACATCACGCACAATAGATCTTATTTCAGACTGACTTAAAGATTTTGGTCGGCCTGCACCAGGACGATTTTCTACTTTGCCGAATTTTTCGTGCTTATTAACTAATTTCTTTACTGTATTATGGCTTCTGTTTATAATAGACCCGATTTCACGAAAAGTTTTACCCTCTTTTCGAAGTTTTATCACAAGTTCTCTGATATCTGTGGATGTTTGTCTACCCATTTTTAATAAAATAAATAATTTCTTTCTACAAAGAAGTTATAGTCCGAAAATTGCGTCTGTCTGATATAAAACATTAATAGTGATTTAAAAGAATGCAAGAAAGTAAATAAACAACCAAACATAACGGTATTTTATACGGTTCTACTTCGCTAAAATGCTACAAAAAAAGATGTACACTTTATTTTGACGCGTAAAATATGCAATAGATTTTGTTTTTGTTTTATAACTTTTGTTGTTGTTAGTTTTTTGTTGTTGTTTTTTTAGGTTTAAGTAGAGAACTGAATAACAATTAAAAAAAACATAAAACGTTAAATAAAATCGTACTTTTAAAGACTGAAATAAAAACTAATTTAGAGAAAATGTTTTTGTACACTTTATTTTGACGCTCACAGTATTTCAATGCTTTCTAACGTTGGTAAATTGTTTGAAAGAATCATTAAACTTAAGCTAGAGAATTCAAGCATTCTAGACTCTTTGCCACCATACCAGTTCGGGTTTAAAAAGGGTCATTCTTCTGTTGACGCCGTTCTTTATTTTCAAAATGAGGTTATTTCTAATTTAAGAAACAAAAAATGCACCGTTGCTGTTTCATTGGATATAGAAAAGGCTTTCGACCGTGCTTATCATTTAGGTATTATTTATAAACTTATTTGTATAGGTTGTGATGCTTTCATTATTAAACTTTTTCACAATTTTTTTAAGGATAGAACATTTTATGTACAAATCAACAATATGAAATCGGATTTGGGCAACATTTTTTGCGGTGTTCCTCAAGGAGCTATTTTAGCCCCATTTTTATATAATATTCTCGTTTACGATTTTCCTCATATCTTTAATGATTCTAAGAGCATTCTGTATGCTGACGACTCTTTGGTTTTTGCTCATGATATCAATCCTGAAATCGCGTTAAGTAAAGTTTATAGCCATTTGTTAGTGATTGAAAATTTTTATAATAACTGGGGTATTAAAATCAACATTCTCAAATCGGAAGCTATTTGCTTTCGTAATGCCTCGGGAAAAGGACCTCGCAATGTTGTTCAATTAAGTAAAGGCTTACGTCTTTCTTTACACGGTTCAGTTATACCATTCAAAGACCACATAAAGTACCTTGGATTAACTTTAAACAAACTTTTTAAATTTAATCAGCATGGTAGATATGCTAAAATAAAGGGTTTGCACATCAAGGGCATGTTTTCTAAGTTACTAATTAATAGACACATCGATGAAAGAACACAACTGCTTCTTTATAAAGTATGTATTCGTGCGGCGATGTTATATGGGTTTCCTATATGGTTTTCTATATCACCAACGGTCATGGAGGAATTAGAGATCCTGGAACGTAAAGTGCAGCCATTTGCATCATATGCTTTAATTTTGCTTAAGAATTACATTAACCGTCTTGAAAATCATGAAAATGTTCTTATGAGAAACCTTTTTCACTCTCAATCTAGTTTTAATTGGTCAAACTCTTTTTATTTGTCACCAGTTGGAGTTTTGTATGAAGATGTTAGCTCGCCTTCTAATGTGTTTGTTTACAGTCTACCAGATTAATTTCTTTATTAAAATAATACTTTATAGTTTTAAGTTTTTTCCTTTTCAATTAGTCGTTACAATAGCTTTTATGTAATTTTCATTTTAAGTCTCAATAAAATTCAAATTCAAAAAAATTAATAAATTCCAAAAATGTTTGCTTTAGCTCACCAGTGCACATATTTTAAAATTGTTATAAATTTTGAAAAAGTCATCTTGAAAATATTCAAATGTTTTACTATTAATGCGTAAAGAATTTTTTTGTTTTTTTATTATTATTATTTATTCCTTTATATCATTAACATATCAAATTAAGATTGTCTCAGCATCACTTAGTCATTATTGAGGCGAGCTGGTAAAATATTTACAGCTTTGAATTACACATGTACAATATATAATTGGGGTATTCAAACGGGGTCCTATCAAGTCATATTGTCATAATATCATACAATTTTTAAATAGTTTAAAAAATTTGTTGTTGGTCTTTGAATAAAAAAGTCATAAAACAATAAGACTTTTCAACCAGTGTTTACCATTTTGTCATAAATTGAAAAATAAAAAAATAAAATTAAAAATAATATACTAAACTATGACGGGTTGTTTACAGCAATCATATTTTTTCGTTTTATTGTTTTATGATATATGACTTTAAAACGACCATTTCAATCCCCCAAATATTTTATTTTAAGATATTCATCTAAAGGTTTAATTCTATATATGTATATAATTTACAAAGAAAGAAAAGAAATAGAGGTAAAAATATTAATATATACACATAAAATTTAATTATTAATTTATAGGATATTGTATACGATTGCTGTAAATCATATGAGAAGAGTTTCTAAGTGGTGAAGCAAATATTCTTTTATTCTTTTCGTGAAAATTTAAATTCTTTGTATATTTTTAATATCTTGAGGGAGATTATTAAATTCCATACTATCCGTAGTAGTAGTCGCCGTGGTCTAGTGGTTAGTGTATTGGCTTACTAAGACATAGGCCCTGGGTTCGACTCCAGTCTCTGACATCTTCAAAAAAAGAAATATGAAAAAAATATTTCTTTCGGCGACTACCTCTCAGCAGTCTTCTGGCAAAAGCTCTGAGAGTAACTAATTGCCATGAAAGAGCTTCTCAAGTCTGTCGTTCGGAGTCGACATTAAACTATAGGTCCCGGTACTCATGGATAAAAATTGACACACACAAAATGAGTGCTGCGAGAAGCTAGGCCGTAATCCTGACACAGGGTTGTAAAGGCCAGTTATGTATGTATGTACTATCCGTATATTCAATCCGTTGCTTCGTAGTTTCTAACCGACATCTTGCTATCATAAGATTGATATTGTTTCTGTTATTGAATAATGTTTGATTTCTATGAAATGAAATTGTATGGTGACCAATATTATGGGGTAACTTAAAAACATAAAGAATTAAATTAAATTATTATAAATAATTTGATTGAAATAATAGTGAAACAAAATTACATAAAAAATTTATGGTCTAAAAATAGTTAAAGAAAAATTGTTCTCTTCCATTTTTGTGTAATTACACATAAACTGGCAACGCTGCACTTATTAAAAAGAAAAAACACAAGAAAAACGAACGCTGCGATTGTATGAAAAAGACGCGTACACCAAAAAGCGAAAAAAATATGAAAGGAAATGTCAAATAATCAACTACAAAGACAAAAAACGAATGACGGAATATAAAGAATCGCCGAGAACGGGCAAGTATTTTTCTTCTTTTATTCCCCTCACAGTAATCGTCAACAAACTACAAAAGTTGCCGACTCGCCTCGCCGAGTGTGGACATACACTAAATGAGAAAGAGCGCAAATGAAACAATTAGCTTTTCGCTCTTGTGCTTGCTCTGTGTTTACACGTAGAGATTCTTATTTTTAAGATTTTGCTTTATTCTTCTTTGAACTATCTTCGGCGTTCAGACAATACAATTCTTATTTTTGACGTCACGTATGTTATTTACAATTGTGTGTATGCATGTGTGCAATTACGAATGAGAGTAAAGCGTATTGCCAGTACAAGACAGAGTGTACTCGTCTCTTTACCCCTCGCCGCCTTCGCCAGTAAACATGCAATCTTAAAAATAAGAATCTCTACGTGTAAACACAGTCTTGCTTTGTTTTTTGTTGTTTTTTCTCTTCTTTTTTTTTTCCTTTTCTCTTCTTCTATCCTTTTTCTTCTCATTCATTTTTTGGTGTACCTCCGCACATTTGAGTTAGTATATTTGTAGTACTCAAAACAAAAACAATACACAAAATTAAATGGGACAATCTTTCTCACTGTTTCTGTTTTATTTTTGTTTTACTTATTGTAAAGAATACAACAAAATGAGATCAAACGTTCAGTTTTGTTTATTTTCCAACTCTGCCTTCTACATACAAAACAGTGTTTTGAAATAAAATTTCTTTCTGACTTGTTTCTTTCAATGACTTTTTGGTTATAATGGGATTTCCCCTTTCAGACAATCAATCAAAACCGGCTTGTCTAGATGAATGCAAAAATTACTATTTGTTATCAGTATACAATGAGCAACTTAGAAAGGATTTACCAATACAAAAAGAGACAAATTTAAGAGAGATAAAATTATTAAAATTTCTAAAAAGCACTAAAGGCACCATTGAAAAAATTAAAAAGCACCAAGTTAGTGCTTTTACTTTTTTTGGCACCAGAGCTAAAAATTTGGCGTTTTCGAACATCAAAAAGCACCAAAAAGAGTGCCAAAAGCACTATATTGACATCGCTGTCTGTATGAACGTTATAATTATTAGTGCCAGTTACTCTTTGCATACTTTCTGGCTGTGGGAATCAAAGTAAAGTTTACGTTCCACAAAAAACATGAATTTTTTATGTTATCAACTTTTGGCAGATGCACACAAACAAGTATTTTTTTTTTACTATACAACAATTTGTTTTTGCTTTTCGTATGTGTTCCTTATTAATTTGACCACAAAAATTTGTTTTACCTTCTAATACTTTACCTCTTTCTTTAAATAAAAATAGAACTTGTTACACTTATTATAGCATGTTCACACGAATAGCAAATATAGAGGTTCGCTCTCTCATTCGCGGTTCGCAACCGAATCTTGTTTGAAACAAGTAGATTCGCCATACAAAATTGTGAGAGCGAACCATCGTGTTTCATTTTGAATATTGTAACGAACCTCGAAGAATTTGCTATCATCTCTAATTTTGATAACAATTTATCATCACTCCTTCTCTGATCTAAATAACAAAACAAAAAAAGCAAAACAATAATTTGTTAAAAATGAAAACTTTTTTTAGAAATAAATAACTAAGAAATATTTAATATAAAAATCAGAAAAGCAATAAACAAAATCATACAAAACCAAAATACCGCCCTAAATATGTAAGTGTGTTTGTGTGTGCTATTTACATTGTACATTGCGGAATACATAAATCAGAAATGGCAAAATGAAACACTAAACAGTCATCTGAACACTGAGTTTCGCAATCGTGGTTCAGAGAACGAACCAAGTGTTTCATATTGTCGTGTGAACATAACATTAGACCGAAATATAATTTATGTTTGTTTGAAATATATGTATGAGTTGATTATGAATGGCAACGCAATTAAATTAAAAATTTATATTAGGTCTGTTTCTTTACTCTATATTGGGCTCCCGCGGAATCCCACTTTTACCAATATAAGTTCCTGTACACAAAATTTTGGTAAATGGGGAAATTTTGAGAGAGTAACATTCTTCTCCTTCATGCACGAACAGCTCATTCTTTTTTTCTTGTAAATTAGGTAAATTTTCGAACTATCAAAAGTTTGAAAGGTAAACAATAATAAACAAAAAATTATAATTTTTTTTACTAAAAAATAATGATTAATTAAGAATGATTAAAAAAGTTGTGGTGGACAAATAAAAATTAATTGTATTGGAATGTTGAATATATACATACATAGATATGGATAGATAGATGTTAAGCGCATTATTTTCTATTATTGGTAGTATTAACAAAATGTCGGAAGAAGGTATTTTATTTATTTATTTTATTTTTTTGAACTTGACGGTAAGCTCTTTAAGAAAAGCAAATAGGTAGCGATTTCATTAGTTTTATTTACATACCTAAGTATAACAAAATTCCAAAAAGTTTTTAATTTTTTTATCTTAAACGAAAATGTTTATAATTTTATTTATTATAACAATTTATTTAAATTAAAACATACATATGTTATATGTCAAACAATCTTTTCTGTAAAATATTTGGTTTTTTTGAGTTCCCGTACTTTTGTGAATTTTTCTCTCTTATAGTACGATTCCACATGCCTGTTTTACGGCACAAAACTAGTTTTGAAGCAAAACATGTTTTGGTTACTTGTTTTGTCATAAATTTTTCATGTTCGGAAACCAAAATCTAAAACTATGTATTAGTTTCGCTCCAAAACATGTCGAAAATTGTCTGTGCAACACTGTGTTGCTGTTATGATTACAAATGCAACTATGGGGTATCCATTCAATGTGACTAGCAAATTTGAAAAGGTGACACTCAGCTGCAGCGTTGCCACAGAAAAAAATTTTTTTCTACCAAAAAATTTCAAAAAACTTACTAAAATTCTCTGCAGCCTACCAAAGCTCAATAATATAAAAAATTGTAAAATAATAATAATAATTTCAGTATCAGCTCTTAATAAAATTTTTAAGCCACCAACATCTTCCAGCCATAACATTAACCCATTCGGTGGTAATGGGTAATGTAAAACATTATTAAAGTTAATTAAGCATGTCATACTTACTAACTTACTTACTTAGATGGCCATAACAACCCGTTAACGGGTTTCGGCCTGCCTTAACACTATTCTCCAGGCGTCTCTGCTAAACGCGTTCCTTCTCCAGTTGGTCATACCAATTGACGACAGGGCTTCATCAACTTGGTCCTTCCAACGTAAACACAGCCGTCCTCTACGCCGACGTCCAGTGACCTTCGCATCGAAAACTTTTCTCGCTGGAGCAGATTCATCCATCCGAATAATATGGCCGAGCCAGCGTAGCCGCTGGATATTAATGCGCTGAACAACGCCCACATCGCCGAGGAGCTCATACAGCTCATAGTTGGTCCTAATGCGAAACTCATCGCCTTGCTTCAGTGGACCAAAGATCTTGCGAAGAATTTTTCTCTCAAACACTCCCAGGACCGCTGCATCGGCACAAGACAGCGTCAATGCTTCCGCACCATAGAGAAGCACCGGAAGAATAAGCGACTTGTAGAGTGTTGACTTCGTCGCACGAGAGAGGTCTCTGTTACTAAACTGCCTACCGAGACCGTAGTAACACCTGTTGGCCAGTGTAATTCTTCGCTTGATCTCCAGACTGACATCATTCTTGCTGGTAATGGCGGTGCCAAGGTAAATAAATTCCTTGACCACATCGAATGTATAGTTGCCGGCTGTAACCTGGGAGCCGATACGTTCAACATCTCTACTCGTCGACAACATGTACTTCGTCTTGCTCTCATTTACCGCCAGACCCATTTTAGCAGACTCTCGTTCAATAGCATTAAAAGCTGCGGTGGCATCTCGCATGGTATGCCCAATGATGTCTATGTCGTCTGCATACGCAAGGAGCTGGACACTTTTGTTAAATATAGTGCCATTTCGATGTACACAAAACACTCTCCATGACGAAATTGAAGAGGTCGCAGGATAAGGGATCGCCCTGTCTGAAACCTCGCACGGTATTAAAAGGTTCGGAGAGGTCTTTTCCTACCTTGACGGAGCTGCAGGAGTTGCTCAACGTCATTCTGCACAGTCTTTTCAGCTTTGCAGATATACCGAGCTCAGACATTGCGTCATATACGCGATCTCTTATCGGGCTATCGAACGCTGCCTTATAGTCGACAAAAAGGTGGTGTGTGTCAACTTGACTTTCATGGGTCTTCTCCAGGATTTGGCGCAGTGTGAATATCTGGTCAATGGTGGACTTAACAGGTCTGAAGCCGCACTGATAAGGTCCAATCAGTGAGATGGCGCACGGCTTCAGTCGTTCACACAATACGCTCGTAAGAACCTTATATGCGATAGAGAGGAGGCTTATACCCCTGTAGTTGGTGCATATCGTGGGATCTTCCTTTTTCAGGATGGGACAGAGGGCACTAAGATTCCAATCGTTGGGCATACTTTCCTCCAGCCATACACTGCAAATGAGCTGGTGCATGCACCTAACCAACTTATCGCCTCCATACTTGAAGAGTTCAGCTGGCAAGCCATCAAGTCCGGCCGTTTTGTTGCTTCTTAGTCGCTGTATGGCAATTTTGATCTCTTCATAACTGGGCGACAGGATCTCAACGTCGTCATCATTGATTCGGAGCGGCACAGCATCTCTAGAGGCGGAATTTGTGTCGTCATCGCCTTGCAGTAGATTAGAAAAATGCTGTCTCCATAATCTCAGTGTCCCTTGTGCATCTGTAACCAGATTACCATGTTCGTCTCTGCAGGAGGTTGCTCCGGGTTTAAAACCAGTAGTAAGACGCCTTATCTTTTTATAAAAATTTCGAGCATCATGTCTACTCCTGCACATCTCGATTTCCTCTTCTCTCTGTACACCTCCACAGTTGCTCTTGTAGTGGTGGACTGCAACATTCTTCTGTAGGCGGCATTCTTTGCCGCAGTGGCCTCACGACACTCTTCATCGTACCATTGGTTTCTGCGGGGAGGACGCTCAAAACCAAGGACTGTTTCGGCAGCCTTGCGCAGAGAGTGAGCAATGTGAGACCACTGTCCACCAATACTTTCGAGAGAGGACGGGATGCAATGGAGCTCATTAGAAAGACGATCGGAAAACGACCTGGCTGTCTCTTGTGATCGCAGCTTTTTGATGTCCAGCTTCCGTCGAACACTAGAACGTGCCATATTCGCTGCGCATATGCGCAGTCGCATCTTGGATGCGACAAGATAATGGTCCGAGTCGACACTTGGACCTCTAAATGTCCGCACGTCTAGTATGCTGGATACATGCCTTCCATCAATCACAATGTGATCGATCTGGTTGTTGGTAGATCGATCAGGAGAGAGCCAGGTGGCCTTATGGATATCGAGATGCTGGAACCTGGTGCTACAAACTACCATGTTTCGCGGCGCGGCGAAATCGATCAGTCTCAAGCCGTGCGGCGAGGTGGAATTATGGAGACTGAACTGTCCGACAGTGGGGCCAAAGATATCTTCACGTCCAACTTTCGCATTGAAATCGCCGAGGACAATTTTGGCGTCATGTGCCGGACACCCATCGTACACTTCTTCGAGCTTTGCGTAAAAAGCATCCTTGACCACATCATCCTTCTCTTCCGTCTGGGCGTGAACACAAATAAGGCTGATGTTATAAAACTTTGCCTTTATTCGGATCGTAGGAATTCTTTCGTTCACGGGGTGTACTCAGAGACAAGATGGCGAAGTCTCTTGCCAACTACGAATCCGCAACCAAATTCGTGTTTCTTTTCATGGCAGCTGTAGTAGATGTCACATGTTGCTTGCCTTGTATAACCTTGCCCTATCCATCGCATTTCCTGGATGGCGGTGATGTCAGCCCTACATTTCGTGAGAGCATCCGCCAACTAGATAGAGGCACCTTCCCTATAAAGGGTTCTCACGTTCCAGGTGCATATCCTTAAATCATAGTCCTTAAAACGTTTGCTAAGTTCGTCAACATAAAAGGGGGTCCTTTTAGAGGCTATTGCATTGGTTTTCATTGAAGAATGTTTTTACGTGGTGGGTTTCAAGCCCTACGCACAACCCAAATTTAAAGTCCAGGGGATTGGACAATCGCCGCATACATTAGTCATGTCATACTTGCTTTTAAATAATTAAATGGTTTTAAATGATTTTCGATCAAAATTTGTGTAATACTTGCTTGGTTTTTTTCTTTGTATTAATTTTTACTTTACCATAGCGTCTTAATGATTTTTAAGATTTTAAATGCTTTTTGAATACACAACGCAAAAAGAACAATCACCCTTTTTAGCCCTCGAATCTAAATTTTATTTTATTAAATTCTTGTTTCCTTCACTGAAAGTTGAATATTGTGTAGAAACTTTTAGAAACATCGGAATATCGTCCTCTTAATTTTCAGTTTCGTTCGACAACTATTTACATAAGATACTCCGGTATGTGATGGAAAACGATTTTAACCGAAATTGAAATCAACTGAAATTTTAAGTTGCTATAACTTCCAAATCTGCAAGGATTTGGAATTTCTTTTTTACTCATTACTTAAAGGACTATTGATCCTACTTTCTCAATTATTTAAATTTAAAACAAAATAAAACAATTAAGTTTTATATGACTTCGAAAATAAAGACGATTTCAATTTCGATCGAAATCGTTTTCCTCACATACCGGATTATCTTATTTGTTATTGTATATATGACAATTATTTTTAATATACGTTTATTTTTTGTATCATTACTTTAGTCTAACGGTCATAAGTCCGAAAACGAAACAGATTATCAAGATCACCCTTTAGCGGCTACATCTTTAACTGGAAGGACAGCGGTTACAACTACGTTAACAACACCGAATGATGATGATATGATAGATATAACCCCACACTCTAGTCCTGGAGAAAGCTCACATAATTTTAATAAATTTAGACGGGATAGAACAGCAGATAATTCTGACATGGAGGGAGAACAGGGTGACTACAACAGTCGAAACAATCATAGTAGCAATCATCAGCAGCGTATACATCAACATGTGCCAACTCATAACGCTTTTGGAGATTCAATGGAAGGTAAAATATTACTGTTACTGTATTAAAATGTACTTATTTATATGTATGTACATATGCCGACCTTAAGGTCAAGACACATAGACTCTGTCGTACGTTAACTTTTTCAAGTGGCAGCTAAGTTAAAATATGTACCTGTTTTCTTATGAACTTTGTTGCACTAAATACATACCTCACCGTTGAAAAACATGTTTTAAAATATGATTTTTTATTTTATGATTTGTTTGTTTTTTTTTTTTTTTTTCATTTTGTGTTGAGTGACTAGCAAATAATTAAAAACAAATTGATAGTGTAAAAAATGAAAAATAACTTTACTTAAAAAAAAAACACCATCCTTTAATATATTAACATCATTCAAAAATTTGGGCTCTATGTTCCTTGGCCTTTTAAAACATTCGTGTGGATTTTCATCACTCCAAATTTTATTTTTTACGTAACCGTTTAACCAAAAAGTATATTTATCACTAAACATCAATCAATGGTAAAAACAAATAGATGTGGTTTAGGAAGCTTACGAAACAAATACATCGATGTTTTAAGATGTATCGAATAAAAACACGATGTATCGGGTCAAATTTTTATAAAATTGCAAAATAAACCAAAAATATACAAATTTCAATAAAAATAAACATTTTGTTTTACCAAAAAATTTTATAATTTAATAAGTCCCAATACTTTTTACCTAGAGTTTGTAAAAATAATATTTTATTAACACTTTTAAGTTAAAAGTTTTAACATACACTCTTCTTCTTCGCTGTGCCAAAACTGATAAAGCTTTTGAAGAAACCATTGTTAGGTGATTGTACGCTACATTGTAAAATTTTAGGAATTGTACCTTATAATAGGATATACTTCTAACGGGTTTTTATTAAATCGATTTATAGGACGACGAAAATACACAGAGAGCTCGTAAGACAGACTTTTTAGATATCTATTTGTATTCCAAATTTTGTGAACTAATTTCTGATGATCGCTCCAAAGACTAAAGTTAACTTATCTGAAGTAACAGAACCTGACTCGTCTGTTAAATCCTTTGTTTTCATCTCTTGAATTTTTCCAAAGCCTTTGGAGCAAGCAATTGGGTTTAAAAAGTTTTCTTTTTTAATGCGTGGATCTAATAGAAAAATTGAAAAAGTTACTGCCATTTACTGTAAATCCGGACTAACGAATATGATTTGCAAATAGTATCGATAACTAGAAACTCTTATTGTGACTTAGTACTCCAAAAATGTATGTATATGCCAACATTCTCCATTTACATTTACAAATAAATCAATTATAAGCAGCGTTCAAGCAGGACTGCCGGATGAAAACACCTCAAATTGGTCATGCAAAGTCTTTCCTTAAAATTCTCAACGTTGTTTGAGAGCAATGAAATTTTAGAGACCGATGTGGAAACGATAAATTTGGATTTTCTTTTACACTTTCTGCTACTGCATTAATATTCTCCTCTTTACGTTATTTTTCTATTATACTAATAATTTGTATTGTTTAATGAATATTCACCTTCAAATGTTTCTAAAATATTGCTATAGTAAGTTGATTATCCGAATAATGTCGTCCATAACTTATTCTTAAATTTCTCTCAGTAATTTAATTGGCTCATATTCATAAAGTCGAAACTAACAAAATAGAAACTAAATATGTAATAATTACATGCATACATACATACATAATTGGCCATTACAATCCTGACACAGGGTTACGGCCTAGCTTCTTGCAACACTCATGTTGTGTGTTTTAATTTTTATCCATGAGTACCGGGACCTACAGTTTAAAGTCGACTCCGAACGACAGATTAGAGAAGCTTTTTCATGGCAATCAATTACTCCCAGAGCTTTTGCCAGAAGACTGCTGAGAAGTAGTCGCCGAAAGAAATAATTTTTCATATTTCTGTTTTTTTTCAAGGTGTCAGAGCTGATATTTGAACCCGGCGCTATCGTCTTAGTAAGCCAACACACTATCCACTTGACCACGACGACTACAAATACAAACAGCTGCTCTTTAAATGTGTTAGCTAGTTGCTATGGAATTAGTTACAACTTTTCCCATCATTATACTAGGAACACAATTGGGGCGAACAACGAATTTTTGGTCGTGAATATCGTCGCTAAAAGTAAAACATTTGTGTATATGAAAATGCAGCCAATCATGGCGTACTTTTTAGTTTTGTATACATAATAGAATTATCAGACATGCTCTGAAAGTCACTCAAGTAATGTTTTAGTCTTCTGAAAATCACAAGCTTTTTACCTTTTAAAAGTGATTTTCATTGTTCTAAATCACAAATTTAAAACTTTTTTGTTTCGTTTATAGCGCTGCCAGATTCATTGCTTCCATTTGTATTAAAATCGCACATTTATGCTATAAACACAACAAAGGCTATCGAACACCGAACACACGACTACAAAAATCGCTGACTAAGAAAGTAGCCAAGTAGCCAGCTACTTAATTATAATAACGACTACAGCTACAAAATAAACATCTGTTTTGACACATTGAACATAACCTAAACAAAATATATTTTTTGTAATGCTATAAACACAACAAAGGCTATCGAACACCGAACACAGGACTACAAAAATCGCTGGCTACAAAAGTAGCCAAGTAGCCAGCTACTTAATTATAATAACGACTACAGCTACAAAATAAACATCTGTTTTGACACATTGAACATAACCTAAACAAAATATATTTTTTGTAAGTGAAATTGTGAGGAAATAAAAAACAACAAATGTCTGAAAAAAACTTATAAAAATTTAAGAAACTAAAAAGGCAATTAAATAATAAATTAAAAATAAAATAAAAACTGATGTATATAAATGAAATAAGTAAATGAAAACTAAACAAAAAATGTAAACAAATGATTATTTATTTTCAGTGGTGCAACTCAAATTTTTTTCGCATTTTTAATGCATATATTTCATATATTGCGTTTTTTAAACACCTTTTCATGCATCTTATTGTATAGGCAACACTAAACTGTTTATTGTCGCCAAGAAAAATAGAAATTAGCCTAAGTTGGCTACGGGCTACAAAAGTAGTCGTGTGTTCGGTAGTCGTGTAGCCGTTAAAATAATTATTCTCATATGCACACATGCATTCTATTTTTGACAGCTTGTAGTCGATGGTCGGTAGCCTTTGTTGTGTTTATAGCATAAGTGAAATTGCGAGGAAATAAAAAACAACAAATGTCTGAAAAAAACTTATAAAAATTTAAGAAACTAAAAAGGCAATTAAATAATAAATTAAAAATAAAATAAAAACTGATGTATATAAATGAAATAAGTAAATGAAAACTAAACAAAATATGTAAACAAATGATTATTTATTTTCAGTGGTGCAACTCAAATTTTTTTCGCATTTTTAATGCATATATTTCATATATTGCGTTTTTTAAACACCTTTTCATGCATCTTATTGTATAGGCAACACTAAACTGTTTATTGTCGCCAAGAAAAATAGAAATTAGCCTAAGTTGGCTACGGGCTACAAAAGTAGTCGTGTGTTCGGTAGTCGTGTAGCCGTTAAAATAATTATTCTCATATGCACACATGCATTCTATTTTTGACAGCTTGTAGTCGATGGTCGGTAGCCTTTGTTGTGTTTATAGCATAAGTGAAATTGCGAGGAAATAAAAAACAACAAATGTCTGAAAAAAACTTATAAAAATTTAAGAAACTAAAAAGGCAATTAAATAATAAATTAAAAATAAAATAAAAACTGATGTATATAAATGAAATAAGTAAATGAAAACTAAACAAAATATGTAAACAAATGATTATTTATTTTCAGTGGTGCAACTCAAATTTTTTTCGCATTTTTAATGCATATATTTCATATATTGCGTTTTTTAAATACCTTTTTCATGCATCTTATTGTATTGGCAGCACTAAACTGTTTATTGTCGCCAAGAAAAATAGAAATTAGCCTAAGTTGGCTACAGGCTACAAAAGTAGTCGTGTGTTCGGTAGTCGTGTAGCCGTTAAAATAATTATTCTCATATGCACACATGCATTCTATTTTTGACAGCTTGTAGTCGATGGTCGGTAGCCTTTAGCCCCAGCCATTATATTTTAAAAATTAACAAATTTGAGTTAAATATTTTACAATATATCAATTCTTATAGACAAATTTAGTTTGTTTTTAATAACTAATTTAATTGACAAATGTAGTCAAATGATGCACAATATAAAAACGAATTTTGATAGTCTGGTAACTCTAAAAGTCTTTTTGAAAAATAAGAGCAAATTGTGAAGAATGTAAACAAAACAAAAAAAATTTATGAAAATTTTAATGTGTTTGAAAATTTGCAAATTTTGGAATTTTTTTTAATGAAATTATATATTTGTTTCCCTTTTTCGCCGTATTGTAAGCAAAATAGAGTTTAAAAGGCAACTGAATTGATATCGACAAGCATTTACCTGACCGATTTAGAATCACAAAATCTCAAACGATTTTGGTGTCAGAACACCTTTTTTGTGTTTTGAAAACACTTTCAAAAAAAAAGTTAAAAAAAAACTCGGGGAAAAAATCATTTTTAGAAAAAAATAAAATAAACCAAAATTAAAGAAAAATTTCTTCTATAATACAAAATTTTAAAAACGTACCCAAAAATGTTTTTTGAATAAAAATTCGTATCATTAATAAAATTTGTTACCACTTTTTAAATTCGACTTAAGATGTTTTGTCAAAATGCCCCAGAACTATATTTTTCATAATAGCTGTTATGTATTCGTCGTTATTGTGTGTCATACGACGAATTTATGCAGCGAATTTAGCTGATGAATTCGTCGGGGTGGACGAAACTCGTCGTTCGCCCCATTTGTGTTCATAGTATATAAGTATGTACCTAAATAAGGTAACACTGTGATTATTTATGAATATGCGCCATTATTATTTCTAAACGTTGTTCAAGAGAAATAAGAAATGTCAAGTATAAGACACACTTACCCATTTTAAATTGTATCATAAACATTGCAAACTTGTGAAAACAGTTGTTGCACAATGTACACTCCAGAAATTAAGTTTAATAAAATTAGCCTGTTCGGGAACGAAATTTAAATCATATTTTAGTTCTTCAAAAAACGAGTAAACTTTCTGCAATGAAGTAACAAGGCAAAGAAAATATCAATTCTGTTAATAAAATTAAGAATGATTTAATTCCAAAACATTTTTGAGGACCAAAATATGACTTGAATTCTTTCAACATGTCATCTACACCAAAGCCGATAAATAATTGGCCCAAATTTTTGTTTGATTTTTTTACGTATTTTACAGCCAGGCCCACGATATCGAATCGTGTAGTTTTAAGCGACAAACAGCTGATTTGCGGCACACTAATTTTTGTGTCGCCAAAAATAAATGCGATTGGTAACACAAAATTTTTTTACACACATATACATAAATAAACAAAATCGGAATAAGTTTGTTTACTACATTTCTGTCAAGTTAAACTAGCACACGGTTGCATTTTTTACTGTACAATTTAAACATTTCAGCGCTTTTTTCGTGTATATTCGCGCTTATTTTTTAATATGTTGATATGGCAGCTTTGTTGTTTATTTGCATTACGTTGGTAACATGGCGCAATTATTATAAGGTGCCTTTGAGATTACAACAAGTAAAACAGTAACAAAAACAACACAGCATTTTGATGCTTGTTAGGGTAGTTAACTGTCAAAAAAACCAAAACAAAAAGTATGAAAACAAAAACAATGTACATAAAACAAAGCAAAAATTGACAACTATATTCACAAATTGGCTGAAAAAAAAGTAGCTCAGCTGCCATGTCAAATGCACCTTATAATCAATACGCCATGGTTGGTAACGTAAAGCAAAGCGAACGATAAAGTGACAATTAGTGGGCCGCAGTTTAGATTCACAGTGAGTGAATGAGTTTCTTTCGATATCGTGGGCCTGGCTGTTAATTTGACAACTCTAGTTTATACACAAGAAAAATTACAGCCAGGCCCACGATATCGAAAGAAAACTTAAGCGAAAGAAACTCAGTCACTCACTGTGAATCTAAACTGCGGCCCACTAATTGTCACTTTATCGTTCGCTTTGCTTTACGTTACCAACGTAATGCAAATAAACAACAAAGCTGCCATATCAACATTTAAAAAAATAATCGCGAATATACACGAAAAAAGCGCTGAAATGCTTAAATTGTACAGTAAAAAATGCAACCGTATGCTAGTTTAACTTGACAGAAACGTAGTAAACAAACTTATTCCGATTTTGTTTATTTATGTATATGTGTGTAAAAAAATTTTGTGTTACCAATCGCATTTATTTTTGACGACACAAAAATTAGTGTGCCGCAAATCAGCTGTTTGTCGCTTAAAACTACACGATTCGATATCGTGGGCCTGGCTGTTAATGTACGTTCACATTAGGCAAATTTTTAAAGAAATAAACGTATGTATATACTATTTTCCGGAAAATTTTTATGCAAATAATTAGTTTAATATTAACAATTAAATTAAAATGATTTGAAGATAAATTATGAAGGAAATAATTTTTAAATATATCACTAATCGAGTTAGAAACAAAAAAAAAAAAAAAAACAAAATAAATAAAATTATTTTAAAAGAATTAGTGGATAGGCGTTTTTAGTTAAATATTTGCCTTATGTAAAAGGTACTATAGGTTCACATTTAGAAAATACTTGATGAAAAAAGCTTAATTTGTTTATTATTTTTAACTCAAATTTATTAAAAATATAAAAATGAAAATGTTTATTGTTGGTGTTATCTCTTTTTAAATAATTTTTTAAAACACGTTTTTACATAAAACGACATTTTTGCATTAAATGTTTCCATAAAATAATTTTAATAGAGTAAATTTCTGTTACTACCTGTCTGTCCCCGCTATGAAAAAGACAGTTTTTTTCATGCTTTTTTCGTCATATATTTGCCAAATATGAACGTAGCTTTAAGTTAAAAGTCAAAATTAATTTAAAAACTTTATTAAATTAATATCCATATTACATTGATATCATACTCACAATAATGTCTAATTGTTTTAGCTGGATTGTCGTTTTATGGCTCATCAGGTATGTTATTTATTTTATTTTTTATTTATTTATTTAATTTAATAATCGGGATGCTAATTTTTTTTAATTAAAAAAAAAATTGAACTAGACTTGTTAAAAATGCTTAGTAATAAGATTATTTTATCTAAAAAGGAAAATTAGTAGTTGTATTACGATTACTATTGGCTATGTTCTGAAAAACAAATTTGAGTAAATTTTAAATCGAATATTTTTCAAGAACAAGTACAACTTAATTGGGCAAATTATTCATTAGTGTTGCTATTTAATGAAGTTACATTAACGGTCATTAAGCGAACAAATAAAAAAGTAATGATAGATTTTTTGATTTTAAAATTATAGCAGTTTGAAAATCATTCGTTTTCAATTTCACTCACACTCATTCGTTTTACAGACCATCATAGCTGCTTCAATTGCTCATGATTAATAATTAGTTTTGATTAGATGTAATTAAAACATAATCGAGATTACTTGTGATAACAAAAAAGAGTCAAAAACTATTGCGATTATTCCAGTAGTTATTTTTGATACATTCAAAATTTACAGCCTGAAGACACAGACGAATTTTTAAACATTTTATTTATATATCTACTTGGTTTACATACAAAAATCAACTTAATCATTACCCTGCACAATGGCTTTCATTACTAAAAAATACCAACTCGCTTACCAAGTATGTAGTAGGTAATTAATTTTTGCGACGTTGGTTGTATCTCATAAGCGTTTATCGACATAATATTGTTTGAAACAAGTAGATTTCCCATACCAATTTTGGGAGCAAACAATGGTTCTTCATTTTTAATATTTTTGTGAACCTTGAACAATTGCTCTTTTCTAATTTGGTAACAGTTTAAACTATACTCTCGTGTTAACATTGGGATTCCTAATCGCGGTTCAGAGAGTGAACCATATGGTTCATATTATCGTGTAAACCATTACATATAGGGATGAAACACGTATCAGTAATCGATATAAAGAAAAGAAACCTATATTTTTGTCCAGAACATACATTTCATAAAGTATTACCGAAATATTTCATAATTCTGTATATTTCTTTTACCAAATGTGTTGATTATGTTTAACTACCATATAGTGACCAGAAACTAAAATAAAAATAAACATCGCACAAAAAAAAAACCAACAAAATAAATCACATAAAAATAAAATTGCACAAAAATAGTCCGCATAATAACAGGTTCTACTGTATTGGATCTACGCTCTGATAGTAGAACTTCATGCTCCACGCAATTATATTAATACTACCGTATTTAATACATAAACGGACTTTGATACTCACAAGGTCTGGTAATCTTGGAATAAAGGATTTTGACTTCTTACTCGCAAAAGTACATAGCCATAACCATTTCTCGCTTAATTGGAATAGGCCAATCATTCCATTCCCTTATTTCAGAGAAGAATATGAGTTTTTTTTATAAAATCACTTCCCTTGCTATATAATCTTAACCGGAAAATTTTCAATTTAGGGGGGTGCGTGGTATAGTGGTTAGAGCGCTCGCACAAAAACTCAAAGGGTTCAAATCACAGAAGAGGTGAAAAATGAAAAAGTTTGTTTGCGGTTTTTTCAAAATTATAATTTAAAAATAAGATGAGCTATATCTAAGTCTTGGTCAAAATTTGCATTATTAACTGTTAGTGTGGATATTTTATTTTAATTTTTTCCTTGTAAGGCTTTAGTTATACACCAAAATCTTTTGGATCCAATAGACAGCTTTGATAAGAAATTATTCGAATTTTTATTTCTGTCTCTCCATTATATTTTTGTCTATTCGTTTATTTGCTTTATGAGCGCATGTAGCGTAATTTTATTATTAGTATTATTGGTTCTTTAAAACATTCGTTTCATTCTATTTCTTGTTCTAATACAAAATTTTTCGTTCCGAAATAGTTTTAATAAGTAAGCTTATGTACATATTGTCGGTAATGATGACTTATCAGTGCCTGTTGCATGATTAAATGTTTTTATAGCATTTTCTATTTGTCCAGTTTTGGAGAAATTATTAATACTGATGTTATTTTGAGAAAGTTGACGTTCAATGTTGTCTTTAAACTGCTTTCAGTCTGAATTCTTGAGGCCAAGTTTAGCTGAATTATTAACTTTCGCTCTTACTTCTAATGTAAAATACACAAGACAGTGATCTGATGGTAGAATGCGTTCATGAGCTAGCAGAGGTATTATAAATAGATCAGAGTTCGTGAGCATCAGATCAATTATAGAGGATTGTCTTAACACTCCTTGAGAATAACGGGTCGGTCCATTTCGAATGTATATAAGAACATAACCTGATGTATTTGCATTGCGACAATTCCAGCTTGAATGCTCTTCTACAAATGACGTATTCTTTATTGTTCTCTGTTAATTTAACAATTACTGGGGATAAAGTTGAGATTTAAACTTATTTTTAACAACTCCTCCACCTGCAGTGAATCTATTTCTTCCGTAAATGTTATATTCTGGCAAATATAACAGAGTTCTCGTTTAAGAGGATTTCGCATAAAGAGAGGATATCTATATTCTTAGCTTTTAGAAATTCTTGTAACTGAATTTTTTTTAGAATGACAGTTGATGCCTTATGCATTCAAGTATACGATTTTTAACTCCATTTTTAATAAAACTCATTGTGATTTTAAATTGTTGTAACTTAGTTGAGCATTTATTTAGTTTAATTACAGCATTTTGAAATATGGAAAACAGCTGGTCCAGAATAGATCACTTTTAGCAGAGTTAGTTTGTTTCACCTTATCTGCATACGTTTTTCTGCCGCTGTTTTCATGCGTTTACGGAGCACTAGAATTGGGCAGGCTTGGAAATTTACTATGTGTATTGGCTAAATTGAATAATGTTGTGTCAACCTGTTGTCTGTGTCTAAGATGATTCTTATTTGTAGCCCTTCTACGGGCTTCTAACTAGTTCGCTCTACATGGGCAATTTGAATCAAACTGCCTTTTGAAAAAAATTTGTGTATCCCTTAACAACCAAAGTCCCTGATTGGGGTCAACCTGGCGGCCTCCAGAACGATCCTTGTTCCTGTTGTATTCAAGTCGACATTCAGCCTCCACGTGGCCCTCCTGGATAACATTCTAGCACCCGCTAGCTTGTTAACTAATGTATGCGGCGATTGTCCAATCCCCTGGACTTTAAATTTGGGTTGTGCGTAGGGCTTGAAACCCACCACGTAAAAACATTCTTCAATGAAAGCTAAAACCAAAGCCTCTAAACGGACCCCCTTTTATGTTGACAAACTTGGCAAACGTTTTAAGGACTATGATTAATGGATATGCACCTGGAATGTGAACACCCTTTATAGGGAAGGTGCCTCTATCCATTTGGCGGATGCTCTCACGAAATGTAGTGTTGACATCACCGTCATCCAGGAAATGCGATGGATAGGACAAGGTTGTACGAGGCAAGCAACATGTGACATCTACTACAGCTGCCATGAGAAGAGACGCGAATTTGGCTGCGGATTCGTAGTAAGTAAGAGACTTCGCCATCTTGTCTCGGAGTTCACTCCCGTGAACAAAAGAATTGCTACGATCCGAATGAAGGCAAAGTTTTATAATATCAGCCTTATTTGCGTGCACGCCCCGACGGAAGAGAAGGATGATGCGGTCAAAGATGCTCTCTACGCAAAGCTCGAGGATGTATACGATAGGTGTCCGGCACATGACGCCAAAATTGTCCTCGACGATTTCAATGCGAAAGTTGGACGTGAAGGTATCTTTGGCCCCACTGTCGGACAGTTCAGTCTCCATAATTCCACCTCACTGAACGGCATGAGACTGATCGATTTCGATTTCGCCAGGTTCCAGCATCTCGATATCCATAACGCCACCTGGCTCTCTCCTGATCGATCTACCAACAACCAGATCGATCACATTGTGATTGATGGAAGGCATGTATCCAGTATACTAGACGTGCGCACATTTAGAGGTCCAAATGTCGACTCGGACCATTACAACACGTTCTAGTGTGCAAAGGAGGCTGGACATCAAAAAGCTGCGATCACAAGAGACAGCCAGGTCGTTTTCCGATCGTCTTTCTAACGAGCTCAATTACATCCCATCCTCTCTCGAAAGTATTGGTGGACAGTGGTCTCACATCGCTCACTCTCTGCGCAGCGCTGCCGAAACAGTCCTTGGTTCTGAGCGTCCTCCCCGCAGAAACCAATGGTACGATGAAGTGTCGTGAGGCCACTGCGGCAAAGAATGCTGCCTACAGAAGAACGTTGCAGTCCACCACTACAAGAGCAACGGTATAGGTGTACAGAGAAAAGAGGAGGGAAGAGAGACGCCTATTCAGAAAGAAGAAAAGGGAGCAAGAAAGGAGTGATCGCGAGGAAATCGAGATGTGCAGGAGTAGAAATGATGTTCGAAATTTTTATAAAAAGATAAGGCGTCTTACTACTGGTTTTACGCCCGGAGCAACCTCCTGCAGAGACGAACATGGTAACCTGGTTACAGATGCACAAGGAACACTAAGATTATGGAGACAGCACTTCTCTAATCTACTGCAGGGCGATGGCGACACAAATTCCGCCTCTAGAGATGCTGTGTCGGACCCAATCATTAACGACGACGCACAGTGGCCGAAATACTTAATCTAGCGGCGCTTTGTTAATAACTCCAAAAACATAAAAAATTCTGAAAGTTTTTCTTGTCTTTTTTTTTAATTTATATATATTTAAATATAACCAATTCATTAAATTTTAAAATTTGTTTGTTTTTTTAAGTATATGGGTAGTTCCATATATAACCAACCAATAAAATAGACATTTTGAACCTGACCCTCTCCAAACTTCACGAAATTCGGTATACAAATTGTATTCTACATGGTTAAGACGAATACAAGCTTTGGGATTGCTGGACCAAATGGCTCCGGAGATACCAGGTCATGAAAAGTGAAAAAAATCATTAACATCGTTCCTAGGTAGTAAAACGCTATAAGCTATATCTTTCTCAATTTTTATGCAACAACAATCAATAAAATCTCATTTTAAAGCTAATGAGGTTTCTAATATAATAGTGTCCAACTAAATTTTTTGTAAAGAGTTGAAGGTCATATTTACCATGAATTTTGAAAAAGTTAGAAAATTTTTATTTTATTACACGAGTAATTTTTAAAAAAAAGGTTTCTGCTTCATATTTTTTTACAGTTTACAAAAAAAATAAAAAATAAATAAAAGCAACTATTCAGAGTCGGAGCTTTCAGGATTAATGCTGTCAGGTAGGTCATTTATATTTAACAGAAGCTGCTTGAGCTCATCATCTATTTTGACGTGTTTTTTTGAGTATTTCGAAGTGCTTTTTGATTTAGATGTAATAAAAGGAAGCTAAAGCTTCCTCAGGTGTATACGGAATAGGTGCTTTTGGTTCAGAGTCTACAGATTTAAGCATTTTTGTAGCTACTGCAGATTCTAAACATAACTTTGAAACAACCTGTGATGCGCTTCTTTTTCCAGCTTTGTAAAGACTCACGCTCGCCGCTACCATTAACTCTTGGTTCGGTGTTTCATTGGCAATTGGTGCAATTTTTTTTTTTTGAGTCTTACTTGTGCACTCTGAAAAAGGTTTCTCTTTACGTTGTGCAACGGCTGGATTAGGGAAAATAATGTCATCATCCAACCACATCTTATTTCGCTTTTCAAACACAGCCAAAACTCTGTGACTTTCTTTCCACTTTTGTATAAGTTTGCTAATAAAATTTCTCAATTGTTTTTGAATTTGGTGGTATTGTTCTTCACTATATTTCGAGCGATCAATGACATTGGAAAATATATGATTTTCAACCATTAAAAATTTTTTTGTTGGCACTGGTTCACTATGCCATATTAAAAAAAGGGTGCGTTTGGATTCTGCCATTCTAACTAAAAAACGGAAAAAATCAAAACTTTGCAAAAACTTGCAGCCCATATTTGAACTTGACATAGATAACAACCCATTTAAACAAACTATACAAACAGTGAACCGAATACGATCGAATCCACCCTACTTTTATTCCACACAAAATTGAATTTAGTATCTAAAAACACTTTCACAAAGGACATTTTATTTTTCCACTGTTCAGCACTAAAACAAACAATTACAGATCACAAAACTATTTTTTTTATTTAATACATACCTTTTATTTAAAATCAAATCGAAAATCTTATCAAAAAGTTAAAGTTTTAATTTTTTACTGTCAGCAAAATTGCACTTAAAAACAGCTCAAAACTAGTTATTGCACTTGCTAAAACATATGTTACGTTGGAATGCTTACAGCTGTGCGAATATTAGGAACAAAACAAAAAAAAAAAACAGAAAAAAATCCGTTAAAGTTTAAATTTTCAAAAAATAAAATAAAGCTTGCCGAATTCTTAATTTGGAAAATTCGCTAAAGCGACGCTAGATTGGGTATTTCGGCCACTGTGCGACGTCGAGATCTCGTCCCCCAGCCATGAAGAGGTCAAGGTTGCCATATGGCGACTGAAGAACAACAAAGCAGCTGGACCTGATGGCTTGCCAGCTGAACTCTTCAAGTATGGAGGCGATGAGTTGGTTAGGTGCATGCACCAGCTCATTTGCAGTGTATGGCTGGAGGAATGATTGGAATCTTAGTGCCCTCTGTCCCATCCTGAAAAAGGAAGATCCCACGATATGCACCAACTACAGGGGTATAAGCCTCCTCTCTATCGCATATAAGGTTCTTACGAGCGTATTGTGTGAACGACTGAAGCCATGCGCCATCTCACTGATTGGACCTTATCAGTTCGGCTTCAGACCTGTTAAGTCCACCATTGACCAGATATTCACACTGCGCCAAATCCTGGAGAAGACCCATGAAGGTCAAGTCGACACACACCATCTTTTTGTCGGCTATAAGGCAGCCTTCGATAGCCCAATAAGAGATCGCGTTTATGCCGCAATGTCTGAGCTCGGTATTTCTGCTAAGCTGATAAGGCTATGCAGAATGACGCTGAGCAACTCCTGCAGCTCCGTCAAGGTAGGAAGAGACCTCTCCGAGCCTTTTAATACCGTGCGAGGTTTCAGACAAGGCGATCCCTTATCCTACGACCTCTTCAATTTCGTCATGGAGAGTGTTTTCGAGAGGCGGGTGTACATCGTAATGGCACTATTTTTAATAAAAGTGTCCAGCTCCTTGCGTATGCCGACGACATAGACATCATTGGGCATACCAAGCGAGATGCCACCGCAGCCTTTAATGCTATTGAACGAGAGTCTGCTAAAATGGGTCTGGCGGTAAATGAGAGCAAGACGAAGTACATATTGTCGACGAGTAGGGATGTTGAACGTATCGGCTCCCAGGTTACAGTCGGCAACTATACATTCGATGTGGTCAAGGAATTTATTTACCTTGGCACCGCCATTACCAGCAAGAATGATGTCAGTCTGGAGATCAAGCGAAGAATTACACTGGCCAACAGGTGTTACTACGGTCTCGGTAGGCAGTTTAGTAACAGAGACCTCTCTCGTGCAACGAAGTTAACACTCTACAAGTCGCTTATTCTTCCGGTGCTTCTGGTGCGGAAGCATGGACGCTGTCTTGTGCCGATGCAGCGGTCCTGGGAGTGTTTGAGAGAAAAATTCTTCGCAAGATCTTTGGTCCACTGAAGCAAGGCGATGAGTTTCGCATTAGGACCAACTATGAGCTGTATGAGCTCCTCTGCGACATAGATGTTGTCCAGCGCATTAACATCCAGCGGCTGCGCTGGCTCGGCCATGTTGTTCGGATGGAAGAATCTGCTCCAGCGAAAAAGGTTTTCGATGCGAAGGTCACTGGACATCGGCGTAGAGGACGTCCATGTTTACGTTGGAAAGACCAGGTAGATGGAGCCCTGTCATCAATTGGTGTGACCAACTGGAGAAGACGTGCGCTTAGTAGAGGCGCCTGGAGACTAGTGTTGAGGCAGGCCGAAACCTGTTAACGGGTTGTTATGGCCAGCTAAGTAAGTAAAGTAAGTATCCCTTAGCAACACAACTGAAGCAGTTGTAAATTATACCACCAGCTTTATTATTCATGGCACATTTTCTCGTTTCGTGAGATGTGCTGGAAAATAAAAAGCATTTTGTACAGGATCTTTTTTTTTTATTAACCCCCATGCGATTAAACGTCAGTACGCATATTGTATCGTGTGGTGAGGGCTTTTGTGTTATTATTTCCTTAATATCAGTGTATTTAACACCATGTTAATGTTATAACAAGAGTTATCAGCAAGATTATGTGTGTAATATTTGAAATTGATAAATTTTAATTCCCTAAGAAGGTCAACATTCATGTTTTCTGATGAGATTTTGAGGTTTTTCGAAAAAAATATCCTTTGAGGCCGACTTTTTCAACAACTTCTGACAATTCTACTGACGAGTCAACAACTATTTGTTTTGTCATAGTACATTTTAATTATTTCACACCAAGTTTCAGTAACAGTTTTTCTCAATTTATGCTTGCTGTAATTAAATTAGGTAAAGTGGTGCTATTATTTTGAGTGATACTGATTCATACATACATACACGTATAGTATGTAAATATATGCATATATATATCGACGATGAAATTAAAGAACGCTGTAACTGACAAAAAATCGAATATATTTTGCATCATTTTTATCAGCAAAAAAATACGCGTCGATTGGTCCAAGTCCCAGATTTCTACGATGAAAATAAATTCACTTACGCCGTCTGTGAAATAAAAAATACCAGTGTATTTGTTCTACATTTATGAAAGTTTTTTGGCTCTGGTGAACATTTAAGGTTTTGTCAGTTACAGCGTTATTTAATTCCATCGTCGATATGCATTCCAATTTAACAAATGTTTATGAGTCTATTTCTTTTTTTTAGAGCCTCATGATGAAATTCCCGGAATTGGACAGTATGAAGATTTTCACACGATAGACTGGCAACGTGATATTGCAAGAGATCGAATGCGTCATAGATATATAGTGAAGAAACGGCAAGATTCATTGTGGGACTTAGTTAAGGGAGCACATGATGCTTGGTCAGGATGGCTGTGTGTATTATTGGTTGGCATAGCTGCGGGTTGCGTGGCTGGTATGGTTGATATAGGGGCAAGCTGGATGTCAGACTTAAAACATGGTATATGCCCACAAGCCTTTTGGTTTAATAGGGAACAATGTTGTTGGCCTACAAAACAATCAGTTTTTGAAGAAGGCAACTGTTCAACGGTAATGCTAAAAACAGTATTAAAATTTAGTACAAACTTATAAAGTCTATTGTCTGAATAATTTTAGTGGAAAACATGGCCAGAAATATTTGGTCTTAGTCGAGAGGGTACAGCAGCCTATATTATTTCCTATATTTGGTACATACTTTGGGCATTGTTATTTGCTGCATTGAGTGCTTCTTTAGTTCGAATGTTTGCTCCTTACGCCTGTGGATCTGGTATTCCGGAAATTAAAACAATACTTTCGGGATTTATTATTAGAGGATATTTGGGTAAATGGACATTACTTATCAAATCAGTGGGTTTAATGCTTTCAGTCTCTGCTGGTTTAACATTGGGGAAGGAAGGTCCAATGGTTCACATTGCAAGTTGTATTGGCAATATTTTTTCACATCTGTTTCCAAAATATGGACGTAACGAAGCTAAAAAACGTGAAATACTCTCAGCAGCAGCAGCAGCAGGTGTATCGGTGGCTTTTGGAGCTCCAATTGGAGGCGTACTGTTTTCGCTAGAAGAGGTTTCTTACTACTTTCCATTAAAAACTTTATGGAGATCATTTTTTTGTGCTTTAATAGCGGCATTCGTTTTACGTTCTTTAACACCCTTTGGCAATGAACATTCAGTACTCTTCTTCGTTGAATATAATAAACCATGGATATTTTTTGAATTAATTCCATTTGTATTTTTAGGCATAATGGGAGTAAGTTTACTAATGGGTCAATTATAGATGGCAGTCAAACTTTGATTGCGTTACCAGCTAGAAATTTTCCAGTAAAATTTTAAAATTTTTTAATACTTTTTTCGATAACTGGCAACTTAGAAAAAGCTCGGTTGCCATCCATAATCGACTCATCAATATTAGAGTTAAGTTTTTAAATCATATACATTTTCTATTCCTGTATTGCAGGGCATAATTGGGACTCTATTCATAAAAGCGAATTTGTGGTGGTGTCGTTTTAGAAAATTTAGCAAACTAGGTCAATATCCGGTGGTGGAAGTGTTGGTTGTAACTTTAATTACAGGCATTATTTGTTACCCTAATCCCTTTACTCGTATGAATATGAACGAATTGATCTATCTGTTATTTAGCCAATGCTCACCAGGAGATATTTCGAATCCGCTGTGGTAAAAAATGTACATATATAAATATTAAAATTAAATAATATAAATGTTTTTTTTTTCTATTTTAGTGATTATACTCGCATGAATATCACAAATGCCTCATCGTCTATTGAAGTTACTCAGCTTGGTCCTGGGGTATACAGAGCAATTGGTTTATTAGTTCTGGCTTTCTTTTTAAAACTTGCCTTAACAGTATTTACTTTTGGTATGAAAGTTCCGGCTGGCCTCTTCATACCATCTCTTTTATTGGGGGCAATTATGGGAAGAATTGTTGGCATTGGTGTGTGCAATATTTGTATTTAAACTTATTTAAGATAAAATCGATTTTTTTTATTATAATTCATTTAGCTGTAGAACAATTCGCTTATAGTTATCCAAACATTTGGTTCTTTACCAGTGAATGTGTTACAGGTAATAACCTAATCACACCTGGCCTTTATGCAATGGTAGGCGCTGCGGCTTGTTTAGGTGGAGTTACCCGTATGACAGTTTCTTTAGTGGTAATAATGTTCGAGTTGACTGGAGGTGTTGGTTATATTGTGCCATTAATGGCAGCTGCTATGGCATCTAAATGGGTAGGAGATGCTTTAGGTAGACAGGTTAGTGAAATATTAAATATTAAACTATTTTTTTTTAATAATGTAAATTAAACTTTTAACAGGGAATTTATGATGCACACATTGCCTTAAATGGTTATCCCTTTCTCGATAGTAAAGAGGAATTTGCGCATACAACTCTTGCGGCTGATGTTATGCAACCTAAGTAAGTAAAATTTTAATAGTTCTTATGTATTTGATGGAATTAGATCGATATGGCCTTGACCAAAATAAAAGTTACATCTTAATGCTTCCTTGTTTAGTCAAAATTTATATGAATTGTATTCGATTCCCTTCATGTATGATTCACCTAAATTAAATGATTTCTTAATTATTTAAAACCTTTTTTGGAATAAGTTATCAATTTTGATAGCTAAAAAATTCCGAACTTATATACTATATATAAAAAATTGTAACAACTAAAATATTAGCGTCAAAATACTTATCATATATAAAAGTAAATGGACCCTATGCCTGCTTTGCCATGTAAAGTAAAATAAGAAATTCTCTAGATAAGATATAAACTTTAACCGTTTTCAAGATATACAAAAATCAGTATTTAGTTTGTATGCGAGGTACTACGCCCTATTGTCTTATTCCGCTCACTAAATGACTTCATGGTCAAGGCAATTCATCAGTAGGAAAGTGGATCAAATTCGACAAGTGGGCGTGGTACCTCACATACTACTTATAATTAAATATAAATTTTGTATATCTTAAGAACGCATTATGGTTTCAAATCGATTTTTTTGGCATAAATAAAAAATAATCAAGTGGACTGCAAATCAATTAAAAAGAGAAATTGTCGAAATGTCCACGCCCATGTCCTAAGCCCACTAAAAGGGCGGTATCCAAATTAAAATTAATTATTTCTTTTAAATATACAACAATACAGAAAATACATTAAGATCAAGCTGTGCTATTTGATTTTTTTTAATATTTAAATATTCGTTGATTTTATGACGAACCCACTCTATACATATATTTACAAGTCATAATTCTGCCCGTATGTTTTCCAAACCGGAAGTATTTCGGTGTGAATAATAGGGTGGGTCAATTTGTTCGGGACCGAAAAACATGACTAAGCGTATAGCAAAATCGTAATCTACGGGAAATTCTAATAACTTTTCCCAAAGAAACCATGGTTCTAAAATCAAAATCGAGCTTCCGGTTTTTTAAGTGAAAATTTGGTGCTTAGGTCATCCGAAAATAATGCTATTTTTTTGGAAATATTCATTGCAATTGGTGAATACTTGGCCTGTAACGCTGGAAGAGAGCTTATGGTAAAGGAAATTTTCTCAGCTTTCTATATGTCTTCATTGGGGGGGTCGTGGCATACTGGTAGAGCGCTTGCACAGAAACTCACACGACCAAGGTTCAATTCCAGCGAAGGACAAAATTATAAAAATAAATATTTGCGGTTTTCTAAAATTATAATTTAAATTAAAAATTAAATTTAAATAAAATAAGAGGTTCCCCCCCCCCCCCTCCAGCAAGACCATCTGCAAGAAACCGCCCCCTGACATTTCTAATCTATTCCACCAGAAACCAATGATCAGGAGTACAGCGCCACCTTCTGGGAAGATAACAGCTAATCTACTGAAGACGCTCACCATTCACATGTAAACAACCACCGACAGATGAGGCCATTGCTGTTTGATCATTTGAGGGTGAAGGTATAACACTGGCTCTTGAGTGGACAAATTACCAGCAACTTGTTTCATCAACAAATAAAGGCGCAAAAAAAAAAAAAAAAAAATACAAAATCTATGAAAAAAAAAAAAAAATTATTTACCCAAGTAATGGTTTTGGAGGTTGATGTCAAAATAATAATAGTCAAACTGTTAAAAAACCTAACACTGTCTACCTAATACCATTTTAACATAAAATCGATGTAAATAAAATTTTTGGTATACTTTTTTTTAATTAAATTAAAAAAAAAATTAAAAAAGTGAGTTTTAAAAAAAAATTATATATATATTTTTTTTTTTTAATTTTTTCGTTTTCAGTTTTGACTTAGGTTTTGTTAAATAAATTTTCTTTTAACCAATTTTAAGTTCAATTACTTTTTTTAATTTAATTTTGAATACCAATTTAGTTAAATAATTTTTTTTTAAGTTTTAGGTAGACAAATCGTAACAGTATTTTAACATTTTGACTACTATTATTTTGACATAAACCTCCAAACCCATTATTTAGGTAAATAATTTTCTATAAATGAGGACAGATATAGAAAGCTGAGAAAAGTTCCTTTAACATAAGCCCTCTTCTAACGATGCAGTTCAACCATTCACTAATTGCAATGAATTGCAATGAATACTTCCAAAAAAAATAGCATTATTTTCGGATAACCTAACACCAAATTTTCACTTAAAAAACCGGAAGCTCGATTTTGATTTTAGAACCATGGTTTCTTTGGGAAAAGTTCTTAGAATTTCCCGTAGATTACGATTTTGCTATACGCTTAGTAGGCAAAAAAATTGACCACCCTAGTGAATAATCAAAAATTGTGCTAAAATAAAATAATAATTGTGGAAGTTTGCTGAAAAATGCTGGCGATATATAAATATACACTTTGGCAAGCATTTCCCCATTTAAACTTTGTGCCCAAACACAACTTTTCGTCCACGGAACTTCTATGTTATGTTGAGATTACAAAACTACACAACAAGGACTCAACAAAAATAAAATTCAAAAATATGTATACTATAAAACCACGTACATTGGGCTGCATTTTCCATTTTTAAAATGCGTTATAACTTTATTTTTTAAGGTTTATTCGTTATACAATTGGCTATGCAATTTCTAAAAGGGCATATCTCGCATATTTTGGCAAATGTGTTTTTTTTCTTTCGTTGTTCCTTTGACGTCATGGTAGATACAGGAAGAATTTCGAGAGATGTGCCTTTTTCGAAATTATTGTTTAAGCAAAAAATACAAAAATATTCAACGCAGCACCGCTTTACATTTTTCTCCTTAATTTTATGTTGTCTGCGGGCATATTTTTCTATTTGTTTTAAGGAATCTTTCACCTCTTTATATATTAATAAGTCTGTTTGAACTTTTAACTGTTGTTCAATAAGATCTTGTTTAGCGGAAACATTATTTGTAGCCTCTCTTCGAATATTTTTTATGTAGTTGGGACAAATACATATGTATTTCATCATTTTCATCTATTTCAACAGAAGAAGTCTTTCTAATTGCCTTCGAACAACTGATACCTATATTCTCGCTGTTCAATTGTAGCAAATTAGAACCAGCTTCTTTTACTGGTGTCAATGTATATTGTGTTTGAGTCTCCGCCCGTTGCACGACATTCAGTTTTGTTATTAAAAACTTTATTTTTTTTAGATTGCATTTGTATGATATTTTCTCCCATTCTGCCTTTGTGTATGCCACTGTGGTATGATTGCGCCAATGCCATCTTTTTTTCAAGTAACTTTATCATTTTTTTGAATTGCTTCTTTGTAGTTATTTTTATTCTAGAATTGTATTTATTGCAGAAAAACAGTTTGTATGAAGTTTATTAACAAAAATTCTTACTCTTTTGATGCCTTCATAACTCATAAATTCCTTTTCTTTTTTGTCGAATGAAATAAAATGGACGACTATTTTTTCAACTCTTGAGAGTCGATATCGAGAATCGTAGTACAACAATTGTAAAAGATTTGTTAACAGGGTTGTATTTTTATGAATTTCGAAAAACGTAGTACCAAAGTGTAAAAACGAGAAGTTTAAAGCTCGAATACGAGAATGGTAATAAGGCTGAATAAAAATATAAAACTTTTCTTCTTTTCTAGACGCAATGAGACATTAAATGTTATAACTCAAGATTCCATGTCAGTTGATGATATCGAAACATTGCTAAAGGAAACGGAGCATAATGGATATCCGGTGGTTGTTTCGAGGGAAAATCAATATCTTGTAGGTTTCGTATTACGAAGAGATCTTAATTTAGCTTTAGGTAAATAAAGAAAATTAAAAGTTATTGCGTAATATTTTCTACATTAAATTATTAATTCTATTATTTCATTGGCAGGCAACGCAAAACGTTTTATTGAAGGTATCAATGGTCAATCAATAGTATTATTTACATCTACTGCACCTGTGCAAAATCTTGGTCCTCCACCGTTAAAATTAAAGAAAATTTTAGATATGGCTCCCATTACGGTAACAGATCAGACTCCAATGGAAACAGTTGTTGATATGTTTCGTAAATTAGGATTGAGGCAAACGCTAGTAACACATAACGGGTAAGTTCATTTAGGTTTCCTTTTCAATTTATTGCATATAAATTCAAAGAATTATGTAACGAGAAAATATGTTTCCTATTATTATTTAAAGGCGTCTATTAGGTGTCATAACGAAAAAGGATGTTTTGAGGCATGTTAAGCAAATGGATAACGAAGATCCTAATACAGTTTTATTTAACTAAAAAAAAAACAAAAAACATAGGTTAAAGATAAAAATGTAAAGAATTTCTGTACTATCACCTAAGGTCAATCATACCTCTAATTAAATTATTTAAATGCAATATGATATGTATATGATTGATGTAAAATATTGAAAAAACTTACTGATAGTTGTAAATTAAACTTTGTTTTAAGTAAAATGTAATTTTTTTTTGTTTTAACACGATTTTGGCAAAGTATTTGGTTTAAAAAAAATATATATATACACAAACTGCCGTATTCATAAAAAATATTATATGCTTATTATTAAGGGCTTATTTGACAAGTATAGCATTGATTGAAACTTATCAAAAAAAAAAAAACTTTTTACCCTTAGTAAAGGTATTTTATTTTATATTAATATGGCAGATCTTTATATAAATATATATATATATAAATTAAAAACTACGTTATGTAATTAAATATAAAATTAGAAAAAGTATAGATATACGTATAAATTTATCATTAATTTAGAAAAATAAACGTAGAAAATTCCATTAAAATTATGTATGTATGTATGTTTGCATGTTTTTTTTTTATATTTACTTTAAAACACAATTAATTGTATATTTACTATAAATTAAATTTGTTTAAATATCGGGTGTGTTTTAGAATCCGAATTCACTCGAAAATGGAAGATTTCAGCATTTTTTGTTGTTCTGCATTTCACATCCGCATATTTTTATTCGTTTTCAATTCGAGTAGTAAAGGGTTTTGTTATTCAAATATGTGATAATGTTTTTAACAAAAACAAAATTTTGGTTTTAATTTTAAAGTGTTCTTTATTCAATTTACTAAAAAAACATTTTTCACACAAACATTAATGCAAAAAAAAATGTTTTTAAACTATTCAAAATTTTTATTATATATCACAGGAAAAAAGTTTTTAATTTAAAGCATAATCATTAATAGAACTCAGGTTTAGTTCAAAAAAATATTCTTTGAAAATTTATAAAGTTTAGTTTATTTTATACAATATCATACAGCAGCTTTCAGCATTTTAATGGAAAACTTATTAACTTATTATGTTAACTTATATTGTTCAAAGTCTATACAAAAAAACATTTATTTTTTCATTATTGATATTTAATATCGAATCATAAAAACGTGTGGATTTGAGAATACCAATTTGGAATTATGGGGATTCAACAATTGTTGCCTTTTCAAAACGAATCGAATTCTGGAAAACACACCCGGTATATACATATATTTTTTTCTAATTTATCGGCCTATTTTTTTATTACAAACATGTTTAAAAAAGTTTATACTTATATGTATGTATTCCAAAACAAGTTTTTTTAATTAATGATTTTAATTTTAACATATACAAATGATCAAAACTGATTACGTGTATTCTACGAAAACAA
This sequence comes from Metopia argyrocephala, assembly GCA_963576795.1. NCBI lineage: Eukaryota > Metazoa > Arthropoda > Insecta > Diptera > Sarcophagidae > Metopia > Metopia argyrocephala. The sequence goes on along the minus strand of OY756210.1, from coordinate 73,801,392 downwards.
TTCATTTTCATATGTTAATATTTGTTTGTATAACTTCATTAATAAGAGAAATATATTACAAAAACAAAACATTATTTATAAATAAAAGTATATTTTTGTTATTTGCGTTTGCATATTTCACATTTTTTTAGAAATTTTTTTATTTCGTTAACATGGTTCATTGTTTTAATAAATTTATGAGATGATTATGGATGACATTTCTTTTGCAAGTCTTCGTTTTTATTTTACTAAAGAAAAAATTTGGAAATTGATATAGCCTTCATTAGTTATTTGTTAAGAATATAAATAAAAACTGCTAAACATATTGAAGTATTTGATTACACAAATTATCTATTGCTGATAAAATAGACATTGTAATGCGTTTTTAGTAATTGTTCAAATTCCCAGTGTCCGTTATTTATAAAACGCAAATAATAAACAACGAAGGAGTCATATGATATTTTTAAAAAACTTTAATACTAAAGTTCTTTAAGTAGTGGAAACGCATATTAGGGATCACTGTTGTATAGTCTTATATTAAATTTATCTTCCAGAGCAACCTGAATTAGAGCGTAAAGCACAAACTATCTATCAAAAATTCTCTTGTCCATACAAAATGTATGAGACCAATCTAAATCGCGTGGCGCTAACGCTTTGAAATTGGAGTCTAATTTTGACAGGCCGTAAAGAAGTGAAGTTGTCTTGTAGGACCTTGAGCTAACTTATAGTTATCCAGGTCACAGGTGGCTCAAAAACTAACTCATTTATATAAAAAAAGTTTCATTTGATTATAACACAGAATGTCCTACGAGCTGGTCAGTACTCCTTCAATCCTGTTTAGTATCAACTAACTACAAGTTAACTCATAAGTTATCTATTGTTTGTGTATTGAGGTGTTTTCAACAATATATACATACATTTGGGTGGCAGCAAGTTATATGGACGAAGTTTTCTTTTTAATTTTAATGCTTTTGGGACGGCACGGTGGTGTAAAAACTATATGGTAGAAATTTGAGGAAGAACGGACAAATCTTTCCCGTGCCCCAAAGATGTCAAAGATAAGATTTTTACAGCCCAATATTTTTAAAGTCGTCGCCGTGGTCTAGGAGAGAACAAAAAGAAATGTTGCTCAATTGCTCTCAAAAATACTAAAAAGTAAATGAACACTTTACCAGTAAAAATTTGCAAGTAAAAATATTTGCAAAATAATATATAGAAAGACATGAGTAGTTAATAACTACTCCTGGGAAAATTGTATGCATTGCTATAAAAATAATGCGATTTTAGGCATTTATAAATGTTTATTTTTAATAAAATTAATGAAGAATGTGAGAGAAAACAGAAATGCTTTTCGAACAAAGCTGCCATATCAACATATTAAAAAATAATCGCGAATATACACGAAAAAAGCGCTGAAATGCTTAAATTGTACAGTAAAAAATGCAACCCTGTGCTAGTTTAATTTGACAGAAATGTAGTAAACAAAGTCTGGATTTACACGTTGAAATAATTTCATTGAAATTTTAGTTTAATTTCGTTTGAACTTTCATTGGAATGTACATGAATACAATTGTGGGTTTCAATTGTACTTATTTTAAACTCTTAGGGATTAAGAAATAAATCTTCCCAAGAGATGGGTAATTATAATTATTATAAATGAATAATTATAATTATCGAGAATGAGGGATTAAACAATTGGCCGTAAGAAATAAGTTTGCTACTCGTAGAAGTAGAAATAAATTAGTTGATATTTCTTACCCTTGTTATGGGGGATAACTGGGTTGGGCTCCAATGTGAAGAGAAACAAACCTGTATGAATCTTCCTTCAGTTATTAAAAGTTATTTGATTTAATTCCAGTATATATTCTCTTCTACTTTTATTGGTTCGGGTTTTGGTTGAATATTATTTTTGTTTACAAAGTGTGGGGTTTTTATTTTAGATACAACAATTTTGCTTCTGGCTACAAATTATACTGATTATATAAAATTTTAAAACTGATGGATATACATGTAAATTATATATATTTCTTACCCCGTTATAGTTTATAGATATATATAGTATACATAATTATATTTTCTTTTTTTCTTACATACAATTCATTATTGTGAATAATCACCCTGTACTTTTTCCGTTAAATTCAATTTTTTCAATAATTTTACTTAATAAATTATGGTTGTCCAAACCTAGTTTGGACATGGCGCCGGCCTTGCCATCAGGCAACTGTTGCATTTTTCCCATCGGTACACAGAACTTGTGCCAAAGATTTGATTGCCTCAAGGATAACGCGTGTATCAGGTGCTTTATTATGTGATGAAATTTGTTCTGCAGTTGAAGATGATGATTGTGATGCATTCCGTTTTCTTGCTTGTTTGTATTTCGATTTTGATGTTAATCTACTGTTTGAAGTGCTTGCCTTATTTTCTGAAATTGCAGGTTTGGGTTTGGATGGTTTTCGGGGACCAGATTTCTTAAATTTTCGTTCAATATTATAAGGTGGGTGTAGAAGAGTATGGTGGAAAGTGTCACACTTTCTACATGTTTCTAAGGATGTGCAACTACGCAAGTCATGACTTTGTGCCAAACAATTTATGCAGAATGCATGTCGCTGAATAAATGCTTCCTTCCTTTTTAGACTCATTTTTAGGAATTTCTTGCAGAAACGCAACGGATGAAACTTCTCACATAGAATACATTTATACTTATCTGCTTCTCTATGATGAGGCCGAGAATGAAGATGTTTGGATTTTTTCTGTGTAGATAAGCAGGAAGGCATTATTGTGGTGGTTTGGCTGTTAAAATAAAAGAATTTATTATTCATGTAAATAATATGGAATTTGCGGTTAAATGATTGATGAGTTCAAATTAAATATTTTCTATCAGGTTAGGGACATTAATCGTGAGGGGGTTGAAGTATAATAATATTTAATTTCCCTGAGAAGAATTTTGGTTGTCTAGCAAGGGCAAATAACACAGTTTTACTATAGGCCGAATAATGGTTCCGGAAGATATGCGGACTTCGGCTGTGCGAACATTATCATCCGGCCCCATGAAGGTTTTCTCAATCCTTCCTAATCGCCATTCGTGTGGAGGCATAAGATCATCCATGACAATTACTAAGTCACCGGCTTGTAAGTTTGGAATTGAGTTTTTCCATTTATATCTCTTGTGAAGAGATTTGAGATAGTCTTCTTTCCACCGTGCAGCGAATTGATGGTGAAGTGCTTTCAATTTCTCCCATCTGTTTACAAGAGAAATGTCTCGAAAGTTATCTTCCGGAAAAGCCATCAGAGGGCAGCCTTTCAAAAAGTGGCCGGGAGTCAAAGCGGTTAAATCGGTAGGGTCTTCCGATAAGGCGGATATTGGGCGTGAGTTGAGGACACCCTCAATACGTGCTAAAACGGTGGCGAACTCCTCGAAGGTGAATTTCTGTGAGCCGGCTATGCGTTTGAAATGAAATTTGAAGCTTTTCACTGCAGCCTCCCATAAGCCGCCCATGTGCGGGGCATGCGGTGGTATGAATTTCCACTCGAATCCATGGGTAATATATTTCTGCGCTATGTCCTGAGCTGCTTTCTTGACGAACACACGAAATTCCCGGTCGAGTATCCTACTGGTGCCCAGGAAATTTTTTCCGTTATCGGTTACTACCCTGCAGGGGAGACCCCGCCTACCAACGAAGCGGGAAAATGCAGCTTGGAAAGCCGCTGAGGATAGTTCGGAACATGGTTCTAAGTGGATAGCCCTTGTGCTAAAGCAGACAAATACGCTCACGTAGCCCTTAACTAGAGGAGATTTTCTTAACGCTGATGTTCGGAGTTCAAATGGCCCCGCGAAATCTATGCCTGTTGTCTGAAATGGAAGGGAGAAATTGCATCTTTCCGGGGGGAGTGGTGCCATGATCTGGGAGCATGGCTGTTTTCTGTGAATAATGCAGGTTTTGCATTTATATATAATCTTTTTTACCAGCGGTTTGAGCCTACTAATAAAGAATTCGGTTTGAACTATACGACACATCTGACTGCTCTGGCCGTGATGAAGTAGTTGATGTAGGTAAGTGAGATATAGACTACAGAGACGGGACTTTCCAGGTAGTATTACCGGATAGCGTTCGTTATAGGGTAATGAGGACTGGGAGAGTCTGCCATTCACTCTCAAAATTTTGTGATCGTCCACAAATGGGTTCAGAGTTATCAATGAACTCTTGTCAGATATGGGTTTCGAGTTGATTAAATTGTGGTACTCTTCAGGATAGAACATTTTCTGGGCTAAAAGAATTAGTCTTCTCTTGACTAATTTTACCTCCTCATGTGTCAGGTCGGTGCCAGTGATGCATCGATTTTGTGGTCTAATTTTCCTAATGGTTCCATTGAAAAATCTGAATACGTAGCTTAAAACTCGTAGAGCCCTGCTATATGATGAGAAATTGTCGAGGATATCATCTTGCCTATTTGCTTCTGTAAACAAATTATGTATTTCATTTGTATTCGGGACTGATGCCAAGGGGTTTCGATTAGGCCACTCGCTTGGGGGTTTGTGTAACCATGAAGGGCCATGCCACCACTGAGAATGGTGTGAGAGTTCTGTTGACTTGCAACCGCGAGTGCCAAGATCCGCTGGGTTGTCATGCATTGAAATATGTCTCCACCCTATGCTTGGCACTGCTCGGTTGATGTGAGCTATTCTATTCGCCACATATGTTTCCCATGAAGATGGGGGTTTAGAGAGCCAGCCGAGTACAATCGTGGAATCTGTCCAAAGATAAACTTCGGTTTCGTTGAACTTACACGTTGTCCGTACATATTTTATAAGGTCTGCCAATAACACTGCGCCATTTAGCTCTAAACGTGGGAGACAAACAGTCTGAATGGGGGCCACTCTAGACTTTGCTACAAATAAATTCGTGTAAACATTATGAGATGCAGTTTGACATCTAATGTATACTGTGGCACAGTATGCGGATTCTGAAGCGTCACAGAATCCATGAATCTGCACCGTGTCCGCAGGAGTATACTGAAGCCATCTTGGGATGTTGATGGATTCTATTTGTGTGAGGTCCACCACTAAATCGTTCCATCGTCCTAATGATTCTGCCGATATGTTATCGTCCCATTCTAGTCCTTCTAGCCAAAGCCTCTGCATCAGCATTTTCGCCCTGATAACAATGGGAGTCAGCCAACCGGCGGGGTCAAAGAGTTTTGCCACCGATGACAAGATTTGACGCTTGGTTATTTGTTCGGATTGATTTATCGGGGTAAAGCTATAAGTGAATGCGTCTGTGAGAGCGTTCCACTTAATGCCAAGGGTCTTGGTGGAGCTAGAGTCGTGAAATCTGAGGAAGTCAGAATCATACAAATCCTCTTCGGGTAAATCAGACAGTAATTGAGAATCATTCGCAGTGATTTTCTTAAGAGGAAGTCCAGCAGACTGTAACACACTGATGAGTTGCTTTCTCGCCTTTAAGGCTTCTTGTAGCGAATGGCCACCAGACAAAATGTCATCAACGTACGTCTCCGTACGAAGAATCGCTGCCGCTGTGGGATATTTGTGTTCCGAATCTGACGCAAGTTGAATTAACGTGCGGATTGCCAAAAAGGGGGCACAATTTACACCAAATGTGACAGTTTTCAATTGATAGTCTCTTATTGGGTCATTGGACTGATTTTGAAAGAGAATTCTTTGGTAGGGTCGATCATCTGGATGCACTAAAATCTGCCGATACATCTTCTGTATGTCCCCACTGTACACGAATTTGTATCTTCTCCAATTCAGTATTATAGAGACTAAGTCGTTTTGAAGTGTTGGGCCAGTGTACAGAATATCATTGAGAGAAAATCCTGACTTCGATTTTCTCGAGGCATTAAATACAACACGTACCTTCGTGGTCTTATGTTCTGGGCGAACTACCGCATGGTGAGGTAAATAAAAAGAGCCATATTTACCTTGACTGAATATTTCCTGTGACGTTGTTTCTTCCATTTGATCTAGGATCAAATATTCTTGTAAAACTGCCCCGTATTGGGCTTGAAGTTCGGGTTTTTTGGACAAAGTTTTTTGCATTTGGGAATATTGAGCTAAAGCCACATATCGAGATGACCCTAAATATTTTTTCTCGGGAAACTCAGATTTAAAAGGCAATCTGACCATATACCTGCCATTCTCAAGTCGGACGGTAGTTCGACTATAGAATTTTTCGCAGTAATCATTCTCCTCTGAGTTTGGGCGAGTCAACGGAATACTCTCGTCCTCCCAAAACTTCCTAAGAATGATGTTGAGCTCGGGTGTGTCGGGTACAGCGACGGAGGTGGTAAAGGAATGCATGGTCTGAGTATCAATAGGACCACTCAGAACCCAGCCGAATACGGTTTTGTAGGCCGATGTGTGCCCACAAATATTCTTCCGAATTCCGTCAATGTTTATAAAACGCTCGTAATCATTGCCTAAAATTAGGTCAATTTGAGCGGACCTATTAAATGATGGATCCGCTAGATCTAATTCTTCTAGTTCTTTTGATCGGGGGACTTCAAAAGACTGTGTCGGAAGCCGTTTTGTGACCTTTGGCAAAACTATAGCTTTAATTGGTATTCGAGAGTCAAATCTCTTTGCGTATAATACCAATTCGCATTCTTTATCAGCCAACTGTTTTTTACCGCCGATACCAACTACCTCAAAGTAAGATTTTGTATATGGTAGCTGAAGACGGTTTCTTACCCTTTCTGTTACAAAGGTGCGCTGTGAGCCGGGATCAATGAGGGCTCTGAGAGTGAATAGTTCACTGCGGCACTCTATTTGCACTAGGGCAGTGCGTAACAATATGTTTTCGCACCCTGCTGAGCAGTTTGCGTGAATCTTAGATGGTGTGGGTAATTCTGAGCTTGGGTTTAATTCAACTGGTTGACCCCTGTTTGAAATTCGATTTTGGGTAACCTCCTGTGACGTATTACTTCGATTCGAATTTCCGAATTTTAGAGGTGAATTTTGACCAGCGTGTTGGCTTTCGTTTTGTGACGTGGTTTGGGCCTTCTTGGGCATGTGCAATAGACTGTGATGGGTTTTCTTGCAATAAATGCAAGTGTGTTTACTCTTGCAGTCTGCTCTCAGATGCGATACTGCCAAGCAATTATTGCAGAATTTATTTTGAAAAACAAAATCTAATCTCTGTTGCACAGTGAAAGCTTTAAACTTTGGACACGTTCTCAAATTGTGTTTCGCATTACACAATTTACAAGTTAGAGTCAGATCCTCTTGTGAGACATATGTCTGAATTTTTGTACGAGGGTTTGGGTTAAGGGTGAAACCGTCTTTGTAATTTTTTATGCTCGTGAGGCGTTCAACGGCTTCATATCGGTCCACAAGAAATTGGGACATTTGTGACCATTTTGGAAGTTCTCGAGGGGAGGTTAGCGATTGTTCCCATAGGGCTAGGGTAACTTCTGGCAATTTTGTGGATATTAAGCGAATCAGGATGGGGTCCCAACTTTCAACTTCTACTCCAAGAGTCCTAAGGGTTGCCAGTGAGTCATTCACGGCAGACTGTATTCTGCGTATTGATTCGCTATCTTCTTTGATTGCCGGTGGAATGTCAAATAATAATTTAATTTGATTATCTACGAGAACGCGCTTGTTCTCGTAGCGGGTTTTTAACGCATTCCATGCGAGTTCAAAATTCTCATGAGATAAGGGATATCTCTTTACTATCGCACCTGCTTCACCCCTCGTTTTATTTCGGAGATGGTAAAGTTTCACTACGGGCGTAAGTCTCGTGTGATTAATATAAACAGCCGTGAACATGTCACGAAATGAGGGCCACTGTTCATAACTGCCTTTAAAAACTTCCGTATCACATGGCGGTAACTTAATGCAATTTACAGTTTCAATGGGATTTATATTATATGTTGGATGCTGTGATTGATATGGGTAACGAGAGGTTGAATGGAACTGAGGGTTAATTGGGTTGTTCCCCCTTTGCATCTTCAACAAATCTATGATTTGAGCTTGGCAATGATAAAATGCCTGAGAACAGACCTCATGTCTGCCTTTGAACTCCTGCCTTAGTTCTTCTGTTAGAGATGCGTCCCTTGATATCATAACGGCCTCGTAAGATCCTTCCAACCTATCCCATCGAAATTCTAAATCTCTTAATTTAACTTCAAGAAGAGATTCCGTGTGCTCTTCAACAGGAGTTTCCTCGAATTGCTCACAAAATGTAAGCAAATGGTTCGAGTCAAATTGAAAGTGTTCCCTGGCGTTAGAACCATAGTCGCGTGACGTGGAAGTCATTTTTTCTTCCCTTTTTTTTTTTTTTTTTGAGTGGTAAGGTGATAATTGGTAATTAAACACTAAGATTATATTGGATTCAATATATACTCGTGTAGAGAGTGTGAGTGATAGCACTGAACTCTATGATCTGTTTTGAAACTGTATTGTAAATATAAGCAGCTGAAGTAATTACTATTGTGTAATTGAGTATAGGGTTTTCAAATAAATATCGCTTTTGATTGTTATAATCAGAGCTGATAATGTGTCTGATTTCCAATCCCACAATTTCCAGAAGTAGTTAAAGGGGGTAGATATTGATGCTTAATTAGGGTTAAGGGTTAGGGGCCTTTCAAGGCAATAGCTATCAATGTCTAATTAAATAATTCGAAAAGGGTTTTCGCAATACTAGCCTGTGGAAAAGGGGAGTGTTACAAATGGGATATTTATTATTCAGATATAAAGTTGTATATGAATTGGACTTATTTCTTGCAGAAATGAGACTGAATTCCAAATTAAAGTTTCAACTAAATTGCTCTCTATAATGTGTATGGAATTAAATTGTTTGATTTAGTTGTTTATGACCTTTACGGGTTAAAGGCCTTAGAGAAATGATGGGTTAACTTTAAGTTTATGACCTTCAAGGGTTGAAGGCCTAAGGGAAGTAAATTTAATTATTTTTTAAATTCGAAAAATTTTCTTTTCTTTTCCTTCAAAGCACAATTTTCTTAATAAGTAATGAGATTTATATTATTTGATATATGATACATGTGTATGTGTGTAAAATTCAATATATATGCTATCTTTACCACACTACACATATATGTATAATGATTTTTACCTTATTTGATATACATGGGTATGTGTGTAAAATTTAGTAAATATGTTATTTTTCTCAAATTTTTATCTTTTATTTTTTATAATTTTATCATTTTCAAGATTTTCTCCAGCAATATTTGATGCGAAATAATTTATTTTTCTTATTTTAGTTAGCGTTTTAATTTAAAGTATTTATTCTTCAAATTTTAATACAATTAAGAGTTTTTCTCTATTTCTTAATTGGATTTGATGTCTGGCATCCCTTTTCTGCTAATTTGCAATTGTTCTTCTTTTGTTTTGTTTTTATTTTATTTTTCTTTATTTCTTCTTGGATTGTAAGTTTAATTTCTCTTAAATTTACACGATTGTTCGGAATTTTTTAAATTTTTAAGAGAACTAAGTGTTTAACAATATGCATATTATTAAGAGTGCGGACCAATATGTATGTACAATGTATGCATATGAAATTAAATATTTTTTGTTACAAAAACAAATGCACTTAATTGCGGTATTTATTTGCCGGTTCTTTTCTGCAATTTTGTTTTTGTCTTGAGAACGCTAATTTCTTCTTTTCCTTGAATTTCAAGGCCAACAGTATAGTAAATATTTTCTTTTTTTTTTTTTTTCAATTTATGTGCAAGTTTATATGTTTGTATGTTTGTAGGTATGCACTTGTTCACATGTTGATGTATGTATACATAAACATGTATGTAAATTATGTGTATTTATATGTATTTTTAAGTATAATTTGATTTGCTTACCCTTTTGAGACTTGCTATACTTTACTGTTTTTGCTGGTGCTGTTGGTGATGTCTATTGTGATGTTCTTTTGATAACCGTTTTATTGTTGTTGCTGTTGCACTAGACAGAATTTTTTATTGAATTTTGATGATATTTGATGTTGTATTGTATATGAGATAATTGTTGTTGTATTTGTTGTTGCTTCTTTTTTGCAGTAAAAGAAAGTGTGTTTTAAATTAATTTTCAATGTTTTCTTTTGGTTTTAAAAAAGGTTTTGTTTTATCTTATAACTTTTCGTATAAGAAATTTTCCAAATCCCAATATTTATATGTATTTTATAAAGAATTTTTTTTGGTTTTTCGTTTTACCACTTGAACTTATTTTCTTTTGTCACTTCACCATACACCAATGAAAACTTTTATTGTGAACAAATTATTTAAATAGCTTCTTCTATTTTTATAACAATTTGTATGCAAATTTATTTTTTCTTGTTTTAATTTGTAGCCACTCTTCGATTTTTCTTTTTTAAGCGCGCACAGCTTTTTTCTTTTTTTCGTTCGTTTACCGACTATACCTTTTTCTTATGCACTTTTTCTTATTCCTTTTTGTTAATCGCAAGTGTTGCATATGTGGACTGTAATTTTTTTTTTTTTTTTTTTTTCAATTTAGCGTTGCCAATATTCTATTTTTAAATTAATATGTATGGTGAATTAAATTAATGGGGTTTACACAAAGTATTTTGCAACTTCTGATGCCTTAGTTCCCCGGTAAAGGGAATGCACCTGGGGATTAGTAGGTAGGAATAGATATATTGGTTTTAAGTGGGATTGTATTTTCCTGGACACTGTTCTCCTCGAAGGACCATGAATACAATTGTGGGTTTCAATTGTACTTATTTTAAACTCTTAGGGATTAAGAAATAAATCTTCCCAAGAGATGGGTAATTATAATTATTATAAATGAATAATTATAATTATCGAGAATGAGGGATTAAACAATTGGCCGTAAGAAATAAGTTTGCTACTCGTAGAAGTAGAAATAAATTAGTTGATATTTCTTACCCTTGTTATGGGGGATAACTGGGTTGGGCTCCAATGTGAAGAGAAACAAACCTGTATGAATCTTCCTTCAGTTATTAAAAGTTATTTGATTTAATTCCAGTATATATTCTCTTCTACTTTTATTGGTTCGGGTTTTGGTTGAATATTATTTTTGTTTACAAAGTGTGGGGTTTTTATTTTAGATACAACAATTTTGCTTCTGGCTACAAATTATACTGATTATATAAAATTTTAAAACTGATGGATATACATGTAAATTATATATATTTCTTACCCCGTTATAGTTTATAGATATATATAGTATACATAATTATATTTTCTTTTTTTCTTACATACAATTCATTATTGTGAATAATCACCCTGTACTTTTTCCGTTAAATTCAATTTTTTCAATAATTTTACTTAATAAATTATGGTTGTCCAAACCTAGTTTGGACAGTACACAATGAAATTTTTTTAATGAAATTAAAGATTGCTTATTTTTCGATTCTTTAATTATTTTTTTTTTTCTAAACTTAAATTTTTCAATCCACAATTTAATATTTTTAAGCGCACTTGTTAGCCATTTAAAATAATATAAAAATAAAAGAAAATGTGAAAAAAACTGCAGTTGACTATTACGAATTATAGTACAAAAGAGAATTTCAGAGTACATGAAAGCTCGTACCACTTACTATTCCTGTCTCTTTCTCTCACCCACAAAATGAAAATTTCAATGAAATTATTTCAACGTGTAAATCCAGACAAACTTATTCCGATTTTGTTTATTTATGTATATGTGTGTAAAAAAACTTTGTGTTACCAATCGCATTTATTTTTGGCGACACAAAAATTAGTGTGCCGCAAATCAGCTGTTTGTCGCTTAAAACTACACGATTCGATATCGTGGGCCTTGCTGGTAAAGTATATATCATATTAGGATCAATTTTGGGAATTGGAATCAAACTCTGGTTTTTGTATGGAGTTAGTGTTTCCTACATCTCACATTTTTTAAGAACCTACATGCCGCGTTAAAGGTGGGTTACATGTATGTATGTTTGTATATATAGTTTTTTTTTAACTCAATATGCTAAAGGGTTTAATTTACAATTTTCTATGCAATACTTGACAAATAAGCCCTTAATAAACGTATAATATTTTTTATGAATACAGCAGTTACATTTTAATTTGCAAGTACTTGCATGCAAGTAGCAAAAACGTATTATCACCGAAAATATTAAAAACTTATTCGAAAGTGCTGCAAGTTGGTTGATTGTTTACACAAGCAAGTGCAAGTTCATTTATAAAATGTATTCAAATCGTAAACATACATAAAAGCTCTAAGAGTAACTGATTGCCATGAACAAACTTCTGAAGTCTGTCGTTCTGAGTCGACATTAAAGTGTAGGTCCCGGTACTCATGGACAAAAATTGACACACACAACTTAAGTACTGCGAGAAGCTAGGCCGTAATCCTGACACAGCCCTGTCGTCAAAAAAAAAAAATTATTTATTGCTTCCGTTTTTTTGAGGATTGGCTTTAATTCCCGATGCAGATATTATGAACCCTAAGAATTCCACTTCTGACTTCAGAAATTCACATTTATCAAGTTGTACTTTCATATTTGCTTTTTCCAATGTACAAAATATTTTCTGGATATTTTCTAGATGTGATTGTTCGTACTTTCCGAATATGATAATGTCGTCAATGTAAACATGTAATATTTTCCCTATATGGTCCCTTCGTATATCGTCTAAGCACCTTTGGAAAATTGAAGGCGCGTTTCTCAAACCAAATGGTAATCGAGTAAACTCGTACTTTCCATTATTGATTGAAAATGCAGTCTTCTCTATATCTTCTTCCCTTAGTGGGATTTGATGAAATCCACTTTTAAGGTCTAATACGGTATAAAAATTATTTTCTCCTAGTTGAGATAGAACTTCATTTATTTCGGGAATGGGGTAGCGGTCCGGGACAGTTATCTTATTGAGTTTTCTATAATCTATTACAACTCTATACTTTTTAACACCTGAGGCGTCCATTTTTTTGTACCACCCAGACTGGTGAGTTGTATGGAGACTTTGAAGGTCTAATGATACCTTGGTCAAGTAATTCTTGAATTTGTTGTCCGACTACATCTTTTAAATGTGTTGGATAAGGGTAGCATCTGGAATAAACAGGATTATCCGTAGCTGTTCTTATTTCACCCTTTACTGCTGTCGTATAGGTGAGTCGCTCATTGGGCTCGGAAAAAAGGCTTGGAAATTCTTTAACTAATTCTTCAACTTTAATTTTTTGCCTCTCTGTCATATGGTTCGTTCTTAAAGGAATGTTTTCTGGGGTTTGTGAAATATTATTTACGTTTTCCGAAACGTACTGTTTTAATTTTATCCTAATGTTATTTTTAATTATCATTAAGTTCCTATCTGTATAAATAACGGCTAAGAGTTGTTTCAGACTGTCATTACCCAATATTGCATGAAATGACTTAAGGTTTGGCAAAGAAAAAAATTTTAGATTTAAAGATCTGGGGCCGAATTACCGCATACGTGAACGAGTAAGCTGTCGTATCGAATGAAATTTCGTCACGTATCGAATGGATGGATTATAGCATTCGATAGCAGACGTATCGAAATTTTTACACAATGTGTATCATTCTCAGGTGAATGACACTAAAAAAACAAAAAGTGTGTATATGTTTAATACAAAATAAAAAAAAAAACAAAACCAATTTTTTGAAGTTATCTAAATAAATAAGTGAATTTTAATATATTAAAAACCAAAAATTATAAAAGAAATGACTACACTCTTATCGCTGTGCTCATCGTCTTCGGATTCTGAAGATGATTATAACACAGTACGTATCAGAAAAGAAATGAGGTGTAAAAGCGATCCAATGTCCTTGCCGTATAATGCGTAAGTAAATTAAATCTTCCATAAGAATTCACCTTAAGAGCAAGTTCATCTCATAAGCTTTTGGCCGTTGCTTTTTCTTGGCTACAATTTGGCAACATATTTTTGGCCAAATTAGGATGATCAACCATGTACTGCGCCATAACATCTTTTTGTTTTTTATTTATTTTGTTGATGTTAGTATTATAAACAATTATAATTTTCTTTGATTGTTTTAAAATTTAAATATTAAATAATAATATTATTATTAAATATAAATCTAATAATAATATTATTAAATAATACTCTAAATATTATAATAAACTTACATTTTATTTTTTTTTTGCACATACGTTTTTTGCACACAAAATGTTTTCGATCAGTCTTGAGCAAACGAGTAAAATGTAAACAGCTGGCACTCGATTATACCCTCGTTAACGTATGCTATCATCTCAAATTTCGATAGTACTTGTTCGATAGCGAGTGGTGTAATCTCAAAAAGAAAAATTACGAACGATTTTGCTCGTTCACGTATGCGGTAATTCGGCCCCTGAGTCCGAAAAGATTTATAAAGGTGTGGTGTGTAATTTTAAGTTTTCCTCCAGCTGAATTCGCGTAAAATGGCTTTTCATTCGGGATGGCTTTCTTAATTAGTGATGGTTGTACGTAGTTTTTATTAGAACCGGTATCAACCAAAATCTTTAATATCTCTCCGTGCTTCAAAGTAAGGCAAAGACGAATTGCTTATCCTAAAAAATGAATATCTGAAAGTTCTTGTTCATTAATTGGTTCTGGTTGAAATTCTTCCTCATACTGGGGGATCTCATCGCAGTATTCCTGAAAAGGTTGTAGTTCTTCTGCTGAATCGTATGATTCCAATTCCTTGTTGTAGTCAATTTCGTTAGCCATATTACTATTTGTTATTATATTATAATATTATATTACGTGTTCATATATTCCTCCCAATTCACCTGAATCAATATACCATAAGCATTCTGAGGCTATTTCAAACGGTGTAAATACATATGTCAAGTCTTAAGGATACTGTCATTGTAGTTGGTGATTTCAACATGCCTACAATTTCTTGGAATTTTTCTACTGATAATGGATATTTTACACCATTAAATACAGGCTGTAACCATTAAATTTGCGGATTTTATTAAGTGTTTACTTGACTTAAATCTTTGTCAGATAAATGGTATCTTTAATAATAGTCATAAGTTTTGGTTTTTATAAATGACTGTGTAGACACATCTGTCCTTCGTGCAGATCCAGTAACTGTACCAGAAGACAGTTATCATCCGTCACTTGAAGTAAACATATCTTTTCTATCTTATCATGTACCACATTCTGCTGACATCATTAACCAAGAAAGTTTTTGCTTAAAAAAGACAAACTATGGTAGAGTAAATGAATTACTTTATAATACGGACTGGACTGGTTTGCTTTCAATTTATAATTTCAATAACATTACTAACAACATAATTTACATCATTAAAAGGTTTTACCAAAGGTTATATGATATTATGAACCTATGCATTCCTAAACGTATAGTTTATAATAACCCGGGCCCTCCATGGAATTGTAAACATCTTTCCTACATTAAGAACAAGAAAAATAAATTTTATAAAAAGTATAAAAAAACTGGGTCACGTTTGGACTATGCTAAATATTCTATTGTGCGTGCTAAATATAATAAATTAAATCAAGAATACTACAAATGTTATCTTTTAAAAACAAGAAACAACTTTAAAAAGAATCCAAAATCTTTTTATTATTTTGTAAACTCTAAAAGGAAATCCACTTCATTTCCTCCTTCTATGAAATTAAATGATATTGTAGTCTCTGATACTAAAGATATAAGTAATCTTTTTGCTGATTTCTTTTCTTCGACGTATTCTACCTATAAGTTTGCTGATTCTGGTGCCGAATTATTTGTTACTAATGGAAGTCAACCAATTTCGATCCCATTTATGGATGAAGCTTCAGTCCTTAGTTGCTTAAAAAACTTGAAATATTCCTATAAGAGTAGGCCTGATAATATACCTAGTTGTTTTCTAATTAAATGCGCGGATGCCTTAATATTTCCTCTTACATTATTGTTTAATTTATCTATAAAGTATAGTGTTTTTCCAGAAATTTGGAAAGATTCGTTTATCAGCCCACTTTATAAATCTGGCTGTAAATCTGATATAAAAAATTACAGAGGAATCGCTAAATTAAGCATTATACCGAAATTGTTTGAAAAACTTATTACTGATCATCTTTGTCATCACGTCTCATCATTACTATCTTCTTGCCAACATGGTTTCCGCAAAGGATATTCTACAGTCACTAATCTTTTACAATTTACTACCCTCATCAATCGCGGTTTTGTTGATAAAAAACTAACGGATGTTATTTACACCGACTTTAGTAAGGCATTCGACAAAGTGAACCATAAACTGCTTCTTAAGAAGTTACACTTAATGGGATTTTCGGGTGTCCCTCAGGGGAGTCATCTTGGACCATTACTTATTAATGATTTGCCCAATGTTATACAAAATTCACATATAATAATGTACGCGGATGATGTTAAGTTATTTTATATCTACAATGACGATCATTTATACCTGCAAGAGGATTTATGTTGCTTACACTCTTGGTGTGAACAAAATTTAATGCAATTAAATTTGAAAAAGTGCAAATATATGTTGTTTATGTGGGGAGTCGGGGGTTCGGACACTCGGGAACCGTTTGGAGCCAATGGGGGAGGTGTTCTTGATTTTTCCAATGATACACGATTGTTGAGTTTTTAGTTTGGTTTTTTATTGTTTTTAATGTTTGGGCATTGTTGGCCTCTTTTCACATTTATTTGTCACTTAAGCAAATTTACTTATTAATATATTAAAGTTACATATATTATGTATCAAACATGATCAATAAATAATTAAGGGTTATTAATACTTTAATTGTACCGGACTTGCCGCTGACCACTTACTTCGATGAGTTCACAAATTATATTAAAACAATTGTTATGTTTGTTTGAAGTGTGAGGCTCACTTCAAACATTATTAAAGAAAGAGAAACATAAAGAAACAAAAAGAAAAGAAAGAAAAGCTCACACTTCGCTGCATTCATTTAATCGCAGTTAAAAGAAAAAAAGTATTTGGTTCGCGCGTGAACATCCCGCCCCCCTTGCTGTAATGCAATTTACACAAGGAGGTGGATGCCCACAGGAAAAGGGTAAAAGAAGTGGTCAGTGCTTCCAAATTAAAATTGATAAGTACAACAAGCAATTAGATATTAGGGAAAGTATATGCATATACAGATATAGGCATAAGTAAATAATTCATGTATGAAAGAAATTCAATGATCTTAAAATTAAGCAGTTAAAACAAAAAACTGATTTAAAGGGTGGTTATTAAAGAACATATGTGTATGTCTAGGTACTTTAAAATAGTAGTTAAGGAGTAATATAAGTACATAAAAATTTAATGGTTTTTCGGGTAGAATAATTCAACATAAAATACTATATAAAAATATGTATTTAAACAATACTATACAAAATAATATAATATAATATAATATGGAGATAAATCAGTGTAGTATAAAGGTAAATTATTGTAAAGATAAATGAATACAATATAGATGAATTTTGTAATGAAAGAATACATTTTTACAGCACAAAGGGTAAGTTAATGTATTATAGTGATTATATTTGGTAATACAAAAAAATAAGTAAAGATACTATAAAGATACATTGGTTTTATAATACAAAAATAAATGAGTTGGATAAACAAATATATTAGAAGGGTGAAGACTTGTAATACAAGAAATAAATGAATATAGTATAAAGATACATTTGTAATAATAAAAAATAAATGAGTAAGATAAATGAATACATTAGAAGAATATAGTTTGTAATACAAAATACAATATATTAGAAAGATAAATTTTTATAATACAAAAGTGAGATTTGTAATACAAAGGGTAAATGAATATATTACAAGTTAGATTTTTATAATACAAAGATAATTATAATATATTATAATATAAGATGAATAGAGGTAATACAAGTAACATGAATGTAAGGTATAGATACATTAAAAAAAAGGAAAATAATACAAGAGATAAATGAATATGTATAGATCAGTTAATACAATATAAAGATTTTATCTGTCTTATATTAAGATTAACAATAAAGAAGTTTAAAAAGCAAATTTTCCAATTATGGTCCAACCTAATTTGGTGTCTTGGGCCATAGTTGATGATAATGGTTGTGGCTGGATACCAGGTCTAATTAACTGGGGATAGATGTCAGCACCTCTTTCTGGATGAAACGGTGGATAGATTTTCCGTGATTTGGCAGTAACACGGAATGTGAGTCCATCGTCAAGCTTGAACGGAATGATATTGGGCACCAATTTCCATTTGCACTTTTTTCTATTAGTAACTGAGACATAATGATTGTGATGACATCGACGGTAGTCATAGCTCTTAAATCTATTGTTAGATGAAAGCCGGAGGGAAAATTTCTTCTGCTTAATTGGGGTAACGCTTTTATTGCGATGAAAAGACATATGAACTGTAACGGAAATGATAGAAAAATTAATATATATTAATTGTGAGGGGGGATGGGGTAGGAGGAATAGTTTTTTAATTGACCGAGTCACATCACCATAGGCGGTGCGCACTTCTACACCTCGGTCACGTTTATCAGAGCTGTGGTAAAGTCTCACAATACGACCTAATCGCCATTGGTTGGGAGGCAAGTTGTCCTGTCTGATAACAGCTAAGTTATTTATGGTGTAATATTGTTGAGGGTATTTCCATTTCGTTCGCTTGTGGAGGTATAGGATTTTCAATTTTTTCCAACGGTTAACATAATTTAGGGTATGAAGGGGAGATAATAAAGAAGTTTCGATTAAGACGTGACCGGGGGTTAGAGTACATAATTTTCTTTTGTTAGCGCTCAAATCAGTTTTACATTGCCATATTTGTTGCGTAATGCTTTTGGTTAATATAGATTTGGGGGGAGGCCAGCTAGCGGGATCAAAGTCCTCGATTCTATTGGGAGAATCTTTCAGCCTGGTAGGAGGGATTGAGGTATTAAATACAACCTGCAATTTTGTGGTTGCACTGTCGTGTGTAATGACCGCGTTGTGAGGGGGATAATACGTGTCGATATCATTAAATGGGGGGTTTATTTTGTTCATTTGACTTAAGGTAGGGTATTCTGTGATTACATGGTCATAATCTGTTTTAAGGGAAGGGTTCTTATTTAATCTCATTTCATTACGTAGAAATTGAGATATGGCAGTATGCCGAGAGGCGCTTACATTAAGGCTCTCAGGGTATTCGAGATTAAAAGGGGTTGATACGACGAAACGTCCATCGGTATTTCTAAAATTTGTTGTTTGGTATACATTTTCGCATTATGAATCTTCGAGTGATGAAAAGGGTTTGGTAGGAATATTGTCGAGTTCCCAGCACGGTTGTATTTGATTTAAGAGTTTAATTTTATTAAAAAATGATTGATAAGTATCAGTTTGACGTTTCTTATCAATTCGTCCAGTGACAATCCATCCGAAAACGGTTTTTTGTGCCACTAAAGATTGATGACTAGACCACTCGACGCCATTTCGAATAATTTTAGGGTATACATCTCCTCCAAAAAGTAAATCGATTTGAGAATGTGATTGGCTATCAATATCAGCTAGTTGAAGGTGACAAAAATGAATATTTTGCAGCGAAGAGCGGGAATGATGGGGTAGTTGGGTAGTTAGCTCATTTACAATAAATGCATCGGTGTTCATTTTGAAACTGTTATCGATCGGGGTTCGGATTTGGAGTTTACAAATATGAGCTGATGTGGCAGTCAATGAGCCGCTTAGTCCGTAGATTTCCGCATGAGAGGTGTGGGTTAAAAGATTAAGTTTCATTTGTAGCCGCTTTGAAACCAAAGTAGCTTCGGATGCCGCATCGATGAGAGCACGAACGGTGCATTTTATGTTTCCATTGTAGACATCCACGAGGACCGTACCAAGAATAACGGAATGTGAAGAAGATTGTAGTTGAGTTGAAAACGTCTGTAGGGTCCTATCTATTGCTGTGTTATCATTTAATAGTGCATTTACATATGTCATGAAATCTCCTAGATTTTCATTTAAATCTTCTCAAAAATCTGCACCGTTTACATATCAAATTACTAGATTTTGCTCTGAAACAGCTGATTTATGTTTACAAACAATTTTTTAAACAGCTGTGTCAATTACTGCGCCAAATTAAATTTTTTTTTAATATATTATAAAATGGATAATTATAAAAAAAGACAAGTTTTATTTATACCATATGTATCCAAAATTAATACAACCCAAATGCAAATAGAATGGCTGCTAAAAAAAAGACGACAGCATTTAGTTAATATTATGTTTGAGAATCATATGCAATTTTACGATTCACAAATGATTACACAGAGGATGAAATGGATACATGTAACTACATAAAAATTATTTTGTTTTTATATCATTTTTGATTTATTAGAAACATCACTCATTTTTAACTTCTTAATATTTATGCATTAAGAACTTATTATTTATTTATTTTTTTTAAAGCACAAACATCAAACAGCTGTCAAACACTAAAAAATAAGTCACAATAGTCCCAAAAACAGTGTCGTATCTTTAAGAAAACAGTGCTGTATTCTCGAAAATCAAGAAAATTTTGTTAGATTTTTTGAAAATCTACAAAATTTTCTAGATTTTATTTGTATGAGAAATCTAGAGATTTTAACAAGATTTCCATCAAAATCTCGATTTTTCTAGATTTCTCTGTATATGTAAATGCACTATAAGGGAGTTGTATTTGTTTGAAGGGGGGTTGATTTTCGAGAATGATTCTCATTTGAATGGGGTATGAAAGCAATAGGAGTAGGTGATGATGGGTTAGAAGACGTTGTATTTTGGGGGGTAGTAGAGGGGGAAGTGTCAGAGCGATGAAGTAAAGAGTGATGTTTTCTCTGACAGATATTGCAAACGAATCGACTCTTACATTTCCTGTAGTTATGGGAGGTAGCGAGGCAATTCGAGCAACGTTTCTGCCGTTTAACGATATTAAATCGTTCCGCAATCGGCATTCGTAAAAATATAGGGCAGAGTCTTAAAGGGTGTGTAGAGGGGCAAAGAGAGCAATTACCAGATTTGTGCGTAGACACGATGGTATTGTAACTGTTGAGTTTTATTTCTTGAGGCATATTTTGGCCTTTAGGGTTAGGGGGTTTATGAGAGTTTGAGGTATGGGGTTTTGAAAAAGTAGATCGAATATCTGCCACAGATTCGAGGGTTTGAAATCTGGAGGTCAAGAATTCGTCCAATTCTTTCCAGGTGGGTAGGGAGGCTGGTTGAGAAACAGATTGTTCCCACATACTAAGAGTGATGTCATGTAAACATGTTGAACAGATGTAAACAAAGATTATATCCCAACTTTTTGTATCGATCATCAAAAGATTTAGGTTTGTAACACAATCGTTGATTGTGAGTTGCCTAATATTGGGGCCGGTTTCTTTAGAAATTGGGGGGATATTAAAAAGACATTTCAGTTGTGCGTTCACCAAGACTCGTTTATTTTCGTATCGTTTTACTAGATTTTCCCAAGCCTTATCGAATCCATCGTTTGTAAGCGGGCAAGTTTTCAGCAGGTCTCGGGCTTCACCTTGAGTCTTCTTGAGTAAGTGACACATTTTTTCAACCGGGGAGAGGCGTTTGTTGTTGCGATAGAGGGCCGTGAACATGTCACGGAATGTGGGCCAGGATTTGTAATCTCCGTGGAAGATTTCGGTATCGCATGGAGGGACAAATACATGGGGGATTTGATCTAAATTATCAGCAAAACAAGATGTCCGTTTTGATTTCCGTTGAAGAGCATCCAGTAATTCATTGGCCTTTGACAATCCACGTAAATGACTTTCGTAGGTGGAGAAATAACATCCTTTTACTGATTGAATGTCAATCTTTTCTTTTGTTTCATCAATTTTGTCCAAGATATCTTCATAACATGCTCGAAAATCATTCCAGAATCGCTCCATCTCGTTTTTTTGGATCTCCAAGGAGTGAATAGTGTGACGGTTAATATCAAGTTTATCGAAGTAACTCTCAAACTCTTTGATATGATCAGCAGATCGAATAAGGGCTTTTAAGAGCGCCATGTTGTGGGATAAATATTTTATTTGAAGGGGGATTATAAAAAGTAGACAGAAATACTATTATAATACTTCGAAAAATTTCTCAGGTGACCTACGTCAATACAAATGGGTATGAAAGCACGTTAAAATCGATTGACGATGCAATATGTACAAAACGAGTGAATTTAATTTTATAAAAAAGGGGGTTAATGATTATTATTTTATTTATAAATACTGCGTAGACAATTTTTAAAATATAAAAATATTTATACGCGAATTTTTTTTTTTAAGGGGATATGAAATTTCACTATCGATAGACGAAGTCAAAATATAATACTGTAAATATATTGCGTAAACTTATAGGACTGCCCACGTAGAATAACCAGCTATTTATATGGGGGTATATCAAATGTAAGTATATTTTGCAAATTTTTAATTGTCAATTTAGAATATTAATTTATTAAAAAATAATATTAAATTGATTTATTTATTAGTATATGGGTGCATGTAAGTTATATAATAAATGAATATGTATATATAAATAAATTTATTAATTTATTTGTTCCTCTTCACTAGATTAGCAATTTCCATAAAATATTTTCAAATTCTATGTATATGTCCTCATAAGTATATGAATATTTCTCCCAATCAACTTCAATTTAATTTCAATTTAAATTTCAACTTGTATATTATTATCGTCTTATACTATATGTAAATGAAAAAAGACAGGCCTCAGTGTAACAATGTTCGTTACCTTAATAATGACAAGTTCGATCGTCCACAGGTTTGATATCAACCCTTATTTTAACACTGCAAATATAGCCTGTGTATTTTCTCACTTTTTTTATTTCTCTTTGCTTCATACAAAAGAGAGAATCCAGAACATAAATTCAAGCAATATAATGGTATGATCAGCGTTGCCACTATTGGTAGAATTCTACCAAAACTGGTAGAAAATTTTTCGTTTGATAGGATGGTAGACTGAAAATGATTTTGGTAGATTTTAGCAGAAGCTAAAAAAAAATCCTAATAAGGAATTTCAGTCGGAAAGTTCAAGATTGGTGTATTTATATTCATGCATAAAATCTAACTTTTAGCTCATATTAAGCAATTTTATCAAAAAATATTTAATACACAATACTGAAACTGATTTTAAAAATAATAATTGATTGATGTTTCAAAAATTGTTATCGGTACAAAAGCCGAAATGTATACTACTAAAAATCTTAACCCGGAAGAAGTTTTTGATGTTAAACATGATATTTTGAAATTTTACATTGAATTACTAAACCAAATCAATTCTTGATTTGATTTTAATCGAGAAGATATTAAATTGTTACAAATAATTGATCCTGAGAAAATATTGTCAAAAGAAGACTTGCTTATATTGTCCCTTGTTTTAAAATTCTCTAATCTTATAGACTGTGATCCTGATATTATTATGTTGCGATTAAGAGAAACAAATCTTTCAACGGAATTAAACATTGAAATATTTTGGGCTGAAGTTAGTTCAATTAGAAACGGTTTAAATGAGAAAAGTTTTGGTGAATTAAACAACTTTGTTTTTAATTTACTTTCGATAAAGAGAAACAAATCTTTCAACGGAATTAAAAATTGAAATACTTTGGGCTAAAGTTAGTTCAATTAGAAACGGTTTAAATGAGAAAAGTTTTGGTGAATTAAATAACTTTGTTTCTAATTTACTTTCTCTTCTGCATAGTTCTTCAGCAGCTGAACGCAATTTATCAACATTTTCCTTAATCAAAACCAAATTGAGAAACAAAATCGAAATAAATACAATTAATAATATAATGCTCTGTAAAGATCTTGTGTGGTCAGCAAAAATTAAAATTTTTATACCTATATATCCATTTAGATTATTTTTGAAAAATCGAATTGTTTTCTTTAAATTTCTGGTTTTTGTTAATGTA
This sequence comes from Metopia argyrocephala, assembly GCA_963576795.1. Lineage (NCBI taxonomy): Eukaryota > Metazoa > Arthropoda > Insecta > Diptera > Sarcophagidae > Metopia > Metopia argyrocephala. Next base: position 73,777,574 of record OY756210.1, on the reverse strand, counting down.
TTTTCGATTTAATTGTTTAGAAATTGAATTGTTTTTGTTGTATGTGTTCTTTTTGTTATATGTATTTTCGAAGAACTGAATTCTTTTCGTTATATTTTTTATTTTTGGTGATTTATATGTTCATGTAAAGGTGTTAATAAAAACTGTTTTCCATCTCAACAATGTATTCTTATTCTTTTAAATAAAAATGGTTTTTGGTAGATTTTGATACAATTTGGTAAATTTTGAAAGAAATTTTGGTAGAATTAAAATTTTTTTAGTGGCAACACTGGGTATGATATGGTTTACATACAAGTATACTTATGTATGTTAAAAAAAAATGCAAGTATTTTATTTCGTTTATGTTTCTCCTCTTTATATGAATTTCAAGGTTAAAATGTATGTATGTTTTACTCAAGAATTTTTCAGCAAAAATAAATAGCATAACACTACCGATTAATATGTTTACACATGTGTATGTATATTAGAGACTTGCAGTGAATGTGAAAAAACCTAAAATTGTGCATATGTTTTTAAATGACTCATTGTTGTGCTCTCACTCATCATTCACAATCTATAAAAATGTGGATATCTCTTTAACAGACTAAATAGTGTACCAAATTCATTTTTTACTGCATCCATTTAATTTCAGTGAGTGAGTTATAATAACAGTAACTCAAAACAACAATGAATACCACATTCTTAACAGTAAGCATTCACTGTGCTGTGGTTGTGTTTTTGTTGTTTTTTCATTTGTGTAATTTTGGGAATAAAAATTATGAATTTTACATACATAGTTTAATATTCCTAAAAAAGAGCAAAGCAGAGGGCACATACATAGTATGTATGTATTTACATTTTAAACATATTCTTTCTCTCAATGACGACAGAATTTTTCGAAGCTGTCTTTGTACAAAAGGCGTCTGGCAAGAAAACAAAATCCAATTTCTTAATGAGTGCTAGTTTTTTAAGTGGATGTATATTTTTTCAGTGAATTCATACTTTTGATTTGGTGGTCTCTTTTGTTTTTTATTGATATGCTGTATGGTGTGTACTAGAGACCTGCATGACTCAATTCATCTCTTTAACATACAGTGAATGCAGCTTAACACTGTTACACTACTTTATGTATCCACACACTAAATAAAGAATGTGAGTAACAGAGGAAGATGTCATTCAACAATGTGTCACTCATAACAGTTTGTTGAGTTGATTGTTGAGTTTTTAGTTTGGTTTTTTATTGTTTTCAATGTTTGGGCATTGTTGGCCTCTTTTCACATTTATTTGTCACTTAAGCAAATTTACTTATTAATATATTAAAGTTACATATATTATGTATCAAACATGATCAATAAATAATTAAGGGTTATTAATACTTTAATTGTACCGGACTTGCCGCTGACCACTTACTTCGATGAGTTCACAAATTATATTAAAACAATTGTTATGTTTGTTTGAAGTGTGAGCCTCACTTCAAACATTATTAAAGAAAGAGAAACATAAAGAAACAAAAAGAAAAGAAAGAAAAGCTCACACTTCGCTGCATTCATTTAATCGCAGTTAAAAGAAAAAAAGTATTTGGTTCGCGCGTGAACATATGTGTTTCTTCAGAGGAAAGCATCTGAATGTTAAATACTTTTTGAATGGTATAGAACTCGAAAATGTCAGTACATTCAAAGACCTTGGGGTTTTTCTTGATCCTAAATTGAATTTTATTCAGCACATTACTTTAATTGTAAATAAAGCAAGATGTCTTCTTGGCTTCATCAAACGTTGATGACCCTTATATAACAAAGCAATTATTTACATCTTTGGTTCGTCCCAGTGACCTTCGCATCGAAACTTTCTTCGCTGGAGCAGATTCTTCCATCCGAACAATGTGGCCGAGCCAGCGTAGCCGCTGGATGCTAATACGCTGGACAACGCCTACATCGCCGAGGAGCTCATACAACTCATGGTTGGTTCTAATGCGAAACTCATCGCCATGCCTTAGAGGACCAAAGATCTTGCGAAGAACTTTTCTCTCGAACACCCCCAGGATCGCTGCATCGGCACAAGACAGCGTCCATGTTTCCGCACCATAGAGAAGCACCGGGAGAATAAGCGACTTGTAGAGTGTTAATTTCGTCGCACGAGAGGTCTCTATTACTAAACTGCCTACCGAGACCGTAGTAGCACCTGTTGGCCAGTGTGATTCTTCGCCTGATCTCCAGACTGACATCATTCTTACTGGTAATGGCGGTGGCAAGGTAGATGAACTCCTTGACCACATCGAATGTATAGTTTCCGGCTGTAACCTGGGAGCCGATACGATCAACATCCCTACTCGTCGACAACATGTACTTCGTCTTGCTCTCATTTACCGCCAGACCCATCTTAGCAGACTCCCGTTCAATAGCATTAAAGGCTGCGGTGACATCTCGCTTGGTATGCACAATGATGTCTATATCGTCTGCATACGCAAGGAGCTGGACACTTTTGTTAAAAATAGTGCCATTACGATGCACACCCGCCTTTCGCAAAACACTCTCCAAGACGAAATTGAAGAGGTCACAGGATAAGGGATCGTCCTGTCTGAAACCTCGCACGGTATTAAAAGGCTCGGAGAGGTCTCTTCCTACCTTGACGGAGCTGCGGGAATTACTCAACGTCATTCTGCAGTCTTATCAATTTTGCAGGAATACCGAGCTCAGAAATTGCTGCATATACGCGATCCCTTATCGGGCTATCGAACGCCGCCTTATAGTCGACAAAGAGGTGGTGTGTGTCGACTTGACTTTCACGGGTCTTCTCCAGGATTTGGCGCAATGTGAATATCTGGTCAATGGTGGACTTACCAGGTCTGAAGCCGCACTGATAAGGTCCAATCAGTGAGATGGCGAATGGCTTCAGTCGTTCACACAATACGCTCGTAAGAACCTTATATGCGATAGGGAGAAGGCTTATACCCCTGTAGTTGGTGCATATTGTGGGGTCTCCCTTTTTCAGGATCGGACGGAGGGCACTGAGATTTCAATCATCGGGCATACCTTCTTTCAGCCATATTCTGCAAATGAGCTGGTGCATGCACCTAACCAGCTCATCGCCGCCATACTTGAAGAGTTCAGCGGGCAGACCGTCAGGTCCGGTTGCTTTGTTGTTTTCCAGTCGCCATATGGCAACCTTCACCTCTTCATGGCTGGGGGACGGGATCACAACGTCATCATTGAATAGGTCCGGCACAGCATCTCTAGCAGCGGAATTTGTATCATCATCGCTTTGCAGTATATTACAGAAATGCTGTCTCCATAATCTCTGTGCATCTGTGACCAGATTACCATGTTCGTCTCTGCAGGAGGTTGCTCCGGGTTTAAAACCAGTAGTAAGACGCCTTATCTTCTTATAAAAATTTCGAGCATCATGTCTACTCCTGCACATCTCGATTTCCTCACGATCATGCCTTTCTTGCTCCCTTTTCTTTCTTCTAAATAGGCGTCTCTCTTCCCTCCTCTTCTCTCTGTACACCTCCACAGTTGCTCTTGTAGTGGTGGACTGCAACGTTCTTCTGTAGGCGGCATTCTTTGCCGCAGTGGCCTCACGACACTCTTCATCGTACCATTGGTTTCTGCGGGGAGGACGCTCAAAACCAAGGACTGTTTCGGCAGCGTTGCGCAGAGAGTGAACAATGTGAGACCACTGTCCACCAATACTTTCGAGAGAGGACGGGATGCAATGAAGCTCTTTAGAAAGACGATCGGAGAACGACCTGGCTGTCTCTTGTGATCGCAGCTTTTTGATGTCCATCTTCCCTCGAACACTAGAACATGCCATATTCGCTGCGCATATGCGCAGTGGCATCTTGGCTGCGACAAGATAATGGTCCGAGTCGACATTCGGACCTCTAAATGTGCGCACGTCTAGTATACTGGATACATGCCTTCCATCAATCACAATGTGATCAACCTGGTTGGTAGTTGGTCGATCGGGAGAGAGCCAGGTGGCCTTATGGATATCGAGATGCTGGAACCTGGTGCTACAAACTACCATGTTTCGCGCCGCGGCGAAATCGATCAGTCTCATGCCGTTCGGCGAGGTGGAAGAATGGAAACTGAACTGCCCGACAGTGAGGCCAAAGATACCTTCACGTCCAACTTTCGCATTGAAATCGACGAGAACAATTTTGGCGTCATGTGCCGGACACTTATCGTATACATCCTTGAGCTTTGCGTAGAAAGCATCTTTGACCGCATCATCCTTCTCTTCCGTCGGGGCGTGAGCGCAAATGAGGCTGATGTTATAAAATTTCGCCTTCATCCGGATCGTTGCTATTCTTTCGTTCACGGGGTGAACTCCGAGACAAGATGGCGAAGTCTCTTGCTAACTACGAATCCGCAGCCAAATTCACGTCTGTTATCATGGCAGCTGTAGTAGATGTCACATGTTGCTTGCCATGTACAACCCTGTCCTATCCATCGCATTTCCTGGATGGCGGTGATGTCAGCCCTACATTTCGTGAGAGCATCCGCCAATTGGATAGAGGCAACTTCCCTATAAAGGGTTCTCACATTCCAGGTGCATATCCTTAAATCATAGTCCTTAAAACGTTTGCCAAGTTCGTCAATATAAAAGGGGGTCCGTTTAGAGGCTTTAGTTTTAGCTTTCATTGAAGAATATTTTTATATGGTGGGTTTCAAGCCCTACGCACAACCCAAATTTAAAGTCCAGGGGATTGGACAATCGCCGCTTGCATTAGTTAACAAGCTAGCGGGTGCTAGAATGTTATCCAGGAGGGCCACGTGGAGGCTGTATGTCGACTTGAATACAACGGGAACAAGGATCGTTCTGGAGGCCGCCAGGTTGACCCCAATCCTTGTCCGAAGTATCCCATCCATCCCATGTTAAACGCTATGCTGGTTTTAAATATAATTAATGGTTACACTAGCTCAAAATTTTTGATTGAAAATATATCTTTTGGTGTTCCTCAGTATCCTACACGACATTATGCTCCGCTTTCCATAAAGACATTTAGAACAAATTATGCCAACTTTGATTCTTTAACTAGATGCTGCAGAGATTTTAATAAACTTTATTTTTATATTGATTTTTCTTTAAATTATTATTTGATAAAACGTAATATTTTAGTAGCGTTGAATAATTAATATTATAAGTGTAAATGAAGTATATATTTATAATGGTCTGTACGAATTTTATATTCATAGACTTAAGTAAAGAAATAAATAAATAAATAAATATTTTTTTGGAATTTGTGGGGTTGGGATGTTGGTAATTGTGGTGGTCTTTTTCCAAAGAATCTATCATTATTATTTGGTCTGTTCATATAATTAACATTCCTGGATTGAATGGATTGGCCGACTTCCATAGGTACAGGTTTTGGTAAGGGTTTTGGAGCAGTTGGTCTTGATGGAGGTGTTGGAAAAGTGTTCCGATATTGTCTTTGAAAATTCTGTGATTGATCTGCATTTGGAAAGTTTCTGTAGTAGGGGTATTGTTGTTGGGTTACCTGTCTATTGGGGTAATGATTTGTGTAATGGGATTGGTATTGGTTTATGGGTGGATTATTTCTTAAAGGTTGTGATATAGGTGGAAGGGTTCTTGCAAGTATCTGAGTTTTATAATTTTGATTCCTATGAACTGTTTGTGAGCTTCTAAAATTTTTATTCAAGGCATGGTCCGTTCGAAAGTTCTGATTTTGAAGTTTTAGGCAAAGATGTAATGCCTGTGGTAGACTGTTTGGTTCCCGTATGCACAAGAGCTTGGAAAGGTCGCCTCTTAATCCTCTTATGAAGGTATCTAGTGCCTTATCACGGTATGTTTGGATAAGCACTTCCATAGCTTCACTTCCTACAGTCATGCAGTTGATATTACTTATTATTAGTGATAATGCGAATAGACCTCCTGATAAAATTTTGAACTGACAAATTTCCCTGTACGAGCGTGGTGAGCTGGTACTCCAGTGTCCCTATGTCTCTTTTATCAGCGTGGTGTATTGTGAGACAAGGTGAAATTGCCTCCCAACACAATGGAGTGTTATAAGACTCAAGTGCTGAATCTGCAGCTCCAATTATTTTATTTCTAATTACATTTAGAATGGCGAAGTATTTTGGGGTGCCTTTTTGTGACTGATAAAAATTTACCACCCGTTCGACACTTTCCTTCCAAGAGCTAAATTCGGAGTGATTTCCTGAAAACTCTCTCAAGCAACGTACGATGTCCGGCACTTTGTCTAAATCGGCAAGATCTTCCCTATACTGTTCCTCGATTCCCTGATCACCTACCATTAAGTCCGAATTTGGATTCAAAATATCTCCCACCAAATTCCTACATTGTTCCCTACATAATTGGGTTACCAAATTTGTTATTGTTGCCTCTAACTCAGTGTAATTTTGGGGATTACTAAGTAGGCTTTGAGAATTGCTTGACCCAGTAGGTTGAGGGCTACTCGAAACAGGTGGTCTTATTAAATTATTTGGGTTAGCCATTATTATATCTTATTTACTATTATTAGTTATTTATTAAAATATTTTTTCTTTATAGTGTGACGACAAAAGGCGGCGACCTTGTTTTTGTCCACACCGTATCCATATCACCGACTCGTCCAAGACACCAATCTGATTATTTTTATTTTTTATCTTTACCAATAGTATTGAATTATTTTTACAATACAATAGTATTGAATTATACAGAGTTATTTTATTATTTCTTATTGCAAGTATTTTTTCTTATATATTAATGATATAAAAATGTTTTGTTTATTGAATTTATAAGTCCCACTGTGCAAAAGGAATCTAAATATATAAAACTGAATGTGTGTTTGTTTATTTGTTTGTTTGTTTGTTTGTTTGTTTGTACCTTATAGGAGACCAAACCTCTAGACCGATCTTCCTGAAATTTTCACAGCATTTAACTGGGACTCTGACATAATTAATAGGGTACTTTTTTTCGACCACGCCCACTTTAACGCCCACTTTTTTAAAATTATGTAATTGCTCCCATAGAGTTTTTAACAGATTTAGTTCAAATTGTATACACATTATACTCCAGGCGAGGTATAAATAAACATTTCTTACGCCACGCCCCCTTTCACGCAAAATTTTATTTGTAAGTTTTAAACGTTTTGTTCTCTGTATAAATTATTTCCTTCCAACGGATTTTTTTTATTTGGTAGTATATTGCTCTTAATACTGTTAACGTCGCCATATAACTATGAACCACGTCACCGCTGTTAATTTTATTATATAGCGAGGGGGTAGCGAAGCACACCGGGTTCAGCTAGTTTTATATAAAATTGTTATGAAGGGTTATTTACTTTATTTGTTTGTTTCTATTAACGGTTGTTATAGGACATACAGAGTACATACAAAGCCTCTCTGCTCAGTGGTGGTTGCTTACTCTCTTAATGATATTGTGTAGAGTATGATACAACATGTTTGATGTGTGAATGTGCGAACACATTTGTTTGCATTTCTCTATTAATATTTTTGCATTAATAAGCAAGCGCAACTGAGTAGAGAGTTAGTTGGTGATGAGCTGCTGGTAAGTGAGGTCGATTTTATTTCTTTTATAACATTGACTTTCACTTAGGAAAAAAATAAATTGAAGTACGAGTGGCGTGGTAGACCCCACTGGTATTAAATTTATTTATCGGCAGCACATTGGCAGCTGACTGGGAGAGCCTGTACAGCAATTGTTCTGTGCGTAGGCCTTACAATTGTTGTTCGGGAAAATCTTTCCTAGGACTGACTTACATAAAACGTGGAGGCTAAGGAACAGTAGTCATCCTGTGCGTAGGCCATTTGATTGTTGTTCTGGCACCTCCACTGGTTTAACTGGACAGTTTGATCTGACGTCCGTTATTGGGACATCAAGAATTACAGTCATCCTGTGCGTAGGCCATTTGATTGTTTTTCTGATCTTCCCAATAGATTGGACAAATTTGATCTGACGTCCGTTATTGGGACATTAAGAATCACAGTCATTCTGTGCGTATGCCATTTGATTGTTATTCTGATTCTCCCAATAGATTGGACAAATTGGACTAACGTAGACTAACAGGCTGTTGGAGCAACGGTCATTCTGTGCGTAGGCCTTTTGATTGTTGTTCTGACACCCGTTTGCTTCATTGGACAGTCGTACTTGACGAATATTAATTTAGCCGGCTTAGGGCATATAATTAATTTTTTTTTTCATTTTATTAAATATTTAAATTCTATAATAGTTTAGTGAGTAGAACTATTTTTGTAAATAAATATTTAAACAAACTTCAACGAAGTGTTTTTTTTTATGTAACCACTGGACGCCGCTGAACTACCCCAGCAACCAGCGAGAACGTGTCGTTACAATAGTTAGATTTTATGCAAGACTTTACTAGCTTCACAAGTAAGAGCTATCCCTAAATAAAAGCGGCAAGCGGAACGTTTTCCAACGCTTAGCGGTAACGCTGAACCACCATCCCTAAATAAGAGCGGTAACGGTTTGTCAAAACATTAAAAACAGGGTAATACAACAATATATGCTTATATAACGATTCTGACTATTTTAATAATAAACTGCATTACTATATTGGTATTTGTAACATAAGCTAAATTTTATAGTGTTATTTTATTTATTTTTATTATATATTATTTTTTATTTTAAATTAATATTTATTATCTTCTATTTTGTTAATTTTTTGCCTTTATTAGTAAAACATGGTTTTGCAAATAACATATATTTATATCACAACCCTGTTTTTTCCTATTTGTTTACATTTTAGTTCCCTTTTGCGGCCAACTTTACTACTAAACGCTCTGTCAAAATTGGATTTTTCAATTGCAAAGCGTTGCCGTCGCGTTATTTTGGGATGCTCCATACAAATTGTATGGGCATGAGAAATTTTGACAGCTAGAAAACGCTTGCCGCTTTTATTTAGGGATGGCAGTAAAATAATAATTTCAAAAATTAATTTATTTTTTGATTTTTTCTTTATAAAAAAATTTCCGATATTTTTATAATCAATTTTTCTTTTATGTTTTAATAATTATTTTATTTGGATAGTTTACTTTTCTCTAGAGTAATTTCTAAAATTTTCTGATTTTTTATAATCAATTTTCTTTTTATGTTTTAATAATTATTTTATTTGGATAATTTACTTTTCTCTAAAGTAATTTCTAAAATTTTCTGATTTTTTTTTTATAAACAATTTTTTCACACAATTTTTTCTTTATAATCAATTTCGTAGAAACTTAAAATTTTATATCATATTTTTTTCTAATCTATTCTCATCGTTGTTTTCTAAGCAAATAAGTTGAAATTTAAAATTGATTTTACTATCAAAAGATAAAACAGCATATCCTAAGCTGTTGAATTTATTTTAGCTAATTAGTTACTCTTTTTTTATATTTTTCAATAATAACTTACAGCAACATAATTATTCTCATTTTGGCCGCTTGTTCTTCCTTCTTGATTTTGGTTTTTTTCCTCTGGGCTGTTCAAGTTATTCTTCCTTCTTGGTTTTTTTTTTCTCTGGGCTGTTCAAGTTATTCTTCCTTCTTGGTTTTTATGTATTGTTTTCCCTTTTTAAGGAATTTTTAATCTTATTGTTTTTCACTTATTTAATTTTTATATAATATTTTCTTTGTACAATTTTTAACTTTATTTATTTTTTCACTTGAATAATTTTTTATTTAAATATTTTTCCTTTTTTTATAAAAGTTTTAGAGTTTCTTATTACTTTCACTTATAAGATTTTCACTTGTGCTATTAAGAACTTTTTGTGAAAAAATTTTTTGTTTTATTTTTTCCGTTGGGCGCCAGTTAATATAAATGAAACTATTCTTTGTGAGTACTACTTGAGGACTGCGTAAATTAAACAATTTGTTGTGAATACTACTTGAGGACGCTTATTAAAAAGTAAAACTATCTGATGTGAGTGCTGCTTGAGGACTGAATTCTTTATTTTCAAAAATCGATCTTAAAAACTAACATTTTACAAAAATTACTTACAACTAGAAATCAATACAAATACAAAAAAACTCAATAAAAGAAATTACAAAAAGTGACATAATTTTAGAATTGTTTACTTAAACCATGGTACTATGATTATTAGGTACTCTTTCATCGTCAGCTGATTGTTTTATTTTGGCTATGGGTTCTGTCAAATGTTGTTTGTGTTTTACTAATAATTTTTATGTTTGTTTTGTTTGTTCTTGATAAATATTTTTTTTTCTAAAATAAATTTTTTTATGTGTTTTTCACAATACGTACACAAACATTTTTTTTTTTTTAATTTATAAAAGTTTTTATTGGACCGTGTTTGTTAATATAAAAAGTCATTAAGTAGAAAAAAACTGAAGTTTTTGGTTTTTACTTGAAAAATGTTGAAATTTAGAATTTGCAATTTAAATAAAAAATAATTGATAGAGACACATATGCATATACTACATGAAAAACAAAACATATATATAAGTACATGAAAATTTGGTTATTATATTGATCGATTTTATATTGGGCTGTTGTGGATCGCTAATTAGAAAAAAAATATTTAATCGTAAATTTCTTCCCCTGTTACGTTCTTATTTGTAAATTTATTTATCAATTTAATAATATGATCAAAACAATGTTCCAAAAATGATTGATGGAACTGAAATCGCATATTTATATATTAACCTCTATTATTTTATTGGGATTAAATTTTGTCTAATTTTCTGTAAATTTCTTACTAAGTAATTTTTAGTGGATTTCACTAGAAAAGTAGGCAAACAAACCTTATGTATGTATAATGTTTTTTTGTTTTCTTTTCTACAGCCAACTGTTGACAGAAACGATAGTGAACAACAATAAAAATGCCCTGTTGTATTTTGTATTGTAGATGTGCGACTACCTTATAATAATTGTACCATAACTTAAACAAAAATCCACTTAACAAATACAAAATTTCATTGTTTACAAAATTAATTGGAAAGCAATATTATTTTAGTTCATGGTTTATTAAACTCGACTCAAAAATGCAATGCAATAAAAAATAACATTTGTAAATACTTTTACTTGTGTGGTCTTATTGCGACACTTAGTTTTAAAATAAAAGCAATAATAAATTTAAAAACTGAAGAGGGCAACGTAAACAAAACGTCATAAAAAAAAGAAAATAATAAAAAATAATTTTGTCGTTAACTTATATATGGCGTAGTATGATCATAAGAGCGCTCGCATATAACTCAAAAGCAGCACAGGTTCAAATCCCAGAATTGGAGAAAAATTAAGAATAAAAAATTGGTGGTTTTCGAATTTTTAATTCAAAAATAAGAGGTTCACCACACTACACATTACAGATAAAATTACCAAATTTGGTTAAAAATAGCCAAAACGGCAACGCTGTTATGTATATACATATATACAAATGTACATGCATACATATATGTAATATATACATGTTGCAAATGGAGGTGAATTATTAAATTATCAAAATTATAAATTTAAAGTTTCTTTTGTAAGGTAATTATTATTTTTTTGTTTTTAGAACTTAAAGGAACAAATCATTGAGCTGGTGCGAGCAAATCCATGCATTTACAACAAGCTGGATGTTAAATACAAGGATGTCCAGTACAAAGAAAAAATTTGGCAAAGCATAGCAATGAACTTAAATTTGCCAGGTTATTTACATATACATATGTATATAAAATACTCGGCCTTATTCCAGTTGGCGACGTCGTTATCGTCTGGCGACATTTTTGTAGCAGAATAAACAAAAAATGTTTTTTTGTCTTTAATTTATTACAAAAATGTCGTTACACAATGACGCGCCGCCAATTGGAATACGGTCTATTTATTTATTTAATGTATGATTTTATTTTTTCAGTAAAAGAATGCAAAATAAAATGGAAAAGCTTAAGAGACCGGTACAGAAGAGAAAAGAATTCCGATTATCTTCCATCAAGTTCATCGAAGATAGGCGCTCCTTGGAAATATTCAGGTAGCCTTGACTTTTTAGCAGACCCTTTGGAGGGTGTCAAGTAAGATATTTAACACAATAAAAGTTTATTATATTTTATATATTTTAATTATGCTCCCATAGCACATTAGGCCATTTTTGGGAGGAAACCGATGACGGTGTCGACGATTGGCTAACTGACGGAAGCCAATCGACTCCTTCAAAGCCAAGCACAAAAAAACGAAAGCATGATGACCTCTTTGTTGACGTTCTGATGGCAATGAAAAGAAAGTATGAGATTCCTGACATATCCAGCACCGTCAAATATCAAAACTTTTTTGGAATGTTGCGTGAAAAGTTTGACCGTTTGCCAGAAAGTGATGTTGATGATGTTCAGTTAGAAATTTTACAGCTGGTAAATAGAAAAATAAATTCAAAACACAATAACTAATCGAATTGATTCTATGTTTACAAATTTAATATGGAATGTATTGATTATGGGGCTAAGTATGTCTCTATGGCCATTTTGTCTCTGCTCAGCAGACTTTCCCAAATATAGTACTAAAACTATAACCTGTTTTATGTTAAAAAGTTTATACACCAAATGATAATTATATTCCATTTAATATATAAAAAACAAAGAATTTAAAAGTAATACATTCCTATTTTTCAAATTTAAATTATATTTTTCTGTTTCAGTGCAGTCAGCAATCATTTAGCTGACTTTAATATCTATAGCGAATAAATAGAAGTAAATTTGGTATGAAGTAACAAAAAATATTTTTCAATGGCCTATCCCTATTAACCATACATTCCGTATTTAATATTGAATGTATTTGACTATATGGCGAAAAATATTTTTTGTTTATAAATTTAATTGAAATGTCAATAATTATATAAAACATGAGCATGAGAAATTGAATAATGGGTTGAGGGTTAATTAAAAATATAAAATGAGAGTTAGTGTTGGTCAATTATGGGTTATGTATGTAAGATCTCACCTTTGTTCCATATATGGTTAGTTGCATATAAATTTATAAACCTTTATTTGCGATGAATATATGTATGTAATGTAATTCCAATAGAATTCAATTCTTTATTTGTGTAAATCTTAGACGTAGATTTATAGAATGTAATGAGATGTAAGTAGTTTCAATATTTTTAAGTAGAATTTATACAGTATTTAATTTAACTTTAAGTATTTTCGAACTATAGAATGTAAGTTTTTTTATGGTTTATATTCACTTTTAGTATTTAGTTTTAGCTTATGATTAACAGTAGGTAAATTTAACTGAATTGATTGCAAGTTAAGTGAGTGAAATTAACTGATTGAAAGTAAAATAAGAATAAATTTAACTGAATCGATCAAAAGTTAAATAAGAAGTGTTTATAATTTAGTAATTTTAGTTACAAAAAAAATTTCTTACTAATATAAATTTCTCATTTTTCATAAGGGACATTTAGTAAACAATTTTCGAACTTAACAATTCTCAATAATGTAATACGTGGTGTAATTGGTAATTATTACAATACAAAAAATATATGTTATGTATATAATCTTGGGATTTTATACAAAATTAAATGATTATTTATTCTTTTAAAAGAAAGTAATAAAAAATAAACTTCTCAATAGCGAATTTAGTAAAAAAAAAAGTAGAAAAACTCCCATAAGTGAGTTTTGTTGGTTTTATACACATACACAGGCCTGCCATATTTGCCGATTTATTGGCATTTTGCCGATTTTTTACTTTAAATTTACCAATGTGCCGATTTTTGCTTCAAAAATGCCGATTCTTTCAAAAAAACTTAAAATACTATATTTGCTCTAGTATATTTACAATTTTGAACAATACTGAAATATTTGCTACAATTATGTATCAAATAGTCCAAAAAGATTGTATCAATTTCACAACATTTCAAAAATGCTAGCAATAAAACCAGAAAAGTTACTGTATCCAAGTCAATCCAGTTGGCTATCTAGAATACTATATTTGCATGAAGCATTAAAAATTTACTTTTCGTTGGCTGCCAATGTGGATCAAATTGATACAACAAAAAAACATTATTAAAAGTTTAAACAAACCAAATTGGATATATTTCTTTTTTAAAATATATTCTTAAAATAGTAAATAATATTAACACAATTTTTCAAAGTGAATTAACAGAAATACATAACCTGTACAAAAAACGGTATTCTAAAGAATAAAAACATTTATTTAACGGATTTTATGAACACAAATAATATTTTTGAAATTTGATGGGGAGTATTTGGCAGTATTGGCTATAGAGTTACAGTCCAATTCATAATGAGATAAAACCTGCTTATAAGGGCGTTATAAGCAAAAGCTCTTAATTTTGTATTCATAATCAACAAACAGTGTCATAACGCTCTCATAAACCATTTCTAAATGAGAAATTTTTATTGTAGGTTTCTATCTACTTTGTCCGTACAATAAAACGACATTTGTGAGTTGGATTTGATATTGTATAAATAAAAGTGAAATAATATATGATTACAATAAATACAACTAATAAAATTGCAAGCATAGGCACTTATATACATATTTAAATTCACATAATAAAAAATTTTCGTGTAATAGCAAATGATTGCAGTCTCTGTACAAAATAAAATTTCTAAATGGCCAAAAATTGTTTTTATTTTGTATTTCATATGCCATCTCTTTCCTTTACAAGCTCTGTCATCAGTGCCTGTAGAAATTACGAATGTAAATCTCTCTTTCTCTCCAGTTTACAATTCCATTTTACCAAATTTTGACATAAAAAAATGTAAACAGAATAGTGATGCACAAACCAAAAAGAGAATGGTAGTGTTCGATTACTTTATACATGAATTAAAAAAATGTGTTGCAAAGGAAAAATTTTTTTTTAATTTTTCAATTTGTTTTAGTTATTTTTTTAACAGCAGTAAATATTATTTAAATCACATCTGTTTTATGTATAATTGTGTTACTATTATACTATTTTTATGAATATTAAAAAATTACCGAAGTAACCGATAGCTTTTATTGTGCATCACTATGCTGAAATAACATCATGGTATTGCCAGCATGACATTAAAATCGTTTATTAGTTAATTTGCTCTTATGAAATCTTTATGAATACGATTTTTTATTTTGAGCTTATAAGACAGATAACGTCTCATAACTAATGTATGGATAAAACCTAAATTAAGGAGTTATTATGAATTTGACTGTTAATATCTGAATCAAAACTTCACAAAAACGAAATTAACAAAATTACTAAAAATAAGAATAGTTCTCTTACGGAAATTCTGAGAGAATTTCCTAGCTTTATTGCTAGAAAAGAAAAACAAATTTTAGATTCCAAATTCAGAAAGTTAAAATCTTTAAACTTTGAAGAAATTTTTGAAGGACTTGAAATAAATTTGTAGACTTTTTGGCAAATTTAAAACGAGGGGATGTAACAGTTGCATTTTCAGTGCTGTCCTAGTTTATACAACAAATTTTGATCCTTCCATCTTCAGCAAATGTGGATAGAATTTTCAGTAAAATCAATCTAAATGAAAAAAAAAAAAATGTCGATGTTCGCTGGTAAATGAATCACTACAAGGAACTGTAGTGATAGTATTTCCAAGACTTTTGGAAAAATACACGAACACCACAGGTTCGATTGTACTACCAAAAATTAATAAATAAAGTTAGTTATCTTGAAGGTCCATAAAAAAAAATTGGTGGTCAATCTGACCAAACCGAGTACAGGGTTTTACTAACCTGTCACTGTGTAATTATTTAAAATTTAACATTTAAACTGTTTTGAAACTGATGTTAAAATAGGTTTAAAAAATTGTTGAACTCAAGTATGAATTTATAAAATATATATTCATACAAAAATTTTAAACTTAATAATTGCAATTTGTAAAAAGTATATTTTTTATTGATTTTTATTTTATTTTCTATAAATGTTAATGCTGAATTGTTCTGTTTTTGTTAATAAAAATAGGTGTATGGTACTTAAAACGGGAAGTTTTAATTTGCCGATTTTTTTACCTTGAAGTGCCGATAATGCCGATTTTTTTTTCGAAATTTGCCGATTTTTAATTAAAAGCATCTGGCACCCCTGCACATACATCAGTGGTCTTCACAAAGTGTATGTCCACACTCGGAGAGAAGAGTTGGGCAATTCTTCATCAATTCTCTTTTAAACTTGTCTTCGTGTCCACACTCGAAGAGTTTAGTTGCCCAACTTTTTGTTGTTGGTCAGCTATTTTTGTGTTTTCTTTTGCTTGTTTTTCTTACAATTTGACATTTATGCCGTGTTACTACAGAAATGCTTACAAATTACACAAAATTTTATAGATTGCCCAAAATATATTTCATACATAGAATATACTGCTTTTTATTTTTGTATATCATTTTAATATATGAATAAATATTTGTGTATTTATAAATTTCCCTGTAGGACACAAAGCCTTAAAGTTATTACTAAAGCTATTGAAACAGCCCAAAACAATATTAAAGTATTTATAGTTGAATACTAGTGCTAATGAGAACTAGTACTTGTAATAGTTCGGGAGCACCGGAATTTTGAAGAAGTTTATAAGATAAGACATATTTTATATTTTTATAAGTTATCCTAAAATTAAGGTTACATATAAAATAAGCTGCAAATAATGAAAATCAGTTGATATAAACAAAATGTTTTCTTTTAATGTAATATCATTATGCTACACAATTAAATTTTCTATTAATGAAAAACAAAAATGTTTCTCTTCCCTTGTCTTTTAACCAGAGACCAAAAATAACAGTTATTTTATTTTCTGAGATAGAAAAAGTTGGCCATAAAATAATAAATAACTTTTACGTTGTTAAATAATAATTATGCATAACAAAAACTTTTTTCGGTTGCTCATAACTTTTGTTTTCGATTTATATTTTTTTACGTTGCCCTATAAGAGTTATTGTTAAAAAAAAATTTTTTCCGTTGCTCATAACTTGTATTTTGATTTATAAATTTTTAAGTTGCCCTGTAAAAGTTTTTCTTAAGAAACAAAATTTTTACTTTGTTTTTCCATAAAAAAATGCGGAAATCCCCGAAATTAAATTCTTTGTGAATAACACAAAAAAAAAAACAAATGAATTATTTTATTTTAGATAACTTTTATTTAAGTTTTTTTTTAGACTTTACATGTAAAATGCAATATATGTACGTATGTAGCTACCAATAAAATCCAAAAATGCAATGAAAACTAATTTTTTTTAAATTATAACAAAAAATAAATCGAATTTAAAAGATATGAGAAACGTAAAAATTTTTGCGTTAAGAATAACTCTTATAGGGTAACGTAAAAAAATATAAGTCGAAAATAAAAGTTATGAGCAACGGAAAAAAAATTTATTATGAATAACAGTTACAGAAAACAAAAATTTTTAATAATTGAAAATAACTATTATTTAAAGAGAAAAAAATAAATTTTTTCAATATAACTGCTATGGCACAATTTTTTTTAAATATATCTTATAACTGTTATGTCTCTGCTTTTAACAGCTAGATTATGTATTCACGTATTATACACTGCCGCTCACTTGAATAGGTTTACTATTTCATTACATTCAAATTAATTTTTTTCTAAAAGTAATTAAGTTTTTAGTTATATTATTTTCTAAAATGGTAAAATATTGGATTATGTGAGTTTATAAAAAAAAATTTGTTTCAATAATTAATAACTGAATTTTAGTAATTTTTTTCCCAAAACGAATATGATTTTCAGCACAATTTTTTAGGTCATTTGAATAGGTTCACTATAATTAATTTAAAAAATTAAAGAAAAAAATGGTTTTTTTGTAAACCTTTTTTAATTTTTTAGGATTTCTTACAATGTTTGATGATTTATTAAGGAGTATATCCTCCTTTATTCGATATAACTTCAAGAATACCATTTGGGAGGGAGCTGTAAAGGTTTTCAATTAATGATAATAAAATTTTTGGACCAAGCTTTTTTAATTCCTCCAATGAAAGCCTATTTGGTTTCGTATTGTCTGGCGGACTCGTAGACTTTGCGAAAAAGCAGGCCCCATACATTTTCTATAATATTTAAGTCAGGGGAATATGGCGGCAACTCCAACTTATTGACATTTTGGCTTAGAATCCACACTTTTACAACCCTGGCATTACGTATCGGGGCATTATTTTGTTTAAATATCCAAAGAATTGGTCTAAAAATAGTAGAAAAATATGGAAACACCTTTTTAAGTACTGTTTTGTAGTTATTCGCGTTCATTTTTGATGTGCGGAATTGAAGCACAAATGTACCATAATATGAAATCGCCCCCCACACCATTACACTTCCCTCACAGAGACGAGACGACTAAGGTAGCGTTCCTCCTTATGTAGGTCGTAGAAATAGTAGTTGTATCCATCCGGACCTTCCAAATTAAACATTTTTTTCGTCTGAAAAGGCAACACGATATAACTCATTTTTATCGTTCATGTGTTCTCGTGCGAAATGAGTCGGTGTCGCTGTACGAGCAGCAATAAGAGATGGTTTTTTTTAATTTTTAATCTCCTTAAATGCTTAGAACGTTGAATAACACATCTTACAGTGCTTATAATTGCTGTGATACCCAATTTTTGTCTAATTTTTGCAGCAGAATCGCTCAAATTTGAGGCAGCTCTTACAATAACTCTTCTGTCCGCTTCTGTTGTGGCTTTTTCGTCAGCCTTTTCATGTTTCTATACTAATCGGACAGATTTCTTAAAAAATTACTTACAACATTCTGGCTGCGACCAATTTTTTGTCGATATTCCTATGGCTTAAGCCAGTTTCATTGAATGCTTTAATTTTACCTCTTCCTTCTTCAGTTAATCGCTTGCTGCGCCCCATTTTACATAAAAATATAAAAAATTATTGCAGTAACTCACAAATATTTAAAATTTTAATTATACTGTCAATGGTCAAAAGCAAACTAATTTTATGCCTAGTGAACCTATTCAAATGACCCAAAATCTACACCTGTTTTCGCAGCTTTTTAACTAAAATCAAAAAAATAACAAATTTTAATTTATTTCTTTTCTTCCTAAAATATGATTATTCATAATATCTCTTAATTTAAGTGAAAAAAAAAATTATTTTCCTAAAGTTTATATGAAGAAAAATTAAAATATAAGAGCAAAAATTAGTAAACCTATTCAAGTGATCGGCAGTGTATGTCGATTAGACATTCAGCAGTTTAACGGTCATATACAAAATAACAAAAAATTATTTTCCATTTGAATTTTGAATTAAAATCTATTTTAATTTTTTTGCATACGGGCAGAAGAATTTACATTTCATTATGATTCTTAATATTTAAAAAAGCATGTTCTCCCCACTGAAAGGCAATTTACTTATAGTTTAATAATTTCCGAAAATGTTTGCTTTAGCTTACCAGTGGACATATTTTAAAATTGGTATAAATTTTGATAGTCACCTTGAAAATATTTAAATGTTTTACTATTAATGCGTAAAGAATTTTTTTGTTTTTTTTTTTATTATTATTTATTCCTTTATATCATTAGCATATCAAATTAAGATTGCCTCAGCATCACTTAGTCATTATTGAGGCGAACTGGTAAAATATTTACAGCTTTGAATTACACATGTACAATATATAATTGGGGTATTCAAACGGGGTCCTATCAAGTCATATTGTCATAATATCATACAATTTTAAAATAGTTTAAAAATTTGTTGTTGGTCTTTGAATAAAAAAGTCATAAAACAATAATACTTTTCAACCTATGTTTACCATTTTGTCATAAATTGAAAAAAAAAATATAACAAAAAAATAAAATTAAAAATAATATACTAACCCGGGGTCTCCACGAGATATGAAACGAAATATTTTTATATCTGCGTACGTCAAATTCGATAGCCGATATAATTTTGTTACGTGTAGACTGCGAATCAGCTATCATAATATCTATTATGATATCGATATCATAATATATATTATGAAAACAATATCATGATATGAACTGTCAAAAACAGCTCATATAGAGAAACAAAACAAAAAAACTGAAATTGAATTTTTTAAATTCAATAAAAAAGCAATAAAATAATAAAAAAATAAAAAATATATATTAATTAATAATAATTATACACAAAATTATTTAATTTTTATAAAATTTTCCCTTTATTTTTAAACAAATTTTTACTAATAAAATACTCCGACATGTTCTTTCTTTCATTGCTGTACAAAAAAAATGAAATATTATAATATTTCAACATCAACGTGTTCCTGTTGTTAGATATGAAGAGAAATATTAAAATGGCATTTTATTTTCTCTGCCGACGTTTTCTTTCATATC
Source organism: Metopia argyrocephala (assembly GCA_963576795.1). Classification (NCBI taxonomy): domain Eukaryota; kingdom Metazoa; phylum Arthropoda; class Insecta; order Diptera; family Sarcophagidae; genus Metopia; species Metopia argyrocephala. The sequence continues at coordinate 73,757,362 of OY756210.1, read as the reverse complement.
ATATCAAAGTTGATATCAGGTGTAGACCCCGGGTAAACTATGACGGGTTGTTTACAGCAATCATATTTTTTCGTTTTATTGTTTTATGATATATGACTTTAAAACGACCATTTGAATCCCCAAATATTTTATTTTAAGACATTTAATTCTATATATTTATATAATTTACAAAAGAAAGGAAAGAAATAAAATAAGTAAAAAAATAGTAATATATACACACAAAATTTAATTATTAATTTATAGGATATTGTATACGATTGCTATAAATCATATGAAAGGAGTTTCTAAGTCTTGAAGCAAATATTCCTTTATCCTTTTCTTGGAAATTGAAATTCTTTGTATATTTTTAATATCTTGAGGGAGATTATTAAGTTTCATACTATCCATATATTGAATGCGTTGCTTCGTAGTTTCTAACCGACATCTTGCTATCATAAGATTCATATTGTTTCTGGTATTGAATAATATTTGATTTCTATGAAATGAAATTGTATAGTGACCAATATTATGGGCTGCTTAAAAACATGAAGAATTGAATTAATTTATTATAAATAATTTAATTGAAATAATCATTTTTAAATCATTTTCATTTTTCATTTTCATTTATCATTTATTTGATCATTTCAATACAACAAGAATATTTCTTATATTACAGTATTGGTTAGGGATTTGTCATATTTATGTTTACTTTATGAATAATAATCTAATAAAATTTAAATTTAAAATTTAAAAGAAAAACAAAAAAAAAAAAAAAAAAAAAAAAATTACAACAAAGTAATGAACAAAATATGTGTAGTAATTGTAAAAATAAAATAAAATTAAAAAGTTAACTATATTAAATATCAACTATGTATCTGAAAAGAACTATAAATATATAAATATAAAAACAATTGTCAATATTACAGAAAATAACTAAGAAAAGTGCTTGAATATAGCAGTTTTGAAATGGTTTGCATTGCTTATAATTTGTATCTGAGGGGGAAGTTGGCTCCAAAGACGTATAGAATTAATAAAGAAATGTTGCTCAGATATGGCCCTATTATACTTTATAGCATTTATTCTGTTTCCCCTATTTGATCTTGAGAAATGTATCCTCCGATATAGATAGGGTGGCTGCTGACTATATATGATCCTATGTAGAAAAACTAGTGCCCGGCACTTCAGTAGATTGTCAAAAGTGACACCATAAATTTGTCTCGAAAAATGTGATATGCTTCTGGCCCTACTAATACCAAATACATATCTAGCTATACTGTTATATGCTACATTCAGTCTTCGTTTACTAACTGCATCACAGCTAGCAAACAGTTCACAACCATACAAAAGGGTTGGCAATATATATGTTTTTGCCAATAGCATTCGAATATGAGTAGGTGTAAAATATTGCGACATCCAGAGATTCCGAAGCATACCAAAAGTTTTTCCACAGTTAATTCTAATATGCTCTGACCAATTTAGCCCCTTGTTAAAGACAACACCAAGGTTCCTAGCGGAATTAACAAAATTAATATTCGTTCCATTAATATGCATGGGTGGTAAGTTTGAAATTAAATCTTCCGTTGATCCTATTACTAATGCAGCCGACTTGTTGGGGTTAATGCATAATCCATTTGCAGATGCCCATAAATAAATCTGATGTAAATCCCGGTTTATCAAATGTACACAGTTAGACGCATCAGAAACGTCGCAGCTAATATATAACTGTACATCATCAGCATACATTTGTATCTGGCAATGATTTATCTGCAATGGAAGATCATTAGCATAAATAGAATATAACAATGGACCAAGTATGGAGCCCTGCGGCACACCCCTTGGCATTGAACAGCTTTTGGAGATATTAAAATTATGGTATACACTCTGACTTCTATCGCTCAGATATGATGAGAGCAGTTTTAATGCAGTCGGGGAAAAATTGCACAAGTATTTCAATTTATAGATCAAAATGGAATGATGCACCGTATCCAATGCCTTAGAATGATCAAGTAGAATAAGAAATGATATTGTGTTCCGTTTATCTATTTGGCATCTTATTTCCTCGGTTACATCAACCAGAGCACTAAGACAGCTATGTTTGGGCCTGAATCCAGACTGCCTTTCAGTTAACAATGAGTTTGTATATAAATAACGGCTAATTTGAGAGTGTATCAATTTCTCAAAGACCTTTGATAAAAACGGCAATATAGCAATAGGTCGGAAACTCTTGTCCGATTTTAAAATCGGTATAATCTTCGCATGTTTCCACACCGATGGGAAAGTGGATGTGGTGATAATCGTATTGAAAAAATGAGTGAAATAAATTAGCGTATAAGGGAGTATCAGCCTAATAAATTCTGGATGTATTCCATCATAACCCACAGCATTGGATCTAACATTAAGAAACGACCCCAAGACTTCTTCCTGTGAAAAATGCACGAAGTTAAATTCCAGTGCCTGTTGACGATACAATATACCACTCTCATAAAAATTAATATCTATAGATGGCATACGTATAGTAGAAAACTGTTGGTTAACCTTGTCTACATCAACTATCTGAGGATCAGTATTGGCACGATTCACCAAACCCATATTCCGAATTTCCCTCCATTTTCTCCGTGAGTCTACACATGTTCGAAATTTACCACTATAGAACACAAACTTAGCCTTCCTAATTTCGGAATTAACATTAGCCCTCGCAGTTCTGAAACTCTCGTAAAGCTCTGAAGTTCTAAAGCGCTTCCACCTGGCATATGCGTGATTCCTAATGTCTATCAGATGTCTAATTTCAGAATTGAACCAAGGTTTATCATCCCTGATTAATTTCGTTCTCGTTGCAACATGTCTATCATAGAGATACCTTAAATTACTATCAAGGTGGTTCAATTGTTCATCAACAGCATGATCCAAAAAAACATAACCCCAATCCAAAGATACTAGGTCAGCACTAAGAGAATCATAGTTTATGTTCTTAAAGTCCCTATATTGCAAAATTTGTGTACGAGAACCCTTCACAAGTTTAAAATCATATGAGATAAAGAGAAGATCATGTCGCGAAAACATGGGTGCAGATAGCTGATCAAACATTAGTAAATGAGATGTATCATTCACAAAACACAGATCAAGTAAAGTGCTTGAGGAGGAAGTAAAATGAGTTGGATTGGTACCGTTGACCAAGTATAAACCTATGGCGCCCATATCTGCTAATAAATTATTATCCTCTAGAATATTTGCGTTAAAATCACCAGATAAAACGATGTGATTACATCCAATAGTATAGGAACCTAATACTTCCAACATTTGGTCCATATTAATATATCTGTTGGGTCTATAAACAGTGCCGACCAGTAGCCTCTCATTGCCATTATAAATCTCAATTAGAATATACTCAATGCTACCACCAACATTTCTACTCTTCTCCTTACATGTAATGTTTTTCCTTATGTACATAGCAACACCACCACCGTTAGTAGTCCTATCGGACCTAAATAGACGATACCCATTCAAATTGTACATATTACTACCTACATTCGTAAAAAACCATGTTTCCGATACACAAATTATATCAATTTTAGAATCTTCAAAGATAAATCGAAATTCATCCATTTTATTATTCAAACTTTGCGCATTAATATGGCAAATCTTAAGTCCGCTATCATTATTGGAAAGAACTTTCAACATGGTGTTCAGATTATCTCTAGAACCAGCCCTCATATTATCATAGGTCATCAATGTTATGTAAAACAATTATTTTAGCAATGCAAACAAGTATTGGGTATATAAAAAGCACAGTTAAGGTAAAGTCTTTAATAATAAAACAAGTCAAAATAAATATCAATAAATAGCTGTCAATCATTAATTCACTATAGTAATAATTGTCAAAATCAGATAATAAATATATATGGTAAATTGTTAGGTCAATCACAGGCAATGTCACGTTCCGTATAAATAAAATATATTTGTTAAATACCAGGTACATCATCGTTCGAACGAAAAAATTGGTCTAAAGCATCAGATTCATCGATCCGAATGGGATCCTCATTCCCAAGCGCCTTAATATATACGATACCTCGTTGTATATACGCTGCAGCTATCAATCTGCTCTTTTTCAGCCGATGCGCCCGTAGAAAAATCTTATGATTGTCTGCCGTCAGATTTTCATTAACATAGAACGGCGTTGTACTATTAAAGCCAATTAGATTTAAGCGAAGAGGGTCTTTTTTCTCCTTTATATATTTTTTTATTGACTTCAGGGTATAATTTCTATCATACGAACTGGAGAATTTTATGATAATTGGACCATCTTGCTTTAAATTTAAACCCCCATTGTTCTTGTAGAGTTTTAACCGAAAAATGTCTTTAACAACTGGAGGATCAATATTCACCATCTCGCAGATACGTTTATACAATTCTCTAAGATTTTCATTATCAGAATGTGGTACACCATTTATACGTAAATCCTGTGAAACCATGGAATTGTCTTTTGTTTTGATATGTTTTTTTAATAATTCAATATCCCTTTTCATTTTACAATTATCATTTTGCAGTGCTAATATTTTCTCCGACGCTGTATTTTTTATATCTTGCAATTCCGATTCAAGAGTTGATACTCTTTTAGTTAAATTAATTATTTCACTCTTTGCAATATTTAATCTTTTATCAATCTCACTTAAGAGTCGATCTTCATATTCGCGGAACATTGTTTTTATATTTGTTTGTATTTGTTCACTTAGTTTTTCACACCGTTTGTCCACGACCTGAATAAATCGTAAGGGAGAGCTAGTGCCAGTTACATAAAGAGACTGGTGTTCCGTACCATGACTCATTTTGGGTGTATTTTTCAGCAAGATAAATTTGATTTACTTCTCTTAAACGTCTTTGCAAAGGAGAGTTCGATTTATCTATATTACTCATAACTGTATTTTCGTGTTGTTGTTGTTCACTAATGTCTTTATTTTTGTTGATATTTTTATTTTGATTTCTTAATTTCGATTTATACATTGATTTGTTTTGATTATTGTTTCGTTAATTGTTTTTATATAGTTGTTTTGTTTTTTCTCTGTTTTTTGTAAATTTACTTTGTTTTTTGTTTTGATTATATTTTAAATTAAAAGTTAGAGCAAGGTAACAATATTCTTTTAAGATATTTAAATTTACAGCGGAGTTAAAAAAAGCACGTCCGTTCAGCACGAAGGATAATATATTTGTCAATCACAAATGGTGAGACAAATTTATATAAAAAATGTATGATCTAAAAATATTTAAATAAGAAGTGTTCTCTTCCATTTTTGTGTAATTACACATAAACTGGCAACGCTGCACTTATTAAAAAGAAAAAACATAAGAAAAACGAACGCTGCGATTGTACGAAAAAGACGTGTACACCAAAAAGCGAAAAACAATATGAAAGGAAATGTCAAATAATCAACTACAAAGAAAAAAACGAATGAGGGAATATAAAGAATCCCAGAGAACGGGCAAGTATTTTTCTTCTTTTAGGTAGAATTAGCCACACGTAACGTAGCGTATCTTAACGTTGACGAGTCAGCTGATCATTTATTTTACATGCAAAGTAATGGCAGCGCTTACCGAATAAAAAATGTAACGTAACGGCATGTATCAATCTGTAGAAAATAGAAATTCTCTACGTTTCTACGAAACATTTGCAAACAGCTGGATTATTTAGGCTTGCCAAACGTCCTTTTTTAAGCAGGAAGGGTAATTTTTTTTTGTTCAATGTACTTATTTCTGCATAACACCTAAAAAAGTACGCTAATGTACATTTGCCACCAAAGTACTATAATTTTGAAAAACTCTATGTTTTCAGTCTCAATTCAAAAATTTCATTTCGTAATTCTAAAAAAGTTATTGAATAATTTGTTATTCAATAACATTGACATGGATCTACTGTTTGATGAATTTATTTATTCATTTTAATTTAATTTTCCACTAAATTTAGTGGTAGTGGAAAAAAATAGTGTATTATCGACTGTAATATAATGCAATAAATTTCCACTACCACTAAAATGGTTTAATATAGAGGTTAATTATTTCCATCTGCATTTAGTGGAGGCTGCAATATCGTTTCAGGACAGTTTAGATGATAATACTTTACGTACGTAAAATTACAGAAAAAATATTATGACGTTTCATCAGTATTTTAAAAATAAAAGTCATACGGCAGATTTTTTTACATTTACACGGTTGTTTAAAAATCAAAACAAAGTAAAATGAAAACACAAAATGCACATATACGTCCACACAAAATTTACATACATTGTGAACACATTTAATATAAATAAAAGAAAAGTGCATCTCTGATCTAACGAAAGTGATTGTTTTTTTTTTTTAAATTAAAAAAAAAACAAAGCGAGCCTTACTACTGTCAAATTATCATCCGTATTTTCTCTCAATGTTGTACGTTCTATGTAATGAGAAAAAAGTTTACGTGATACTATTTATTCTCTTCTACACAAAAATTTGACATGTATGTATTACCGTCTAAATCCGCTTTTAGGGGTAGCGAAAACGATAATACCTTATAAATTCAATGCAATAAACCCAACTCTCATTTAATTAAAATTACATATTTACTGAAAAAGTATTAAAAGAAAATGTATAGAATTGTTAAATAGTAGATTGTTTCAAAATTTTGAAAAGAATTTGTATGTTTATATTGGCTATACCGCATTCAAATGCGGCATCTGACAGAACATTCAGTTCGATTTTGCCCTTTTGGAAGAAGGAAATGAAGATACAAACTTTTAATAGAAAGTTTGTAATGTGAATTGATATTTGAAACTAATTTTAACACACTTGTGTCAAGTTTTACAATTTTCTTACATTGGCAAAAATGGCATTGTAAACCTAGTTCAAAAAAACTAGTAAGTATGTTTTTGTAAAAGTTTTTACAAATACATGAATGTATATAAAATATACAATGCATATTTCTATGCAATACTTGTCAAATTCAAGAAACCTAAAATACTTTTTGTGAATACGGGCATAAAATTTATTTTTAAATTTATACCAAATTTTTTAACATTTGAAAAGTTGAATAGTATAGACTAGAATTTAAAAATAAAAATCCGAATAATTTTGGGCTATTACTTTATTGTAAACAATGGTTACGATCTTATTATTTGTATTATTATTTGCCATTTTATTTTTCCTAATGAATTTTAAAAAAAGTTTTCAATAATAATCCAATGTATTTTTTTTACTAAAATGTACATTTTTTTCCGTCAATGTACTTTTTTCAATTCAAAATTTGGCAACCCTACATTTATTATACAAATTTTCAGCAAGAATATTACAAAGAAAAGCAAATTTAAGAAATTTTTAGCAAATTAAAAAACTGTAGCCCAACACACAAATCCGCGTCCATATTTATTTATTTGTCTTTTAATTATTTGATAAAAAACTATTAAGTACACACTATAAACAAATTACTATTTCACAATATATTTTCTGTTTTGTTTTCTTGTTAGTTGTTTATGTCCAAAACATATGGCACGTTTTTAAATGTTCTATAAGTGCACTTACATTTCTACGTTAGGGGACGTTACATTACGATAGAGCAACGTTTGGCTAACCAGGCCTTTATTCCCCTCATCGTAAACGTCCACAAACTCAAAAGTTGCCGACTCTTCTCTCCGAGTGTGGACATACACAAAGAGAGTCACACAAAAATACACTGAGAGATGAGATTGGTTTCTTTATATGTGTTGTTTTTAACAACTTGAATGAAATTAGTAAAAATTTTCGTTTTAAAAACCTTTAACTTTAAAATTTCAACTAATTTATTAAAATTATTCATAAAATAAATTGTTTGTAAATGCTATAAACAAATTGAAATGTAGTTAAAAGAAATATAAACATTAATAAGTTTATGTTGCTTATTATCATAACTTCTCAGTGTCTGAAAAACAAATTTAGCTCTCTTGAAAACTAATAAAACATAAACACATACGCAATTTTTGTCTCACACACATGTTTTTGTAATAATTGTGATTGTCGTTTAACATGATGAAAACAGAGCGTATGGATTTCTTTTTATGAAAGATTTTTAACATTGCAAATTTTTTAATAATTAATTAAGTTTTTCATAGGAAAATAAAACAAAAACTGGTTTCCAGGAATTCTAAAAGTGATATCTGTTAATAAAGTACAATATATTTAATTTTAAAATAATAGAATAAGAATTAACGATACGGGTAGTTTTGGTATATTTTAAGAAGCTGTTTGCCAGAATTTTTGTGGAATTAAGCAACCCTGGTTGTAATATTCACGAAGAGAGTAATGCTATAAACACAACAAAGACTATCGAACACCGAACACACGACTGCAAAAGTAGCCAGCTACTTAATTATAATAACGACAACAGCTACAAAATAAACATCTTTTTTGACACGTTGAACATAACCTAAACAAAATATAACAAACTTATTTTTTGTAAGTGAAATTCTGAGGAAACAAAAAACAACAAATGCCAGAAGAAAACTTATAAAAATTTAAGAAAACTAAAAAGGTTATTAAATAATAAATTAAAAATGAAATAAAAGCTGATGTAAATAAATGAAATAAGTAAATGAAAACTAAACAAAAATGTAAACAAATGATTATTTATTTTCAGTGGTGCAACGCAAATTTTTTTCGAATTTTTAATGCATATATTTCATGTATTGCGTTTTTTAAACACTTTTTCATGCATCTTATTGTATTGGCAGCACTAAACTGTTTATTGTCGCCAAGAAAAATAGAAATTAGCCTAAGTTGGCTACAGGCTACAAAAGTAGTCGTGTGGTCGGTAGCCGTGTTGCCGTTAAAATAATTATTCTCATATGCACACATGTATTCTATTTTTGACAGCTTGTAGTCGATGGTCGGTAGCCTTTGTTGTGTTTATAGCAGTGGTCTTCACAAAGAGAGTCACACAAAAATACACTGAGAGATGAGATTGGTTTCTCCATTTGTATTGTTTGTAACAACTTGAATGAAATTTGTGAAAATTTTCGTTTTAAAAACCTTTAATTTTTAAATTTAAACTAATTTATTAAAATTATTCATGAAATAAATTGTTTGTAAATGCTATTAACAAATTGAAATGTAGTTATAAGAAATATAACCATTAATACGTTTATGTTGCTTATTATCATAACTTCTCAGTGTCTGACAAACAAATTTAGCTCTCTTGAAAACTAATAAAACATAAACACATACGCAATTTTTGTCTCACACACATGTTTTTGTAATAATTGTGGTTGTCGTTTAACATGATGAAAACAAAGCGTATGGATTTCTTTTTATGAAAGATTTTTAACATTGCAAATTTTTTAATAATTAATTAAGTTTTTCATAGGAAAATAAAACTGGTTTCCAGGAATTCTAAAAGTGATATCTGTTAATAAAGTACAATACATTTAATTTTAAACTAATATAATAAGAATTAACGATACGGGTAGTTTTGGTATATTTTAAGAAGCTGTTTGCCAGAATTTTTGTGGAATTAAGCAACCCTGGTTGTAATATTCACGAAGAGAGTAAGAAAAACTAAAAAAATATCCGAACAATTTGTTTACCTGAGTAATACTGGTGAAGACCACTGGTTTATAGCATAAGAAAAACTAAAAAAAATATCCGAACAATTTCGTTACCTGATTAATACTGGTGAAGATCACTGACATACATAAATAATGGCAACAATGACCCTAAACGTGAGTTTAGTTGATTTTATATACATAAATAATCGCAAAAAACTAAAATGTCCTTATATGGGAACATAACATATTTGCCGTATTTATAAAAGATATTTTACGTTTATTGACAAATTTCTATACAATGCTTTTTTTAAGACCAATACTTAGGCGTAAATCCCTACTCATGCAGACATTGTATTGGAATTTGCAGATGAACAGATACGCCCATGTTTTGAAAATCGCAAAACGCTTGAATTTTGCGTTTTCAATTTGAAATCGCCAAATAGGTGTTCTGCAAAACGAAAACGGTAAAACTTTGGCGATTTCAAATCGCTAATATACCCTGAAGCGTTTTGGTCAATTGTATTATATGTAGACTTTAAAAAATTATACAATATATAAATTTAATATGATCTCTTTTAATTTGAAGGGATGTTTTACGTTTTCTTATAAAATTTTTATTAGAAAATTTATAATTTAAAAATTAGCTTTTTTAATACCACTTGTCTGTTTCAATTGCTTACTTATTTATGATCAACTGAATACACAATTTTGTACTAATTCACAAAGAAAACTCTTAAAAGGAGTTCAAAAACAATTTTAAAGATGAGTATTCATATCCAAACATCGCCATTTGCGTTTATTTAGCTAATCAGGGTTGTTGTAGAATCCCAGTCAGAATTGTCATTTATCAGAAATGAAAATCGATTCTGATTTCAATTGGTGTCATGAAACCGTGTGGATTTTGGCTTTATTCGAAAATAAACAAAACCCATAATCGAATCAGCTGTTTTTGCTTTGTTTACATTTTTTTAGAAATATTTTATCAAAAAATTTTCCTTCTTTTGGTGTTGAAAATATTTTATAAAGAAATTTAAATTATACGGAACTAAAAATGGTAGAGGCTGTCCTTTTATTTTTATTAATGAAGGAAGAATCGAATGAAAAAGTTAAACGAAAGATATTGAGAGATTACAGCAATCCCTTGGAACTTCCGGAGATAGTACACATTGCAACAAGGTGCGAAAAGTTGAATTGAATGAAAGTTTATTAAAAATTCGTAAGTCAATACCGTGTGAATAAAGAAGCATTCCAAATGTTGATGAACATTGTTGAAATTCACTTGCCTCCGTCAAATATTTTGTGTGTTATTCAGCTAGCAACAACATTACGATTTTTGGCAGAAGGAAGTTTTCAAAAGTCAATTGGAAACGATTCTACCGTAAGTTTAGGCGGAGTACGGTGTTAATTGTGTTGGCCAATGTAATGGATGTTTCCCATTCCGTCCATATCTTTTGTATAAAAATAATTTTTTGTTAAATAATAGTGTCACATTTAAGAAATAAAAACTTTTTAACTTCTTCCATCCATTGACATTTTTGCTGGGTGGTCCAGCACTGTTTAAATACTGTGTAAGTTCCAGCCAGAGAGACTCAACTTCAGCCTTATCTCGTTTTGTATAACCCCTTGCGATATCTTCGTGTTCCTCCATAAATTTTACAAATATCCAATTTTGAATTATATTGTATTTCTATGTTTTCCCCTATACACATAAATATATTTTATATAAAATGAAATTTAAATTAATTTTACTTGCATTGTGCAGCAAAATACGTTTAACCGCCTACAACAAAAATCAAAACAAGTGTGTTTCTGACACCTGAAAACTGATCGGATTGTTTCTGACAAAAAACCGATAAAATCAGATTCGATGACACCAAATTCTGACAACAATTCTGATTCGAATATAAAACCGGTATCATCTGTTTCTGTGACACCAAAATGAGAATTCTGTCGGTTTCAATTCTGATTCTGATAATAATCAGATTCTACAACAACCCTGAATATTTCCATTTGTGTTAAAATCGAAAAAAAGCAAATCGCGCGTTTGTCAGAACATGCTCAAATACGTTTTGCATTTTCAAAATGAAATGCGTTTTGAAAACGCAGCGTTTTTCAGAACATGGGCGATAGATTTATTTAATTTTTTTATTATGCGCCTTTTTATTGATGGTAGAAGTTGCCCTTAAAAAATCTACAATATTTTTCGTGAATATAGCAACATAAATATGTATAACGTAGTTTAATTTAAACTAAGGTAATTACACAACTCATTTCTTAAATTAACAGCTGTCTGAGAAGGTGTTCTTACTGTATGTAATTCTTCTCTGGTTACACTCATCAAATTTTGGTATTCAGTTTTCTCTGTATTTCTAGAATAAACCTTGTCAAGTCGGAGAAAATTATGGAGGACTATTGTCGCTAAAACTACCTAAATAAGAAAAAAAAAAAAAAAAACAATAGAAAAGTATAGTTTTGTTATAAATTATATACACTTCTTTTAATTTTCTAATTTTTATACAAAATACCTTTTTAGCATTTTCCGGTACAAATGGCACGCACGTTTTTAAAATTTTTCATTGGGAAGTAAGAATATCTTTAATAATTAATAAGTAAAATAATGTATGTATGGAGATAATATATCTACAATGTAATTCTTACCAAACGTTGTTTCTATGTGTATTCTAGTGCCACTTATTATATTATTAAATTGCTCTTTAGAAGCGTCGGTTACTTTAGAATATTGCTTCATAATATTTTCTTTTAAGGGAAATGCAGCATCTCCAACAAAAAAGTATGGAAAATATATATTTGAATCTGGCAGCATCTTTGGTGCAGGTGTGTCTAATGTTTCTGTCAGAATTTTTTTCCCAAAATCAGAATTTTTTAATACTCCACCATCACCTTGGCTTCCATATTCAACCACATCCACTAACGTAAATGTGTAGTTGCTGTCGCATACCGCAAGTAAAATCTAGTTACATAAAAATGTAATTTGAATTAATTTTAAAGCCTATATTCAGGCATATAAATACTAACGATGCTATTTATTTTTTTATAATTTAAGAGTTGTGGGCCAGATTTATGTGAGCCAGTTATTCGTATGTGCTTGCCGTTTACAACTCCTAAACAATGTGGCAATCCAGTGGAATTTTGAAAATCCTCAGAAATTTTAATCCACTCTGTAATATCAGGCAGGTTTACATACATACTTGTAAGTATTTGCCACAATACTTCACACGTCTCCAAAACGACACGTCTGGCTGTTTCCAATCCTATTCTAAACTTCACTGAAATAGTTTGAAGTGAGGATCCATGTGCCAAAAAGCTAGACAGAATACAGAAATTAAGAAGTTGTTCCTCTGAATGAACATACATGTATGTATGTATGTATACTCACTTCAAGGTAATATAAAGTCTTTGCTCAGGCTCAATGGGTTTTCTGTGGGAATTTTTCTTCAGCCAAGGCTCAATTAAATTCAACAAAGTTTGAAATTGATTGTGGGTTAGTCTGGTGGACTGTATAAATAAATCCGGATTTTTTTCTACTATAATATTTACACCTGTAGAATAAAATCCCAATGAATCTCGACTTTTAAACAGCTCCTTATTGCCTTGCCGACGTCTGGTGTTGTTAATCATTCGTAGTAGAACTAAATCCTCCAAATCATTTACAATTTCCATTTTAACTTTATTAGATTTACTTTACTTGTTTTTGTTTCTTTTAACAATATTTATCGTGTTTGTTTTTATTCTTTTGACTCTTCTATTTGTTATTTTGTTGAGTAATGACATTTTTGCTACTTTTAGGCCAATTTTGTAGTTTTATTTTACTTTTTTAATACCCGTGAAGATAACAAGGTTTTTAACAAGGTTTTTTTCATTTCTGCAAAAACTAACAACGTTTTCTGCAAATTCATTGTTATTCTCTTTTGCAGAAATTTTGCAGACAAATATGAGTGTTTTTAGCAAGTCAAGAAGAATCTATGGACTCAAAATTGAATAGTTAACAACGTTTTCAGTGCTACCAAGACGAACAATTTTAACAAGGTTTTTTTATTCAATATTTAAAAAATCTTTTAAAATGATTCGAATTTTAACATTATAATTCATTAATATTTATTATTTATTTAAAAAATTTTATGAACATAGTATATATTTTATAAATTATAAATAAATAAATAAAAATTCACTGACACCATACGTTCTTAACGAGTTTTAGAAAACAATACTTTTCGCCCATTTAGGCCCATTGCGTAAGTTGTGCCAAAAATCGGAAAGTGGTGGGGGATAGTGGACCTAATGGACTACCACCTGTCATATTCAGTTTATTCAGATTTAATTTTTGGTCCATACAATCCATTCAAAAGAAGATTTTTAAGGCATTTCACTCATATACATTTTGACTATTTTAGCCCACTGTGTGAGTTGTGCCAAAAATCGGAAAGTGGTGGAAGATAGTGGACCTAATGTACTACAACCTGTCGTATTCAGTTTATTCGGAAATAGTTTTTGGTTCACACAATCCAGTCAAAAGGAGATTTCTTAGGCATTTCACTCATATACATTTTGACTATTTTAGCCCACTGTGTGAGTTGTACCAAAAATTGGAATTGAATTACAAGCCTTAAAGGCCAATTTAATTTAGTAATACTTACATATATGGTAAGGATAAACAAAAAATTAAAAAATGCAATTTAGTATGCCAACAATATTGATCGAAACTATAAGTTTGCCCGAATATACCGTATTTGCCATAATGTAGGCTAACTGTCCCGCATCACACCCCACTTTCCGATTTTTTGCACAACTCACACAGTGGGCTAAAATAGTCAAAATGTATGTGAGTGAAATGCCTTAAAAATCTTTTTTTGAATGGATTGTATGGACCAAAAACTATTTCCGAATAAACTGAGTGTGACACGTGATAGTCCATTAGGTCCACTATCCCCCACCACTTTCCGATTTTTGCACAACTCACACAGTGGGCTAAAATAGTCAAAATGTATATGAGTGATATGCCTTAAAAATCTTTTTTTGAATGGATTGTATGGACCAAGAACTAAATCTGAATAAACTGAATATGACAGGTTGTAGTCCACTAGGTCCACTTTCCCCCATTGTTACTGTCAACTTTTATATGAGTAAACAGTTACATGTCGTGTGTGACTTTTAAAACATTGCTTGTGTAAAAACCACATGGAAAGTCTTATGACAAAATTTCAATTAGAGCATGCTCTGATTTCGTATGTGCACACATATGATATTAAATTTCGAGAGAGTCACACAAAAATACACTGAGAGATGAGATTGGTTTCTTCATTTGTATTGTTTTTAACAACTTGAATGAAATTTGTGAAAATTTTCGTTTTAAAAACCTTTAATTTTAAAATTTAAACTACAATTTAATTTTAATTTATTAAAATTATTCATGAAATAAATTGTTTGTAAATGCTATTAACAAATTGAAATGTAGTTAAAAGAAATATAAACATTAATAAGTTTATGTTGCTTATTATCATAACTTCTCAGTGTCTGACAAACAAATTTAGCTCTCTTGAAAACTAATAAAACATAAACACATACGCAATTTTTGTCTCACACACATGTTTTTGTAATAATTGTGATTGTCGTTTAACATGATGAAAACAGAGCGTATGGATTTCTTTTTATGAAAGATTTTTAACATTGCAAATTTTTTAATAATTAATTAAGTTTTTCATAGGAAAATAAAACAAAAACTGGTTTCCAGGAATTCTAAAAGTGATATCTGTTAATAAAGTACAATATATTTAATTTTAAAATAATATAATAAGAATTAACGATACGGGTAGTTTTGGTATATTTTAAGAAGCTGTTTGCCAGAATTTTTGTGGAATTAAGCAACCCTGGTTGTAATATTCACGAAGAGAGTAAGAAAAACTAAAAAAATATCCGAACAATTTATTTACCGGAGTAATACTGATGAAGACCACTGCTGTACAAGCACTAGTCGGCAATGAATTATGTGTAAAATAGTTTTTTTTATAAATTGGTGCCTAAAAATTAATTATTTATTTACATACATATGTAAATGTACATATACGTTTGTGAGTAAAAATTATAAACCTTATGTAAATTGACTAATTTTGACAAATACAAAAAAAAACTTATGTATTTTAAACTTGAAAAACACGTGTAAAAAACATATCGTGTAAGGGTGCCTTAAATAAAGTTCTTAGCACAACGTTGATGCCACGGCGCACACTAGTACGGCTTCCTACATTTTTGTGCAAAAAATATAAGGAGTGGGACTAGAAACTTAAAAGTTGGCACGGAGTATTATATTGACTAAATTAAGAAAATAAAATACAATCAAAATGGATATTTTCACATAAAATCTTTCTTATAAAAGCAAAAGTCTTAAAATTTAGAACATATACTTCTTAGGTAAGTCGAAAGACGCATACCAAGTTTTATTAAAATCTGCCACGCCCATCGCACCGTCTTGCACTCTGTGAATGCGATATTTTGGTTACAAAATTTCGATTTTTAAAACTATTTTCACAAATCAAATAATTCCGTTCCAAAGAAGAGTGTTTCACTGGGGGAAATTCATAATTTATTTGATTAAAAATTAATATTTTGTCTTAGAAAATGTCTATTGAAATCACTTAAATATTGTAAAACGAAAACTAAGAAAAGTTTCTCACAGTTTAGTAGCTTGCATATGTCAGATATTTTAATTGATAACTTTTCCATGCCGTTTTTATTGAAATACAGCACTTCCTTTATAATTCGTAGAAATAGAATCGAATAAACCCTAAAAGCCTATTCTTTGAATTTACCCAAAAAAATAAACAAGTTTTTACAGATCGTTAAACAAACTTATGTATTTTCTTAAAATGGCCGGTAAAACTGCAGACAAGTTGTAATAAAATCTGTTGCAGAAAAGTACAATCCTAGAAGTATGCAACATATTTTAATGCAAACCTCTACTGCAATTAAGGCGGATTCACCCATGAGTTTCTTGGTTCGGACCAAATTTTTTTTATATGTAGTTTGACGTTTCTCTCAGAGAGCGAGAGAAATGATTTTGTGCGAAGTGCTCTCAGCTTGATTTAAATTAATTTTAAATTTGGTCCGAACCACACTGAAAAAGGTTGCCATATCATACAAAATTTATACAAGAGTCATGCCATATTGCTTGGCATTCGTATTAAAAAATTAGTATGGTACAGTGAATAATGTAAAGCAAAGCAAACATAAAAAGACCAATAAGAAAAAAAAATATATATTAGAAAGAAAATATTCGCGCCAAAAATAAAAAAAAAAAAAAAATTAAAAATATTATATAAAGTAAGTTGTAATATTGAAGAAATTTGCTGTATAATTCCTACATTTTCTTTGCCCTTTCTGAATAAATTTAAGATGGACTTGTCAGAGGCTATTGCACTAAAATTAATTAGCGAAATAAAAAAGCCGGGGAGGGAATGCTTATATGATTTGGGCAACAGCTCTTATAAAAACAATCATGTAAAACAAATTGTTTGGGCAGAAGTAGCAGAAGCAATTGGAACTGGCAGTAAGTGCATTTATTTTTATAGCTTATAGAATTCAAGAAACAAATTTACATCCTTGGGTGATGCGATATTTTTTTAATTTTTTAAATAATCCGGTATGTGATGAAAAACGATCGAAATATTAAAACATATATATTAATTAAAGGTCTGCACGGGTATGTTTTTATTTAAAAAAGACCTTAAGCTTGAGTAATTCTTTACATTAAATAATAAAGGTCGAAAAACCAGAATTAAAATTATAGTATAAATATACACACATATATACATATATCCAGTAGAAGCACAATAAATTTGTAAAAGTAAAACCAGAAATTTAAATAAATTTAAAAAGAGTTAAAAAGAAAATATATCAAATTAAATATTATATGTTTTAATTATTTTAAAATTTTGATAATCACGGATGTAGTGGTAATAGTCAGTCAGTAAAGTAATGAACAAAAGAGGAATCCCGAATATGAAAAGATTTGGAAGTTAAACCAACTTGAAATTTCATTCCATTTCAATTTTGATCGAAATCGTTTTTTATCACATACCGGAATATATTTTTTATAATATAAAATATAATATAATGTTGCTTGCCTTCCATGGATATATATTTGAGACGAATTCAATAAAATATTTTATTGCTTTTTTTTTTGTAATTAATAAAGACGAACAAAAAATTAATTTTATTACAAAAGGAAATTAATGTCAAACACACTGGAAAAGCTTGCGAAGACGCCATAAAACGGCAATAAATAAATATAATAATATAATATATAAATATAGTAATATAAAATAAAAATTCACCACAAATAATATTAATTGTTTATTTACTTTTTTAATAAATATTATTAATTCTTTATTTGCTTAATTGGACACATATTAATTTTCTTTTTCGTTATGCACATATGTATTTATGTAATTTTCAATTGAATATGGCAACACTGATTTTAAGAACAAAATTTCTGAAATGGGTGAATCGTGGTGCAGAAAACTCTCAGTAAACAAAAAATTCGTTTGCACAGAAAATGTTTCAGAAACTTATGGGTGAATCCGCCTTTACATGATTGTGAACGAAATTTTTCCTAACTATTTTTAGTTTTTTAAACGGGAATTGCTTGAGGGCAAAAACGGGAATTTTTAAATTTTTAATAAATAATTAACTGAGACTTCAGGCTTTAATTTGATATAAGTATCTGGCTGGAGCTCGTTGGTGATCAGAAGACGCAATCCATAGAAGTTGGAAAAAATAAATATTTTTGGACAGTTTCTTGTACTAAAAAAAAGTATTTTTTTAAATTCGAAAAATTTTTTTATTTGCATATATATCATAAATAACGTCCAATTGTACGAAAAAAAATCTTTATAGTGTCATTACAAGAGTATTTTAAAAGCATGAAACGATAGAAGGTAGCATATATAATACGGTCGTTTTAAACGCATTCACTTAGGTCAACTTTGAATGTCTCTGAACTAAAAAGTAATAAAGATATAAGCCTAATATTTTCGGCAATAGATTGTTTATTACAAACTGTAAAAAATTCAGGTAGGTCAGAAGGCATGAAAAAATGAATTAATGCCGCTCTTGAACCAGTGTGCGGCGCCCTTATCACCTTAAGGTGCCTTTGAGATTACAACAAGTAAAACAGCAGGCGGAAAGCAAGGATCAGTCGGGCTGGGGGCTTCGAAATAATTCGGTCGATAACAAAGCCTACTGAAGACCAGGCCAAATTCAAGAGCATTTAGGCTTTGCCATGGTAACGGGCTCTGCCATGGTCGACCGTCCAGTTCTGAATAAAATTATACTGCATGGAAGATTTTAGAAAGTATATTAAAAACACAAATTTGCGGGAATTGGGGGTCATGGTATAGTGGTTAGAATGCTCGCACAGAAACTCAAACGACCGAGGTTCAATCTTAGCGTATGACAAAATTATAACCCTTGTTACGGACCGGTTGACCGACAAGGTTGCCGACTAGCTGGATCATCTCAGGCGGTTCCAACCCGTCTCGTCGACCGCGTATCCGAACACAAAAAAGGGAAGCAAAGCAACTATTTCAACAAAAAAACAAACAGCATATCATTATTTCTAGCCCCAGGAGACTTGGTGTTGATCTCCAGCCCACCCTACCTTGTCACAGCTACATCCTCTACCATTTAATGCCATGACCCAATTGCCGCCCAACTCCCTATCCACTCTTCACATCATTATAGCCTTACCTCTCAATTTACTCCATCATTTTCATTTCTCAAACACTCCAAATTCAAATAAAATCAATTAACATATTTTATTTTAAAAGTAATAACGGTAAGTATTAAAAAGTTTCCTCAATAATAATATTAATTTAACAATATCAGTAATTAAATACACTAATAAACAATACACTAATAAACAAAACCAAAATTGTATTTTCCTTCTCTCTATTATAATAGCAAATGATTCTTATCTTTCTTTTTTCTTTTCCTACTACAAAAAATTATATAGTATATGTATGGTTAAAAGGACTGTTAATTTAAAAAACTTGCTATGACAAAAAAGTTTTTCTTTTATATTTACTAAAAACAAATTCTTTACTATTGGCCAAATTCTATATTTTAAGTTTTTCTATTTTTATTTATTATTATAGGAGGGTAATCTTGGTCTTCACTATTCTAAAGGAGCTCCCTGAGAAAGGTATAAACCATCGACTTGGCTCTTCCTCTGCACTGATAAAGTATCCCTCGCCTATCACTAATTTTCAAATTTTAAATTTTTCAGTTATGTATTGTTTTTAGTATAAATATAGCAACTTTTGTTTCAGGTAAAAAAATTTATAAAAAAACTAATAAAAATGAATATAATCTTAAATACTAAATTAGTGGCTTAATATATAACACTAAACATATATTTATCGTAATAAACACTAATACGACCACAAATTTAAAAAATTTCTTATAAAATAAAGCAAAATATAGGTGTATGCATGTAGGCATGTAAAAAAAATATTGAAATCTTTATTGGTCATTAATATTACTGTCACAGATTTGTAGACTTTTTTCCGTGCGCCTAAACTTATTCTACGGTTGAGTTGATTTTTAATTTTTTTTCGTTCTTTATTTTTTTCTCTTATTTTATGTTGTTTTATTTTTTGCAAATGTCTTATTGCTTCAGGAGACAAACAAAAAAAAAGGAATATAATACCTCCTACCTGGTATATTTTTCTATTTTTTCTCGCTTCACGGATCTCTTATAAGGCCTTCGGATCTATACCAGCTTTGTCAGTAAAAAAAAGGACCATAAAAATTTAATCTTCCTATATGTATTCACTTATTTACTCACGTAGGACAATTTTCCTTTTTCCCTTCTTCTTTCCCAAATTTGTTGCTCCCTTCAAACGAGTCTGACTGTGCCTTTTTCCTATTCTCTTGCTTACACAAAAACCACTCTAGCGGTTCTATGCACTTATGTATTCCTGCAAATTGAATTCCTCCATTTGGTAAAAACATTCCTGACATTGTCCAACTTAATATATGCGTGTGTACACCATATTACCTTTTTTTACAAAACTCCACTATCTGGTGAAATTAAGTCACACTGTATACTTTTAAATTTCACTTTCACTATTTTAAGCAGATAAATCGTCTTTATTTTTTTACTTTCTTCACACACAGCGCACTCTACCGACTTCTATAACGATACAGTCACTCCTTAATACATCACGCAACTAACTCTTTTCTGTGCCAATATTAATGACTATACCCGCGTTATTTGCGGTATATATTTAAAAAAATTTTCTTTAATTTTCCAATATTATATTCTAAGGACAATTAATTTGCTCCATCTTTTTTTCCGAAACATTATTCTGGCGCAATTTATCATCTCTCACTGCCCTTATCCTTCACGTCCTTGTCCTTTTTACTATCTATCTATACTATTCCTAAATAAAAAGGGAAATTCTTTCATATCCGCATCCCTTTTGATACCAGGCTCACAGAATTTTCACAGGCATACACACTCATTGCTAATACCATCATTATTTTTAAATACTTGCAAATAGACAAAAACAATTTTACTTCATACAAAACAAAAAAAAACGATATTTTACAACATGTATTTTATTAATGAAAATAGCTACACAATAACACTTCACACACTACGTTGGTCCCTTTCACTCACATACTCATGGAGTGAATTTAATATCTATTGACATTTAATAAACAACAAGACTGGAGGTAAGTCAAATTTTGCAAATTCTACTGAATTACATATATTTCCTCATTTATCTTAATTTTATTCACAGGCTTCATATAAATTATCAAGGATTCTGATGATGACCAACTATTTCAGCCAGGTATGTATCGTTCCAGTCACTATTCATTAACATACTTTAAAAGAATCTTCCTCTATTTCAGGTTGGTTGGGACTATAAAACGAACATAAACAATTCCGCATTTACAAAAAAAAAAAACCAAAAACACTAACAAAATAACATCGAACTAACACATTGGACAAAATTAAAAAAAAAATCAATTATGATTGGTACTGGGGTTAAGGGCATGGGTGTTGGTGTCCCCATTTCAAGAAAAAATACTATCAGCCCTCCCTACGTAGATATGTTTGAGTATTGGGGCACTCGAGGTCTTAGGTCTTTTGCAGCCTCCTCTCCACACCTTACTATAAGGTCAACCCACGCAAAATTTTCTTTTTACTCGGGACTTAGAATATTCCCAAAAAAGTAGTATACCACCCGCAACACCATCTCAGTCCACAGCTACACAAATGTGTAGGTAAATTTAACGAGCTTTGAAGAGAAAAATGTGTGTATAATTATAAATCCCAAGGGACATATACATATGTGTATGTCCTGTTTCTAAGGACATAGCATTTGTATGGACATAAAAAATAAATTGTGTTTTTTAGGATGAATTATCTATATATATAAAATATATAATATATATAATATTTTATAAAAAACTGGGCTTTTTTGGTCACCAAAATTAAATTAAACAAATTATTATTTTAATTATTTTTCATCCGACGTTTCGTTGGAAGATCCCAACTTCTTCAGGGATGTTTGTACTTTATTTTAATTTAAAATTTAAGTCATTCGTTTACATTTGTTTTTGTTATTGTCTCGTTATATCTATTTCATCTATACATACATACATAATAATTACATATATAAGATACAATTTTTACTCAAAAATTAACAGTAACAAAACAAACAACAAATTAAAACATCAAGACACCTTATTTTATATATTAAGCTAAGATATAATTATAGAATAATTTGTGCTCGCATTATCTTTGTCCTCTTTCTTGTTAATAGCATTTTCTCCTCTTTGTTGTATTCGTAAACTTTCTAGCATATATCTTTTAGATTCTCTTTTTTCCTTGTCCAGTATTTTGATGTTCTCTAAGTCCGCTCTATGATTGTTTTCAATACAATGTTGTGCAAGTGCTGTTGTGTGTTTTTGTTTTTTAATATCTATTTCATGTTCACTTGCTCTTATGTTTAAGCTTCTCTTTGTTGTTCCTATGTAAACTTTACCACAACTCTCATCTGCATTGCCTAGGCATTCAATTTGATACACCACATTACTTTGCTCTTTTGTTTCTATTTTTGTTTTTATTTTCGTAAATAAATTATTTATAGTCTTGTTTGATCTATATCAGTGGTCTTCACAAAGAGAGTCACACAAAAATACACTGAGAGATGAGATTTGTTTCTTCATTTGTATTGTTTTTAACAACTTGAATGAAATTTGTGAAAATTTTCGTTTTAAAAACCTTTAATTTCAAAATTTAAACTAATTTATTAAAATTATTCATGAAATAAATTGTTTGCAAATGCTATTAACAAATTGAAATGTAGTTAAAAGAAATATAAATATTAATAAGTTTATGTTGCTTATTATCATAACTTCTCAGTGTCTGACAAACAAATTTAGCTCTCTTGAAAACTAATAAAACATAAACACATACGCAATTTCTGTCTCACACACATGTTTTTGTAATAATTGTGGTTGTCGTTTAACATGATGAAAACAAAGCGTATGGATTTCTTTTTATGAAAGATTTTTAACATTGCTAATTTTTTTATAATTAATTAAGTTTTTCATAGGAAAATAAAACTGGTTTCCAGGAATTCTAAAAGTGATATCTGTTAATAAAGTACAATACATTTAATTTTAACCTAATATAATAAGAATTAACTGATCTATATCAGTGGTCTTCACCAGTATTACTCAGGTAAATAAATTGTTCGGATATTTTTTTAGTTTTTCTTACTCTCTTCGTGAATATTACAACCAGGGTTGCTTAATTCCACAAAAATTCTGGCAAACAGCTTCTTAAAATATACCAAAACTACCCGTATCGTTAATTCTTATTATATTAGTTTAAAATTAAATGTATTGTACTTTATTAACAGATATCACTTTTAGAATTCCTGGAAACCAGTTTTTGTTTTATTTTCCTATGAAAAACTTAATTAATTATTAAAAAATTTGCAATGTTAAAAATCTTTCATAAAAAGAAATCCATACGCTTTGTTTTCATCATGTTAAACGACAACCACAATTATTACAAAAACATGTGTGTGAGACAAAAATTGCGTATGTGTTTATGTTTTATTAGTTTTCAAGAGAGCTAAATTTGTTTGTCAGACACTGAGAAGTTATGATAATAAGCAACATAAACGTATTAATGGTTATATTTCTTATAACTACATTTCAATTTGTTAATAGCATTTACAAACAATTTATTTCATGAATAATTTTAATAAATTAGTTTAAATTTAAAAATTAAAGGTTTTTAAAACGAAAATTTTCACAAATTTCATTCAAGTTGTTACAAACAATACAAATGGAGAAACCAATCTCATCTCTCAGTGTATTTTTGTGTGACTCTCTTTGTGAAGACCACTGCTATAAACACAACAAAGGCTACCGACCATCGACTACAAGCTGTCAAAAATAGAATACATGTGTGCATATGAGAATAATTATTTTAACGGCAACACGGCTACCGACCACACGACTACTTTTGTAGCCTGTAGCCAACTTAGGCTAATTTCTATTTTTCTTGGCGACAATAAACAGTTTAGTGCTGCCAATACAATAAGATGCATGAAAAAGTGTTTAAAAAACGCAATACATGAAATATATGCATTAAAAATTCGAAAAAAATTTGCGTTGCACCACTGAAAATAAATAATCATTTGTTTACATTTTTGTTTAGTTTTCATTTACTTATTTCATTTATTTACATCAGCTTTTATTTCATTTTTAATTTATTATTTAATAACCTTTTTAGTTTTCTTAAATTTTTATAAGTTTTCTTCTGGCATTTGTTGTTTTTTGTTTCCTCAGAATTTCACTTACAAAAAATAAGTTTGTTATATTTTGTTTAGGTTATGTTCAACGTGTCAAAAAAGATGTTTATTTTGTAGCTGTTGTCGTTATTATAATTAAGTAGCTGGCTACTTTTGCAGTCGTGTGTTCGGTGTTCGATAGTCTTTGTTGTGTTTATAGCATTACTCTCTTCGTGAATATTACAACCAGGGTTGCTTAATTCCACAAAAATTCTGGCAAACAGCTTCTTAAAATATACCAAAACTACCCGTATCGTTAATTCTTATTATATTAGTTTAAAATTAAATGTATTGTACTTTATTAACAGATATCACTTTTAGAATTCCTGGAAACCAGTTTTTGTTTTATTTTCCTATGAAAAACTTAATTAATTATAAAAAAATTTGCAATGTTAAAAATCTTTCATAAAAAGAAATCCATACGCTTTGTTTTCATCATGCTAAACGACAACCACAATTATTACAAAAACATGTGTGTGAGACAGAAATTGCGTATGTGTTTATGTTTTATTAGTTTTCAAGAGAGCTAAATTTGTTTGTCAGACACTGAGAAGTTATGATAATAAGCAACATAAACTTATTAATATTTATATTTCTTTTAACTACATTTCAATTTGTTAATAGCATTTGCAAACAATTTATTTCATGAATAATTTTAATAAATTAGTTTAAATTTTGAAATTAAAGGTTTTTAAAACGAAAATTTTCACAAATTTCATTCAAGTTGTTAAAAACAATACAAATGAAGAAACAAATCTCATCTCTCAGTGTATTTTTGTGTGACTCTCTTTGTGAAGACCACTGATATAGATCAAACAAGACTATAAATAATTTATTTACGAAAATAAAAACAAAAATAGAAACAAAAGAGCAAAGTAATGTGGTGTATCAAATTGAATGCCTAGGCAATGCAGATGAGAGTTGTGGTAAAGTTTACATAGGAACAACAAAGAGAAGCTTAAACATAAGAGCAAGTGAACATGAAATAGATATTAAAAAACAAAAACACACAACAGCACTTGCACAACATTGTATTGAAAACAATCATAGAGCGGACTTAGAGAACATCAAAATACTGGACAAGGAAAAAAGAGAATCTAAAAGATATATGCTAGAAAGTTTACGAATACAACAAAGAGGAGAAAATGCTATTAACAAGAAAGAGGACAAAGATAATGCGAGCACAAATTATTCTATAATTATATCTTAGCTTAATATATAAAATAAGGTGTCTTGATGTTTTAATTTGTTGTTTGTTTTGTTACTGTTAATTTTTGAGTAAAAATTGTATCTTATATATGTAATTATTATGTATGTATGTATAGATGAAATAGATATAACGAGACAATAACAAAAACAAATGTAAACGAATGACTTAAATTTTAAATTAAAATAAAGTACAAACATCCCTGAAGAAGTTGGGATCTTCCAACGAAACGTCGGATGAAAAATAATTAAAATAATAATTTGTTTAATTTAATTTTGGTGACCAAAAAAGCTCAGTTTTTTATAAAATATTATAAATACAGAATATATAAAATATATATACAAAGGTCAATATTAATTGTGAAAACTGAATGCTATATAATATATAATTAAATAATAATTAATTCGACACCCAGCTCTACATCTTAAAAAATAAAAAAAATAAATATGGAAAAAAATAACTCTTTCGGCGACTACCTCTAAGCAGTCTTCTGGCAAAAGCTCTGAGAGTAACTAATTGCCATGAACAAGCTTCTCAAGTCTGTCGTTAAGAGTCGACATTAAACTGTAGGTCCCGGTACTCATGGATAAAAATTGACACACACAACATGAGTGCTGCAAGAAGCTAGGCCGTAATCCTGACACAGGGTTGTAAAGGCCAGTTATGTATGTATGTGTATATAAATTATACTGAAAATTTCATTAAAATCCGCCTACTTTAAAATTGCTTGGGACTGAGAAGTTTGCCGTTTTTCTAAATTATTATTTAAAAAAAAGAAGTCCCCACCCTCCAAGAACTCCATTCTCAAGAAAACGCTCCCTGACATTTCCTGTCTATTCCAGCAGAAAGGAATGATCAGGAGTACAGCGCCACCTTCAGGGAAGATAACAGTTAACCCATCGAAAACGCTCACAATTAACATTCACTGACAGATGAGGCAATTGCTGTTGATCATTCAAGGGTGGAGGTATAACATGGGCCCTTGAGTGGTTAAATTGACAGCAAGATATCTCATCAGCAAAAAAAGGCTCATAATACATATCGACGCGAGAGTTAAAGAACGTTTTAACTGACAAAACATTTAATGTTCACCAGAGCCAAAAAACCTGTATGAAAGTAGAACAAAGACACTGGTATTTTTCAAAACGCAGACGGCGTAAGTAAATTTCTTTTCATCATAGAAATCTGGCACCGTATTTTTTTTTTTCTGATAAAAATGATGCAAAAAACGTATTTTCGATTTTTTGTCAGTTACAGCGTTCTTTAATTCTTGCGACGATATGTATATTATTTCTATAAAAATTCTATATATCTTCAAATTCCAATACAAATGCATTGCGTGAGTGGAGGTTTACGTCTAAGTATTGGTCTTACAAAAAAGAAAAAATTTCCGCAACAGAACTTGTAGACCGACTGAAGCATGAGCTTCTGAAAATAGGAGCGCATCAAGACTGCCTAACCGCAGTAAGAACTTCAGTAAAAAAGTGTTTGCTTCAATAAAAACAACCTACAATCACAGCAACAACTCAACCTGAGCCAGTGCACAGTGGTTTCCCTTATATGGAAAAGCGGTCAAAAATCAATATCTCCAAAACCAAAAAAGCTAGGGTCCGAAGAACTTTAAATTTTTAGGAAAAAATATTAACAACTGTGGCCACAGTAACCACTTAATCTTTTAAGGGTTAAATGGCTTATAGATCTCTTTTAAAAATGTTTTACATAAAGTATTTTAATATGAAAATTTTGTTGTTTTAAACAAGTTTTGTAAATTTTTATTTCATTTTAATTCATTCGAAATATACACTGAAAAAACCAAATTAAAAAGTTAAACAAAGTTAAATAATGCAATATAGGGTATTATTTATTAATACAGTAATAAAGTAAAATAGTAGTAATATACATATATCAAATATTAAGCAAATTTAAAACTCCTTGACTTAAACTACTTCTTTTCTTTGTTTGTAAGTTTCGGGCTCCAGAAATAAATGGATCTGTACTTAAAAAGAGGCGATTTAAAAGATCTGTATTTGTATTTATATCCTTATTTTTCGCTTCAGCTGCTTCCTCCGATAATTCACCTATTGACACTAATGCATGCTTGATTCCCTCAGCTCCATGGATAAGAATTTTGTGTACCGATGGAGGGAGGTAGTACCAGGGATACTCCTTCACAAGTTTTCTTGCTGTCTCTACAGCATATTCCTCAAATTTTTCGGCATCAATTTGAAATCCAGAATTTATAGCTTGGGGAATTGTGGCACATCTTTGCAAAATATCCTTATCGATTCCTATTATTATTGATGAAAGGTTTACATTTTGAAACTTTTATCACTATCCCGAAAACAATTAATTATAAGATTTAAAATATAACATTTGTTTTGACACTTTTCAAATGCAATGAGTAAGCTTCACTTAAACTGAAAGTCAAATACCATAAAATTTAAATATAAAGTTTAAAACAAGAATTTCTTAAAAACAATGTTTCTCTCTATTCATAACTGTAAATCAGATACCATAAAATTGCAATATAAAGTTTAAAATAACAACAATTAAAAAAAAATAATTTCTCTTTACTCATATTCTTAAAAAGAAATAGTACAAAACAAAATGCGATTCACTATTCTTCGTCGGATGACTATGTAAATCACACTCATATGCGAAAATATGCAAAAACCCGCGGCCACAATATTTTTTTTAATTTAAAGAGGGATAAAAAACCTACAATTTGATGCATAACGTGTTGGGGGCAGATGAGGGCCATATCACTAAAAGTCTACGTGAAAAAGAAGTTTTTGAAAAACGTGTGTTTTAAAAAGATCAAAAAAGTATTCTTCAGCGATTTTTTTATGGGCTCATATTTTTGCAGCTTTTGTTATTTAATTTGGTAGAAAATAAGTTAAAATTTAAATTAAATTAAATGTTTGTAGGCACTATGCAACCACAATATATGAGTTAATGTAAATGAAACTATTTTTACTAGTACTACTTGAGGACTTCTTGTAAATAAAACTAGTTGATGTGAGTGCTGCTTGAGGACTTCTTGTAAATAAAACTAGTTGATGTGAGTGCTGCTTGAGGACTTCTTGTAAATAAAACTAGTTGATGTGAGTGCTGCTTGAGGACTGAATTCTTTATTTTCAAAAATCGATCTTAAAAACTAAATTTTTACAAAAATTACTTACAACTAGAAATCAATACAAATACAAAAACTCAATAAAAGAAATTACAAAAAGTGACATAATTTTAAAATTGTTTACTTAAACAAAAATCCACTTAACAAATACAAAATTTCATTGTTTACAAAATTAATTGGAAAGCAATATTATTTTAGTTCCTGGTTTAATAAACTCGACTCAAAAATGCAATGCAATAAAAAAAGAACATTTGTAAATACTTTTACTTGTGTGGTTTACTTGTGTGGTCTTATTGCGACACTTAGTTTTTAAAACAAAAGCAATAATAAATTTAGGGTAAATTAGTTCTTCGAACCCACTATTTAAAAACACTTAAAAACTGAAGAGGGCAACGTAAACAAAAAGTCATAAAAAAAGAAAATAATAAAAAATATTTTTTTCGTTAACTCTTCCCCCTCTAAAACGATCGTCTCGATCGATAAATCAAAAGTAGGGAATTTGAGTAATTCTTGAAACTGAATAGCCACTGAGCTCGTTATTTTTTAGAGGGACATTTTGAGGTGGTAAAACAATACTTGGGATATTATTTGGAAGAGGTTGATTTTCTCTAAATTGATGTTTCCTATTCATACGTGAAATGACAAATACTATAATGACCATGGCAATGATAATTACCGAATATCCTATCACATCAGACCATTGACTTTGAAGATTTAGAAGGGCAATTGCCTTCGTATTATTTACGTGCATTTCTTTAACCAATTCCAAAGAGAGAGCCTCCTCGATATGAGAGTTGTCCATCTTTGGTTGCACTATTGCGGGCAGGGGGTCAGAAAAAGTTACTTCCGTTAGACTGAAAACTCTACCGTTCACGTTTATACTTTCATTAGAAAATTTTACGAGAAAGGTACCATTCAGGTTATAAGTTTCCTCTCCAATAAAAATTGTGCCATTAAATTGATTCAGCAAAAGAGCACCAGGTACTATTTCCTGTACTCTAGGTAGATGGTTATCGTTTATCATTGTGCAATTTGAAGGTTTGCTCTGGATTAAATTAGATAAGCATGTTGAATTGCTAATATCTTCGATTTCTTCGTCCTTGCACAGCATCAGCTTGTTATGGCTCTTGCATTCTTTCCTAATACCGAACGTTTTCTTGCCACACCTCAGAATATCCTTAAATTCAATCTTAGCACTAATATGATTTGATCTCACAGGGGTCACTATCAGGTGGTTACAAGTTTCTTTCCTGGTTGTGGGAATACTGACAATGTAAAGAAGAGAATTATGGTTAGCGGCTATTTTTATTTCACTGAACTCAAAAGATTCCTCAATATTCACGTAAGTAATATTTTCAGTATCCACAAGATTTCTGACCATATTCATCTCATCGCTAGACAGAATAAATGAATTCAAAACTCCCACTTTTGCCCAATGGATGGCGTATTGTAAATTAATTATTTCCTCCTTGATTATTTCCAATTTATATTTTAATCTATTTACTAGAGAGTCTATTGATCTATCAGATTTTAAGATTTCGTTGGTTTTCTGCGTTATTTCATTCATCCTTTCTAAAGTCATTCTATTGATTATTACCTGTCTATTATTGTTTTCTAGGGCATTATTTATTTTCTGTTCTATAATTTCGAAGTCATCATGGTCGGGGTTGCCAGCCACCCATTTCCATGCGGAACCGATGAAGTTCAAGGATCGTTTGTTTCTGGGCTTGAGGTATTCCAGATGATTTTTAATTTGGTTTATATCAAGGATGAGGAAAGGATAGATGGGATGGGATGTGTTAACGTTTGACCTTATAGTTGAATAAATGTTCTCTGTCAGCATTTCATAGTTTTCCAAGTCAACCACGTGAATTATCTTCACCGTACCTGACTGCATTTTACCGAAGCCGACATTAATTGCTACTATCTGTGAATTAGTGTAGTCCAAAATTTTAACCTCTCCTAAAACGGTTTCCAAAACCACCAAGCTAAAGAAAAAGAAAAAAAAAAAGAAAAACTTAACTTTTAATATTACCCTTGTGAACCATTCTTCCTGATTCAGTAAAAACGACAGTATCTCCATTCTCCTTTACAATCTCCTGTTTGTAATTCTTTGACAATTTTGTTCCTAACCTCTTATTTTGTTTTACAAATATTTTATCTCCTACATTATAGTTCTTTGGTTCCTTCCTATTCCTATTATGATAATTCAAATCTGATAACTGCTTTTTCCTAAGATCCTCAATCATTTGTGTCATCTCCTTCTCGCGATCTGCCGGCTCATTGTAAGATTTTTTCCCAAAAAAGGCTTCAAATGGTTTTTTACCAGTTGTCGAATGAATTGTATTATTATATTCGAAAATGGATTTATCTAGAAGCTCGGAAAGATCTTTATGAACTCCCTCTGATTTAATACATCTCATTATCTCTGATAATGTAGAGTGAAATCTCTCAATTTGTCCGTTGACGGTACTAGCGTATGGAGGTATACGGAAAATTTTCACATTAAACTGATTCTCCATCATAAATATTATAGCTTTCGAATTGAAGGACTTTTCATTGTCCATTACAACCGTTTCTGGCATACCAAAATTCAAAAGTATCTCTCGCAATGGTTGTTTAACATCTTCTGTAGCTCTTGATCTTAAAATTTTTGCTTGGGCGTATTTAGTCAATTTATCTATGGCTGTTAAAATAGATTTCCCTTCGGTAATATAAATATCAATGTGAACTATCTGTCCGGGGAACTGTGGTATTGGGGTTTCCTGAATAGAAATCTTATTGGGATGTCGGTCATATTTGTTTTCTTTACAAATTCTACATGATTTTACTATTCTCTTAACCTTTGCCATCATTTGAGGGAAATAGTATCTCTCCAAGAGTTGCGTTTTATTCTTTTCAGCGCTCCTATGGGCTCTATTATGTTCGTTTATGATTTCTACTTCCTGCTCCGACTCGTTGCGAATGTCTGTAACCATTTTTCTGGTGTAAAGAACTCTATATCTATCGAAGCGTTCCGCGAATATTTCTTGTGCTATTCCAAGGATAGCATCTGCAGTTTTCACGCAATTTATTACAGACGGGTTAAGGTATTTTTCGAATATTTTTTCTAACCTTTCTCTGGAGAAATCTGGTTCCAGTATTATGTGCCTATGGTATGTTGGAAAGACAATTTTAAATTCGTATGATGGCGTGCTGTGTGGTTCAATAATAATTTGATTTTTAAATGCATTTATTGGGGTTTCTGTGTGTTTAATACAATTGATAGGTGAACTTTGAACGCTGTGTTGGGTCGCAGCTGTCGAATCCATGTTGTTTATTGCTTGTGGGGGTCTGGATAGTGCATCCGCCACTGCGTTAGCGCTTCCAGGTTTGTACAATAGCTCATAATTGTACTCTTCTAACGTAGCTTTCCATCGCCTTAATTTGCTGTTAGTGTTTGTGTTTGATAAGGCGTGCGTTAGGGGTTGGTGATCCGTAAATATCTTTATCCGTGCTGCACCATAGAGGTAATTCCTGAGGCTTTTGAGTGCCCATACGATTGCCAACATTTCCTTTTCATTTGTGGCATAGTTTTCTTCGGATTTGTTCAAAGTTCTGGATATGAATGTTATTGGCCTTCCCTCTTGTTCCAGAACTGCACCGATTGCATAATTTGATGCATCTGTAGTGAGATGAAACTCCTTTTGAAAGTTCGGGTATGCTAACATTACATCCTTTGATATCAACGTGTTCTTTATTTTATTAAATGCTTCCAATGCTTCGTTGTTTAAAGTTATCATAATCTTACTAGACATTGATTTGGACATTCGTCCCTCCTCCCCTCTCAAAAGAGCCGTTAATGGCTTTGCAAGTTTGGCGTAGTCTTTTATAAACCTACGATAAAAACCTGACATACCGAGAAATGATCTTAAGTCTTTTAAGGTCTTTGGGACAGGAAATTTATTTATTGCTTCCGTTTTTTGAGGATTGGCTTTAATTCCCGATGCAGATATTATGAATCCTAAGAATTCCACTTCTGACTTCAGAAATTCGCATTTATCAAGTTGTACCTTCATATTTGCCTTCTCCAATGTATAAAATATTTTCTTGATATTTTCCAGATGTGATTGTTCGTCCTTTCCGAATATGATAATGTCGTCAATGTAAACATGACATATTTTCCCTATATGGTACCTTAGTATATCGTCTAAGCACCTTTGGAAAATTGAAGGCGCGTTTCTCAAACCAAATGGTAATCGAGTAAACTCGTACTTTCCATTATTGATTGAAAATGCAGTCTTCTCTGTATCTTCTTCCCTTAGTGGGATTTGATGAAATCCACTTTTAAGGTCCAATACGGTAAAAAATTTATTTTCTCCTAGTTGAGATAGGACTTCATTTATTTCGGGAATGGGGTAGCGGTCCGGGACAGTTATCTTGTTGAGCTTTCTATAATCTATTACAACTCTATACTTTTTAACACCTGAGGCGTCCATTTTTTTTGGTACCACCCAGACTGGTGAGTTGTATGGAGACTTTGAAGGTCTAATGATACCTTGATCAAGTAATTCTTGAATTTGTTGTTCGACTACATCTTTTAAATGTGTTGGGTAAGGGTAGCATCTGGAATAAACAGGATTATCCGTAGCTGTTCTTATTTCACCCTTTACTGCTGTCGTATAGGTGAGTCGCTCATTGGGCTCGGAAAAAAGGCTTGGAAATTCTTTAACTAATTCTTCAACTTTAATTTTTTGCCTCTCTGTCATATGGTTCGTTCTTAAAGGGATGTTTTCTGGGGTTTGTGAAATATTATTTACGTTTTCCGAAACGTACTGCTTCAATATTATCCTAATGTTATTTTTAATTATCATTAAGTTCCTATCCGTATAAATAACGGCTGAGAGTTGTTTCAGACTGTCATTACCCAATATTGCATGAAATGACTTAAGGTTTGGCAAAGAAAAAAATTTTAGATTCAAAGATCTGAGTCCGAAAAGATTTATAAAGGTGTGGTGTGTAATTTTAAGTTTTCCTCCAGCGGAATTCGCGTAAAATGGCTTTTCATTAGGGATGGCTTTTTTAATTAGTGATGGTTGTACGTAGTTTTTATTAGAACCGGTATCAACTAAAATCTTTAATATCTCTCCGTGCTTCGTCCTTGCTTCAAAATAAGGCAAAGACGAATCGCTTATCCTAAAAAATGAACATCTGAAAGTTCTTGTTCATCAATGGGTTCCAGTTGAAATTCTTCCTCATACTGGGGGATCTCATCGCAGTATTCCTGAAAAGGTTGTAGTTCTTCTTCTGATTCGTATGATTCTAATTCCTTGTTGTATTCAATTTCGTTAGCCATATTACTATTTGTTATTATATTGTAATTTTTTTGGAATTTGTTGGGTTGGGATGTTGGTAATTGTGGTGGTCTTTTTCCAAAAAATCTATCATTATTGTTTGGCCTGTTCATATAATTAACATTCCTGGATTGAATTGATTGGTCGACTTCCATAGGTACAGGTTTAGGTAAGGGTTTAGGAGCAGTTGGTCTTGATGGAGGTGTTGGAAAAGTGTTCCGATATTGTCTTTGAAAATTCTGTGATTGATCTGCATTTGGAAAGTTTCTGTAGTGGGGGTATTGTTGTTGGGTTACCTGTCTATTGGGGTAATGATTTGTGTAATGGTATTGGTTTATGGGTGGATTATTTCCAAAAGGTTGTGATATAGGTGGAAGGGTTCTTGCAAGTGTCTGAGTTTTATAATTTTGATTCCTATGAACTGTTTGTGAGCTTCTAAAATTTTTATTTAAGGCATGGTCCGTTCGAAAGTTCTGATTTTGAAGTTTTAGGCAAAGATGTAATGCCTGTGGTAGACTGTTTGGTTCCCGTATGCACAAGAGCTTGGAAAGGTCGCCTCTTAATCCTCTTATGAAGGTATCCAGTGCCTTATCGCGGTACGTTTGGATAAGCACTTCCATAGCTTCTCTTCCTATAGTCATGCAGTTGATATTACTTATTATCAGTGATAAATGTGAATAGACCTCCTGATAAAATTCTTGAACTGATAAATTTCCCTGTACAAGCGTGGTAAGCTGGTACTCCAGTGTCCCTATGTCTCTTTTGTCAGCATAGTGTATTGTGAGACAACGTGAAATTGCCTCCCAACACAATGGAGTGTTATAAGACTCAAGTGCTGAGTCTGCAGCTCCAATTATTTTATTTCTAATTACATTCAGAATGGCGAAGTATTTTGGGGTGCCCTTCTGTGACTGATAAATATTTAATACCCGTTCGACGCTTTTCCTCCAAGAGCTAAATTCGGAGTGATTTCCTGAAAACTCTCTCAAGCAACGTACGATGTCCGGCACTTTGTCCAAATCGGCAAGATCTTCCCTATACTGTTCCTCGATACCCTGATCACCTACCATTAAATCCGAATTTGGATTCAAAATATCTCCTACCAAATTCCTACATTGTTCTCTACATAATTGGGTTACCAAGTTTGTTATCGTCGCCTCTAATTCAGTGTAGTTTTGGGGGTTACTAAGTGGGCTTTGAGAATCATTTGACCCAGTAGGTTGAGGGTTACTCAGAACAGGTGGTCTTATTAAATTATTTGGGTTAGGCATTATATCTTATTTACTATTATTAGTTATTTATTAAAAATTTATTAAAATATTTTTTCTTTATAGTTAGATTTTATGCAAGACTTTACTAGCTTCACAAGTAAAATAATAATTTCAAAAATTAATTTATTTTTCGATTTTTTCTTTATAAAAAAATTTCGATTTTTTATAATCAATTTTTCTTTTATGTTTTAATAATTATTTTATTTGGATAATTTACTTTTCTCTAAAGTAATTTCTAAAATTTTCTGATGATTTTTTTTTTATAATCAATTTTCTTTTTATGTTTTAATAATTATTTTATTTGGATAATTTTCTCTAAAGTAATTTCTAAAATTTTTTGATTTTTTTTTTTATAATCAATTTTCTTTTTAATTTTAATAATTATTTTATTTGGATACTTTACTTTTTCTCTAAAGTAATTTCTAAAATTTTCTAAAAAATTTTTTTTTTTTATAAACAATTTTTTCAAACGATTTTTTCTTTATAATCAATTTCGTAGAAACTTTAAATTTTATTTTCATTAATTTTTAATTAGTTTTTTTTCTAAGCAAATAAGTTAAGATTTAAAATTGAATTGAATTTATTTACTCTTTTTTTTTATATTTTTCAATAATAACTTACAGCAACATAATTATTTCCATGTTAGCCGCTTGTTCTTCCTTCTTGATTTTGGTTTTTTTTTCTCTTCTTGGCTTTTTCCTCTTGGCTGTTCAAGTTATTCTTCCTTCTTGGAATTTATGGATAGCTTTCCCTTTTTAAGGAATTTTTGATCTTATTGTTTTTCACTTATTTAATTTTTTATTTAATATTTTCTTTGTAAAATTTTTAACTTTATTTATTTTTTCACTTGAATAATTTTTGTTTAAATATTTTTCCTTTTTTTATAAAATTTTTAGAGTTTCTTATTATTTTCACTTATAAGATTTTCACTTGTGCTATTAAGAACTTTTTGTGAAAAAAATTTTTGTTTTATTTTTTTCGTTGGGCGCCAGTTAATGTAAATGAAACTATTTTTACTAGTACTACTTGAGGACTTCTTGTAAATAAAACTAGTTGATGTGAGTGCTGCTTGAGGACTTCTTGTAAATAAAACTAGTTGATGTGAGTGCTGCTTGAGGACTTCTTGTAAATAAAACTAGTTGATGTGAGTGCTGCTTGAGGACTGAATTCTTTATTTTCAAAAATCGATCTTAAAAACTAAATTTTTACAAAAATTACTTACAACTAGAAATCAATACAAATACAAAAACTCAATAAAAGAAATTACAAAAAGTGACATAATTTTAAAATTGTTTACTTAAACAAAAATCCACTTAACAAATACAAAATTTCATTGTTTACAAAATTAATTGGAAAGCAATATTATTTTAGTTCCTGGTTTAATAAACTCGACTCAAAAATGCAATGCAATAAAAAAAGAACATTTGTAAATACTTTTACTTGTGTGGTTTACTTGTGTGGTCTTATTGCGACACTTAGTTTTTAAAACAAAAGCAATAATAAATTTAGGGTAAATTAGTTCTTCGAACCCACTATTTAAAAACACTTAAAAACTGAAGAGGGCAACGTAAACAAAAAGTCATAAAAAAAGAAAATAATAAAAAATATTTTTTTCGTTAACTTATGCAATATAAATATACATACCTCCACTTTCAACGGACACAAACAATAAATCTCGCAAAAAAAAAAAAAAAAAAAAAAAAACAACAAAATTTGTTAGATTCATAAAATTTAGAGTGTTATCAATAAATTTTGTGCAATAAAGCTTAAAAAAAACAATAAATTTTTTGATTTTTGGCCTATGGGGGAAACCACTGTGCAGTGCAGGGAAAAACAGAGGGAATAAAGGAAGGTACAGAGCTCAACGACAGACCAGTCCAAGGAACACCGGGCCAGAGAAGGTGGTGTAGCCCCTATAGAATATATGAAGGTAAATCTCACAGCCTCACAACTGACGGAATTAGAGGAGGCGATTATTTGCGAAACGATAATTTTCACTAATTTCAATCAAGATTTGGAAAACAACAGAAATAAGAAAACCAATCTCTTCTTTCAGTGTATTTTTGTCTGAATCTATCACACTGTTACTTTTCTACACAAAATTTTGGCATATCATACGACTTGTTGGATAGTCTAAAACCCCCTTTAACCCATTTCCGTCCGCTGTACTATATATAGTACACAACTTAAAGTTCAGGTAAAAATTATAAAATGCAGTTTTTTACCCGGGAAACGCTTTTTATCAGTCAATAAGAGTATATGCAACATCCACATAGCTGTTGTACATCATAGTTGAAAAATATCAATTATGGTAATCTCCATTTTGGCTAGTTATCTAGGAATCTCCATTTTGGTGATTTATTTCTTGTGAGATTGTGAATGGTTATGTAGTTTATTTTATATCAGTTAACTTTGAAGTACGTTAAATAGCAGTTTATTTATCTGATAACATCATATTCTAATAAAAGCAATATAAAACGGTTTAGTTCGTATAGAATTTTTTGAGCTATAGCATATTAAGTGCTGCTGTACTAAGCTTAGTACACCTGAAAAAACACAACTCAGAATATTTTTTTTTGGTTTTTTTCTTTTACTGTACTGTAAACAATGTTGTTTAAATCTAGTAATAATTATTGAATTTTAAAAATTGTTCTTGGTTTTCATTTGGGCGTTAATGGGTTAATAACTACATATGTATTTCTTTTAAATTTTTTTACTTGTCAATAAATAAACTTTAGTATAGACGAATATGAGTTTAATTAAACAAATTTTTACAATGATTTAACTCTTAAATAGAACGTACTTAATTTTCGACCGAAAATATTTGAAATTCATTTTCGTAAAGTCCTGTCACAATCCAGTATCTGCAGTAAATATACGGAAATTAATGGAAAGCTATTATGAGTTTAACTAAATATAAACATACCCATTGTCACTCGATTTTATAAAATTTCCTTTGCCTTTTAATGCACCCTTGACAGAATGTTGAACACCGCTATTTAAACTTTTCGAAATCAAAATTTAATAAATTTTACTATTAAAAGACAATTTTTTGTTTCAAATTTTACCTGTAACATTCCAAAGAACCATCTTTGCCGGGAGAAAATATTAGACTTCCATCACGTGAGCATGCTATTGTACTTATAAAAGGTAAAGGTAATTGGACAACAGCAGTGTCTTTGTCCTTATATTAAAAATAAGATTTATTAATTTTATATTTTATGTTTAATCCCAACATACATATGAATGTATTTACAGGTAATTCGCAATAACGTGAACTAGTTTTTACCAAGGCAGTTCACATTTTTAATATTATCCACGATATCGAATATTAAATTTTGGACATTCTATATTTCATGTAAATAGTTTATTGATTAAAGCAAAAAAAAAAAAAAAATGGGGAGATTTCCCAATTAAAAGTTTAAGAAAGTAACGAGAAAAAGTGTTCACGTTTTAGAGTTTTCACATTTTGTTCACGTTTTCGCGAGTTGACTGTTTGTATATATATATATCTGTGGCAATATGGAAGAGTAGCTTAAGTCGAAAATTGAAGTTTTGAGATATCATCAATTTTTTGTAATTTTTATTCTGTATGTTTTTTGCGAATAATTTATGAGCTAATATATTGGTACCATGTTCATTAGAGAAGAAGGATGAATATTTTAAAAAAAATATGGTTGATTTTAGAAGATTTTACGCCTTTTCAACTTAAGCGCTTTTTCGAAACTGAAATCTGCGTTGGACAGGTCCTTAAGTAACTTAAGCGCTTCTGTTGAAATAAAAAGTACGTATTGTGTAGTTTTAAGTAAACATAAGAGGATTTATTCAAGAACTTACATTCACTTAAGATAACTGTATACAAGAATCACATTTTATTAAAAAAACTTATGTAAATATAAGTTATATGATAAATCGAAAATCTGAATATGTAAACAAATCTATGTGTACATAAGTTGTTTTGTTAAATGCATTATTGATTCAAAAAACTTAGGCTAAAAAGTAAACGTACATAACATTGATAAAAAATAGAATTTTTCAAAACGGACTAAACACATTTAAGCGCCTTTGCTTCTGTAATGCCCCAAACGCCTTAACTCAATTCTCTCTTATGTCGACTTAAGCTACTCTTCCAAATTGCCACAGATATATATATAATCATTTTATGAACCCGATAAGTCTAATAATGCTATACTTACATCTTCCAAATTGCGTAAATCGTGGTAATAAAGTTGACCACTTAGATCACAGCTAATTATATTTAAGTGTCCATTAATATTCGCTTTTAATAGAGTTGATGCCATAAATAAGTGTTTCTTTAATGGTTTTATTTTCAAATACCGCTTCCCCGATATTAAACCTGAACTTGAGCAGTGAAATATGGAACCGTCCTTAGTTCCAACTATAAAATCATTTGAATTTAAAGAAAGTAAAGTGCTGATATCGGTGGTTAGTGTTACTGAGGATTTAACAATATACCTATAAAGAAACACCTAATAATTAACACCAGAAATATATTAAAAAAAATTAAAATATACATATACATATTTATATATAAGTACACTAGGGCTTAGCAGAGACGCCTGGAGACTAGTGTTAAGGCAGGCCGAAACCCGTTAACGGGTTGTTATGGCCCTCTAAGTAAGTATAATGTATGTATATATTACATGTATTGTATTATAACTCTTTTTGTAAGTCTGTTTGTATGTATATTATGTTTGGTTGACCCTGTTTAATTGCAAACGACAACAAAATAAAATTTAAAAAAAAGAAACTTTATATTTTATAGTGCATTTACACCAAGCTCAAATCAACTAATTACTAGATTTCAATTGAAATCTAGTCGTTTTTTACTTGATTTCCCATATAAAACAAAATCTACTTCGTTACTTGATTTGGACAAAATCTTGTTGAAATCTAATATACTTTCCGATGCAACTCTGTATTTTTTCTAAAAATACAAAACTACAGTAAGTTGGGATTTACAATGTGGAAATTGAAAGGCAGGTATTTTTCAATTCTCTTTTGCTCTTGCCTAAAATAGAACTTAGAAGACAAACAGAAGAAGTAAAAACAACAAAAAGTGGAATTGCAAAAGGAAAAATGTCCTGTACAAACATTCGTTTACTACATTCTGCGCATTTTCGTCATTATTTCTACAAATTTCGTCTGCCTGTCTGTCTTTCAATTTCTACATTGTAAATTCC
Organism: Metopia argyrocephala; assembly: GCA_963576795.1. Lineage (NCBI taxonomy): Eukaryota > Metazoa > Arthropoda > Insecta > Diptera > Sarcophagidae > Metopia > Metopia argyrocephala. Next base: position 73,716,799 of record OY756210.1, on the reverse strand, counting down.
GACTAAGAAACTGACAATTAAAAAATGCTTCATAAAACTAAAACGAAAATAAATTTAAGACTTTTAAATTATTTTTCATTGAATATAGAAAAATAAGAAAAAAAATGTTTTATTTATTTATTTTTTTTATTGAATATAAAATAACAAGAAAAAAATTGTTTTGTTTATTTATTTCTTTATTGGTTGTTATTTTTATAAAAATAAAATCCTGCTAGTTGTCAAAAAATTTCGGTGTAAACACTATAGATTTTCAAAATGATTTCAAATTAAATTTACTTGATTTGAGTTTGGTGTAAATGCACTCTTACTAATTTTTTCTCTTTATAAAATTAAGTTTACGTCACAAACAACCTTAATGCACTTACTATTAAAATAGTTAGGGTTTAAACATTTGTTGTTTGGATAACCGCGTTTTTAATGCTTTGACAAAGCGTTAGCGCATATATTTGGGTATTGCGGTTTAAGGTAGATGTACAAAACATGCGTTGCGCCAATTGTGTGTTTTGCACGTCTGTAAAAATAAATTCAAATAGTGAACATTAGGGTGGGTCAATTTTTTTGCCTACTAAGCGTATAGCAAAATCGTAATCTACGAGAAATTCTAAGAACTTTTCCCAAAGAAACCATGGTTCTAAAATCAAAATCGAGCTTCCGGTTTTTTACGAGAAAATTTGGTTTTCAAGTCATCCGAAAATAATGCTATTTTTTTGGAAGTATTCATTGCAATTGGTGAGTAGTTGACTTGTAACGATGGAAGAGGGCTTATTTTAAAGGAAATTATCTCAGCTTTCTATATCTGTCCTCATTTATAGAAAATTTTTTACCCAAATAATGATTTTGGAGGTTTATGTCACAATAATAATAGTTTTAGATTTTTAACAGTTTTACTATTATTATTTTGACATAAACCTCCAAAACCAAAAAAAAAGTTCTTAGAATTTCTCGTAGATTACGACCTTGCTATACGCTTTGTCATGTCTTTCGGTCCCGAACAAATTGACCCACCCTAGAGAACATGGTACAATCATTTACAAGGTAAACTCAGTTTACCGAAACAGAATCATATGTTATATCTCTATGTGTCAAAGTTTTTCGTTTGCGTTATTTCTCGCACTCTTCTTATTTGAATGTTAATTTAAAACGAACGTTAAATCTTTTCTTGCTAAAAGTGATTCTGAATAAATTGTTTGTGATAAGCGATTTTTAAAATTTTTACAATTTAAAATAAAAACCAAAAATATAAATAAGTTATAAATATTTATGTATTTATTTCATTTTATAAGTGTAAAATTGATTTAAAAAGAGTGATATAAGGGATACAAGTTTTTAAATAAAATTATACTGTAGTAGTAGTGTGCTGGACTGCTAGTGTCAGGGTTGTGGGTTCGATTCCCACCAGATACCCTGGTCTGTGACACTATTCCGAGCAAAGGTCTTAGTTTCTCGTCTCGGAATATTTAAGTATAATATTAATATTGTGGGATGGATGGGATACTTCGGACAAGGTAAAGTCTCTGATCGGGGTCAACCTGGCGGCCTCCAGAACGATCCTTGTTCCCGTTGTATTCAAGTCGACATACAGCCTCCTCGTGGCCCTCCTGGATAACATTCTAGCACCCGCTAGCTTGTTAACTAATGTATGCGGCGATTGTCCAATCCCCTGGACTTTAAATTAGGGTTGTGCGTAGGGCTTGAAACCCACCACGTAAAAACAAAAATTCAATGAAAACTAAGACAATAGCCTCTAAACGGACCCCCTTCTATGTTGATGAACTTGGCAAACGTTTTAAGGACTATGATTTAAGGATATGCACCTGGAACGTGAGAACCCTTTATAGGGAAGGTGCCTCTATCCAACTGGCGGATGCTCTCACGAAATGTAGGGCTGACATCACCGCCATCCAGGAAATGTGATGGATAGGGCAAGGTTGTACAAGGCAAACAACATGTGACATCTACTACAGCTGCCTTGAGAAGAAGCACGAATTTGGTTGCGGATTCGTAGTTAGCAAGAGACTTCGCCACTACGTCTCGGAGTTCACCCCTGTGAACGAAATAATTGCTACGATCCGCATAAAGGCTAAATTTTATAATATCAGTCTTATTTTTGTTCACGCCCCGACGGAAGAGAAGGATGATGTGGTCGAGGATTCTTTTTACGCAAAGCTCGAGGAAGTGTACGATGGGTGTCCGGCACATGCCAAAATTGTCCTCGGCGATTTCAATGCGAAAGTTGGACGTGAAGATATCTTTGGCCCCACTGTCGGACAGTTCAGTCTCCATAATTCCACCTCGCCGAACGGCTTGAGACTGATCGGTTTCGCCGCGGCGCGAAACATGGTAGTTTGTAGCACCAGATTCCAGCATCTCGATATCCATAAGGCCACCTGGCTCTCCCCTGATCGATCTACCTACAACTAGATCGATCACATTCTGATTGATGGAAGGCATGTTTCCAGTATTTTAGACGTGCGAACCAGCCAAGATGACGATGCGCATCGAATACGGCACGCTCTAGTGTTTGGGGAAATCTGGACATCAGAAAGCTGCGAACACAGGAGACAGCTAGGTCATTTTCCGATCATCTTTCTAGTAAGCTCCAAGGCTTCCCATCCTCTCTCGAAAGTATTGGTGGACAGTGGTCTCACATCTCTGACTCACTACGCACAACTGCTAAAGCAGTTCTGGGTTCGAGCGTCCTCCCCGACGAAACCAATGGTGTGATGAAGAGTGCCGTGAGGCAACTGCAGCAAAGAACGCTGCCTATAGGAGAACGTTGCAATCCGCCACTACAAGAGCAACGGTGGAGGTGTACAGAGAGAAGAGGAGGGAAGAGAGGCGCCTGTTTAGAAGAAAGAAAAGGGAGCAAGAAAGGCGTGATCGTGAGGAAATCGAGATGTGCAGGAGTAGAAATGATGCTCGAAATTTTTACAAGAACATAAGGCGTCTTACGACTGGTTTTAATCCCGGAGCAACCTTCTGCAGAGACGAACACGGAAATCTGGTTACAGATGCACAAGGGAGACTGAGATTATGGAGACAGCACTTCTCTAATCTACTGCAGGGCGATGACAACACAATTTCCGCCATTAGAGATGCTGTGCCGGATCCAATCAATGACGACGACATTGAAATCCCGTCACCCAGTTATGAAGAGGTCAAAGTTGCCATATGGCGACTGAAAGGTAACAAAGCGGCTGGACCTGACGGTCTGCCCGCTGAGCTCTTTAAATATGGAGGCGATGAGCTGGTTAGGAGCATGCACCAGCTCATTTGCAGAATATGGCTGGAGGAAAGTATGCCCGAAGATTGTATCCTGAAAAAGGGAGACCCCACTATATGCACCAACTACAGGGGTATGAGCCTTCTCCCTATCGCATATAAGGTTCTTACGAGCGTATTGTGTGAACGACTGAAGCCATTCGCCATCTCACTGATTGGACCTTATTAGTGCGGCTTCAGACCTGTTAAGTCCACCATTGAACAGATATTCACACTGCGCCAAATCCTGGAGAAGACCCATGAAAGTCAAGTTGACACTCACCACCTTTTTGTCGACTATAAGGCGGCGTTCGATAGCCTGATAAGAGATCGCGTATATGCCGCAATGTCTGAGCTCGGTATTCCTACAAAGTTTGTAAAACTGTGCATAATGACGTTGAGCAACTCCTGCAGCTCCGTCAAGGTAGGAAAAGACCTCTCCGAACCTTTTAATACCGTGCGAGGTTTCAGACAGGGCGATCCCTTATCCTGCGACCTCTTCAATTTCGTCATGGAGAGTGTTTTGTGTACATCGAAATCGCACTATATTTAACAAAAGTGTCCAGCTCCTTGCGTATGCAGACAACATAGACATCATTGGGCATACCAAGCGAGATGTCACCGCAGCCTTTAATGCTATTGAACTAGAGTCTGCAAAAATGGGTCAGGGGGTAAATGAGAGCAAGACGAAGTACATGTTGTCGACGAGTAGGGATGTTGATCGCATCGGCTCCCAGGTTACAGCCGGCAACTATACATTCGATGTGGTCAAGGAGTTTATCTACCTTGGCACCGCCATTACCAGCACGAATGATGTCAGTCTAGAGATCAGGCGAAGAATCACACTGGCCAACAGGTGCTACTACGGTCTAGGTAGGCAGTTTAGTAATAGAGACCTCTCTCGCAGGCCTGCCAGATGATTTCAGTCAAAAATCGGCAAATTTAAAAAAAAAATCGGCATTATCTGCACTCCAAGCAAGAAAAATTGGCAAAAAATCGGCAAATTAAAATTTTCCATTTTAAAGACAATAAAGTAGTTTTGTTAACAAAAAATAAGAAAAATAAACAAAAACATAAAAATTCAGTATTAACATTAACGAAGCTTTTAGCTTTTGCAAAAAAAAAGTATTGTTTCTTTTTTCAGCCCACAGTTTTATATCGTCAGAAATCCATTCTTCCTTTAACTTGCGCTTTTTCTTCTTATCATCCTAAAAAATTTAAATGACTTTGTTATCAATATTTTTGTACCTCTATTGTGTTTGGAATTCAAGTATACTCACATAAGATTGGCTATCTGATGTACTTGCATTATCTTCCTTTTCGATATAATCTAAAAAAATAATTTTATAAATAAAATTATATTCATGGAAAGTAAATATAGTGAATTTTTCGTACCTCTACTCTTTTGTAAATGTCTATCCATTTTAAAACACAAATAGGTATTTAATTTTTTTATATTTTTCTTATAAGAATTAGTTGCTGTCGCTTGAAAAATTTTTTGGTCTTTCAAATTTGGTACAAAAAAAGTTTTTTTCTTTTGTTTTGATTCTTTTATTCTTCATAGTTGATTTATTTTCAAACAAAAATGTACTAACCGAACAAACAGAACATACATACGCTTAATTTTAAATAAATGTAACGTTTTTGTCTCTTTTGCAGAAGCGATGACTTATTAACAGTTGTTTCTTTTTATGCAGCAAATATTTCAGTATTATTAAAAATTGTAAATTATACTAAAACAACAAAAGTTGCCGTATTTTAAATTTTTATGAACAAATCGGCACTTTTAAATCATAAATCGGCAAATCGGCATTTTTGTAATTTTAATGTAAAAAATCGGCAAAATGCCGATAAATCGGCAAATATGGCAGTCGCTTATTCTTCCGGTGCTTCTCTATGGTGCGGAAGCATGGACGCTGTCTTGTGCCGATGCAGCAGTCTTGGGAGTGTTCGAGAGAAAAGTTCTTCGTAAGATCTTTGGTCCTCTAAGGCATGGCGATGAGTTTCGCATTAGAACCAACCATGAGCTGTATGAGCTCCTCGGCGATGTGGGCGTTGTTCAGCGCATTCACATCCAGCGGCTACGCTGGCTCAGCCATATTGTTCGGATGAATGAATCTGCTCCAGCGAGAAAAGTTTTCGATGCGAAGGTCACTGGACGTCGGCGTAGAGGACGACTATGTTTACGTTGGCAGGACCAAGTTGATGAAGCCCTGTCGTCAATTGGTGTGACCTACTGGAGAAGGCGCGCGCTTAGCACAGACGCGTACTTGTACGCGTGGCAGGCATTATCTGGTGTTCTCACGGACTGACCAGAGATGCCTTAATCTGGTACTACGGGCATCAGGAGCCCCCGGTTAGCCTGGGCTTCCCTTGTCATTCAGGAAGAGTGGTAAACCGGCCTTATGGTTGGGTGCGGTCCTTCGGAAAGTACACGTAGAGGCAGTGGTATGTGCTGGGTAGTAGTTTAACCTCCTCAACAAGGGGGGTTGCTGCTGTCAAGACAATGGTAGTGACGAAATTGTTAACTCAATGTTCATGGGCTCTCCTCTGAGCGGTGTTTCTTAGAAATATCCGAAATTGGAGGGTACCGGCTTTGGGTGGCGCTGGTTGGACGCTTATATTCTGACTACCGCTCCGGCAACGGGCGGCGTGTGATATGTCTCCGGACGGTGCGCACGATAAACTCCCACATAGTTGTACTATGACAGTGAATTTTCATAAAGCAAGTAGCTGGCAAAATTTGTATCTTATCTATCGTATAGAAGTGGAACCAATTTTAACTTTGGGATGCGTTGACAGTTGACTTACATCGTACATTGTAACCGCTGTTAACGACGTAACTCATGCTATCTACCTTTAGCGTAAATGCTGGGCGTAAGAAAACTTTCCGCTTAGCACTTTTATTTAGAGTGGGTTCTTAGAAATTAAATTCAATCGTTTCGTATCAAGTATAGTGTTTACACCGATGAAACAAATGACAGCTCCAAAAGTGCTACCACTTAAAACTAAAAAGTATACATAGTATGTACATACATAAAATTATTGTTTTTGTTCGAGTTTCGTCACTGTATACCCTGCCGTATCGAGTACCAGAATTAATAGAAATTTTCATACTATCAACATTTTATTCGATTCGAAAAGCATTTTGATCACGGCTGCCAGACTTAACACTATACCCTAGTGACTATTTATCAACTAGAATATTCCCATTAATTTTTTACTTACTCAGCTTCTTTTATGATCTCCTTGCTAAGATGCCATTGTAAAATATAACCATTTTTATGGGCAGTTAATAAGGTATTTTCTTCGGACCAATCCATAGCTATAGCATAACCGTAAAGTACCGTTGTGTGATATATTTCAATAATTTCAATATTGCTTCGCTCATTGGAATGTGTGTGAAAGTGTTGTTCGTATTGCCAGATATAAATATCTCCATCATAAGTGGATCCCGAAAAAATATTCTTGTTAAAAGGATTCGTGCTTAGGCTTTTCATACAGGCTTTGATCGGTATGCTCTTAATTTCGTTGTATGTCACAAAGTTACCATTGTTTATTCGCTTTGGTAAAAAGAGCTTCAAGCACTGGTCAACATGCTCGCACCATTCATCATGTGGCGCAACTGTTGTCACCACTAAAGCAGGTGCATTATTCGTATATACTGACAACCATACGGCAAGTCCTTGTGAATTAACTAATGCCTGCAATGATATTTTTTGATAGGGTTGAATTTGGATATCTGTTGAAAAGTTATAATCCGAAAAAGTGTCCAGCAAGGGCGTACATCCCTTAAGTAATTCCTTTTCAATGTTTGGATAAATTTTTTGCAGCCAGTTAGCCAACATTCGTTCATCCACATTTGTAGTAAAAGTTTGGTACTTTACTGTCTGCGTTTCCTGAGATATTTTTTTAAGAGTTTCTATTGAAATACTAGTTTTGGGTAACGGAGGATCTGTAGCAGTACCACAATCGACGAGTTTAAATTGTTTACCTCTATTATTGCACGCATTAAACCCAATAACTGGTGACGTATAGTCCGATAAATCATCCATTGTGTTTAATTATATTTTCTTAATATTTTTTTTAATGTACAACTTGACCAAATTTTTGTCATATTTTTGTTTAAGTGTTTCTATGGAAACCTTCATTATGTCAACCCCTATGTTGCTTTAGAAACAAGCAATAGCGTTAATGTACTCGTTTAATATCTTTAAGAACAGTTTATTCTTAACTAAAATTTACAAATTTACTTGCACATACTTATATGAAATAGTAATATAATTACTACAATTTATTTTAAACGAAATTTAGAAGGAAAACGTTTAAATACATTTAAATAGGAGGCTTGTATGAGCTGCGAAATTCAAAATAAAAAATTTTTAAATATAAATCACCAAAATCATACCTTTTACGTACAGTACTTTATGCGATTTAAACTGTGACTTTAATTAACTTAAGGTTACCACCATTAATAACATTGCCAGGTATTTTACATATAATAGAGGGCGATACGAACCTATTTCATATTTTCCATGGATTTTTTTTTTTCATTTCACTTAATTTTATTTTAAATTTATTCATATCATGATAATGCAGATGTGAGCCCAGTTGTAAAAAGTGGCTATTTCCGATTATTCAATACTACTGGGTACTTTTTCAATTGAGTACTCAATACTAACGTATTTTTATTTGAATGCAAAAGCACGCACCTACTTACATATATGCATATCGTCGTAAGAATTAAAGAACACTGTAAAAAAAATTATATATACATATACATTTACATATACATTTATTTTTTTTTTTTGACAAGAACTGATTTAGCTTTCACTTGGGGTTCAAAATCTACATGTATTTTAGTTTTTCAGCTCTTCTTTTTAAGACTTTTTATGCAATCCTAAACAGTCCAGCTGCTGTGCAGTGAGTTGAAATTATAATGATGTATCATGCACTTTATATATATAAAAAAATTTTAAAAAGAGCGTCTCTAGTAATTCGAATATCCAATATAATATCCTAGAATTTTCAGTACATATTGAGACATCTCAACAGCTAGTTTATCTAAGAGTGTTTCTTATACTCGTAATAAGTATTTGGCAAGGAGATTTTAGTTCTTTAGCTACGACGGGCAGGAAATTAATTATGAATCGTAGTCTCTCAGCTGTTTTGGACATATGCAAACTGAGCGATAGGGATGGAGTTCACTTACATGCGCAAAAACTTTATCGTTAAATTTAATAGGTGATAATTCGATTTTCAATTAGAAGAATCCCACAACAAAAAATATTTTAGCTGAAAGAAAGATAGGTAGCACTTATTGACTCAAAAGCGAATAAGTACTATTTTTTATTAAACAATATATCCATACACATACACACATATATTATATTATAAATGTCTTTGTAAGTCTGTTTGTATGATTATCTATTTGTTTGTCCGTCAATCGACGACAACAGCGATTTTGTTGAAATTTGGAACATATGTAGATAGACTCAACTACCAAAAGTGCAATAGGGTATGCTTTTTGTAAAATTGTACCTGGCCGTGGTACCATCCATACAAATAAAATACTGATTTGTGTATATCTTGAGAACGTTTAGCACTAAGGTTTCGGAATTGGGTTGAGATTATTTCACGATCCAGGCAAATCATCAGCCAAAAAGTGGGCTGCATTGGACAGGTTGTCACGGTACCTCCCATTCAAACTAAATACTGATTTTTTTTATCTTCAAAACAAGTAAATCTAAACTAAGTTTAGTGTGAGTGACTTCATGACTAAGGCAAATCATTAGTAAGAAAGTGGGTGGATTTGGACAAGTGAGCGTGGTACCTCTCATACAAGTTAAATATTAATTTCTTTATATCTTGAGAAGTATTAAAGCTAATGTTTCTGAATTTGGTGTAATTGATTACGTAGTCATTAGAAATCATCAGTCGAAAAATGTGGACAAATGGTAAAAATTAATAACGAATTATGTAGATGTCTGTAAAAACTATTTTCATTAAATAGTGATATTTCATTAAATAAGTGCATATGTAGCTAATGTGACCGTACTTTAACCGTTTGAGTGCGGAAGAATTTTTTTACGTATATGCTAAAAGTGCGGAATGAAATGCGTAATTATTTTTTTTGGAAAATAATAAAAATAGGTTTAATTATTATAAAACAAGTAATTAAATATTAAATAAAATAATTAAAAAAATTAAAGTCGAAATCTAACTATCTTATTACATTGGCTCATTTTTTCTACCGTACCATTATCCACAGCTCTACTAAATTTTACCACTGTGTTTTATTTTAATTTTTATATAATTAAAAACAACAATTAAACGAAATTAATAATAAATGCAATAAATATAAATACAACTGATCTCAATTAATACGAAAAGTATACTAACGAACAGCGGTGTGGTCACGCGTCTCCGCATTCTTGGCTGGACAAGAGAAGCGCGATCGCGCTCCTCCGCATTTTTAGCATATAACAAGCGAAGCGCGATAGCGCTTCGCCGCACTCAAACGGTTAAGAGAAATAAAAACAAAGTTTTAAAAAATACTCCTTGAAAAAAAAAGAACATCAAAGCAGCAGCGATTTGTTATTCATATCATATCCCAGCCAGCATTTTTTGGAATTATTATTCAAATTCGAGCCTTTTTGACTCCTTTGGGCAACAAAAAAACCAGAATATGAGCTAATTTGTTGATCACATAAGATACCTTACATGCGTACATATTAGGGTGGGTCAATTTTTTTGCCTACTAGGCGTATAGCAAAATCGTAATCTACGAGAAATTCTAAGAACTTTTCCCAAAGAAACCATGATTCTAAAATCAAAATCGAGCTTCCGGTTTTTTATGACAAAATTTGGTGTTCAGGTCATCCGAAAATAATGCTATTTTTTTGGAACTATTCATTGCAATTGGTGAATAGTTGACCTGTAACGCTGGAAGAGGGCTTATTTTAAAGAAAATTATCTCAGCTTTCTATATCTGTCCTCATTTATAGAAAATTGTTTACCCAAATAATGGTTTTGGAGGTTTATGTCACAATAATAATAATTTTAGGTTTTTAACAGTTTTACTATTATTATTTTGACATAAACCTCCAAAATCATTATTTGGGTAAACAATTTTCTATAAATGAGGACAGATATAGAAAGCTGAGATAATTTCCTTTAAAATAAGCCCTCTTCCAGCGTTACAGGTCAACTATTCACCAATTGCAATGAATACTTCCAAAAAAATAGCATTATTTTCGGATGACCGGAACACCAAATTTTCTTGTAAAAAACCGGAAGCTCGATTTTGATTTTAGAATCATGGTTTCTTTGGGAAAAGTTCTTAGAATTTCTCGTAGATTACGACCTTGCTATACGCTTTGTCATGTTTTTCGGTCCCGAACAAATTGACCCACCCTAGTACATATATATATAATTGGCCATTACATTTGTCAACCATTGTCAGGGTTACGCCCTAGCTTCTAGTAGTACTCATGTTGTGTGTGTTAATTTTTTTCCGTGAGTACCGGGACCTACAGTTTAAAGTCCACTCCGAACGACAGATTTGAGAACCTTTTTCATGGCAACCAATTAATCCCAGAGCTTTTGCCAGAAGACTGCTGAGAGGTAGTCGCCGAAAGAAATAATTTGTTCATATTTCTTTTATTTTTAAGATGTCAGAGCTGAGATTTGAACCCGGGTTTTCGTCATAGTAAGCCAACACACTAACCACTAGACCACGGCGACTAACTTAGTCGGGAGAAAATTATACCGAGTTATTTATAAATGATTTATCAGCTATTAATCAGTCTTAGTGATTACTTCTTTAGTGTTCCCTTTCGAGTAAGTTTTCAGTGCCATTTGATAATTTTTCAGTAAGTTTTCTATAAAACAAAAACAATTAACTGGCTGAGCTTATTTTATCGCTTATTTGATGTCTTCAGCCATATTTCGTTCCTTTTTTTGTTATATTAACTTTTAGAATGGAGGAATAATTTCCTTAAACCAACAATAATAATTTCCTTGAACACAACTCATTTATCTTAAGTTTTGTTTCCTCAGAAACGCTTTAATTAGATCAAATTTAACTGCAATGAATATTTTTGGTAATTAAAGGAGAAATGATGTCCGTGAAGGAATAGTGTACACTAGCCAAACTGAATAATTGTTTCCGACTCCAGCTACGGTAGTCTCATCAGAGTTCTTTGTGTCCTGTGTATATTCAAGACCAAACATCAACTAACTAACTCATACTTTTCAAGAAATCACATACTGAAACATACACTTGTATGAGTAAGTCGAAGTAATTTAATTTAATCACCTGTCTGCTTAAAATGTGATTATAAACAATTGGGTATAAATCAAACACCTATGCAAATGCTCTTTTTTAACAGTTTTCAGTCTCCTAGACAAACAAAATATGATCAAAAATGGAGTGAACACTCACATTTTAAACGCCTGGATGATGATGATTTAAGTTTGATCACCCAAACTACTCGAAAAAGACTCAGTAAGATGATTTTTGAAAAAAAAGAAAAAATGTTCTTCAAATGCTAGCAGGGACACAAATTTTGTTTTTATGAAAATATTAAAAATATTCATTATTATACATGTATGTATATACTTATATATACATGTGTATGTATATATTTATGTGAATTAAGAAAGAAAAAAAATATAAAAAGATGTCGTTTTTAAAGAATCTCTTTAATAATCTAAAAAATGCCACTGGTAAGTTATAATAAAGTTATATTTTTGCAAGATTTTTATTTTTAATTCTGCTCATAAGTTATGCAACATGAAGTGGATCAAAAACTCTTATGCGCAAACTTCCATCGGCTGTATCATAAAAATGCAATTCTGTTCAAGAATAATGAAAAAGGTAGTTTTGTGAAAGTTTATTCATTTAATAATGTAATTGTTTAAATGGTATATTCGACTCAGATGAGTGCAATCCAAACCCAATTTGTGATAATGAAAAGATTTCAACACCTTGTGAAAAAACTGAAGGAGCAAATGAAACTAGTTCGTCTACGAAATCACCAAAAACTGCTTCAAAAATTGGTCGTATTCATGCCGTAATTGGTCCAGTCGTTGATGTAATATTTGATGATGAAAACATACCTGCAATAATGAACGCAATGGAGGTTTCCGACTATAAGGCAGGCCCACGTTTGGTTTTAGAGGTTTTAACGATAAAATAAAATTTATGGGTTTTGCGTTTTTTATGGTAATTTTTGAATTGTTTTCTTAACAGGTATTCCACCATTTGAGTAACAATATTGTACGCTCAGTTGCTATGGACAGTACAGAGGGTTTACGTAGAGGTCAAGAAGTAACTGACATGGGACATCCTATACGAGTGCCGGTGGGGCGATCAACTCTAGGCCGCATTATTAATGTTATTGGCGATCCAATTGATGAGCGTGGACCGTTGAAAACGGAATTTTACTCCTTCATTCATGCTGAAGCTCCAACAATGACTGATTTGAATGTAAATCCTGTACTCCTTGAAACCGGTATTAAGGTGTGTATATACAAAAGGCTTTCATTTAAGACTCATTCGCGTATTAAATGTAGAAAAGTCTGCTTGTCTTTTATAAAGGTAATCGATTTATTAGCACCTTATGTAAAAGGAGGAAAAATTGGCCTTTTTGGTGGTGCTGGTGTTGGTAAAACGGTACTTATTATGGAATTAATAAATAATATAGCTAAAGCCCATGGAGGGTATTCAGTATTTGTTGGAGCTGGAGAACGTACTCGTGAGGGTAATGATCTTTACATGGAAATGATTGAATCAAAGGTTATTTCTTTGGAAGATGATAAATCTAAAGTTGCACTGGTATATGGACAAATGAATGAACCTCCAGGAGCTAGATCAAGGGTTGTACTGACAGGCCTTACGATTGCAGAATATTTTAGAGACATGGAAGGTCAAGATGTTTTATTATTCATTGATAATATTTTCCGCTTCACACAAGCGGGTTCAGAGGTGTCTGCATTATTAGGTCGCATACCATCGGCTGTAGGTTACCAACCAACACTAGGAACAGACATGGGTAAGAATAAAACTGATGCATAAGAACAAGTTATATGAAATTGATGATAAAAAAACAAAAAAGGTACTATGCAAGAAAGAATTACAAGTACTAAAAACGGTTCAATTACTTCAGTACAAGCAGTCTATGTGCCAGCAGATGACTTAACAGATCCAGCACCAGCTGCTACATTTTCTCACCTGGACGCTACGACTGTACTATCTAGGCCCATTGCGGAATTAGGCATTTATCCGGCAGTAGATCCTTTGGATTCATCCTCACGTATAATGGATCCAATGATTGTGGGGGACGAACATTATAACGTTGCACGATCGGTGCAAAAAACATTGCAAAATTATAAATCTTTACAGGTTTAAGTGCATTTGATCAAATAATGTAAATGTTTAAAAATAATTTTTCGTTATATTCAATTTAGGATATCATAGCAATATTAGGTATGGATGAACTCTCCGAAGAGGATAAATTAACCGTAGCAAGAGCACGGAAAATGCAACGTTTTCTTTCGCAGCCATTTCAAGTTGCCGAAGTTTTTACAGGTCACGCTGGAAAGATGGTGCCAGTTGCAAGAACTATAGAAGGGTTTAAAAGGTTATTAAATGGTGACATGGATGATCTACCAGAAATCGCCTTTTATATGGTTGGTGATATTGATGAAGCAATTGCTAAAGCTAAAGATTTAGCCACGAAAGTAAAAATGTAAAAATTTTATTCTCATTAATTGTTTATCAATTCTTTTTAATTACATAGTTATTATAATTTGCTTACATTAAAATAAATCAGTACATCTATATATATAATTTCGTTGTTTGTCTGCAGCTTTTTGAAGCCGTCTAACGTCGCAGAAAGCTGAAATTTTGCATACTTAAAGCTCATTTGCTCCACATGTGCAAGCCAGATTTTTGATTTTCCGACTGTGGTCGGCTTTATGACTAGTTTATGTATAATTGCATACATATCGTCATATGAAATGCAAACGGACGTAACTACACTTTTTGCTTTTTTACAGGAGAAGCAAAAAATCTTAAAATCAAAAATTTTGTAAACCCTGCAAATCATATAATTTTCAGGATCGAGATATAAGGATTGGATGCCAATATACAACAATTGAGTTTGTATGTAAGGTTTTCATATAAATATGTATATATGTAGTTACGTTTTCTTGCATTTAGAAATACACGCACTTGTAGTTACGTCTGTTTGAATTTCGTTAATAAAATCGCCATTTATGATCGTAGAAATCTAAAAATTTGCACGAACATGTATTTTAATAAAACGAACCATAATTAATTAACAAATCAATTTCGAAATTTTGTGTAGTTACGTCCGTTTGCATTTAATATGACGATATATATCGTCACCTTAAAGGCCAAACAACCTATCAGCAAAAGGTATGTTATCATCAAAGTTGGGTTTATTGCATTGAATTTATAGTGCATTATCGCTTCCACTACCACTAAACGACTTAGTATTAATGCAGCAATATTCCAGCCACCACTAAATGCAAATGGAAATAATTAACCACTAAATAAAACCATTTCAGTGTTAGTGGAAAATTAATGCATTACATAAAAAAGAAAATTTTTTGTAGTGGAAATTTAGTGCACTAAATAAATCGATTTTAGTGGCTGGCAATATTAACAGTCCGCGCCATTAAAATCTAGCCTTTGTGAACTGAATAATTTGTTACATTTAAAAGTATGTACTAAAATTCTTATTAAAATATTAACAACAATTGTTTACTTTATACAGGGGGACTCAGTAAAGTAAAAATATAACATTTACTACAATTTATTTGGACATTGGCTTAAGCTATGTATACACATAATAATATTATATCCATGTATGACAGTATATTAAAAGGATAGTTGAACTGAGGTAGTGGAACTAAATTTCCATTCCACTATAGTGCCAATGGAGTTCTATTCCATTAGAACTAATCATTCAAAATTTGTGCACTAAATTTCCACTACCACTAAATTTCCATTGCCACTAAAATTTTTTTATTTAATGCACTAAATTTCCACTACCACTACTACTTACTTACTTAGATGGCCATAACAACATTCTTTGCCGCAGTGGCCTCACGACACTCTTCATCGTACCATTGGTTTCTGCGGGGAGGACGCTCAAAACCAAGGCAGCGTAGCGCAAAGAGTGAGCAATGTGAGACCACTGTCCACCAATACTTTGGAGAGAGGATGGGATGCAATGGAGCTCATTAGAAATACGATCGGAAAACGACCTGGCTGTCTCTTGTGATCGCAGCTTTTTGATGTCCAGCTTCCCTCGAACACTAGAACGTGCCACATGTTGCTTGCCTTGTACAACCCTGTCCTATCCATCTCATTTCTTGGATGGCGGTGATGTCAGCCCTACATTTCTTGAGAGCATCCGCCAATTGGATAGAGGAACCTTCCCTATAAAGGGTTCTCACGTTCCATGTGCATATCCCTAAATCATAGTCCTTAAAACGTTTGCCAAATTCGTGAACATAGAAGGGGGTCCGTTTAGAGGCTATTGTGTCGGTTTTCATTGAATTTTTGTTTTTACGTGGTGGGTTTCAAGCCCTACGCACAACCCAAATTTAAAGTCCAGGGGATTGGACAATAGCTGCATACATTAGTTAACAAGCTAGCGGGTGCTAGAATGTTATCCAGGAGGGCCACGAGGAGGCTGTATGTCGGCCGCCAGGTTGACCCCAATCAGAGACTTTGCCACTAAATTCGTTTTATTTAGTACACTAAATTTCCACTACCACTAAATATAAGAGGCATTAATGCAGTATTTTTTCCACTACTACTGAATTTCGTGGAAAATTAAATCTAATGCGATAAACCCAAATCTGGTTATCATAAGAGTAATGACAGTCTGTTGGACGCAAAGTTTTTAATTTTTGTGAATGTTGTAAACATTCACCAGGCTAAACAGTTATTCACTCGAGAGAGCATTAAAATTATTAAACGTCCCCTCAATAATCAAAAGACCGCTAAGGTGTATAAGTATTGCATTCTAGCTTAATTTGCCTTAACAAAATCCGTCAATCACTTATCGAGCATCATTCATATTAGAGAGCGTGATATAAGTCATAATCTCCATAATATGGCGTGTTATCTGTACCTCTGCCACTGATTTTACCGCTTTCCTATTACATGTAGTGGTGTAATAGCATCACAATCTATGACAATCTAAATACATACACGCCAATTTTCCATTTTTATATACTTACACACATACATATCGTCACCTTAAAGACCAAACAACATATCAGCAAAAATTTCAAAATTGAGTTTTTTATTCAATATATCATAACGCATACATATGTACGCAAAATTTTGAACGTCTAATATTACAAATAACCAAGCTATTACCAAATTACCAAATATCCTATCAGCAAGTGTACAATTTTCTGAAACCCAATAGCCTATCAGCACTCATGATAAAGAAGAAATCGTTGTAACTATTTACAACATTCATACATACATACATTACGGCCTACCTTCTCGCAGCACTCATGTTGTGTGTTAATTATTATTCGTGAGTGCCGGGACATACGGTTTAAAGTCGACTCCGAATTACAAACTTGGGAAGCTTGTGCATGCCAATCACTTACTGCCAGAAGACTGCTAAGAAGTAGTTGCCGGAAGAAATATTTTTTTTTGTTTAGTCAGAAACGCTTTAATTAGATCAAAGCTAACTGCAATGAATATTTTTGGTAATTAAAGGAGAAATGATGTCTGTGAAGGAATAGTACACTAGCCAAACTGAACAATTGTTTTCGACTCCAGCTACGGTAGTCTCATCAGAGTTCTTTGTGTCCTGTGTATATTCGAGACCAAACATCAACTATTTAACTCATACTTTTCAAGAAATCACATACTGAAGTTATTATTGTATGTATGAGTTAGTCGAAGTAAAATCACACAACGGTTTCTAACATATTCTCCTGTTCTCACCATCATTGCTGTTCTTGTAATTGTCATCTTATTTGGATGAAACAGAATTACAATTTTTATTTTTTTGTTTTTGCCCTCTTATTCCATTTTATCCACATTAGTCGACATCGACGACATGTACGACTGTAGCCGTGGTGGTTAGAGTGCAGCGCCAGAAGAGAGAGCATTATAATTTAATGTGCTGGAGGCCCAAAGTTCGAGCCCCAGGAAAGGTCTGATCAATTTTTTATAATTTAATTTTTGTTTCGTCAGAAACGCTTTAATTAGATCAAAGTTAACTGCAATGAATATTTTTGGTAAATATTTTTTAATTTTTCTTTTTTTCAAGACGACGGAGCTGGGGCTTGAGTTCGAAGCTCTTGTCTTAGTAAGCCAAAACACTTACCACTAGATCACGGCGAATACATATATACATACATACATATATACATACATACATATATACATACATACATATATACACTGCGCTAATGTAAAAAAAATATTGTTTTTTTGTTTATGCTTTATTTTGTAGGGCGTTATTGTAAACAAACCAAAACAGTTGATTTTTACTTTTGGAGTTGTCATTTCTTTCATCATCGTGTCTTAAGGTAGAAAGGTAGAAGTACATAACATGCCTTGCGCTAATTGTGTGTTTCACACGTTTGTCGAAAAAAGTTTCAAAGGAATTTTCATAAAACAAATGATTGACTAAATTGGCAACGCATCTAACGTATAGAAGTTGAAATAATTGTAACATTTAGATGCGCTAACAGTTTAACAGATGCCTTATAGCTAGGTGTAGCTAATTAGGGAAACGACGTTAACAAGTCAGCTTGAAGCAAATAGTATGAAAGGTTGTATGATATTTTTAAAATTTTGCCTATTTTAGTTAATTTAGTACTTGAAAACAACTGCATATTGTGTCAAATAAATTATAATTTACATAAATAACAAATTTTATAAAAAAAATGTATTTTATTTAAAAAAATATCAATATTTTGTTACAGGCTTTCTAAGTTTCGACAAAGAGATCATCGAAATTCCTTATTTTTACCAAGCCTAATTTTGTTGTTATAACTTGCTATAAGTTCTCAATCAGGTGGAGCTCAGAACTGCATGAAGGCCAGTCCAGAGCAGTAACCGCATTGTTTATAAACAGTTATTTGATGTGATGAACCGTATGCTTCGGATCGTTCTCTTGTTGAAATATCCATATTACTAGTATATTTTCGTCAGCATATGTCATCATTGTATTGCGTAGGATTCTTGCGTACTGAATCTTATCCATATTTCTCTCAATTTTGTGAAGCGGTCCAACACCACGTCATGACATAGCGGTACTTTTTTGGGAACTCTAGCCTCTTCTTTCGGTTACGCACAGACAATAATGGTTTCTTTCAAGAAATTCTTCCAAAGAGTCCAGCTTCTCGCAATCTACGTTTTACTGTGCCTGCAGATGGTTTTGACTCATTATCGTCACAGACAGCAGTACTAATCTCATTTGTTGATTTATGGGGATTTTTTTTTTTGACTCGCACACAATCAGAGTATCTTCATTCGGCTTCTTTGTTTATGGGTCACCTTTTCTGTACTTGAATGTTTCTTGAAATATTGCACAGCTTGGAAAATTATTGTTTAGAAACTTTTAAGGCTGTTGCGAATTCCCGTTAAGTGCTTCCATCCTGATGCATTTGAACAACAATCTTTTGAGTAATGACATCACAGGATTTGTCCTTACCCATGTTCACCAAGTGTTAAGACCTTTTAAAATGCTGGAAAACACTCCTTGTAATCACAATTAATTGAATCCAACTTTTCATACTTTTCTGAATTTGAAAATATTTAAAAATCAGTCACTGTCCTTAATTTGGTGTACGATCAATTTAATTTCAAAAATTATAAAAAACACAACAAAGAAAAAATTAACGGCAAACATAGTGTTTCCATCAACAATTTTAATTGAGCTTAGTTTGATTAACTAAACAGTGTCACATTTTCACGGTTTATTTGATAAGTATTGCCTTTTACATAACGTTTTAAATACTAAATACTTCTGTGCTTAATTAGCTGCAGCACGCAACTGTACATTGTAATCTGTGGCTCGATTTAGTAACATATTTTTACGATATTCGCATTGTTTTCAACAGTAAACAGAATTGTTCATATTGCTTATTCATTATCTTTTGTTTACGATAATTTCAATAGCTATTGTCGTAAACTAGCGGGAAAAATTTGTATGCTGTTTATTCAGTTTGAAAATCCTAAATTTTTTATTTTGAAATTTTGTAGAGATATGTCTACGCTACTAACTAGTTTGTTTGAGAACCATTTTTGTGCGCTTTTATTCCCAAAGAAACTAAAGGTTTTTAACTTTGCCTACTTTCTATCCATTTTAATTACCAAAAACTGATGATTTTATACGGAGTTGCCCAATTATTGTAATTTAAACATAAAGAAAACTAGAGCTGTCCGCTGTCGGTATAGTGTACATAAGGTGCTTTTACACTATTCTATAAGTCTTAAGATTTTCATTGGATTTTGTCGAAACAAAATCTAATGGTTTTAGGTCTGGGGGTCAATTCTAAATTTATAAAAAAATGAAATGATAAAAAAATCTATCATATGCACTTCACATCAAATTATTAGTTCGCTTCTTCATTTATAGCGATTCTTATTCAACTTATGAAAAATCAATTCGTAATGAAAACTGTCTGTCACTTTTGTTCCATTCTCTTCGTTTCTTGATTATTTACAACGTATATTTACAATAAAATAAACAAAAAATGTGTATATATTTTACATAACTTTGAAAATATTATGTAAAAAATATATCTCTATATAATTTATTAGGCATAGAAGAAGAACGAAATTGCTAAAATATTTTTATTTTTGTTCTCCTTGTTTGTGTTTTTTTAGTGCTGCATATTATACCATCTTATAAAAACGACTAAACGCTTTTTTATAGTAAATCAATAAATGCTTAAGAACTTTTGCTAAAATTAATTCTTTTACTTGGAATTAATAAATTTGAAAACAATTTAGTTAAATATGTGAATATGTCAAATGAAATACTTAAAAAGGAGGTTTTATTAAATAATTTATGTATTTATAACCAATGCAATATTGTTTAAACTTTAAAGTGTATAATACTGGTTAGATATCATCGACTATTTGTTAACAAAAAAAATTCATCGTATGAAAAAAATTTGACAGATAGTTTTCATAAAACTGGAAATTAGAATCGCTTTTTTATGATTGTCAAATGTATAATTTATACGTCAAATGTATTTATTACATTTTGCTTTTACACTATCACATATCAAATAAAATGGAAACAACAGCTGTTTGTGTTTTTCTCTTTCTCCATCGATGGACATATTGATACAGCAATATTTGTTTGATTAATATTTCATAATATAACCCGGGGTCTACACCTGATATCAACTTTGATATGATATGAAAGAAAACGTCGGCAGAGAAAATAAAATGCCATTTTAATATTTCTCTTCATATCTAACAACAGGAACACGTTGATGTTGAAATATTATAATATTTCATTTTTTTTGTACAGCAATGAAAGAAAGAACATGTCGGTGTATTTTATTAGTGGAAATTTGTTTAAAAATAAAGGGAAAATTTTATAAAAATTAAATAATTTTGTGTATAATTATTATTAATTAATATATTTTTCTTATTTTTTTATTATTTTATTGCTTTTTTCTTGAATTTAAAAAATTCAATTTCAGTTTTTTTTGTTTTGTTTCTCTATATTAGCTGTTTTTGACAGTTCATATCATGATATTGTTTTCATAATATATATTATGATATCGATATCATAATAGATATTATGATAGCTGATTCGCAGTCTACACGTAACAAAATTATATCGGCTATCGAATTTGACGTACGCAGATATAAAAATATTTCGTTTCATATCTCGTGGAGACCCCGGGTAAAGCTACGGTCACATTGGGTAAATATTTGAGGAAAAAACGTAACCACTATTTTATGAAAATATTTATTTTTTAATTTTTCATTTCTTAAAGTTTAATTAATTATATATCAAAATATTTTTTCTTAATAATATCGTTTTTACACAATTTTTGAAGAAATGTTTACATAAAAAGGAATATTTGCATAATATATTTAAAAAAAATAGTGGTTACGTTTTTTTCGTCAAATATTTGCCTAATGTGACCGTAGCTTAAGCCATATTTAATTATTTTTTACAACAAATATTTGTAATTTATTTTATGTTAAAGGGAAAGAACTTGAAACCATATTTTGTATTTTAATAGATATTTAATAAAAAAAGGAATAAGCAGAATTATGGTGAATAATTTCTAGTTTTCCAACCATGATTTTTTTTTATATTTTGATAAAAAAGCAACTCTGATAAAATGAAAAATCTAATGGTTTAGAAAAATTTCTAAAAATGATGAGAGCCATACGACTGCCAAATTATTATCCGTATTTTTTGAGAATTCATTACATATTGTTTTCACACTATTATACTTTTTCATGTTATTTGAATTTTTGACGTGTCGTTATACTCAAAGGGATAGTGTAAAACAGCGACCGGCACACTTATACTAACGCATTTGCAGTTGCATTAGTAATTTGAGAGTCTTTTTTTTATACGACACTGCAAGAAAAAATTACACTTTTTTTACCTAAATCATTACGTATACTGGAAAGAATGTTTTATATCTTAAGTTTTGTATATGTTTTATATATACAATATATAATATATATACATAATTTGGTATTCTATAAGAGTATTAAGACGACGTTGCCTGTTTATCGATAATGTTAATAAAATACAGCACACATCTCTAATGTTTGAGACAGCTTTTTTATTTTTTTTTTAATTGTTTGGTAAAAAAAAATAGTTTCGTGAAAAATATATATAAAAAAAAAAAAATAAAATCCAGTGAAGAAGAAATTAAAACCAATTTTGTTGTGGAAAAAAGACTGCAGAAGTCGTACATTTTTTACTTGCCCAATGAGAAGTAAATTTAAAATCATCATGTTCAAAGTTTTTTTTTATTAATTTCATTACATTTTTTAAGATTTCAAAGTTATTTCACGGTAAATAAGGCATTATTTAAATATGTGTAACTCTATAAACGTACTTTCCAAACATCATAAAATTGGCAGCGACATTACGATTCTAGGCCAGGGGTTGGAAACGATTATAACCTGGGACTTTCACAGCCAATGGTGGCGAAGGTTTTGGCCGAAACACTGGACGCCATAGAGATAGCTCGTCCACAGTGGATAAAATTTTGCATGACAAAAGCTGAAAACAAGGAGTTAAATTTTATTTTTTCGAATAAAAAAAAACAGGAACAGAACCGCACATTAACTGAACTTTTTTAATTTAAATGTATTTTTCAACTACTCTTTTTCTTATATTTTATTTATTTATTTATTTAATAAACTAAATTTAACAGCTTAGAATATAAAGTAACACAGTTAACATGTGTAGGTATGTATCTATTTTTTAAAACAAAGAACAACACAAGGCAACACCAAAAATGACGACGACAAAATCTTTGGCAATTAAAGACAATAACGACGTCAACTTTGCTTACAGAATACCAAAAATATGTTAACAGTGATCGATAAGTGGCAATATTGCCAACTAGAATACCGATCTGCAATAATATACAAAAAACGGCATTGCCTTCTATCGACGACGCCAAATAGAATAAGGGTGAATATGTGTGACCAGCGGCAAAATCCTAAAACATTTTTTTTCTGATATATAGCTGGGAACGCCCCTTTACACCACCATATTGTGTTGCGGGTTAGCCTGCTTTCCGAATTTGTATGTGTGTTTTTTTTTGGCATTGTTGATGTCTCATCTTTCAGTGATGAATTCAATAGATTACCTGTAAGATTAATTAAATTATGAAAAGAAATTTGATAGAATAAAATTTTTTAATACATACCGGCAAATGTCAGACACAGAATACAATGTCAAAGAAACAAGAAAATAAAATAGACAATCACATCAGTTGAATATGAGTAGCAATGAAATACGTAAGAGTAAAGAGGATGGATATTTATTATATTAGTGTTTTTGATCTTTTTTTTTTTTGTTCAAATGAGTGTAAAGTTGTCATTCACCCTATTGATAATTAGAAACAGTATTGGGGACATGAACCTAAGCGATGGTTATACTTATTTGTGGTATATTTATTTAGATAAAGTTTTAGAGTCATGGGATGTTCAAAATATTAAGGATACGGATATGAAAATTTAGGTGCTGGACTAGGATATATAAAGGAGTATAATGCTCAGATAAGACGGTCAGGGTAATGAAACAAAGGTGAAAATATGGAAAAAGAAAAGGAAAAGTTATGGGAAGAGGAAGACAACGAAAGGGGAGAACGAATATTATTTTTTGTTTACTAGCGACGAAAGGGACGGCTGTGTAGCGGCAAGGAAAATACATTATATAAAAGGATGCCGTTACACTTATGTATATACAAGAACGAACTTTGGATATGAAAAAGAAAACCCTTTTCACAAAATAATTGTGTTGAGTCTCCTGGTAAAACAAACAGATCGGAAAGTTATTCTGAAAAAAAAAGAAGATAACTTATAGCTGGCAAAAATTTTTTGTGTGTCTTATAAGAATAGAAAAATTAACTATTGTCAAAAAAAAAAAAAAAGGAAAAAGAAAAAGAACGAAGTGGTCTTCTGAAAAGTGGAAGTAACTAAAGTGAAGTGAAAAAGGGAAGTTTGGAAATTTGGGCATACAGTGGAGAAGATAGATAATATATAGATATTTTTTTTTTGTGTGTGAAGAAAAGTTCTACGTAAGTTAAAAGTGATGCGTGTTTTTGTTGTTATGAAAACTTATAGATAAATTTTCTTTTGTGCAGCTGGGAAGCCTTTTTCCTCTAGTGCCCGAAAGTTGGACGGAGGCAAAATACCCAGGTAGGCCATTATAATATATTGATAGAAAGAAAAAAAAGAAAGAAGAATTTTCCCGGGAGAAAAAAACGAAGAAAAAGGAAAATAATATAATATACATCCAATCAGAATCGAAGGCAGAAAAGAAAATTTTGATATAAAAATAATTTCCTTCAATTTTAACTTTGTAGCCTTGTAGTTTTGTTAATAATTTTTGTAAATTGTTTTGTGAACTGTATTTTGTTTTAAGATCCAAAAGAAGAGAAAAGAAAAATTTATTTGCTTGTACAAATATTTTTAAGTTAAATTTTAAGTTTAGTATATTAGGGTAAAGAAAGAGAATAGTGGATAAATTATATATCTATCAAATAATTAAGTTTTTTTTAGGCTAAAAACAAGGTCGAGAAAAAAGAAAAAAAGTGTTTGATTAGCGTAAAACTTAGGACCACATCTGTGTGTTAATAGAAATTATTAAGACTGCCTATTAAGCAGATAAACTAACCTTAGGGAGCTCCTTCAGGCTAGGGACAAGTTAGGATATAAATAAAAGAGAAAGTTCAAGTAAAACAGATTTGGTGTTAACAATTACGTCATAATTGTCTAATTACTAAATTAGTTAAAGCTTTCGTGGACAGTTGTTTTTAGCCACCACTGTTTCAAATTTAGTATATAAAAAAAATATATTTTGTTATAGAAAAATTTAATTAATTATAAATTGTTACTTTTCTTTTTTTTGTTTTTGTTAATTTTAAATAAATATTAATAAATATGTATTAAATGTGAACAAAAGGCAAGAAATATGAAGGCTTAAATTATTAGATTATGGCAATGGTAGAGCGGTAAAGAAGTAAGGAGTCTGTCGAGTGGAAAATTGGTCATGGAGATAGATGAATATTAGGATATGTATCCCATGATATGGTTGGGAGGGCTACACGGAGACCAACATCTGTCTTCCAGAATATAAACCAATATGTGTCTGTGCTGTAAATTATTTGGTGTTTCTTTTTGTTACCTTTAAATTTTTGTTTGTTTGTGTTACTGTACGGTGATGAGTGGGTTGGAACCTCCCTGAGTTGTTTTGAGCAGTCGGAAACCTCATCACGTGACCACGAGGTATGTAACCATGACAAAAAATGGCGCCCAAACAAATGTGATGGAAAGTGCATGTATGACGACCTACACATGCGGCAATAGCCCACTAGTTTGAGAAAATAGCCCATTGCATGACCTCTTCGGATTTTATTATTTTGTAGCCTCTGAAATAAAGGAAGCGAAAGAAAAGTGTTCAGAGTAGTACAAGGTAACGGATTTTGAGCGGTTGTGTAGATTCTTTTTGTAACGGATATACTTGCGGTAGCCTAACCGTTATGTACTTGAAGAGTTAGCTGTACAGTAAGAGTTCCGGTTTGTGTTTTTTGGATAAATTTTTTTGTAGATAAGTGCATAAATGAAAATGATGGTGAATACGGCGAAATTCCAATAGCCTCTTGTATACATTGAAGCAAGGATAGTTGTATTGGGATGATGACGTGGTAATCTCATTTGGTGGTGTGATATAACAAATGATGTATAACGTCACCAACCATTTTACAGATAGAATTTGATTTCACAATACACATTGGTTTTTTCTATAAAGAAAAATCCGCTACGACCCCCTGATCCGTCTGCCATTGCCAATCTGTGAATAGAAATATTTTATTAAATTAAATTACATATTAACAGGAAGTCTTTTGTCGACTAATTAAATTAAAGTGGTTAGTCTAACATTTTTTTTAGCAATATCTTTGTTTGTATTAAAAGTAAAAGTAGTAATTTAATTCATTTATTGGATAGTTTTTTTTTGGTGTCGTTTTAATAATTTTCTTTTCATATTTATATACACATATATTGCTTATTATTTTTTTTTTACATATTTATTTATTTGATTATTTTAGAGTGTAATTATTTCTTTTTTGTTTTACATATTTTTTTATTATTATATTTTTTCCCCATACATATATATTTTTTATTTTCTATCATACATTTTATCGTAGTTATATTTATGTTTTATTGATTTTATTTTGTTTGTTTGGAAATCTTTTTTATTATCGTTTTTTTTTTTGTACAAGTGCGAATTGTGCTTGGAAAGTTTTTTTAATTTTTATTTATTTTTTTTTGTCTCCAATTGATTTTATTATCGGTCTATAAGAAGAGTTTGTTTTGAGTAAGTGGTTTTGAAGGGCGAGTTGGTTCTATTTTAGATTTAAAAAAAACTGGTTGTAGGGTAGCATGAATATTGAAACCCGTGCAGGCACCCAGAATAGGAAAAGAAATAGACAGGACAATTTAAACCAATCAATACCAACAGTTTTACCGAAAGTAAGGAGATTGGAAGGTGCAAAGAGAAAAATGCCTGATCCAAAGCAATCAAATAGTGCCCAGTTCATTGACCTTTCTCATACCATTAACCAGGTATCTAATCCGATTAATGCAGAAAGTAATCAGAATATTCCGATAGAAGATGAAATAACACCAGATGTCAGAACAGTAGTACCAGAAGAAGTGACATCGATACCAAGATCTTGGGAGGACAAAATTAAAGATATGGTTCTATCAGAAATGTCTGAGGTAAAAAGAAATATTGAACAACTTACCAAGTGTGTTTCAAACTTGGCGAGACTGTCGACAACAGGAAACACGACTATAGTTCCGAACTTTAATAGTAATAATCCCAGCATTTCAACAAGCAGCTCATCTCAAACAGGTACTAGCAACAATGCCCGATTGATACCTCAGGATGATCTGAATAATAATACAGAAAATATAAGTGTTATGTTAGGATTGCAAAATGAAAATGTACCAAGGCAATACCTACCAAATTCAGATTTGTCTAAGATACGCATAGATAAATTAGGCATTAGTTTTGATGGTAATCCAGCGCATATTAGCATTGATGATTTTGTATTTCGGCTAGAGCATCTACAGCGTCACTACCAAATACCATGGAATGAAATATTACGAGATTTTCATTTGCTCATGACCGGTTCTGCAAGGGAGTGGTATTGGCTATATATTAAGACCCATGGTGTAATCAACTGGCCAGGATTACGGCACGCTCTGCTCGCACAATACCAGACCATACGTTCTAACTTTGAGATAATGAGGGACCTCGTTGAAAGAAGACAGCAACCTGGTGAAACGGTAGACAACTACTGCCATGTGATGAGCTAGATTAGGTCACGTCTAATTCAACCAATACCTGACTACGATTTAATAAAAATTATAAAAAGAAACATCAAAGAGAGTATTGGCCGTATAGTCTATCCGATAGCTGTGTCAAGAGCAATTAAGGGTGGAGTGCAAAGAGGCCAAAAAAAATTTTCCAAGGCGAGAAATTAGAAATTTACAACCTGCTATGAGACAAAATAAATTTGTTAATGAAATAAACCATGATGAGGATGATAATAATTATAATGAACATAATGACGAAGAAAATACAGAGTGTTCTCAACAAGCTAAAAATTATGAGGAGCTATGCGCAATGAGAGTAAACCGGCAACAACATAAACAGACTTTAGTTTGCTGGAATTGCAAACAGCCTGGACACGTTTATATGGACTGTACGTCCTTAGAAAGGTCTATTTTCTGTTATAAATGTGGTCGACCAAATGTCATTACACCCAGATGTCCAAATTGTCAATCGGGAAACCAGTCCCGGAGCTTGGTATCGAAAGGGGACCCAAGCTCGTCAATAAATCAGCCCCCGAAAAAGAATTAGAAAATTATAATAACAATGAAATAAGCCGAACAGAAAATTATGCAGATAGGATACACTATTTGTCAAAGGCCACCTGGCTCTCTCCTGATCGATCTACCAACAACCAGATCGATCACATTGTGATTGATGGAAGGCATGTATCCAGTATACTAGACGTGCGCACATTTAGAGGTCCAAATGTCGACTCGGACCATTATCTTGTCGCAGCCAAGATGCGACTGCGTATATGCGCGTCGAATACGACACGTTCTAGTGTGCAAGGGAAGCTGGACATCAAAAAGCTGCGATCACAAGAGACAGCCAGGTCGTTTTCCGATCGTCTTTCTAACGAGCTCAATTACATCCCATCCTCTCTCGAAAGTATTGGTGGACAGTGGTCTCACATCGCTCACTCTCTGCGCAGCACTGCCGTAACAGTTCTTGGTTTTGAGCGTCCTCTCCGCAGAAACCAATGGTACGATGAAGAGTGCCGTGAGGCCACTGCTGCAAAGAAAGCTGCCTATAGACGAACATTGCAGTCCACCACTACAAGAGCAACGGTAGAGGTGTACAGAGAAAAGAGGAGGGAAGAGAGACGCCTATTCAGAAAGAAGAAAAGAGAGCAAGAAAGGCGTGATCGTGAGGAAATCGAGATGTGCAGGAGTAGAAATGATGCTCGAAATTTTTATAAAAAGATAAGGCGTCTTACTACTGGTTTTAAGCCCGGAGCAACCTCCTGCAGAGACGAACGTGGTAACCTGGTTACAGATGCACAAGGAACACTAAGATTATGGAGACAGCACTTCTCTAATCTACTGCAGGGCGATGGCGACACAAATTCCGTCTCTAGAGATGCTGTGCCGGACCCAATCAATAACGACGACGTCGAGATCCCGTCCCCCAGCCATGAAGAGGTCAAGGTTGCCATATGGCGACTGAAGAACAACAAAGCAGCTGGACCTGATGGTTTGCCAGCTGAACTCTTCAAGTATGGAGGCGATGAGTTGGTTAGGTGCATGCACCAGCTCATTTGCAGTGTATGGCTGGAGGAAAGTATGTCCAACGATTGGAATCTTAGTGCTCTCTGTCCCATCCTGAAAAAGGGAGACACCACGATATACACCAACTACAGGGGTATAAGCCTCCTCCCTATCGCATATAAGGTTCTTACGAGCGTATTGTGTGAACGACTGAAGCCATTCGCCATCTCACTGATTGGACCTTAAGAGTGCGGCTTCAGGCCAGGTAAGTCCACCATTGACCAGATATTCACACTGCGCCAAATCCTGGAGAAGACCCATGAAAGTCAAGTCGACACACACCATCTTTTTGTCGACTATAAGGCAGCCTTCGATAGCGTTTATGCCGCAATGTCTGAGCTCGGTATTCCTGCTAAGCTGATAAGGCTATGCAGAATGACGCTGAGCAACTCCTGCAGCTCCGTCAAGGTAGGAAGAGACAAGGCGATCCCTTATCCTGCGACCTCTTCAATTTCGTCATGGAGAGTGTTTTGAGAAAGGCGGGTGTACATCGTAATGGCACTATTTTTAATGAAAGTGTCCAGCTCCTTGCGTATGCCGACGACATAGACATCATTGGGCATACCAAGCGAGATGTCACCGCAGCCTTTAATGCTATTGAACGAGAGTCTGCTAAAATGGGTCTGGCGGTAAATGAGAGCAAGACGAAGTACATGTGGCGACGAGTAGGGATGTTGATCGCATCGGCTCCCAGGTTACAGCCGGCAACTATACATGCGATGTGGTCAAGGAGTTCATCTACCTTGGCACCGCCATTACCAGCAAGAATGATGTCAGTCTGGAGATCAAGCGAAGAATTACACTGGCCAACAGGTGCTACTACGGTCTCGGTAGGCAGTTTAGTAACAGAGACCTCTCTCGTGCGACGAAGTTAACACTCTACAAGTCGCTTATTCTTCCGGTGCTTCTCTATGGTGCGGAAGCATGGACGCTGTCTTGTGCCGATACAGCGGTCCTGGCAGTGTTTGAGAGAAAAATTCTGCGCAAGATCTTTGGTCCACTGAAGCAAGGCGATGAGTTTCGCATTAGGACCAACTATGAGCTGTATGAGCTCCTCGGCGACGTAGATGTTGTCCAGCGCATTAACATCCAGCGGCTGCGCTGGCTCGGCCAAGTTGTTCGGATGGAAGAATCTGCTCCAGCGAAAAAAGTTTTCGATGCGAAGGTCACTGGATGTCGGCGTAGAGGACGTCCATGTTTACGTTGGAAAGACCAGGTAGATGGAGCTATGTCATCAATTGGTCTGACCAACTGGAGAAGGCGTGCGCTTAGCAGAGACGCCTGGAGACTAGTGTTGAGGCAGGCCGAAACCCGTTAACGGGTTGTTATGGCCAGCTAAGTAAGTAAGTAAGTAAGTATGTTATCAGTGTTGCTGTTTTGTTTATTTTTATTCAAAATTGGTCATCGTTTCTTGAATGTGTAAATACGTACTTTTATTACATAAATTGTTTTTACTTTTTTAATTTTATGTGTATAAATAAAAATTGTAACAAATTATACTTCAAATAAACATACATACATATTTATATTTAGACTATTATTTTCTAAATTATACTACATGTCATTAGTATAAATTATTATTATTTCAATGGGATGTTATGATATTCCAATTTATACGAAAAATTTTTTATATAATGTATTCCAAAAATAATAAAAAATAGTGTGAAAAATACGATATATTATTTTTTATTATTATATATTATTTAAAAAAAGTTTTAAGTAATTCTATAATCAAAATAATAATGTTTATTGTCACCTTATATTTAGAACAAATGTTCCTGTAGATTTAAAAAAAAAAGTAAAAACAATTTAATAAAAGTACGTATTTCCACATTTAAGAAACAATGGCCAATTTCAGTTAAAAATTAACAAATGGCAATACTGACAATATGCATATAAAAAGAAGCGAAAAAATAAATGTTTAACGAACGACCAAAACAAAGAAAAAACAAATTTAGATTAAACGGCAGAACGACCACGTCAAAGAAAAAATAAATTTAGATTGGACGAATGAACAACCAAAACAAAGAAAAACAAATTTAGATTAAACGACCGAACGAACGAACGACCAAAACAAAAACGAAATTTAGATGGAACGACTGAACGACCAAACGAACGACTGATCCACTTCGTTTAATTGACTGATTCGTTCAATTTAACCCGTTCGTTCGTGACCGACACAGCTCTACTGTTCAGATGAATGGGCACATACTTACATTTGTTACCTACAGGGCGGACTGATTAAAAGTTCACATATGTACATATATGTATATTCATATTTTGCTTGGGAACTGGATGTTAGTTAGCTTATTTTTTTTGTTGTCTGTTTATTTTATTATTCGGAAATTTGAAAATTGTTTTATCTTAAATTTTTTTTATTAAACATGAAGTCTGTGTGTTGTTGATCTTTATTGTTTATGTTGTGACAGTCAAAATGTGGATCGTATTTATGCAAACGTCAAATATGAAATTAGGAAGTGTTTTGTTAATATATGTTACAGGGATCTATTTAATGCAAGTTGCAAATGTTAAGAGAGCAGGATATGCGGGAATTGCTTCTCTACACGATTGCCGAATTTTCAAGGCCAAATTAAATCGTACATTGACCCTGCTATAACATAGTGCAATATAAATATTGTGTTAAAAACCGGTATTTAATTTTCATGTGCATGTTTGTTTTTATTTTTAAAATAAATAGCCGGTTAGAAAAAGATATTTGAAAAAATGTATTTTAATGCAAAAAAGATTATTGTGGAGTCAAGAAGCCCATTAGTGTATAATAAAGTGTTGTGTACTTACTTGAGAAAAAAGTGATAAATAATTATATTGGACACAACAAAAGAAAAATTTAATATAGAAAATTACGGCGAACTAAGAGAAAATTGGTGCAACAGATATAAGGAAAACATAAAGTGGCAACCACCGGGGTGAAATATCGTAACGAATATAAGTGCGGCCAAGTAAGAATTCTTTACTTCCAAAAAAAAGGTAACATATTAATAATTATTTTAATAGTTCAACACATAGTTGGGTGGCAATTGTCTGCACTAAGTAGCCGAGACTTCCTAGTTTGTGTGTGGTAAAATTGAACAAATTAGGTGAAAACGAAAAGGAAGGCGAATTGAATAGAACACCTGTGGAAAATCAGTCCCACAACTGTTGCAGACAAAAATCCAAAATTAAAGAAATCAAAAAGAAGAAATAATTTGTTTTTACTGATAATTAACTGAAAAAAAAAATTATTCAAACTGCGTTATACACATAGAAGAAAAAGGAGAGAATAAAAAAAATTAAGATAAGAAAAAGGAAAATTTCTTTTTGTTTATAGAAAAATAGTAGATTACTTTTAGATATAGTTTAGGATAAGTATATCAGAATAAATAGATAATTAAAATAGAAAAAGAAAGGAAAAAATTAGATTAAGTATAGTTGTATATATGATTAAGAATTTTAATTAAATTCAGTAAATTTATAATTTTTGTAAGAGATCTTGGATCGACATAATTTTAATTATTGTAGCCGAAAAGTAAAATTAGTAAAGAGGAGAACTATAGACTACCTCAGGGAGCTCTCTTAGGAAAGCAAAAATAATAAGAATTCAACTTTTTTTTATTATTTTGAGGAAAGAAAGATTTTCAAGTTTTTAATTTTTGTTAAGTGTAGTATATATATATATATATATATATATATATATATATATATATATATATATGTAAGTTTAGGATAATTTTATTAAATTCAAATTTATTAGTTCACAAATTCAGTATATGTATATTTAAAATTATTAAAAGAATTTATAAAGCAAAAGAAAATTTTATTAGTTTTTGAGTAATAAAATAGAAAAAGGAAAAAACAACTTTAACGACTGAACAACTTGACTTATACCACTTGAATTACAACTTTCTCGCACGACTGTTTCTTAACAACTGACTATGTCTTTTTGATCTTTACACTCGGCCATCCTGAATATCATCTGACCCGGATGATAACTCAACATCAGAAACAGAATTTTGCCACCACTTCATATTATCTGCACTTGTAGACGTGTACCGTGGACCATCGAAATTACCATCCTTCTCGACATCATAGCGATCATTTCGTTTGACTTTGACTACTTTATATGGCTCCAAAAATTCACTAGTTAATTTTTTACCCGCTACAAACTGGGTTCTTTTAATGGCCACTAAATCGCCCACGGAATAAACTGATGACTGTTTACGGTTTTTATCATAATTGTATTTGTAGATTTTCTGCGCCTCGATAATTTGTTTTTTAACTGCGTTTCTCAGCTGCTGTCTTTCATCGTTGTACTTTTCAACAAGCTCTTCTTGAAGCATATTAAGTATTCTACTGCACATATCGGTTTTCATTTTAATTCCGAACATGATCTCAAATGGTGTACGTTTAGTGGAACTGTGTACACAGGAATTTAAAGGTTTTTGGACTTGTCCTACAAACTTATACCACTTCGTGGTATCTTCGGATGACAGTTTTGATATTATAGACAAAATCGTGCGGTTCACTCGTTCAATTTGTCCATTTCCACGGGGCACACCAGTCGTTGTAAGTATATGCTCGACACAATTCTCTTTACACCAATCCTCAAACAACTGAGATGTAAAAGCTGGACCTTTATCAGATATAATTCTAGATGGACTTCCAAATGTCTGAGACCACACATTCAGATTTCTAATAACTTCTTCTGCACCAGTAGACTTTGTGGGAAATAACCATACGAACTTTGAGAATCCATCAACCATTGCTAAGATATGTTTATATTGTTTACAGGTAGCATCCATTGGCCCAAGATGATCCATATGGAGAGTATGTAACGGTGTGTCACCTTTATCAATACAATTAAGAACGCCTTCTTTTTTGCCGGTCTTCTTATTGTGTATGATACACTTCACGCAATTACTTACAATCTGCAATACTTTCTTTTCTAAATGAGCGATATAAAATTGCTGTTGCACAGTGTGCATCGTCTTTTGTACTGAAAAATGCCCATTTTCATGTGCGTTTTTTTATGATTTCTGTCTCCATTGACTTGGGTACCACTAATAGATCATTACCATTTACATTCTTGTAAACAAGACCACCTTTAATCTTAAAATTCTCATACGTTCCGGATTGCAAACAAGTTGTTACTGCTTTAATGCACTCATCTTCGCATTGTGCTTTTCGTAGTCTTGGTGTAATATTAGAAGAGATTGTCATAATATCAATAGGGTATCTGCTTAAAGAGTCGACGTGACGCATTCGGTTCGCAGAGCGATGTTCTACAGTGTAACTAAAATCTTGCAAAAATAATATCCATTGCGCTACATCTCGTGGTACATCTCTTTTCGACATTGTTTGTTTAAATGCTGCGCAATCAGTAACAAGTTTGAAGTTAATACCGAGTAAGTAATGTCGAAATTTCTTACACGATAAATAAGCTGCTTTTACTTCGAGAATATAGCTATGCAAACGGTTTTCTTGAGGTGAACATTTCTTGCTCCAAAACATTACTGGATGGAAGTCATTTCCGAATTTCTGAAGTAATGCTGCACCAAAACCCTCCTTCGATGCATCCGTATGCAGTTCGGTCTCGGCATTTCGATCATAAATTTGTAAAACAGGCTCTTTTGTAAGCATAATTTTTAGGTGACGAATTGCATTGAGTTGCTCTACGTTTATTTTGAAAGTAACATCTTTTTTAAGTAAGTCTGTAAGCGGCTTGGCTATTTGTGCATAGCCTCGGACAAATTTTCTGAAATAGCCCGTTAGTCCCAGTCCTTTACATTTTTTGGAATCGGGAATCTTTCGACAGCTTTTGTTTTTTGTTTTCCTGGCCATATTTTGCCGTCCTCTACAGTATGTCCTAAGAAGTCAATTTTGGTCTTCATGAAGGAACATTTAGTCCATTTAACGTTGAGACAAAATTTTTTAGCTCTTTCAAGAACTATCTCGAATTTTTTTAAACAATTTTCGGCAGAATCGGCGTAAATAACAAAATCATCGATATATAACTCCATAATATTATTATTAATAAGGTCTTGAAAGATATGGTTAACATACCTCATGAAATTTGCAGGGGAGTTACAAAAGCCGAAAGGAGCCTTATTAAATTCAAACAAACCTTGTCTGGTAATAAATGCAGTGTACTTTCTACTGGATTCTTCGACAGGAACATGTAGGAACCCATTTTTTAGGTCCAAAACCATAAAAAACTTCGCCTTCTGTAGTTTCAACAAAACGTCCTCTATAACCGGTACAGGAAAACGATCTTTGAGCACCATTGCATTTAATTGCCGGTAATCGACACATACTCTATATTCTCCGTTTTTCTTCTTAACAACAACAATACGGCTAGCGACATCTGAGCAGGATTTTCGAATAATACCGGTTTGTAACCACTCGGCAACTTGTTTATTTACAGCTTCTTCTTCTTGGATTGGTAGTCGGCTTGGCGAGTGATGAAAAGGCTTAAATCGATCATTTGGAGTAATTCTCATTTCAACAGGGGAGGTTTCACAATTCACTGATGGTTTATATTTATTTAAAAGATTTTCAATAGACTTCTTGTATTTTTCGTCAACGTCCAGTTTGACTTCATTCACGTTATACATATTTAATTCGCTACAGTAAGCACCATCGTTATTATTGTCATCATATTTGAAAACATATCCTTTTTTATTTGAATGAAAAACAAACTTTTCAATAAAATCATGACCTAAAATTGCATCAAACTTTATAGACTTATTCGGTAAAACCATAAAATCGTGTTTTGTAGCTACATCATCAACAGTTACATCACATGTAATATAACCAATTGGCTCAGTTCTCATGTTACCAAGTCCAAATAAAATTGCTCGGCTGTCTTTTAATTTACAGTCATTTAATTTGCTTTTGTAAATGGCGTATTTTATAATCGAGACATCTGAACCCGTATCAATTAAACAGTCAATTTTTTTATTATTTAGCTTAATTACTTTAAGGCGTTTGTCATTAATAATCGTATTAACGTTTTTTTCCGGTAAATTATTTATATTACGCATTTCACAGTTTTTAGCTATATGTCCATACCGATTGCATTTAAAACATTTAGGTTCAGTTTGACACTCACTTCTTTTATGATCTTTTGATCCACAGTTAAAACAAAGTTCATGTGTATATCGGTCTCTTGTTTCATTAGTATGTTTTTTATAGTTGTAATGTGTCTGTTTTTGAAAGTGTTCTTTTGCATCGCGATTTTCATTTATTAATTCATAAATTTCATACTTCTCCCGAAGCTCTTTAAAAGAAGTTGAATTATATAATTGAAACTTTACATCACTTCTCATTTTTAATCCATCAACAATGTACCGAATCACTGAAACTTCTTCTATATTACCGAGAGCTGCTATTTTGCGAATTTGTAAAACGTATTCGTGAAACGATTCCTTGTCACTTTTCTTTCTACTTGAAAGCATTTTATGTAACTCGTTAGTGCTTAAAGTTTTATCGAATTCACTTATCAAACTGTCTTTTAATAATTTATAGTCACTAATACTAACAGTTTCTAAGAATAATTTTGCTGTACCGACCATTTTATTTCGTGCTTGCACATATTTTTGTTGTTCACTTAAACCATAAGCTGCTGCATTTAATTCAAAATTATTCAACCACTGTCTCACTGGGATGTTTTCACCATCGAAGTCCGCCAAAATCTTTGAAAAATTATCCACTGTTATATTCGATTTATTGTTATGTTCTTCTTCTTTTTTCATTTTCATTGTCAATAGTTTAACTAAATCATCTAAACTTTGATTTTGATCGGTCGACATTTTTGAATTTTCAGTAATTTGATTTATTTTTTGAAAACTTTTATTTAAATTTGCACTAATTGGTTCAGATGTTAATTTATTTTTCCCGATTGCACTTTGTTTATTTTCATTCTCTGTTTGTTTGTTTTTGTTTTCAAATTCACTACCTACAGATTCTATATTTTGGTTTTCGCTATATATGTTTTCAACCTCTATTTCAACTTTGTTTTTCTCAGTATGTTTATTTGCTATTTTATTTTCCACTTCTATTTCGCTATTTCTATTATCAACTTCTACTTTTTGAGTTATATTTTTCTCTTCACATTTTTGTTTGATAAGTTTTATTTTTGCATTTTCTTTACTTGATGATGTTGTAATATCTGCTGCTTCGCTGCTCAACGGAGACACTTTGTTTGCAGCTTGTGCTCTTGTTTTATATGTATTTAACGTATTTTTTGTTTTTGCTGATCCGTTAGCGTTTTCCATTTGCCTGTTTCAACTATAAAATAATGCACAGGCAACGGTGCCAATATGTTCTAGAGTTTTATATGAAACTTTGTTTTTGTTTTAACTGTTGTGTCATTTTTTTTTTCTTTTTTTTTACAAAATAAAAATTTTAAAATCGTTTGACATGTACAGTTAGTTCGGCTTTAATTTAATCGAGTCGGTTGAGCCCCCATTTGTAAGTTTAGGATAATTTTATTAAATTCAAATTTATTAGTTCACAAATTCAGTATATGTATATTTAAAATTATTAAAAGAATTTATAAAGCAAAAGAAAATTTTATTAGTTTTTGAGTAATAAAATAGAAAAAGGAAAAAACAACTTTAACGACTGAACAACTTTACTTATACCACTTGAATTACAACTTTCTCGCATGACTGTTTCTTAACAACTGACTATGTCTTATTATATATTATATATATATTATTGTTTCAAATCATTTTTTTATCATATATGTATGTTAAAATTATAAGATTAGTTTTTTTATCATTCAAATATTTTTTTGTTCGTTATTATTTAAATTTTTATTATTAATTTTATTAAATTGCTCAGTGAATTTTTAATTCATTTTAAACCGGCTTAATTAATGTGTTTATTGTAATGTCATTGTTATATAAAACTTTTATCTACCAAAAATAAATTATGTATATATGTATATGTACATATATGTTTGAAAATAACTAAAAATATGTTTGTGTAAATATTCTGTAAAGGATTGCAAACATCTTATGGGAAGTAGCAGGATAGTTACGTGATGAAATGAACGGATGAGTATGACTGTGTGTAGGGTTCAGTGGTTGCATCAATGGCTGAATAAGGTTGGGTGGGCGACGAAAAACGGGATGAATACATCTGCCCGGTATAAATTCCTCTGTCTCAAATTTTATTGAACTGTGTTTTTTTTTTTTTTAATTCTGTTTATTATTTATCTCTCATGCGTTTCTCATCAACATTGTAATGTATATTCATTTTGAATTATTGAAAGAAAAATTTTTTTTATTGTTGCGTAACGGTGACATGGGTCAAAGAATCACGCCTGGAGAAAGAGCTAGCCCAGATTGGTCACAGCGAGATAAAACGTTCGTAACAATTATTATTGTTTTGTCTTTTTTTTTTTTTGCTCTTTGCTAGATCTATATAAGTATAACCATAATAATTAATTATTTATATTACCATAAAGTATTTATTCATTTATGTTTAAGAAATAATGTTGTGATTAAAGCCTGGTATTGAGTTCAATCAGTGTTGCCGTTTTGGTTATTTTTAACCAAAATTGGTTACTTTTTTCCTCAATGTGTACATGTGGACTTTTTTCTTATTTTGGTTACTTTTTGTCTCAAGGAAATTAATAAAATATTTCGAGAAATAATATTAATAAATATAAATACTATTTAACAAAAATATTTATTTCTTTTAATTTATTATTAGGATATTAGGATTTATGGTTATGTAAAATTAGAATCAATTATAAAAGTAGAAAATAAAGCAGATGTAGAACTGTGATTATTTACTGATTAAAGATACAATATACACACATACATACTACATATGTTAATATGTACAGTTTTGCGATAGAGTAGTATCGGTATAATCGAGTAATAAAAGAAAAATTGCTTAGAAATGTAATACAGCCGAATCTTACAAATTCGAACCATCTAGAGTATAACATGCCATTTCAATGTATTGGACACTTTAAAATTAGAACTACAGATTTTGATTTCTGGATTTCTCGCTCATTAAAGTAAAATATAAAACGGGGGATCACGAAGTTATTTGTGGTGTGTACAAGTCGGTGAAATTTAATACCTGATGTACAAATTTGGGCCCGGTGCTAACTGAAGTTCAAAAGGAAATATTCATACTTGATACTGATTTGTGTTAAAAAGCAATTCAATACCTAATAATTAAAAACCTGTATGAAAATTGTCTATTAAATTATTATGTTTAATTAATTAAAAGCTCACACAACTAGTTTTTATTTAACATTTTATTAAAAAAAAAGTCCAGAAATTCGAATTGCCCGGTGCATAAAGTGGTTTGTTTTGTGAGATTCTATTGTATTCTGATAAAAATGGCCACTTACTAAAAATGTTCAAATGTGATTAAAAACAAAATAGTTTCTAGTTTGTAAGTGCTTATATAGCACATTTGACAGGATTCATATATACTATATACATAAGTACATACAATATGAAATGGTTGTCACCATAACATTTATCAACATTTCTCAATCAGCATATTTTCTTGAGAAGCGTTGTCAGCCATATTTTGGAATGGCTTGTTAATGATAAACTGAACTTCAGTTCAATTCTTAAAAACATTTAAAGACTCGCTACAAAATATATTCCTCTACGATAAATATTTTAATTTAAACTCAAAAATGTGTAACGTGTTGTCTTATTTTTTTAAGTAATTTTTTTTACATATTCTAGAAAAACTAATTGATTTTGGTAAATTTCAATGCAGGAGTTTAACTGAAAATAAGCAAGAATTTTGGATACGAATGATTTTAATATTTTTGGTTACTTTTTGATCAATTTGGTTACTTTTTTGTTGAAATTTGGTTATAAAATATTGAAGGCTGTGGCAACACTGAGTTCAATTTTGTGAAAAAAGTTTGGCTACATTTATTTTTCCATTCGAAAAATTTGACATGCAACATATATCCCTAAAAGCATGCATCACCTTTATACACAACAAATAGCACAGTTCAACAAAATAATTTTTTTTGTTGCTTTTGACAAGAACTAATTAAACTTTCGTTTGGGGCTCAGAATCTACATGTATTTTAATTTTTCAGTTTTTCTTTTTAAGACCTGCACTTTTTATGCAATCTTTAACAGTCCAACTGCTTTGCAGTGAGTTGAAATTATAATGATATATCATGCATTTTATATACAGAAATTGCAAAAGACCACGTATAATAATTCGAATATCCAATATAACTCTAAATAACCCAACACCAAAGCTATGTCAACAGTAAAAACTCTATTATAAAATCCTGCTCATTATAATAAAAAAAAAATTATTGTAGGCTGGTGTACATTTATTTTATTTCGTTCGAAAGAAATGTTGACTATGTTGTTCCGTACATGAATCAAAATGTTGACAGAAACTTGTTGCAGTTAGAAAAAATGTTGATATGTAGATTTCACATGTTTTTCGCAGCAAGAACAGAGTACTACTTTTTAAACATTTTTTCACAAAAATTTCGTACGAAACATTTTTATATGCAATTTGAAAGCTTTTCGTACGAAATGTTGAACTCAGTACCAGGCTATAGTCAACATTTCTTTCGAATGAAATAAAATTAATTTACACCAGCCTACAATAATTTTTTTTTTATTATAATAAGCAGGATTTTATAATAGAGTTTTTACTGTTGATATGGCTTTGGTGTTGGGTTGTTTAGAGTTATATTGGATATTCGAATTATTATAGGTGGTCTTTTGCAATTTCTGTATATAAAATGCATGATATATCATTATAATTTGAACTCACTGCACAGCAGCATTCTCTTTTTATGCCACTTTTTTAAAAAAATCCCCTTTTTGTGCCACTAATTGAAAAATCCCAGCGGTAACGCTGTATGAGAATCACTAACTAAGTCGGGATTAACAATCACAAGCTATATCACTACTTACTATGACCCGTCCTGCAAATTTGATTGCATGTTATATGGTACGAGCAAAAACTATATAATATAAAGATTGTGCACTCAGTACATTGTTTTTTCCATTGCAAAAACCTGCATGGGATTTATCAAAAATCCCATATAAAAGAGAAAATCATTTATAGTCTCTCTGAAAGATAAAAAGGGAGATGAATTTTGCGAAAAAGAAAATAAGCTATAACAAGCAGACGTACACATGCATATTGCACACCCAGTTCGTAAGTGACACAACTCAAAGTTTGTATTTTTCGAGTTTATGTATTAATACGTGTAGTTTTAATTTTTGAGTTGTGCCACTTTAGAATTGGGTGTGCGATATATTTGTATGCATATATGTGTAGTCCACTCATAAGTTCCTTTTGTGTTTTGTTTCTTTTTAATACTTTTTAAACCACATAATATTTGTAGTAAACAAGAAAATGAATTTTATAAAAGTTGATATTTATATAGGGTAAAGAATACGTGTTTTATTGGTATACAAAATAAAAATTAATCGACTCGCACCGAAATGCTGATTTCTTATAAATAACATAAAAATTTTAACAAGCATTTATTATAATATAGAAATTTTTACAAAGAAATAAAGATAAAATGTTTTTACATGTGGACAGGTTATTTAAACTAATTTTTAATGAGTTAAAATTTTGACTTTCTCAGCACTCGATGACTTACGAAGTAATGTTAGCACAAGAAGATTCACCATCTCTAATCTATGTTTATAGCATACGTCATTCTCCTCATACCAAAAGGAATATGTTGTATTTTTGGTGCATTGTATGCACTGTTTGACAATAGTTTTCTTAATACTTCGTATGCTTTTGTCATCTGTGAATATTTTTTCAAATACTTTTATTTGTATCTTGCATATTTCAAAAAACAAATCGGATGGTCTACACAAGCTTACAAAATCTGATTCTTCATTGTAATTTTTCGCATAAATATAGGTACATTTCGGAGGGGTATGTTAATATTAGGGTGGGTTTAATTATATCCAATCGACATTTTTAGCAAGATATTCGTTGCGCTATGTACCCAGCGCAATAACGGCTTGACGTTAATTCAATTGGTCTAGTAACGGAATTAAAACTATTGCTGTTTTCGTCAAAATATTCTTCATTACCTTCATAGATATCAAGAGCGTTCTCTGCGGAGGTTTGATGACATCCGGATATGCTGGCATCTTTTGAAAGACCCTCTAAAATTGTTTGAAAATTTATAGGAAACATAACTTCATCATCTTTTTTACAATTAGATAAGGTATTAAACTGAGTTATTTTTTAAGATAACAGCTTGGCCATGGTAATGTTCAATTCATGAACTGAAGGGTTTTTACAGTGTCCACCTTTTGCGCGAAGATTCGAAAATGGGTTCTCTAATGGATCTTGATTAAAGTGACTGGTTAAAATAAAAAGCATGTCATCTTCTTGAAACATTTCTTCTGATAGAGACATTATACCCCTGGTGGTTTGAATAAGTCCATTAATGGAAAAAATTTTGCTGCCCAAATACAAAACTTGGCTTAAGTATGTAGCTTAATAAATCCTACCTATTAAATAAATCTATAACATCTATAACCTAAATCTATAACATCTGCAGAGTTATTATATGTAAAATTACGCCGGATAGATACTTCATCAAAAATTAGGATACATTGTTTTCTGCATGCTGCATTTTACGAACTGCTGCTTTCAGTGCATTATATATGCATAAATTATTCCCAGGCTGCAAATTCTTTATATCGCTCCATCTGCTTAGGGAAGAAAGGGTTAGAAGGTTCAGTTTTAAAGTATTTCTTAAAAATAAATACGTAGAGTGAGATCTATAATAAATACTTTCAGACAAGTTTCTCTCCTGATCTTCCCATCGAGCATTTGATTTTCTGTTTTGCTTTATGAGCATTTTATTTATTTATTTATTTACTTATTAATTCCCATTTTTTGTACAACAAGATTAAATCTTATAATTAAAGTACAAAAATTTTTTTATCCAATCGTATAAAAAATTAAAAATATAATATTAAAGACAATATCAACTAAAAAGAAATCTAAAGTAACAAAATATTAAAACTTACACATAATTTAATTATAATAAGAAGAATAAATATTAAAATTACACTTACAATCATTTAAAATGATTAAATAGAAAACATTTAAACGTTTTACAAAGCGTTTTTTCATGTAGGTTATTATGCAACTCATCAATTTCGCTTTCAATGGACTTCTTTAATTGTAACTTTTTTTCCATTACCGTAACTCTTTTCTTCAAAGACTAATTTTTTTACCTTAAATCACGAATAGTTAGCATTTTTGTATTATATATTATTATATTGTATTGTATATTATTATATTGCAGTATTATTTTCGGTAAAGTGCTTCATTTTTTACATTTTTTTCTCAATTTGTACATAAAAGTGAAGGCGATTTTGATCCTCTACGGGATTGTGGCGGGGATCTGAAAAGTTGCAAATCATTTTCAGAATAGACTTCGATTCCTTCTACACTCATGTCCTCGTTATTTTTAGTTAAGTATAAACTTGGCACGGCACCTCGCCTCAAAAATTTCTTCCCAATAAGCTCTAATGAGAAGTGCTTATCACACAAAAACAATAAAGAAGAATTTGCAATAAATTGCACGTCAATGTTGCATTTTTTTGCCCACTTTTTAAACAACGGTGAGTCCATATTTGGAAAACGCTTTACGTTAGGAGAACTTCTTTTAGATCTGCGGCAATCAGGCAGACTGCATTTGTTGCCAGCTCTTCCTGAGACCGATGAATTTGAATCCTAAAGTACAAACAATATATACATACATATATGTATGTATACGAAACATTTAATGTGCACATGTAATTAAAAATAATTTTCTTACCATTTTTTTATTAATATGAAATTATTATTACTTTACACTATTAACTTAATAACACTTTAAATAATACAGTTTTATTAAAAACTAAGTTAATTTGAATTTTTTATTTTAGTAAGAACTTCTTTTCTGTTTTGCAGAATACAAATAAGTAAAATGTAAAATATTATTAATTTTTAACATTACTTGTAAACCTAATTTTCTACTACAAGAGAAAAAAGATTTCCAAGTTTTTAAAAATTTGGCATATAAATTTCATACAATGGGCATCATAAATGCGGTGCGAATCAATTTAATTTCGTTTTCACAAAAACAAAACAAAAGTGATTTTCCCTACACTCACCCACGAAGTCATCTTGTTTCTTTCTATTTTTCAATCTCACATTTAATAGAAAGAACAATCTCTCCTTTTAAAAAATAAACCAAATACATAAACGAAAATAAACCATTAAAAAAAATAACATAAACAGTAAGAATAACAACAACAATAATATCGAATACTTTATCTAGCTAGAGAATAAAATAAAAGTGATTGCGCTGTCCCCCGTTATTTGTTATCTACAAAAAATGTATCTTTGCAAAAAATATGAAAAAGAGCAAATTTTTTTCCCTTCCCTTGCCACTTGTCCCACGCATCATTTAGCTGTACACAATTTTTGTTAAACCAAAATGTACTGAGTGCAACATCTTTATATTATATAGTCTTTGGTACGAGCTTTTTACCCAATCACTTGATTGCGCGTGCATGCCGTTATCGTGTATGGCCTTCTGTAGGTAAAAACATTCCAATAACCCCTTTGAGCGTTTCGGCGATTTTTTATATAAGATTTGACGATTTTATGCTTAATTTATCTGGCAGCTATGGCTGTACCAATTCATATAACCAAAAAAAAAAAAATCAAACAGTGTGTGTTTTATGTAAACATTGTAAATAATAATGCTAAAACTTACAAAGTTA
Organism: Metopia argyrocephala; assembly: GCA_963576795.1. Classification (NCBI taxonomy): domain Eukaryota; kingdom Metazoa; phylum Arthropoda; class Insecta; order Diptera; family Sarcophagidae; genus Metopia; species Metopia argyrocephala. Next base: position 73,672,057 of record OY756210.1, on the reverse strand, counting down.
TCAATTAATTTACGATTTTATTCAATTAAACATGCTGCCAAAGAGCCGATAAAATACACAACAACAATAAATTTACCAAGAACAAAATTTCCAACCCGACTTTCTGTGGCTAAAAGACAGGAGTTAGAAAATAATTTAATTTCAGTGAGTAAATCTTGCACTAATAAATTTTTAGTTAAAGTTATATTGAGAAAATCTATATTGTATGCAGACAACATTCTCCCAATCGTACAAATATCAAGAAGGACACCTGGCAGAACCAACATATATTTTGCACGATGGTCCTCCATATGCTAATGGTGATTTACACATGGGACATGCTGTTAATAAGGTTTGATATTATCACAGAGAATACAAACATATGTATGTATATGCATTCACTTTAGAATTGTTTTTACATTCGTTTTAGATTCTTAAAGATGTAACTGTAAGGCATCATGTAATGAAAGGTCAAAAAATTAATTATATTCCCGGCTGGGATTGTCATGGTCTGCCTATAGAACTAAAGGCTTTGACTTCAGCTGGCAAGAATTCCAACCAACACGAACCGAAAGTGATACGTTTAAAATGTAAAGAAAATTTAAATATAAAAATATTTACTATATTTAAAAAATTACTACAATTTCAGCACGCGAATATGCTTTGGACGCTATTAGGAGGCAAAAAGATGAATTTCAATCATGGGGTATTTTAGCAGACTGGCAGAACGACAATCGCTTATATTTCACTTTCAATCCTGACTTTATATGTAATCAGTTACAATTGTTTCTTGATTTTTACAAAAAAGGTTTAGTCTACAGAGATTTAAAGCCGGTTTACTGGTCACCATCAGCTAAGTATTGAAAACAATTTGTATATTCATGTTTTACATAAATAGAGATTTCCTTTATATTAGAACTGCGTTGGCAGAAGCCGAACTTGAATATGATAATAATTTTGTCAGTCCATCGGTTTATGTACGTTTTGCTTTAAACAATTTGCCATCTTCCATTAAACTTAGTACAGGACAAAAACTTTTTGCATTAATTTGGACTACCACGCCATGGACATTGCCGAGTAATCAAGCAATTTGTTTCAATTCAACTTTTGATTACTCTATAGTTGAAATACAACAAAATAGAAATGGAAATGAAGATTTGTATTTGATAGCAACTGACTTAGTTGAGAAATTTAGGCAAGAAACTAAACTGGATTGTGTAGTTAAACAAACCATATCCGGTACAAGTTGGCCTATAAAAAAATCTCGAATTCAATAATTGAATTTTATTATATTTTAGGAAGAGATTTGGAGATTTGTTCCTATTACCATCCTATGCATAAGAAAGAAGTCTCATTTCCATTTTTAGATGCATCCCATGTACAAGCCAACAAGGGAACTGGTTTAGTTCACACGGCACCAGCTCATGGCCCAGATGATTTTTTAATATGTTTAGCTAAGCAGATACCAGTTGTAAGTAATAATTATAAAATTACCCTGCCTAAATAGTATTGTACTACTAGCTTTCATTTCTAAACTTAAAAACTCACTAGCGTCATTAGATCTATAAATAATACTTTTTTCGGTGTTGTACATTTGAATTGAATTATTTAAATCTTTCAAATTTTTTTTCACTCCTCCGTTTATGCAAACTAATAAGTAACTTCTGTCATTTGTTGTAAGAAATCTTTAGTAAATGAAAGTGGAGTTTATAATGCTTCCGCCCCAGAATTTTTAAAGGGCAAAAGTGTACTCAAGGAGGGCAATGCTGTTGTACTGGAGCACTTAAAAAGCGAAATATTGTTTTCTGATACTTTAACGCATAGTTATCCACTGGATTGGCGTACCAAAGAACCAGTAATAATTAGAGCCAGTGAACAGTGGTTTATAAACACGTCAGAATTGAAAGAAAGAGCTATTTCGGAGGTTTGTCCAAGAAACGGCAGTGAACTTTTAGATTTATTTTTACTAATCGATGGTTTCGACTCCTTTTAGATTGAAAAAATTAAAATATACCCGCATGTTAATGCTGAGGCTAATAAAAATGCCATTAAAAATCAAGTAATGAAGCGACCCTATTGGTGCATATCAAGACAAAGATCGTGGGGTGTACCCATTCCAGTTTTCTATGAAAAGAGTACCAAAAATGTTGTATGCAATGAGTAAGTATGATATTTTAGCAATATTTATAAATAAATGTTCGACTAAAATAAATATTTAAGGAACGTTTTAAAGCAAATTTGCAATCTAGTGTCTAAGGAAGGTGGTATTGATTTTTGGTGGTCAAAATCTGTTGAAGAGTTATTGCCACAAAGCTTGCTGAATAGTTTAAATGTTAAGGCGAGTGATCTTGAGAAGGGTATGGATATTTTTGATATATGGTTTGACTCTGGCAGCACGTGGTCACATGTTTTAAAAGACAATCAAATAGCAGACTTATATTTAGAAGGTTACGATCAATTTACTGGATGGTTTCAATCGTCTCTACTAACCAGTATTGGTGTCAGAAACTGCTCTCCCTACAAGTATTATTCCTTTTAAATAAATCATAAATGTTTTTATATCACTGCCTAACATTTTTAGAGCAATATTCGTGCATGGTTTCACAGTGGATGAGAAAGGCCATAAAATGTCAAAATCGTTGGGTAATGTTATTTCACCAAAAGATGTTCGTAAGACATATGGCATTGATGCTTTAAGGTTAGTGCTTATTTTATTTTTTCTAAACGTATTTTGGATTTGACTAATTTTTATCTCCTAGGTGGTGGGTGGCATCACATGGTACTCAACATATGGCTATAACTGTTAGTGATCAGTTGTTACATCAATCAGCAGAAAATCTTAATAAAATTCGTTCAACACTACGATATTTAAAGGGCGTAATTGGAAATAGAGGTGACGAAGAAAAATGCAAAACATTTGACAAACAAATATACCTAAATCGCTATTTACTTAGTAAATTAGTTGATTTCGAAAACGAAGTAAGTTGGGAAAAGCGTAAACAAATATGTAATTATCTTTTTATGCACAAGACGATATATCATTGTTTCATTAAAGGTATTTCATTTATATGGTTGTTATGAATACAATCGTGTAGTTGCCATTATACAAAATTTTGTAGCAAACCAGATATCTGCTATATATGTTCACTTAATCAAAGATCGTTTGTACTGTGGTACGCCAGAAGAAATTGAAAATATACGCTTTGCTTTAAATAAATGTTATTTAATTTTGAATAAAGCTTTATGGCCAATAGCTCCTTTTTTGGTAGAGGAAAGTTGGAGTTATTATGGTAACAGAATTGTGTTAAAAATACTTTTTTTATATTGAAATTAATTTTTTCTTTTGTTTTTGTTTTTCAAGACGCTTCATCTTTATTCATACAACAACAAATTTCAGCTGACAAGAGATGGAAAAATTTATTAGTTGAAGAAGTTCTTGATGCTGCCTTAAATGTAAAAAGACTTATTAATCAAAAAGCAACTGAAAAAAATTCCTGGCTTTTAAGAGTCTCAATAAATTGTAGGGATAAACAAATCAAACTTTTAGAACATTTGCAACCAACGCTTGGTCAACCAGTATATGATTCTGAATTATGCGAAATTCTACAAGTTGGTTCAGTTACATTAAGGAAAATGTCAGATCTATCTTCAGAGTATAATGAGTATGTTGAAATTGAAGTAATAAAAAGTTTAATATGTGCAAGATGTCGACGCCATGTGGTTCTTACTGAAAATAGTCTTTGTGAACGTTGTCGTGGTGTTATAGAATTACAAAAATAAACTGTTGAATATTCATAAAAAAGAAATAATAAAAATTGTATGCTTTTGTCTTAATTTGGAGTGTATTTTTATTTAGAAACTTTGTAAACACTTTAGTAAAGAGTCTCTTAATTTTAATCGAAGTGACTGTTTTCCTCCACACACTATATGGGTTTCGTTTTCATCAAACCTAATCGTTGTATCCTCATTTATCAAGTGCAGTGTGATAACGTTTCCCTGTCTGTCCATTTTAATATTTGTAATACCGTCTTGTGTTAGTCGCTTGATTAACATGTCCACATCTAACGAACCATATTCGTATTTAACATTTTTCAAAACATCTTCACGCGAAGGAGGTGGCAGCTTATTACTACCACTGGGTCTATCATTGGTTTCCTCACTACAAGGCTGTATGTTATGCACTTTATCCTTAACTTTTAATATTCCTGTTATTGTAGATAAAGTAACTCCATTTCCAACATCGCGAGGTACAATTTTTTGCGCCATTTCAGAAGTCAAAAATACTCGATCTAATTTACGCTTTAAAGGCAAACGTATTATTTCTCCACATTTAAATGTTATGATCCTTTTGTCCTAAAAAAAAACAAAAACATTTTTATATATTTTGGTTTTTATCGATGAAGAATGCAGATTATATCGTCATGTGATTTCAAAACATCATGATTTGCAAAAAATGCAAAACCTATTTTTGGACTGATTAAGATGAACTATTTAAAAAAACTTGTTCCTGCAAAACTTTACACAGCTGAGATGAAAAATTACGACTATATGAAGAAAATTTGAATTAATTTTCTGTGCAAAAGCATTGCTTATTAAAAAGTTTTTTGTTTTTCTTGTAAATTTTTTTCCTTTGATGATATGTGAATAATAGAAACTTACTGGCTGTTCAATAAATAAATTAGAGGCGTTAGGGTGAGGTTTTGTATAGGCCTCTGGTATGACAAGTACACTTGGTTTCAGTTCCTTTATTAATTTATTTGCTTGTTGATAATTTAAGGATGTGTCTATCGGACAATAAAAGGCCTTCATAGCTAGAGGCTGAAACGGTGCCAATACTTGCAGATAGGGAAAGTCAGGTTCTGAAATTTGATAAATTTTATATATTTAATATAAATCTATTTTAACAGCAAATAGAATCTCATATTTACCGGTAAATATTATGGAATTATTGGGATTGTTTCCCCACATTTCTATAAAATGTACAGCATCACCAAATCGTAAACTTGGATGACCACAAAACACTACACAAGGCTTTAGAAAATCGATTTTTATAAAATTCATTTAAGCTTTAATTTGCATGTACGTATATATATGTACGATACATACCTGTCTGAAATCTTTACTAAATCCATCTGAAAAAACATGCTTATAATGCTTTAGTTTTGAGTTACGCAAATAAAAAGCATGAGGAAAAGGATCATCTGGAAGGTATACTTTATTTTGTTTCGCTGAACTTAGCCATTCTGCTAAAATATTCGAATATGCCAAAGAACTATCAGCTACCGGCGAAATAAAGAACATTGGCACATTATTGAGGCCTGCATTCTCCAAATTTTGTGTTAGACATTCAAACAAATCATAAACGACACCCGATGGATAACAGGGAATAAGTGCTGACCCATTATTACGTATTGTTAAAGCTGGAAAGGCAATAAATTGAAAATAGATTTTAATTTTGGTAAAATTTTGTTTGAAATTATTTAGAAACGAAATATGTTTTCATTACTATGGACTCACATTAAAGGAGAAATACTGGAAATCTTAAGAGAAAACTGTTATTAAAAAAAAAATATACTCTGAGTTCCATCAGGAAAATAATTTAAATGAGGGAGCAATTTGTAGCCTAATTCATGAATTTTGCTGCGGAAACTGCTCTAAAGTGGATTAGGGTGTCTACATCGATAAATTAAATTTTTTATCTCAAGGTTTTTTAATGGGAATCCCATAAAGTGATAAGTTTTGGCAGATTTTACGATAATCAAAGTTTTCGCAAAATTGAAATATGTTCGGATGTCCAAATGTGAAGATATGCGACTTTTTGGCTCCCTAGCGACGTCTTTGGGCCTTTTCTCCGAAACTCTTCAGTATATTTTCATATTGTTCTAAGTAATTTCCATTTTTTATGTATTTAAGGCTTGTCTCATTGTCTTTGCAGATTTTATGATACTCAAAGTTTAAGCGTGAACAGAACCAGAAAACTTAAATTAAATATCTTACAGATAAAAGTGTAAAAACTCACCCACATTCATACATAATTCGCCCAATTTAGTGTCTGGATTAACGGTGGGTGCTTGTGTCAAACCAGTCATAATTAAAACATCTGCATGCTTTAACGCTGACTGATTTATGGGACGTGGATGCGTTGTCAACGTAGATGAACCACTGACGTAGCAAATTTTTTCATGGGCTGTACTTAATACCCAATTACTCGAACCTAGGCAGTAACCTGAGCTTACAGGAGTAGCAATAAATGCTCCCAAAATATCCAATTTCTCATCATAGCCCATTATTGTTACTCTCGCCAAACTGTTCTGGACGTCACGTAAACTGAAAATAGTTTTCCATTTTTTGGGACGAAAAGCTTCACACAACGGAGAAGGTAGCAAATGCAATACATCTTTCCAGAGCTGCGCTGTACTCGCCTTGGGGGCCACCTCAATGTATTCCACTAATTCTTCCAAAAAAAATCTTCCAATTTGAAGTGTTGGCTCTGTTGCATAAACTTTACCTTTAAAACCAGTATGTTCTGTTATATAGGGTAATGCTAACATATTTAAATAATTTGATATTAAAATAACATCAATTTCACTGAAGTCCATCATTTTATCCATTGGAAGCGTGAATTCTGGCGACGAGTCTACAAACACCCTTCCACAACACTCCTTAATTTCCCCATCCATTTGAGGGTCGTGATCTCTATTCGGTATCCAATTCGGTAAATTAGAAAGCTTTACACTTTGAACAAATGGAAGAGGTAAAAAGTTCAAAACAGTCTGCTCTGTTAGACCACAATCCAACATTATTCGTAATCCCTTAAATGTAATGACGTAGCATGGTTTGGCCAAGTCATTGCTGAGGCAGTACTAAAAATATTTGTTTCTTTATTGAGAATATTTAAATAAAATTAATTTCTTCTTACCAAACGCATTATTTGTATTTTTTTTTAGCAAAAACAACCTCAACAAATAAAGCAGAATTGTTTATCAGTCATGGGCAATCGTAAACAAAGAGATAACCAGCTGATGATAAATGTACTGTACAAAACAAAATTAAGGTACTGTATAAATATATACGTGAACGCATGTCACTGTAACAAACTGCTAACAGCGGCTTTTAAACACTTTTGAAGTATGTTAAACTTTAAACACATATACAGCCTAGCCCACGATATCGAAAGAAAACTTAAGCGAAAGAAACTCAATCACTCACTGTGAATGTAAACTGCAGCCCACTAATTGTCACTTTATCGTTTGCTTTGCTTTACGTTACGAACGTAATGCAAATAAACAACAAAGCTGCCATATCAACATATCAAAAAATAATTGCCAATATACACGAAAAAGCGCTGAAATGCTTAAATTGTACAGTAAAAATGCAACCGTGTGCTAGTTTAACTTGACAGAGATGTAGTAAACAAACTTATTCCGATTTTGTTTATTTATGTATATGTGTGTAAAAAAATTTTGTGTTACCAATCGCATTTATTTTTGCCGCAAATCAGCTGTTTGTCGCTTAAAACTACACGATTCGATATCGTGGGCCTGGCTGATAGTAATTTTTTTGCAATTGCGATACACATATATGTATTTTTTATATTTATTTATTTTATAATTCCATTAGTAATATATACATACAAAGTTCTTAGGCCAATAACTATTATATTACAGTTAATTCTATTGCTGTGAGTAATTGTTTAATTAAGAAAATATATGTGCAATCATAGATGATTCGAATATATAGCAAAACAATAAATTTAGTAATTGAAATACGTTAATAAAACCAATTATCAGTTATTATTATAAACATCAGTTTTTTTAAGATTAAACAACGCGACGGTAAATGAAAATGAGCGAGCTAGTCATACAATAATGGATAGTTCGTTTATATATAAACGTCAGTTTTTTTAAGATTAAACAACGCGACGGTAAATGAAAATGAACGAGCTAGTCGTACAATAATGGATAGTTCGTTTTTAATTTATTTGGTAATTGTAAAATTTGCAATCAGGAATCAACATTACAGCGGCTTATTTAAAAAATTTCTATAGGTTGTTACGGACCGGTTGAACTGGCAATACCTCCAACTAGCTCATCAATGTTCTCAGGCAGGTACCAACCCTTATTGCCAGCCGCGAATCCCAACACACAAAAAAATATGTATAAATACACAAAAAAAAACAAACAAAAAAAAAAATGAATAAAATACAAATACAAATCACGTTATGGGACCACGTCATTCAATCATGCCAGTGGGATAGATGTTACTCCTACAAATGCCCTCCCAACCTTGTCGCTGACACAACCGTGCAATTTAAGTCCAACGACCCACATTCCACCTTTCCTCTCCACACTTACCACTCCATTACCACCTTTACCCTTTCCAATTAATCAGACATCCTATTAAAATTTCTAATCACGATTATAAAAATATAATTTATTATTTAACATTCTTAAACTTAAACATTAGAGTAAAAGAAATTAAAATTGAACGATAAAATAGCAGTATATAATACAAATTAAAAAAAAATGACGATAATTTCTACAATAAAAAAATAAAAAAAAAACAGTGGTAACACCTAAATCAGCAAAAAAAATATTTTTTTAACAAGATAAAAAAAAGCGGAAACTAAAAACAAAAATTTAAACACTTATTTGTCTCATATACTCAATATTCTCTTCCTTCTTCTTTTTCTTTACATAGATTTCAGAATTCCCTGGCTAATGCTGTTCCGGCTAAAATATATTGATGACCTGTTCTTAAGGAGCTCCCTTAGATGTTGTTATTGGCCAAAAGGAAAAACTACAGCACTAGGCAGTGACCCCACAATTATTCTATTAACCAAAAGAAAACTGTTTTCTATATTTTCTAAAAAAAAAGTTCTTATTGTCAGTTTCCCACTCTCTGGCAGAATTAGCCACAGCTACTTACGTAGGCCTAATAGTTATCTGCTGGTCGAAACCCGTCAGCAGGAATTGTTATTTGTTCCGGAACACAAACAACGTTCTCCTATGGTTATCCCTTCCTGCTTCACAAAATTTCAAATTCAAACTTTATCCTCATCAACATTTCACCATAATTACCTTATATTTAGCTCTATAATAGTCTGCCAATAATAAAACGTTCACTTTTCTTTCACTTCCTATTATCTTTTTTTTTTTTTTTTTCTTGAACTATTGTATTTCACACTCCAAAACACTCAACGTAACTGATCCTAAATTTTTTCAAACTACAAAAAAAAAAAATTTTGCGTTACCGCTATCACACTTGCGTACCGCACTAAACTATATATTCTAGTTTAATCCTAGATTTCTCTCCTTTCTGCGATTTATCATATATACATATATAAAAGAATAATAAATATACAGTGGTGGCCATATAATTAGAAACGACTTAGCAGCACACTCTTTTCTTTATATATTTTAAAAATTAAGTTCACAATACCAAAACTAAATACTATAAATTGTAAAGTATTAAATCATTATTGAATTTATAATAAAAATATTTACAACTGAGATAACATTTGTAAAAAAAATTAACTTTAAACAAAATATACCACTTTTATGTTGGTCTTATAATTAGAAACGACACAAATGTTTTCACAAAACTTAAAATTTTTGCCACAAAACAAAATAAAAATTAATATATTCTCTAATAGGATATTCTCTGACATATTTTATTTTTGACAATATTGCCTAATATTTGTCTTCTCTGTAAATTTTGCATTAAATGCTGACATGTCTACAGAGACATGTTTCCCTAGGTTTGCTGCATTATTTGGAACTAATAGACTTTTTGTTTTTTGGACTGTTGTTCGTGTGATTCCTTTTTACAATTGCCTATAAGTTTTCAATTGGGTTAGATAAAAATATTACGATAATAAGTCCAAAAAGTCAATATTTTTATACGGAATCCAGTAAGTCATTAACTTAGAATTTTGATTTGAGGCGTTATCATGTTGAGAACGAGTATAGTCTCAAGAGAAATATTGTTCTATTACATTTTTTAAATTGTTTTTATATTGATGTTAATCAACTTTTACCTTTATTCTAAGAATGGGTTCACACCACACCACAAAATATCATCCCAAGTTATAATACACCACCACTGTTTTAACAAAATACCTAAAGTCTTAAGGATTTTACTGAGGAACATCTTACGTAAGATTTTTCGTCAGGTGAAAACAATATATTCTGAAATTCGTTGCATGTGAGAATTCTATTTCAGATAACATGCATCTTTGTTGAGCATTTTGCTTGCAAAGCCTCAGTGTTTCTTAATATTTTTTTGCGACATGCGGTTTCTTTTATACAATGCTTCTACGAAAGCCAAAATGCTTATAAACGCATTGTTATTGTGCGTGTAAATATTTCTTCTCTCATTTGTTGCCCAGTTTCATCCCAATTTTGTGTGAATTCAGAAATTGGTTACCTTTACTGATGCTGCAAATAATCTTATCTTCTACTTGAGGAGTTTTTCTAGCACTATGCTTCCTGGCTGGGGTTGAAAACTTCTTTTGTTTACAAATTAATCAAAATCATTGTGCGAACTATGTTTTGGATATGATCATGTAAAGCGGTCAGTGGACAAATTCTTCATTAATTTTAACAAGTATTATATTAAAAATGAATATGTTTAATATGTTTTATTTTTTTTTTTCTTTTGTTTTCTATTAAATTCTAAAACTGGTTTAATTTAATTTGAAAAATGTTTAAATGAATTTGAAAAAAGTTTCATTTATTTTGAACAAAGTTTCATTTATTTTGAAAAGAGTTTCGCTAAATTTGAAAAAGGTCTCGTTTAATATGAAAAAGGTTTCGTTCATTTTGAAAAAGGTTTCATTTATTTTGAAAAAGGTTTAATTTAAACTGAAAATGCTATATATACACTAAGTATGTTATGTTCTGTGGTAATGTCACTTTAATAATGATCGGGCGTGGAATTTTATCTTAGAAAATGTTTTCTCTATCGGGTTCAACATAGGAGAATAAAGTGGTAAAAATGTAAGCGTACAGTTACTAAGTATTATCCACCGTATTTAAAATTTCCTGGGTTTTATGGATTTTGGCATTATCCATAATTAAAAATGAATGTTTTATTTATTTTTTTCTTTTGTTTTCTATTAAATTCTATAACTGGTTTAATTTAATTTGAAAAATGTTTAAATGAATTTGAATAAAGTTTCATTTATTTTGAAAAAAGTTTCACTTATTTTGAAAAGAGTTTCGTTTTATTTGAAAAAGGTCTCGTTTAATTTGAAAAAGGTTGCGTTCATTTTAAAAAAGGTTTCATTTATTTTGAAAAAGGTTTAATTTAAACTGAAAATGCTATATATACGATCTACTGAATTTTAAATTTAGGACTCATAATAAAAAAAAGTTTATTAATTAAATAAAACTTGACCGTTTCTAATTACGTGGCCAGCTAAAAACCAAGTACTTAGAAATTAATCAAAATTTTTTTAAAGTGCAAGCTTTAAATCCAAAGTTTTTTTGCAGCGGCAATAATGTGGAGGGTGTGCTTTTCGAATAGCGGTGCTTGTCATTTTTAGTAATGGTTTTAATAAAAATTACACTTTGATTTCATTTTGATTAAGCATCGTTTCTAATTATAAGGCCACCACTGTATATATATTCCTCCATCTTTTTTTTTTTTTTCCTAAAAATTTTTAATTACTTGGCGCAATTTTTTCCCTTTCTAGATTTTTCTATTTTTATATCTGTATATCCCCACAATATCCATATGAATTATTTACTTATTATCCTTTATTTCATTTCCGATCTCGACATTTCGGTCCCTAGATATATATATATATATATATATATATATATATATATATATATATATATATATATATATATATATATATATACCTAAAATATTTTAACATTTTATATGCGGACAAAAACAATTCAAATACTACCTAAAAACACAACAAATAAATAAAAAACGCTATTTTACTCTACTTATTTTTATTAATGAATAAAATACAACACTACACACTTTTCGGTCTACAGTTTTTTTGTTGGTGTACCCAATTTACATAGGTGTTCCTCCCCATCTAAACTACAATTAACCAAAAAGAGGTTTTGGGGTACACAGATAAGAAAAAAATTATGAATATGTATACAAGGTGTCCCCACTTCATTTTTTTCTCTTTTTGCTCACAGCAGTCCGCAACAAAACTCCGGTTTTGAAGATGCAAATCGTAGGAAACGGTGTGCGGACTTTAAGCTAAATACACTGTTCCTCCACCATCCTGTGACTCGATTGATAAACCTGCCGGCAAACGTTATAAGATATATACATATGTATATATAGAAGAAAATGGTCAACAACTAAGACATTAGGCGTAATGAATGTACATTAACAAAAAAAAAATGTTTACGTATATAAATCCTTTGACGAAATCAAACAAAAACAAACAACACATAAGCGCAATATTCTGTCTTCCCGTGCCAGTAAAACTATGTAAGACTTTCCTATGTGCCCAACGTGGGAGAGATTAAGAGTCTCATGCTCTACAAACTGAGCCAACCGGGCACAAATTGTGAATATTTCTACTTCTGTTCAATCCACTGATCTCTACACTACCAACAGATATCAAGCTTCCCATCACATATTATAACTTATCCTCCAATAAGTATAGTGAATCTATATACAGGGCCATGCACCTATGTGCGCTCTGCCGAATTATTTTCCACTGGGAGAAAAAAAAACGTAGAGGCTAATCCAAAACATAAAAATAATCATTTCGAGTTACTGTTAATCAGTATAATAAGTACAAACAAAGTACTTTAACAAAAATTCGAGCGCCTACAAAAATTATTGAGGCAAAAGAAATCTAAAAATTAAACAACACACTTATCTGAAATCCTATTCAAGGAATGCGTCAACAAATAAATATTCAAATAAATACACAATAAATTGTCAATAAAACAGATAGGATTACACCTCCATTTTCCATTCCCCGTTGGAATAGATGATGCTTGAATAGCCCTTCATCACTTTGCCCCCTTTTGGTAAAAAGGTGCAGTGATGTGTGATTCACCAGACGATATTCGTAAGGATTTACGGGAAGTATAATGCACATATTTTCCTACATAAGAATTTTCACTTTGTGAAACTTTCCATTCTCTTTTCAGGTTTATTTCCCAACTGACTAAAAAGAAAAGACATGTTTGATCTGACATAACAAAAATACTTATATCCATGTATATCACAGAAGCAGTTTGTAACTCTAAAAATTGAATTACTATTCTATTATTGCACATTGGGTTTCTGGGTAAGTGGATTATATATCACAGTCTAGTCTAAGTAATTCTAGTATCACAGTGGAGTTTAACCTAACCTAATATCACAGAAGTAGAAAAATAATAATTAAAAAAAAAATATTGCACTAATAATTCATGTGTGGAAACATTCCCATCTAGGTATAAAACAAAAAAAAAAAACGTCCATAAAATTAATCATAAATATAATTATCGAGTTAAATAATCGTAGGCAAACAATGACAGTTAAAACTATCACTCAAACCTAAACAAGATATTCCAAGCCTATTTCTCTAAAAAAATAGCTGCGGTTATCCTTTTCCGGGTCACAATACAGTGGTATATATTGGTAAAAAAAAAACTTCAGGTATAATGTAATGAAAAATGATGTTAGCCTGAAAAGTTCAATAATACTTCTATAATAGTGATCTTCAAAATCGATATATTGCACCGTTTCCCTTCTTTTGATTTTCCTTTCCTCTAATCTAGCTCTTAAGAAAAATATAGAAATCATAATCGTCTACATACACATCTTGAGTTTTGTTTTCGAACAACCGTACGTCACCAAACAATCCTATGTACGAGGGTCGTTATTTCATACCTTTATATCTTTTGTGTGATAGACTCCGAGTGGTTTTCCTTGCAGGGTCTCTAGTTCATACATATTGTTGCCTATTGGACGGACAATTCTACATTTCAAGAATTTTCGACTAAATTTGGCGTTTACATTTTTCGAAAAATTGCTTAGTATTGTGTTGCGTCTATAGACTTCCTGTCCTGGGATGAATGTTATCTCTCGAGCTTTCTTGTTGTATCTTCGGGCACTTTGTTCATAAGCCTTTCGCATATTCTCCTGTATCTGGTGTCGTATCGACTGCAATTTTTCAGTTCGATCTGTGTTTGCGATTTCGTGATCAGTAAGGGATTGTAGCTTTCTGCATATCTTGTAATCGGCTCCACTAGAATACATATGGTATCCAAGCAAAGCAAAGAATGGCGTGAATCCGGTAGCTGAATGTACTGCTGTTCGTAGGGCACATTCTATTTCGGGTAAATATTGATCCCAGTCTCTGTGATCATCTTTTAGATATGCTCTTATGGCTGCTAGCACAGACTGGTTTACCCTTTCACTAGCATTGCTCTGTGGCGAATACGCGGCTGTTTTCAGGTGTTGTATTTTATATATATTCATCAGGTTTTCAAATTGTTTCGAGACGAATTGTGCTCCGTTGTCACTATGGATTATTTCTGGGACTCCGAACTTGTGGAATATCTCCTGTACCAAAAATTTAATTACGTTACTCGTGGAAGCTTCTTTCATGGCCTTCAAGAACGTGAACTTCGTGAAGTGATCAACCACTACAAAAATGTAACAATTTCCGTTTCTAGACCTGGGGTACTTTCCCATGAAGTCGATATAAATCTTCTGGAACGGTCTCTCTGTTTTCGCCTGCGCTCCAATTTCAGGTCGTAGATTTCGGTTTGTAGGCTTTGCTTCTTTACAGATTTGACAATTATTTATAAAGGCTTTCACTTCGACTGCCATTTTTGGCCAATAAAAATACCTTTTCACTCTTTCTAGGGTTTTGTTCACTCCTCCATGAGCTGCAGTTGTTGTTGAGTGTGCTTTTTCTATTATCGGCTGGGTAATATTCATTGGTATCCATAATTTCCACTTATATTCATCTTCATCTCGATCAAAATTAGTTTTCTTGAAAACGAAACCATTATCCACTTTCAGATCTTGTAATTTTTCTTTATTGTTTTCTATATCTTTTATTAACTTTAGATATTCGGCACTTTGAAACTCTGTTGTCTCGAAATCCAATATATCTTCAATATTAAATTCTTCTACCTTATCTTCATTATTCGGTATACGTGACAACATATCGGCAACAATATTATCCGAGCCTTTTCGATGCATTATTTGAAAATCAAACGCTTGAAGCTGTAGAGACCAACGAGCTAATCTGCCTGTTAAATCCTTTAACGTCATTAGCCACTTAAGGCTAGCGTGGTCTGTTACGATGGTAAAAGGCATCATTTCTACGTATGGCCTGAACCTTTTTACAGCCATGACTGCCGCCAAGCATTCCTTCTCTGTCACGCTATAATTTCTTTGACAGGAATTCAACTTTTGACTATAGAATGCTATCGGATGCTCTTCACCTTCGTCATTTAATTGATATAACACAGCTCCAATACCATAGTCGCAGGCGTCGCACTGGATGAAAAATCGCTTTGAAAAATTGGGGTGTCTCAATACAGGGGCTGATGTTAACGCGGCTTTCAAATTATTAAACGCTTCAATTGCTTCTGCCGTCATCTCAAACTTTTTTGACTTTTTTAACGTGTCCGTCAGGGGTGCTGATATTGAGGCAAAATCCTTGATGAACCTCTTATACCAACCGGCTGTTCCAAGGAAGCTGCGTACTTCTCTGGTGTTTTTCGGTATTCTAATCTCTTTAATTGCCCTTACTTTTTCTGGATCGGTTTTTAGTTCTCCACCTCCTATTATAAAACCTAGGTATCTTAATTGTTGGTAACAAAATTTAAATTTTTTTAGACCTATGGTTAGATTTGCCATTGAAAGGGCGTGTGCGAATTCAGTTAACAATTGTGGTTCTATTACTCCACGGGCTTTCACTTTCCTCTATCACCTTCAGTGCTAGCATATTATCTATTTCCTCATAAACAATTTTTTGAACGGCAGGCGATATTGGGTAGTATTTGTCTTTTACTGGCTCAGCTCCTTCTATTAAAGTGATACGGTGTTTTTCGAGTGGCGTACACCCTAAGCCTTGTTTTTCAAATGATGTAAACAAATCTATTATTTCGTCTAATTGTTTGCTCTGGGATTCGCTCAGATCATGTGGATTATATATAGGGTTTTCGGTTTTATAATCCTCTAAAATCTTTTCCATACTTAATTTTGCTACACCTATTATCTCCGGCGCGAGTTTAAAAGTCTTCCAAAAATCTATACCAAGGTATGCGGGTTGCTCCAGATCAGGACAAAGGTAAAACGTAATATTTGACACACTTCCCCTGTATTCTACGTTGACGTTTATTTTACCTAGTAATCTTTGTCTCTGGCCACTTGCGGTTGTTATGATGGAATATATGGGTGCTATGGGGACATCGAGTTTATCTACTATTTCCCTACAACCTTTGCCTAATATACTAACCGACGCACCTGAATCTAGTAGACCTTTCATTTCAATATTATCTATTTTAAATTCAGCATATGGTCTAGGATCAAAATTTCTCTTATCGGCTGACTTTATGGCTTCTATAGCAATTCTCGTGCATCGTTTTCTTTCCTGAAATTTTTTTCGCAATTTTTGTATTCTAATTTATAATGCGGGTTGTTGGTGGTTTAGCTCTGAGTTAAATATTCTGTGTCTTGTCTTCTCATAATTTTCTTTGCGCTCTTCAAAGGTGTAATTGTGTTTTAATTGGGGTATAATTTTATTAAAATTTTTAACATGATCAATTATTTTAGATTTTGTTTTTATTCTGGCTTGTTGTTCAGCGGGTTCATGGATACACGAAGGTCTCCCGCTCTCCCCTCGCTCCTGGAAAAATTTCGTTTTCTGCAGGCCTCACAATTTGGAGCTATAACATCAGGTTTTCCACACCTGAAACAAAAAATTGTTCTTTGCTTTGCTGGGCAATCCATGAAAGCATGACCGTTTTGGTGGCAATTCCAGCATTTTAGCGGCATCTTAGCAATGCTTTTATTTTTATTATTATTTAGACTCACTGCAGCGACTTTCTCACTGTTGACCTCTACTGTTGGTTGACATTCTATTTTATCCTCCAGTAGTTCATTAACGTGTCTAGGATATCGGTGATTCATTGTTGGCTGCTGTCTATTGTCTTTTTATAGGAACGTTTTCTCGGCATCCAAGCACGTGATCCTTAGCTCTTCCACTGACGAGACACTCATGGGGTATACGATTCTGCTAATGCTATCTTTTAGATTCTTCTTGATCATCTTGATCATTTCGGCTTCTGGCATAGAAATTTCCAAACGTGATCTAAATTGAGTCATAGCAAAGAAAAACTCGTCAATCGACTCCCCGGGCATTTGCTTCCTTTCAACCATGTCTCGCATAAGCTCGAAGCTAGATCTAGCCGCCTGAAACTGCTTCAGCATAGCCGATTTCAATGTGGACCATTCTGACACATAATTCGTCTGTATGAACAGCCAATACCATCTTTCCGCTGCGCCTTTCACTAAAAGGTGGAAGTTGTCTAAAACTTTCTTCCATGACACGCCATATTGCCTCTGAAGACGCTCAAGTCGAAACACGAAGTCTTCTACTGCCAGCTTACTGTTATTGCCGTCAAATTCCAGACCCCATTTATCAATTCGCGGTCGGTTGTACTGCCTAGACTCTTCACTGCATATTGATGAATCTCTTGACGATTGCGCTGAGTTAGCCTGTACTCCAGATATATCCATAGCTTGTTGAGCCCCATCTGCGGTTTGAGGTACATTTTGAAATTGACTCTCCAACAATCTTCTGTTCTCTAGCTGGGTCTGTTAACCTGCTCACTGTTGCTGCTAATTCTGCCATTGTTTTCTTTATATCCGCCACTTGTGAATTAACGCCTTGCTCTATTTGCCTTCTTATATTTTCTTGCATTGCCTCAGGGCCATTTGCTTTGTTTGTTTGCTTGCTGGTGCCTTGAGCTACAACATCAGTATGCACAATATTATTGCCTCTGGACGTTTGTGACGTACCCGATATTATGGTGTGGGATAAATCCCTAATTGGATTCGCATTTCCTTTTTCCTCGGTCATTTTTCTGTTATTACTGGACTCCTTATTTATACTTGGCGTACTTGGTTTTTGTATTTTTTTCTGAATGTGTGGTGACGACCTATTCAAATCAAATTCAACTTGCCTATTTCTTTTTCTACACCGAGTCCTTGGTGGGTCGCTGCTCATAGTCTTTTCAACCTATACTAACGACACTACTGTTGCTTCCAAAGCACACGATAAAAAAAATGCCTGACAAGACCTAATTTTCGCCACAAATTTTTCAAAAAATCTATGGTTTACCAAAAAAAAAAAAAATAATAACGTCCAAAAAAAAAAAAATGATCGCGGTTAATTCAAATTGCAGTGAAATGAGTGAGCAAACTAAACACACAAAAAATACGCAAACAGACAAAATAAAAATTTCCAAAAAAACTAAAAAAAATTAATACTAAAAAAAATTAATTATTGAATTAATAAATAACTAAACTGCACGTAAAAAATATATATAAAAAAATAAAAGATAAATATATAATAAATACTTAAATAGAGATAAAAAAAATAAATATTAGTATAATAAAGTATGTATAACTGAAAGAAATAATAAATACTAAAAAAAATAAATATTAAATAAATAAATAACTAAACTACACGTAAAAATATATAAAACAAATAAAAGATAAATATATAATAAATAAATAAATAGAGGTAAAAAAAATAAATAAAATGGTTTTCTATTTTTATCCTTCCAAAAAAAAAACAACAATAATTTTGTCAAGGTTTTGGTAAGGTGGTAATGGACGGATCTGTGATTCAAGGTGGATAAAAATAATCAAAATTGAATGATGTGGTCAGAAAAAAAAATGTAACTATGAAATCATCCAGCCAATTGATGCCAAAGTCCACTCCGGACTGATACCTAAAAGTGACATTCACAACAGAAAAAATTTACCTGGTACAACTAACCTCGTCAGCTCAACCTTAACGAGAGGCTACCAGATAAATAGACTGGTACATTGCCAATTGAACTGGATACCCCAAAAACAAAATACATTTATTAAACAAAGGAACAAATCAGCCCTACAATTAGGGGGATAGATATCCACTCCTAAGCTTTTATACTTCATCAACCCTCCCGTATCGTCGATCCCTGTCTCCATACAAAGCTCAAATCCGATCATTGTGGGTAGGCGGCTATGGACACTGAGATCCACGATCTGGAAAGTCTTTTGGACTATTGAATCTACCTTGGGCTATTGTTGCGTGCTTTGGTCTTCCACACGCTTCCATTCATTTGGGCGCCATTTATATGTTACGGACCGGTTGAACTGGCAATACCTCCAACTAGCTCATCAATGTTCTCAGGCAGGTACCAACCCTTATTGCCAGCCGCGTATCCCAACACACAAAAAAATATGTATAAATACACAAAAAAAAAATGAATAAAATACAAATACAAATCACGTTATGGGACCACCTCATTCAATCATGCCAGTGGGATAGATGTTATTCCCACAAATGCCCTCCCAACCTTATCGCTGACACAACCGTGAAATTTCAGTCCAACGACCCACATTCCACCTTTCCTCTCCACACTTACCACTCCATTACCACCTTTACCCTTTCCAATTAATCAGACATCCTATTAAAATTTCTAATCACGATTATAAAAATATAATTTATTATTTAACATTCTTAAACTTAAACATTAGAGTAAAATAAATTAAAATTGAACGATAAAATAGCAGTATATAATACAAATTAAAAAAAAAATGACGATAATTTCTACAATAAAAAAATAAAAAAAAAACAGTGGTAACACCTAAATCAGCAAAAAAAATATTTTTTTAACAAGATAAAAAAAAGCGGAAACTAAAAACAAAAATTTAAATACTTATTTGTCTCATATACTCAATATTCTCTTCCTTCTTCTTTTTCTTTACATAGATTTCAGAATTCCCTGGCTAATGCTGTTCCGGCTAAAATATATTGATGACCTGTTCTTAAGGAGCTCCCTTAGATGTTGTTATTGGCCAAAAGGAAAAACTACAGCACTAGGCAGTAACCCTTCAATTATTCTATTAACCAAAAGAAAACTGTTTTCTATATTTTTGTTTGTAGTTTGCCCCTATATAAATTTTCCACTAATCTAAATCAGTGATCTTCACCAGTATTACTCAGGTAAATAAATTGTTTGGATATTTTTTTAGTTTTTCTTACTCTCTTCGTGAATATTTCAACCAGGGTTGCTTAATTCCACAAAAAATCTGGCAAACAGCTTCTTAAAATATACCAAAACTACCCGTATCGTTAATTCTTATTATATTATTTTAAAATTAAATGTATTGTACTTTATTAACAGATATCACTTTTAGAATTCCTGGAAACCAGTTTTTGTTTTATTTTCATATGAAAAACTTAATTAATTTTTAAAAAATTTGCAATGTTAAAAATCTTTCATAAAAAGAAATCCATACGCTTTGTTTTCATCATGTTAAACGACAACCACAATTATTACAAAAACATGTGTGTGAGACAAAAATTGCGTATGTGTTTATGTTTTATTAGTTTTCAAGAGAGCTAAATTTGTTTGTCAGACACTGAGAAGTTATGATAATAAGCAACATAAACTTATTAATGTTTATATTTCTTTTAACTACATTTCAATTTGTTAATAGCATTTACAAACAATTTATTTCATGAATAATTTTAATAAATTAGTTTAAATTTTAAAATTAAAGGTTTTTAAAACGAAAATTTTCACAAATTTCATTCAAGTTGTCAATAACAATACAAATGAAGAAATCAATCTCATCTCTCAGTGTATTTTTGTGTGACTCTCTTTGTGAAGACCACTGATCTAAATATATAAAATTGAATGTGTGTTTGTTTATTTGTTTGTTTGTTTATTTGTTTGTTTGTACCTTATAGAAGACCAAACCTCTAGACCGATCTTCCTGAAATTTTTACAGCATTTAACTGGGACTCTGACATGATTAATAGGGTACTTTTTTTCGACCACGCCCACTTTTTTAAAATTATGTAATTGCTCCCATATAGTTTTTAACAGATTTACTTCAAATTGTATACACATTATACTCCAGGTGAGGTATAAATAAACATTTCTTACGCCACGCCCCCTTTCACGCAAAATTTTATTTGAAAATTTTAAACATTTTGTTCTGTGTATAAATTTGTTCCTTTCAATGTATTTTTTTTATTTGGTAGTATATTGCTCTTAATACTGGTAACGTCGCCATATAACTATGAACCTGTCACCGTCGTTAATTTTATTATATAACGAGGGGGTAGCGAAGCACACCGGGATTAGCTAGTTAAATATATAAACGTTAAACCACTACAATTTATAAATTCTTAACAAAAAAAATGTTAATTTTGAAATTATTGTTGTACACTTAACATAACATACAGTAAATAAATATTATAATGTGAAAAAAAAAAACTTAATCTAAAGTTAATAATTAATACGAAGTAACTTTTTTCTTGTTTTTATATATATTGTTCCCGGTTTTTCTCTATTTTTTTTTTCTAATTTTTTTAATGTAGGGGTGTTAAATATTTAAATTTTTCTCAAAACTATTATTTTCTTGTTCCTCTTTTTTTTCCGCTTAATTTCACTCTTTTTTGGATTTTATATTAATATGTTGCGCTGAGACTTTTGACTTTCTTTTTTTTTATATAACATACATATTGGCAATCACGTATATTTTATAAAGGCAAAAGGAATATAAAGGAAATTTTACTTCCTACCTGGTAATAAACTCCTCGGGCTCTCAAGCTCTTTCCTTCTATCTTTCCAGCTAAAAAAAAAGTTCTTATTGTCAGTTTCCCACTCTCTGGCAGAATTAGCCACAGCTACTTACGTAGGCCTAATAGTTATCTGCTGGTCGAAACCCGTCAGCAGGAATTGTTATTTGTTCCGGAACACAAACAACGTTCTCCTATGGTTATCCCTTCCTGCTTCACAAAATTTCAAATTCAAACTTTATCCTCATCAACATTTCACCATAATTACCTTATATTTAGCTCTATAATAGTCTGCCAATAATAAAACGTTCACTTTTCTTTCACTTCCTATTATCTTTTTTTTTTTTTTTCTTGAACTATTGTATTTCACACTCCAAAACAATCAACGCAACTGATCCTAAATTTTTTCAAACTACCAAAAAAAAAAATTTGCATTACCGCTATCACACTTGCGTACCGCACTAAACTATATATTCTAGTTTAATCCTAGATTTCTCTCCTTTCTGCGATTTATCATATATACATATATAAAAGAATAATAAATATATATATTCCTCCATCTTTTTTTTTTTTTTTTCCTAAAAATTTTTAATTACTTGGCGCAATTTTTTCCCTTTCTAGATTTTTCTATTTTTATATCTGTATATCCCCACAATATCCATATGAATTATTTACTTATTATCTATCCTTTATTTCATTTCCGATCTCGACATTTCGGTCCATATTGATACCAGGGTTTCATAATGTTAGCAAGTATCCCTATACCTAAAATATTTTAACATTTTATATGCGGACAAAACCAATTCAAATACTACCTAAAAACACAACAAATAAATAAAAAACGCTATTTTACTCTACTTATTTTTATTAATGAATAAAATACAACACTACACACTTTTCGGTCTACAGTTTTTGTACTAGAACAAAAATTTCATTACTATGTGTTTGTCCCACTCACTCACACTAAATGACATACAATGCAGAAATATATGCAATTGTTATCCATTTGCAGAAAATATTCATGATGGTAAGTACGGGTTTGCAAATTATTAATCTTAATTTATTCAATTTCTTTTATAGTTTTCCTTTCAGGTTCAATAAGAAAAATCCGGGTTATTGGTAATTATGCATGTATCGTTCCGATCCATGGCATTATTTGTTATTAATATTTTATTCTTCCCTTTCAGGTCTACCAACAATATACAAAAAGAATGCACACAACAAAACAAGAGTCAATAAGAGTCACAAAAAAATGTGACACAAAAATACAAAAAATTATAAATATCACACCAAGGGATGGAGCTGGGAGTTGGTGTACCCAATTTACATACATAGGTGTTCCTCCCCATCTAAACTACAATTAACCAAAAAGAGGTTTTGGGGTACACAGATAAGAAAAAAATTATGAATATGTATACAAGGTGTCCCCACTTCAACAAGGTATAATAAAAAAATTGTTTTTAACTCTTTTTTTTCCTGAATTCATTAATTGTTACATGAAATTTTGTAGCTAATTAAAAAAAAAAAAAAAAAAACAACAACAAACTACATAATTCATAATTGAAGAACAATGAGAGTTCTAAATTGTACACTCTAGGCTTGTGTCGTTCGCGAATGAATTAATTCAACTAAATGATTGATTTAAAAGAAAGAATGAAATATTTCTGTATTTTCTCTCTTCATCTTTCGTTCTTATTTTTCTCTTTTCAAAATGACTCACTTGCCCTTTTGCTTTCGTTTGATGAAAAACACGAAGTAGATGTATACACATACAACCACACACTGTACAATATATGCATAAAACAGATTTAAGCCAACAAAATTATGCCGAATCCCGTATACAAATGTTGTATGCATATTTTATTGCGTTGCAGAAAATCACTTAAGGCCGTGTCAGATAAAACTTTTGCTTTGACATTTAAGTTAAATGTACATGTTTATATGCCACTTGTCACATAAAGTGCTTTTAACGCAACGCAAAGTGAAAAGTTGGCCAACTTTTAACTTTTTGCGCGCTTTGAGAATCTGCTGGTAATTTTTCTTTAAATAGTTTTGAAAAATTGTAGTTTTAAGTGTTCTTTATTTAGTTTTGTGTTAAAATTTTGTTTAAAACTATAAAAGTCAGTTTATATTGGGAGTTATTGGGAGTTTTAAAAAAGAGATAAAGAAACAACGCTACTGTTAAAGTTTTTATTGTGTCATACACCTTTTGCTTTACGCTTTTTTTGTCAAAGTTTAAAATGTCACGCAAAGCAACAAAGTTTTATCTGACACGGCCTTTAAGGTGGAATATTTAAAATAAATGTATATTATACATACAAGCATATATTTAATACGTAGATTTAAGCTTGAAATTACTTAATTTGAAATAAGTTAACAAAATTTATACAATGCATTAATTTTACAATAATATAATATTATCTGAAAATATCCTCACCCAGGATTAAATATAGAATTATAGCAAAAAACCAAATATATTTTCAGAAGCTGCCCAACTGCTATCCCTAAACAAAAGCGGCAAGCGGAACGTTTTCTTATGCTCAAAGCTTACTCTGAATCGCCATCCCTAAATAAAAGCGGCAACGCTTTGTCAAAACATAAAAACAGGGTTATTCAAACAACATGTGTTTATATAACAACCCTGACTATTTTAATAACAAAATGTTTCGTCTTTGAGAAGTAAACTAAATATCACAGTGTACATTGTGCTAAATATACATAAATTTTATAAAAAGGAAAAAATATACATATGTATATACAAAAGTTAAAATAAAATACTTATTTAACATTATTATATATTTTCTTTTGTTTTGTCTTTTGCAATTAAACAGGGTTAACCAAACAACATATGTATGTTCATATCACTATTTGTTTACATCTTATTAGACGCATGTGAAGAAATCAAACTTTTTTATCAAATTTTTTAAACAGCTGATTTCGGCTCCCAGGTTACAGCCGGCAACTATACATTCGATGTGGTCAAGGAATTTATTTACCTTGGCACCGCCATTACCAGCAAGAATGATGTCAGTCTGGAGATCAAGCGAAGAATTACACTGGCCAACAGGTGCTACTACGGTCTCGGTAGGCAGTTTAGTAACAGAGATTTCTCTCGTGCGACGAAGTTAACACTCTACATGTCGCTTATTCTTCCGGTGCTTCTCTATGGTGCGGGAGCATGGACGCTGTCTTGTGCCGATGCAGCGGTCCTAGGAGTGTTTGAGAGAAAAATTCTTCGCAAGATCTTTGGTCCACTGAAGCAAGGCGATAAGTTTCGCATTAGGACCAACTATGAGCTGTATGAGCTCCTCGGCGACGTAGATGTTGTCCAGCGCATTAACATCCAGCGGCTGCGCTGGCTCGGCCATGTTGTTCGGATGGAAGAATCTGCTCCAGCGAAAAAGGTTTTCGATGCGAAGATCACTGGACGTCGGCGTAGAGGACGTCCATGTTTACGTTGGAAAGACCAGGTAGATGGAGCCCTGTCATCAGTTGGTGTGACCAACTGGAGAAGGCGTGCGCTTAGCAGAGGCGCCTGGAGACTAGTGTTGAGGCAGGCCGAAACCCGTTAACGGGTTGTTATGGCCAGCTAAGTAAGTAAGTAAGATTTCGTGAAAGAGAGAAATGTAAACAAAAAATGAGAGGAAAACATGTTAAGTTTAAACAAATAAAAATATATGAAAAAATTTATTAATTAAAAATATAAAGACTGAATTTAATAGAGCAACACTTCGTTAATCAAATTTTTTATTGTTCATAAAAATAATTGTTAAAATAACAAATTTACAGGGCACCAAAAGTTGTGAAAAAATGGAATATATAAGGACAGATTATCCTTTATAAAATCAAAAATACAGTTTGCGACGCGGGTTTCTCATTTTGGATCGATAGACCACGAAAGTATGAATCTGAAATGGTATAACTGATTTTCGAAAAAACTCCAGTTTAGGAGATATTTAACATCAAACTTTTTGAAAACCAAAAATTTCGGATGTATTAACAGTTTTCATCATTGTTAAGTATGTATTAAATATCTGTTGCGCCGGAACTTTGTTTCAATAAGTCAATAGCCCACAAAAATATAAATCAAAAGTGATATAAATCATTTTTGAAAAAACTCAAGTTTAGGAGATATCCTGCCTTAAACTTTTAAAAATTGTATTAAATTCTATATGTGCTATTAGTTGTTTGAATATTTTAATGTTAAATATCTGTTGCGCCGCAAGTTTGCTGCAGTAAATTAATAGCCTACAGCAGGGGTGAGCAACCTTTTTAATCAACGGGCCACTTTAAATTTTAAAATTTTTTGGCGGGCCTCACATAAATACTAATAATTTACAAAACTCTATTTGTAATAAAAATTAGAATAAAAAAATATAAAATTTAAGAAAGAGTAAAAATTTCATATATAAATTTTAATGCCAAAAAAAAAAGTATTTGCTTGAAATTTTTAATGAGAAATTTGGCACTGTTTTTTCGATACAACCTGATCAATATCAGCCGGAATTGATGAGGTACCTACACATACACAAGTTTCTAATCGTACATTACTCAGTCTTGATCGGTGGTAATTGGTCGGTGGTCGGATTTATAAACATTCTCGATGTTTACTGAGAGAAATACATTTTTTACATCAGTATTATTCTGCATGTCCATCACTTCCCTTTGAAAGTCTTCGGGAACTGTATCCACATCGATAATTAATGGTTAGGAAAACATTTTCATGGAAACTGCTGTCTTCTCAGTTTCTTCGTAATTGAAATTCGTTGATTAATGTGTCTATATATTATGTGTATTTTTGAGAAGCAGCAACATTTGTTTGGCGGGCCGCGTGTTGCTCATCCCTGGCCTACAGTAATAGGAATCAAAAGTGATATAAATTATTTCTGAAAAAACTCCAGTTTAGAAGATAATTAGTAATGTAGTTAAAAAAAATTTTAAAAATTAATTTTCCACGTGCTAATTTTGTTGCGGGATAAGGGACCGCAGCATACCTACTGTCAATGGGATGGCAAATTTTTTTAAGTCCACCGCAAAAAACATTTTTGCGTGAGCAGGTCTTAGAGAAACAGTTTTGGGAGAAGGCAATACTCTACCTAAAACCTTCATACCCATTACATGAAATAATCTAAGGGGACGGGCGTTGACCCTACCTAAACAATTGACCTGGTGGCACCAAGACCATAGCCCGAGTCCCCGGTGCTTTAAATAGTTATGTATAGTCATCACCATATTCATAGTAAATGACCTTGATTCACACTGAGCTCACGAGACAAATTTTTATATAAATTTTGTTTCGTGAACCTTTTGTGAGCCAATAATTTACTTTGAATATGGCTTGACTTTGTTGTTTGTTTTTTTTTTATTTTCGTTTTATTTCGCCTATTGACCAAGCTCATTCATTGTCTATTTTGCGTGTTATTATATCCCGCTTGGTCAAACGTTTGGCGAAATAAATTCCGGATGTAATTATGTTTATGTGTGTGGTAGATTTAGTCTGAAAAAAATGGGAAGGAAAATTAATTAGTTTTTGTGCCAATAAATTCAATTGGAACGGTACATACTTACCCATCCTATGTTATCCTCCTGAAAATCGAATTGAATCTGAAAATGAATAGAAAAATAATTTAGATAATATTGGAAGTTGATGAATGTTAGTTTATACTTATCTGTTGTCTGAAGAAATGTTTGTTGGGTTTTCTGGTGATAGGCTGAAAATAGAAAACTAAATTGTTATTTGTTGAACATAAGTTATGAAATCGTGGCACTTACCATATATTTTCTTTGGAAATATCCCCTGAAGAATCCCTCGGTCCTGTAGATAAAATAGAATTTTTAATTATAAAGACATTAAGAAAACAATATTTTATACTTACTTCCATACATTTGCTCCGGCACAATTTGTAAAACATAAGAAAAAAAAAATCAAAATATGACAAGTATAGGCAAAGGCAATTAGTATGAGCAGGACAACGATAAAAATTTAGAACACTAAAGGTAGAATTAGCCAAACGTAACGTAGCGTATCTTAACGTTGACGAGTCAGCTGATCATTTATTTTACATGCAAAGTAATGGCAGCGCTTACCGAATAAAAAATGTAACGTAACGGCACGTATCAATCTGTAGAAAATAGAAATTCTCTACGTTTTTACGGGACATTTGCAAACAGCTGGTTTATTTAGGCTTGCCAAACGTCCTTTTTTAAGCAGTAAGGGTAATTTTGTTTTGTTCAATGTACTTATTTCTGCATAACACCTAAAAAGGTACGCTAATGTACTTTTTTTAATCTTTTGTATTTCTTTTTTGTTCTGAACACTTGAAACTAACATATATAATATTAAAGTACATTTGCCACCAAAGTACTATAATTTTAAAAAGGTCTATGTTTTAAGTCTCAATTCAAAAATTTTATTTCGTAATTCTACAGAAGTTATTGAATAATTTTTTGTCAATACAATTAACATGGATCTACCGTTTGATGAATTTATTTATTTCAGAATTGGGGTTATTGCAAAAGATTTAATTTTCCACTAAATTTAGTGGAAATGGTTTAATTCAGTGTGTTAATTATTTCCGTCTGAATTTACTTTATGTACGTAAAATCATAGAATATTATGACATTCCATCCGTATTTTAAAAATAAAAGTCTTACGGCAGATTTTTTTACATTTACACGGTTGCATAAAAATCAAATCAAAGTCAAATGAAAGAATAAAATGCACATATACGTCCACACAAACTTTAAATACATTGTGAACTAATTAAACATAAAAAATAATATAAAAGTGCATCTCTGATCTAATGAAAGTGATTGTTTTTTTTTTTAAATTAAAAAAAATAAAAAAACAAAGCGAGCCTTACTACTGTCAAATTTTCATCCGTATTTTCTCTTAATGTCGTACGTTCTTATTACATATAAAGTATACATGATACTATTCATTCTCTTCTACACAAAAATTTGACATGTATGTATTACCGTCTAAACCCGCCTTTAGGGGTAGTGGAAACGGTAATGCATTATAAATTCAATGCAATAAGCCCAACTCTCATTTAATTAAAATTATTTACTTAAAAAGTATTAAAAGAAAATGTGTAGAATTGTTAAATAATAGATTGTTTCAAAATTTTGAAAAGAATTTGTATATTTATGTTGGCTATACCGCATTCAAATGGAAGGAGGAAATGAAAAAACAAACTTTTAATAGAAAGTTTGTAATGTGAACTGATATTTGAAACTAATTTTAACACACTTGTGCCAAGTTTTACAATTTTCTTACATTGGCAAATATCGCATTGTAAACCAAGTTCAAAAAAACTAGTAAGTATGTATTTGTAAAAGTTTTTACATATACATGAATGAATATATAAAATATACAATACATATTTCTATACAATACTTGTCAAATTAATCCTCAATAAACCTAAAATATTTTTTATGAATACGGGCATAAAATTTATTTTTAAATTTATACCAAATTGTTTTACATTTGAAAAGTTGAATAGTATAGACTAGAATTTAAAAATAAAAATCCGAATAATTTGGGGCTATTACTTTGTTGTAAACAATAATTACGATCTTATTATTTGTATTATTGTTTGCCATTTTATTTTTGGTAATGAATTTTAAAAAAAGGTTTCAATAAAAATCCAATGTATTTTTTTACTAAAATGTACGTTTTTTTCCCTCAATGTACCTTTTTCAATTCAATATTTGGCAACCCTACATTTATTATACAAATTTTCAGCAAGAATATTAGAGAATTTCTATTTTTTACAGATTGATACGTGCCGTTACGTTACATTTTTTATTCGGTAAGCGCTGCCATTACTTTGCATGTAAAATAAATGATCAGCTGACTCGTCAACGTTAAGATACGCTACGTTACGTGTGGCTAATTCTACCTTTACAAAGAAAAGCAAATTTAAGAAATTTTTAGCAAATTAAAAAACTGTAGCCCAACACACAAATCCGCATCCATATTTATTTATTTGTCTTTTAATTATTTGATAAAAAACTATTAAGTACACACTATAAACAAATTACTATTTCACAATATATTTTCTGTTTTGTTTTTTTGTTAGTTGTTTATGTCCAAAACATATGGCACGTTTTTAAATGTTCTATAAGTGCACTTACGTTTCTACGTTAGGGGACGTTACATTACGATACAGCAACGTTTGGCTAACCAGGCCTTAACAGTTGCAATAAATATTATTGGTACGGTTGCATTTTTTTCATTCATAAGAACAGTGTAATAAAATAGCGTTTTTACGTGTCTTAAGGGTTAGTGTATTTGCTTTTCTTTTTGTTTTATAAGATTTTTGTTGCTTGATAACAGGAAAGAAAATTACCTACTGATGACAATTTTAGCAAGAGGGGGTGGAAGTAAGGCTTAGTAGATTTTTATCAGTTATAGGGGGAAGGGAAAGGGTAAAAATATTATAACTTATATAACATAGTCGTTACTTATATAATGGCCAGTGGAATTCGCGCCAAATTGGAAAATTTGAAAATGTGTGGTAATTATATATGGAAATTTAAAATAGAATTGAAGTAAATAGAAACCGTAGGAACAATAGCGGGTGTATAAAAGACCTTTTTGATAGAAAACAGTTTTTTATACAGATCATTTTGGATAGTGACCGTGGTGCGTAAAGTTAAAGTGTGTTGAAGAGAATATTAGTGTCCTTTTCTTTGAATTAGTGGACAGGACTATTACAAAAGGATAGTCGGCAGAGAATCCTTAGTGATTTTCGAAGCGGAGCTGTGACAAACTTTTTGTGCACTAAGTGTGAAAATTTTTTGATTATATCCTACGTAAGTGGACGCTAAACCATGTTAAGATATAAATTGTAATAGGGAAATTTAAATATAATTTAGCTGGTGTCACTTCTGCATCCCTAAAGAGAAAACCCCCCCCCCCCCCCCCCAATAGTGGAATTTCGATAAAATCAGAGGGAGGAATGATTGTAAAAGCGAGAGGATAGAAGCAGGAAAGAAGAAAAGGATATATGTAAAATACGATACCAGGTAGGAAGTGAAAAAAGATAGAAGAAAAAAAGAAGGGAAATTTGAAACATACCCGTCAACCATATTATATACAAAATCTGAAACAGAATTTGAAAATTACGAAGAAAATAAGTACACGTGTACAGGAGAAGGATTTTTTTTTTGTTATAAAATTTAAATTAATATACCAATATTCGACGCACAGACCTTTACCGTACGCTGTTCGGAAAACAGAAAAAAGAAATAAGTAAAACAGAAAAAAGAAAAACAAATATATTTCATTATCACATTCGTTATTTTAAAAATTTATTGTAGTTTTAGTTATAAGTTAGTTTTAACTATAAGTTTTTTCTATATTATAATAATTACTTAATCACTAAGTTCATATAGGCCCAGAAGACCCTATAACGGAAAAAGAAAAAGGAAGAAAAGATAATATATACATACACTCATACATACATATAGAGATATTTATAGTGGACAGCGCTTGAGGTAACGGTCAGGAAAACTACTGCTCAGGGAGCTCCTTTAGTTGTAGGATTTCTGTTGCCTGCTGAACTAGGTTAAAATATAAGCCCTGTTTAAAAGCATAACGATAAATTAAACAGATATATGTATATATGCAAAAGTATATGTATATATGTATAAGTAGTTAGATTAAGAAAAAAAAGAGAAAATTAGATTTTTGTTTGATTCGAAAATTAAGGGCCTTAGGGATTAATTAAGATTTTATTATTTTATATTTTTTGTTTTGTGTATTTGTATTGATTTTTTTTGTTAGCATTATATGTAACATATTGTTTTTATATAGAAAGGAATTCGGTTAAGAATATATTTTATTTTAATTTAATTAAAACCGTTATTTTATTATTTTTTTTGTTTTCACATATCTATTTGCAAATATTATTGTTTCCTCGAAAGATTTTCTCAGAAAATATATTCAGAAAATAAAAAAAAACACAATATTAGTTTTCTTAAATCACACGGGGTTTATTATAAGACTTAACTGGGTTGATTTCCTTTTGGTACGTACCGTACTGTATGGGTTTTACAATGTAAGTGCTTACAATAATATAAAAAAGGTTGAAAATAAAACAATAAATAAAACAAAAAACATAGAACGTCCACTGAACAATAATTAGTGGACGTTCACACTATGCGCGTAAACATCCCGCCCCCCTTGCAATACTGCAACAAGGAAGGCTAAGGAACACGCGGGTCTCGTTACAAGATGAGAAATAGGGGTAGAAGACCAAATAAAACAAAAAAATAAATAATTAATTTTCATAATTTAGAATAATATAAATTTAACCTAATAAAATAAATTTATAATTATTAGTATTAGGGACATCAATGATGACGGGTTGGGGATCCAAGTAGGAAGATGAATGTTGCTACAATTCATGGTGCCTCAATTCGTCTTCAATACAAGTCCAACTCACAGGGTGCGCTCCAAATGTTACTATAGGATAAAATGAAAAAAAAAAAACGAAAAATATAAAAAATCAAAATTAATTAGTAGTTTTCTGAACTAGGTATGAGAACAAGCTTCGCTATCGGGCGGGTAAAAATGCCAGAAGCTGTTCTCACGTCTGCCGAAATGACTCTTGTATCGGGTTCTACATGGGTATTTTTCAAAACATGACAGACCAGCTGACCGAGATAATCGTCCATTACATCGATCATATTTAGGAATAAAAATACGTTGACATACAAGTTCCAGGCTATATCGGGTGAATTTCACATCCGATTGGGATAAATCTAGGGTATTATACAAGCATTTTCGGGTTATGAAATACTGTAAACACCTGAAGCAATACGAAATTAATCGCATCGCACGGGGTAAATCTGAAAAACGTTCATGTATGTCAAACGGTGGTTCAATCTGGTAATACTTGACAAAGGTTAGCCAATGGCACGGCGGTTTATTTAGCCAAGATAAAATAATAGTAGAATCAGTCCACATATAAATCTTTCTCTTGTCTAGAATTATTTGACTACATAGTGATTCTACCATATTTGCCATCAAAGCCGCTCCCCAAAGCTCTAAACGGGGTAATGTTTCAGACTTCACGGGAGCCACCTTTGTCTTTAATACGAGTAAATGGGTAAATATTTCACTCGTAGACACATTTCGAGCATAAATAACAAAGGTATCACACAATTTTCTCGGGGAGAAAATTAACCCATCTTGGAATATTAATTTTCTTAACATTTGGATAATCATCTAAAATTGATCGCCATTGTATACGAGCCAGGGGTTTCAAACTTTCGTCCCAATCGGTCTTGTCCTTCCAAATTTGTTGTATTATAATTTTTGCCACAATTATCTTAGGCGAGAGCCAATCGGCGGGTTCAAATAGCTTTGCTATTTCAGACAAGACAGCGCGTTTAGTAACAAGATCCCGGCGTGGCTGCGATACAAGTTTAAAATAGAAGCTGTCTTTTTCAGCATTCCATCGCAAGCCTAGGGTTTTAGTAGTGCTGGCATCTGAAAACTTTAGGAAATCTACATCAAGCAAATTCTCACGGGGTAAATCTTCCAAGAGACGCAAATGATTCACAGTCCATTTTCTCAGCACGAAACCAGCCGAGCTAAGAATCTGGACTGACTCATTATGCCTCTTCAAAGCGTCTTCTAGCTCATGAGAGCCAGCTAGTACGTCGTCGACATACATTTGGGGTTTCAATATTTCGGATGCCGCCGGACTCAGGGGTTCACAATCGTTTGCCAATTGCAAAAGGGTTCGAATTGCTAAATACGGCAGCGCACAGTTCACTCCAAACGTGACCGTATTAAGCTCATAGTCCTTCACTTCATCTTCAGGGTCTTGTCGACACAAAATACGCTGATACTGGGTTTGATCAGGACGAATTAAAATATGACGAATAATTTTTACGATATCTGCATTAAAAACGTAATGATAATTTGGATTTTTATAAGTGATATTCCAGTAAAGTTCTTCATAAAATGTCTCATCTTCAGAAAGTCGAGTGACTTTTGGAACTTCTTCGAGCTCCGAAAAACGGGCCAGTTGATTGTCTAATTCAACACGGGTATAAAATGATGCAAGAGAATGCAGGGGTTGAGATAAAAAAATTCTCCAGTAAATATCCAGCCAAAAACGGTTCTCTGGGCGATCAGGTTGTCAGTGGGATGTATTTTTACATACGGAGTCAAAATTTTGGGATATACATTTGCTCCAAAAAGTATATCCATGCGGGTACACATGACGTCGGTCTTTGTAATATCGGGAAAACTAGAGTTTGTCATTTCCGTTATAGAACACGAGGGCAACCGATCGGTTATTTCCTCTACTACATATGCGCAAATTGTCAATTTGAAATTAGGATCGATCGAAGAACCGATCGTGAAAACACACATGGTAGAAGATGTTACAGCCAAACAATCCGTCATGCCAGTCACATTAGTGGAAGGCACTGAAAATGTGGGTATAGCAAGCATCCTCTGTAGTCTCCTTGAAACAAAGGTGCCTTGCGAACCAGGGTCCACCAGCGCTCGAGCCGTACATGTAGTATCACCAACGTGCACTACACAATTTACTGAGCCCAACAGAATAGTAGAATTAGGGTTTGCTCGTAGATGTGTAGTGCAAGTGTGAAGATTACGAGCCGCTGCGGAGGTCGAAGGGTTTAAATTCAACGGGGGTTGTGTTTGACTCGGGTTAAAACTATGAGATGCAGATCTGTTTACACCAGAATCCGTCGGACGCTGGTGTGCATTACAGGTTGAGCCATTTGATCCAGCATCTCTATGAAGCAAAGAGTGATGCTTCATTTTACATAATGAGCAAACATAAATACTTTTACAATTTTCTAAAGAGTGAGATGTTGCCAGACCATTCGTGCAGCACTTAAGTCTCCTTACAGTCGACAATCTGTCTTCAACATTTTGGCCTAAAAAGATAGGACAAAGTCTTATAGGGTGAGTTCCCTGGCAGAGAAAACAACGACAAGTTGACCGTGATGTGTCAGTCCTTGTGGTAAAACTTTGAACATTTCCTGAATCATTGAGTGATTTCCTCGGGGGGCCAAAATTAAAATTTATTTTTGTGCTGACAGGGGCAATATTCTTGTCCTGGTTTCGACAGGGTTGGTTTCGAGATTGTCTTATATCAGCAATCGATTAAAGCAGGGGTGAGCAACCTTTTTAATCAACGGGCCACTTATAAATTTTAAAATTTTTTGGCGGGCAGCACATAAATACTAATAATTTACAAAACTCTATTTATAATAAAAATTAGAATAAAAAAATATAAAATTTAATGCCAAAAAAAAAAAAGTATTTGCTTGAAATTTTTAATGAGAAATTTGGCACTGTTTTTTCGATACAACCTGATCAATATCAGCCGGAATTGATGAGGTAGCTACACATACACAAGTTTCTAACTGTGCATTACTCAGTCTTGATCGGTGGTAATTGGTCGGTGGTCGGATTTATAAACATTCTCGATGTTTACTGAGAGAAATACATTTTTTACATCAGTATTATTCTGCATGTCCATCACTTTCCTTTGAAAGTCTTCGGGAACTGTATCCACATCGATAATTAATGGTTAGGAAAACATTTTCATGGAAACTGCTCTCTTCTCAGTTTCTTCGTAATTGAAATTCGTTAATTAATGTGTCTATATATTATGTGTATTTTTGAGAAGCAGCAACATTTGTTTGGCGGGCCGCATAAATAGGTTGAAAGAGCCGCAAGCGGCCCGCGGGCCGCGTGTTGCTCATCCCTGGATTAAAGGGTTTTAAAATGAGCAGTTAGGAAGGCGTCCATATTCTCCCACGTCGGAGACTGTTGTAAATGCCTTTTCGATTGCTCCCAGAGACCTAGAGTATGCTCAGGCAACTTTGTGGCGCAAATAT
Source organism: Metopia argyrocephala (assembly GCA_963576795.1). Lineage (NCBI taxonomy): Eukaryota > Metazoa > Arthropoda > Insecta > Diptera > Sarcophagidae > Metopia > Metopia argyrocephala. Next base: position 73,636,371 of record OY756210.1, on the reverse strand, counting down.
AAACTAATATCACGTGATAAAAAACTTCAGGTGTCACCTCAAGTAAGGACAAATTTGTTACGCAATCGCTTATGGTGCGTTGAAGATTTTTAATATTTATACCCGATTCATGAGTAATTGGTTTAATACTCAAAAGGGTTCGAAGCTGTTCGTTAATAAGTGCGCTTTTGTTCTCATAAGTGTCTACCAATCTTTTCCATGCAATTGCACAGCCATCATGGGTCAACGGGACAGTTTGTATGATGTCACGAGCTTCCTTAGCAGTCTTCTGCAGTAAATAATACAATTTTTGTACTGGGGTTAATGGGGGTTATCACCATACAACGCTGAGAACATATCTCGAAACGATGGCCAATTCTTATAATCGCCATAAAATATAGGGGTATCACAAGGGGGTAAATTTATTATTTATATGAAATTCTCTCGACTTCTCTACTTGAGCAGCCGATTTCAAATGATCCATTTGGGTTGTGATCAAAGAAATTCCCCTAGTGTATGTGGCATAAGAAGCCATATAGCGCGCTTTTACCTCTATTATTTGAAGATTTTTAACCTTATCGGCCTCAATCAACAATGAGTCGTATGTTGACCGAACAGCTTCCCATAAACGATCAAGTTCTTTCTCATGACTACTCAACGAACCGATGCGATGATCCGCTACTAGAATATCTGCAACATAAGCCCCAAAGTCGGTCAAACGATCCGCATTACGAATAAATGTAGTCATATCCATTGTCGATCGCAATTTATAAGTACTAATGTTGACAATAGATAAATGAGCACGGGGTTAGAAAATTAATCAATTGATATGAAAAAATAACCGATCAACTTATCACGGATAGAGGGTATACGAAAATCAGTTCGTAAATACGTCACATAAAAAAACGATAAAGAAAATATAGTATACGTGCGTATAAAAAATATTTCAATACCGCGATATATTTTCAAAGGGTTTAAAAAATGTATTAAAAAATATGGGTTAAATAAAATTAAAAATATTAAGGGTTAACAAAATTCAAAGTGTGTTTATACTTATAAAAATTAGAATTGGCCGGACCAAGAACACTATCTATCGACCAATTACAATATAAAACACTTTGTCAAAAAAAAAAATATATAAAAAATTGCACAAAACACTAGTACTGCTCTAAAATAAATACGAGTACTCACTTCGGGTATGAAGAAAAATAAATAACTTTCGTCAAAAGCTATTTTAATTTTAAGCGACAAAATAAGATAGTAATTAATTAAATTCGTTAATGAAAAACTTAATTAAAAATTATATAAAAAAGGGGTTAAAAATAAATATATTTATTTGTCACTTTAAATCAAATAGTACTTGATTTATTCGAATAATTAAAAATTGCAGCACTAATTGCTAATAATTTGGTGAGCGACAATATATAAAAAACGGAGTAGAAAAAAAAAGAAAAAACAACAAACACACTGGGTAAATCAAATCGATCTTGTTATATACAAAAACAGGTCAATGTACTTGTAACCTTGTAACAATTTCTGTCTTGAAAACAAACAACAACACATACATATGTATATATGTGCGTAAGTATGTACATATATTTAAAGGGATAAAATAAAAGGAATAATATTTCAAAATGTAAAAAAAGCAACAAATATATTTTAAGAAATATTAAAATAATTTTAATATATGTAATTTAAATCACTTTATTTATCAAAAAAATAAAAATTTATGCACTGAATAAAACAAATGTCACGATCAAATAGTGACGGCAGGGGGGAAATTTTCAATTTCATATATTGTTTTGCCGACGGCAAATCAATTTTTCACTATGTATGCACTGTTGTTGTTGTTGCTCTTTTTATCAAAATAGGGGTGGATTTTATAAAAAACACTGATAAAATCACTTTTATTTTTATTGTCGCTCACAGTTTTTGCACTTTTATCACACAATAAAAAATCAAATTGAATAAATACTTTTTTTTGAGAAATATAAAAAATGGAATGAGGTTTGAAACTGGGATCGGCCAAAAACTCCCGAATACGGGGTCTGAAAATAAAATATTTTCTTAGAAAATTTTTCAAGGAACCGGGGCGGAAAATATCCGGCTCGAAGGACCAAAATGTTTCCTCGAAAGATTTTCTCAGAAAATATATTCAGAAAATAAAAAAAAAAACACAATATTAGTTTTCTTAAAACATACGGGGTTTATTATAAGATTTAACTGGGTTGATTTCCTTTTGGTACGTACCGTACTGTATGGGTTTTACAATGTAAGTGCTTCCAATAATATAAAAAAGGTTGAAAATAAAACAATAAATAAAACAAAAAACATAGAACGTCCACTGAACAATAATTAGTGGACGTTCACACTATGCGCGTAAACATATATCAACTTAGTTATAATTAAAATTAATAAAAGATGGATGTGATGTTTATATGAATTCGTGGAGCTATAAAATAATGATGTTGGTTTTAAAGGCAAATAGGTAAGGCTATGATGACTGGTTGATTGGGTTGGAAGATCGTGGCGGTACTTGGGTCATCGCAGGTAAAATTGGCGGAAGCAGCGTTGACATAGTCGGGTGGGCTGTGGACGTACACCATGCCCTAAATGGTCTCACAGGTGGTAGTTTTTTTTTTTTTGATAAATTGATAGAGTTTTTTTTTGTATGTTTTAGTTCATTTATATTTGTGTTCAAATACGCGGTCGTTGAGAAGGGTTGAGACCTCCTGAGAAGATGCCAGCTAGTCGGAACACTCGCCGATCAACCGGTTCGAGACATTAAATGGCGCCCAAAGGAATGAGTGAAGTGCATTCGTGACACCTAGGCATGCGGAAATAGACCACTAGAGATTGCAATAGCCCAAGGCTCAACTTTCGACGTGTCAGAAATATCCAGGTAGCCGCTTTAACGCACAGTGGAGTGTTGTACGTGGATAGTTTTAGCAACTCGTTGGTTGTTCCATTAATGCTCAGGAATAGGTGCGACAGCTTAGCATGACCTAAAGGTCTCTATAGATAGCACTTTTCCTTTTGTTTTTAAAAATTTTAAATTTTTAGTTTTTTTTTTTTGTTTTGTCAATGTCAATATCGTCGTAGTGGAACGCGGTAGCCTCTCGCGATAAGAGTAATCTCGAGGTATGTTGTACCGGTGCCCCTATCCGTATTGATTTTGATTTTGCACCGATATTCGGATATTTTTTTAGTGAATTACGAAGCTGATAGTGATAGGCTCCCGGGACAAATAGTTCCACGGGGTTAGTTGTATCATATTGCTAACGTGTTTACTAAATGGATGGATGAATTTTAAGTTTAGTTCTTGATTGATGCCACTTGTTGTGTTCAGTTGAAATAGACCGTTTTGACCTCAACTTCCGTCATCATAGCCTTTACCGTCATGAAATTATTGTCAGTTTTTTTTTTTTTTTTGAAGTATTTCTATATACATACACATATTGTTTTAGTATATACTTACGTCTACTCAGCGTACGAGTATTGAGTGTGATTGTGTTTTCATTTGTCTATTACTTGCATTTATTTTTATACATATACATATATTTATTTATTTTTCATTTGCATATACATATATATAGTTATTTTTTTATTTTAGTTTTTTTTTATTATTTTTTTTAGTGATTATACAATTTTTTCTTTATTATTATTTATTTATATTTTTTATTATTATTTTTTTTTATATTTTATTACTTGGTTTTTTTTTATATACATATGTATATGTTGATTGTTAGGTTAGGTTGAGTATTGATTTTTATGAATTATTACTTAGCATGTTTTATTAGTTATTTTATTTTATACGATTTTTATTAGTTATTTATACTTATATTTAATAATTTTTTTTATATATGTTTATTTATATCCTTTGTTTATACATAATTTTTTCATATTATTCATTTATTTGGTACTAATCGTGTTTCTTTTATATTATTTGTTGGTATACTGATATATGTTTTTTTTACTGATTTATTTATTTTTTTTGATATATTTGAACATCGTCTTTTTCCTTGTGGTTTATATATAAGTATATATTTTAATATTAGACCGATTAGTTTCTGTTTTTTTTTATTGCCACGTATTATTATTTGTGAGTTTGAGAGCTATTAGGTTGGCGAGTTTGTTATTAGTATCGCGTAATAGAATCGATTTCATAATTTGATTTACATTTGTGTACGTAGATTATGAGCAAAAGCCCCCCTGCTGCTCAATCCCGAAAGAGAAGCAGGCAATTACACTTCGATTTAAATAGATCGACTCCTCAGTTGGCACGTAAGCTCACGAAACCTAATACCCCTTTGGTGCGAACGGTACACGTTATTAGCGAAATGACCTAGCAAGGAGAAGATCAGTTTAGGGACTTGTCGAAAACGATTATGTCAAACGCGCCCAATAAACCTTCTGGTAGTAATCCATTACAGAGCGACCTAGCGGCTTAAGGTTCAAGTAGACAAGCGGCGGAAGATAAAGTTGAATTGTCCATACGTCGTATAGTAGAACAGAGCATTGGTGTTCAAATGGCCGATATGAAAAAAAATTGTTTCGGATCTAACATCTACAGTTGGTAAATTAACTATGGTCGTTCATCAGACCCAACAAGACCAAAAGAAAATAATGGAGAACAACTTACCGAGTGCTCTAAAGACAGCCCATTCATTACAGGAACCATTGGAAACTCCTCAGGGATCCAATCATTCTTCTAGATCGTCGTCCATCAATAGTAGAGACCACTACAGGTTTGAAAATAAGCCAAAACAAACTGGCTGTAGAAGACTTCGTCTTTCGAATAGAGCGACTACAAAATCGATATGGTGTATCATGGAGAGAAGTCTTGGATAATTTCCATCTACTGGTAAAGGGTTCTGCCGAGAAATGGTACTGGTTATTTATCCAGACGAATTATGTCACTGAATGGACAACTTTAAAACAAGCCCTTTTAAAGCAGTATCAGTCAACCAGATCCAGCTTCGTGTTGATGAGAGATATGGTGGAGAGACGTCAGCTTCCTGGAGAGACCATTGATGCATTTTTCTTTGCCATGATGCAGCTCCGGTCACGTCTAACCATTTCAATGCCTGAAACGGAGATGATAAAGAAAAATTTACGAGAAGGAATTGGCAGAATAATTTACCCTATGTCCGTATCATCCGTGGAAGAGCTGAAGACCTGTTGCCTGGAGAGAAGAGAAGACATTCTTGCGTAGAGACTTGAAGTCTAACCCAATGCATCCCAATCGTTACACCAGACAAGTAAATGAGCTGTATGAAGAGCCAATCGAAAATTACCGTGATGAAGAGCTAGATATTACAGAAGTAGCTGAGATGAGGGCAAACTACGGCAATAACCACCCCACAGGACAATTAAAGTGCTGGAACTGCCACCAAAATGGGCATGTTTTTATGGACTGTCCATCCGACGAGAGGTCAATATTTTGCTACCGTTGTGGAAAGCCCGAAGTGAAGTCCCCCAACTGCACCAACTGCAGGACAAAAAATTTTCGGAAGAACGACGGGAGAGCGGGTGACCATCGTTTTGTAGCCAACCCGCAATAAAATCTAAAGAAAGCAAAACAGAAACAAATTTAATTAAGAAAATAATTGAATTTAATAAAATACCACCACAACAAAAACATTTATACACCCTGGAAAAGGGAAAAATTAATTATGATAAAATTCGAAATCACATTTTTAATGAAACCTTAACAGAAAAACCGTCAGCCAAGTTCTACAGAATTAAATTATTAAGAGAAAAGTTTGCGAAGAAAAAAAAATATAGAAGACAGGCTATAGAGGCAATACGATCAGCAGATGGCAGAGATGATGATCCTAGGCCGTATGCAGAGTGCATAATTGGTAATATGAAATAAAAAGGTCTATTAGATTCAGGTGCTTCAGTGAGTATTTTAGGCAAAGGCTGTAGAGAGCTAGTAGAGCAGTTAGATGTAGCAATAGAGCCATGGTTTTCAATGGTAACAACAGCTAGTGGAGAAAAGCAAAGACTGTTGGGTAAAATAACAGTCGATGTAAAATACAATGAAATAACCGCTAGACTATCATTCTTTTTATGTCCGGACCTAGAACAGCCAGCGTATTTTGGTATCGATTTTTGGCGAGCCTTTCATCTTGCACCCGAAATTGTTGGTGTGGAAGAAATTAATATGAATAAAGCTAGTGAAAGTTATAAAACCAACAACACCGTTTCTAACCCACATGAATTGAATGAAGAAGAAAAAAATCAGCTGAAGGAGGTAATCAACATGTTTCCACCTTTTGAAAAACAGGGTTTAGGATCTACTACCTGAGAAAAACACCGTATAACCCTGGTAGAAGGAGCAACACCAGTGAAAGATAAACACTACCCGATTTCTCCGGCAGTTCAAGAAATTGTTTATACGGAAATTGATAATATGCTCAAATTAAAAGTTATTGAAGAGAGCGAAAGCCCGTGGAGCAATAGGTCCACAATAGTTTGAAAACCCGGCAAAAATAGGTTTTGTCTAGACGCCAGGAAGTTGAACAAGCTCACTGTAAAGGACGCATATACGTTGCAAAATATCGAGGGCATACTTAGTCGAATAGATGAGACATTTTATATAAGTAGTGTGGATAATATGGCCGCTTGGCTGTCAGATAATATGGTGATACTGGCAGTGGGAGTGCCACCCCGAAGTATCACCCTTGCAGCGTGACATATAGCCATTATTTCGACCTGAAAAACGCTGCAGTAATCAGGGTGGCGAAGGGATATGGAGAGGGCGAGCATCTCCGAATAGATCCCACACCCCACTTTTTCTCCAATCCTGGAACCATCAGTATAGACTTCCAACGATCCACTGGGGATGACCCCGCCAGAGGCCCAGTCATCCCTACGTGGGATCATCACGTGGAAGTCTCTGCGCAGTTCCAGTCTCGGTGAGGTGTAATCGATATTGCCCGTATCCGAGGTTCCTCCAAAAGAATAGAGGAGTGCCCCGAGGGTACAAAATTCCACCGTGTTAGTGCGTTAAGTCTTACCGCCACCAGTTTAGCCTGCTGCCTGGCAAGAATCTTAGACGGAAGCCACCCCAGCATAACAAAGAGTGCCTTTGTGGGGGTGGTCTGTAATGCACCAGTAATCTGAATTGCCGCGGACCTCCTGACCTTATCAAGGAGTCTGACATTACAGAACTTGTCGAGAGCGGTCCACCAAAAGACCACTCCGTATAAAAGATTCGGTTCTATGATCGCCCAATAAATCCAGCGGACCACGCGGGGACGTAGTCCCCATCTTGCCCCTACTGCCCTGCGGCAGCAGTAGATAGCACAGGCAGCTTTACTCGCCCTTTCAGCCAGATTTGGCCCCCAGTTCAACTTGGGGTCCAGAATGAGACCCAGATATTTAACCGAGGTACTCAACTGCAGTCCAACCCCGTTCAGGTTGGGTAAAGTGAAATAAGGTACCTTGTACCGTCTCGTAAAGAGCTTCAACTCCGTCTTGCCAGGATTAGCACGTAGTCCAAATTCCCGGCACCACCTAGCCACAATGTCCAGAGCGAAGTTGAGCTTGTCAGACAATGTCTGTGGGCATATCCCAGACGCCGCGATGGCGATATCATCAGCATAAGCAACAACCCTGTTACCAGAGCGTTCCAGCCCGATGAGAAGAGTTTTAACAGCAAGGTTCCAGAGAAGTGGAGAGAGGACACCGCCTTGTGGGGTGCCCCTAGCAGTCGCTCTCTGGCACCTTGTAGTTCCAATTGTGGCGGATATCAATCGCGACCTAAGAAGGAGCTCAACAAATTGAACCAGACCCGCATCTAGTCCAAGATTGAGCAGAGCATTAACGATACCCGTAGGGCAAATATTGTTGAAGGCGCCTTCTATATCGAGAAAGGCAACCAACGTATACTCCCTGAAATGCAATGTCCTCTTCACCTGAGAGATCAGTGAGTGCAGAGCGGTCTCGACCGATCTCCCTTTGGTGTAGGCATGTTGGGAGGTAGATAGTAGTGAAGGGTTGATCGAGTTCCTGATATGGAGGCCAAGAATTCTCTCCAACGTCTTCAATAGGAAGGAACAAAGACTAATTGGTCTAAAGTCCCCGGGGAGCACGTGTGAAGCTTTTCCGACTTTGGGAATGAACACCACATTTGCGGTCCTCCAGCGCAGAGGAATATAAATGAGGTCCAGACAGGCATTATAGACAGCCAAAAGCCAGGGGAGAATGAGATCCTCGCCATGTTGCAGATCAGCTGGAATAATGCCATCTGGACCTGGAGATTTGTATGGTTCAAAAGAACCTATGGCCCAGTGCAGTTGCCCAGGGGTTATACGAATTGAGGAGTGGTGCCCTGGAGTGGGCGTGACCCCTTGAAAGACAGTATGGCCTGCAGCGTGGACACTTTCCGGAAAGTGAGTATCCAGAAGCAGGCTCTGCATCTCATCAGTTGACGTAGTCCAACTACCATCAGATCTCCGAATACTTCCGAGAGATCCCTTGGAGGAGCTTAAAACCTTACGAAGACCGTTGACCTCCGCCGAGGATTCAACGTTGTCGCAGAATTCCTTCCATGAAGCCCTTTTCGCCCGTCTAATCGCATATTTCAGCTCTCGTTTCTTTGCCTTGTACAGATCCCATTAGCCCGTTGACTTAGCTCTGTTAAAAAGCCTGCCGCACAGACGACGAAGATCCTCGATATTCTGATTCTACCAGTTAGGCCTAGGCCTACCCCTGTACACAGGAGTCTTAGTGGAGGATGAGGCAGCATTCTCGAGGGCAGCGGACAATATGTCCACAGTCCTGTCGATGTCCGAAGAGTTACGGACGATAGGAGGAGACTCCGGAAGATCGTGCCGGAGCTTGTCCCTGAAGAGAGACCAGTCCGTACGTCTTCTGTTAGCACGGAAAATCTCCCTGTAAGGGGTGATAGCTTGATCAAGAGAGAAGACAATGTGTCTGTGATCCGAGAAGGAGCACTCACCAGATGCATGCCAGTTTAAGATTTTCTCAGAAAAATTATCACTAACCAAGGTGATATCAAGAACCTCCCTTCTGGACGAGGTCCCGAAAGTTGGTTCATCACCGCGATTAGCAATGCTAAGATTATTCGTAAGGATGAAATCAAAAAGACACTCACCTCTTTCGTTGGTATCCGAGCTACGCCACACCACATGATGTGCGTTGGCATCGCAGCCAATCAGAACCGGGATACCTAGTTTGTTCGCCTCTGTAACCAGCTGACCCACGGGTTCCTGCGGGGGATCTGGCCCGTAGTCATGGGCGAAGTATGAAGACACTGTCCACAGGGATGTGTTGCCCAAGGTAATCGCCATGGCCACAGTGTCCTTGTCGCTGAACCTGTGAAGAAGAAAAGCGTTAATAGAAGATTTAACCATAATACAAGCCCTAGGCCTACCTGTATAATGAATATACACCGTTCTGTAACCGACGGCGTTGAGTCCACAAACCTTCCCATCTACGGTCCAAGGTTCCTGGACTAGCATGAGTTCCCAATCTCCCTTCGCAAGAAGCAGGAGCAAGGCCGCTGACGCAGTTTTAGATTTGTGGAGATTGATTTGGATGACCCTCATCATTAGGGGCAACCATGGTGGCGTTGGCATCTTCCTCCGATAAAGAAGAGACAGCGCCCGCCTCAATCTCCAACCCGTTGAACATGTCCCCAACCAGCTCTGAGTTGGAGACATAGCTCAATTTGGAGCTCTGTGAGGAATGGCTTCCCATGTCCTCATCTAGAGCGATTGCACCAGAGCAACTAGGCTGAACCTGCGGGGTCGGCAACCCAATTGGGGGTAGCCGAGCCATCTGGGCATCAGCCTTATACACGTTTAGTGTAATTGCTCCGAAACCATAATTAATCACACCATCGCGGGTGTTGATTAATTGAAGCGACTTCTCATCCAAGATGATGATGACGTCGCGCGAGTTGCCCTTAGTCTCACCAACCTTTGCTACCCTCCAGTTATCAGTGGGAAGGTCGGTGTTACTATACTTCAGAATCTGAAGTATCTCTTCGGGCTTGGAGGGCTCGGAAGGAATACGAGCCCGTGATCGAGGTCGTTGGGGGATCTTATCCAGAGGAGTGGCTTCAAGATTTTGCCCCGGGCCACACCTCTCCGACCTTACTAACGTTTAAGAAGACCTTGAGGAGGGCCAACTCCACCAACTTCCATTTAGCGGGAGTGATGGTGCCCTCCGGGTGACCATGGTCGATCACCGCCCAGATCAAACTCTCTTTTACAACCTCGCTAAGAGGCTTAGGGCCTGGGTGGTAGGGTTCTAGGCCGCTTGGAAGGCTGCAGAGGAGCCCGAGCAGTTTGCTCGCTGGACCTCTGCCTCTTCACCGCAGCCTCGGGTTTAACCGATGAGGCAGGTGGACGATCATCGACATGAGCTCTTGCCCACGTCATTCTGCCTCTTTCCTCCTCCGACAAGAGAGCAGGATCCTTAGCACCCAATTTGGAGATAATGCGTGCAGCAGATCTCCGCGTCCTGTACGCCCTAGTGCTAGCAATAACAGAGGCGTTTCCGCTCGTGGGAATAGTTGTACCCGAAGTGGGTTTGGTACCAGTGACTGACGTTTTCGATCTGTTGACCAGTGTCTTGACGTCAGTCGAAGAGCGCTGTGCTATGGTAGCAGCCGCCGATGTGGACGGCAAACACGTCACCGCCCCAAATTTCGCGGGTTTACGGGTCGCAGTAGCGGGTTTAACCGCAGGTCCCGGAGAGGAGCCTCTGTTACCAGAGGTTGGACAAACACCAGTTTGCCTGAAGATCTTCTTACGCCCACCAGCTTGAGTGGGCGTAGGCTTTATATTTTTATCTTCCATTTAATTTGATTGGGTCCCCACTCTGTGCCGCTATCCTTGCCCGTATGTGTAGTCACCTTTGATGGTCCCATGTTTATCTATGCAAAGCAGGGAGGCCATGCGAGGGTTGGCACCCACCTTCATGGGGTTGAGTGCTCAGAGCCAGACCGGTGCTAATCGGGAGTTAGTCTCAACCGAACCTACACCGCCAACTCAACGGCGACGGACAAGGAACGTACACAGAGGCCTGCCAGGGTTTTAACGGGACGGAGACAGCCGCAGCCCTAGACTGGAGCCGTTCGCGCTGGGTTTCACCCCGTTGTTACTAGGTCCAGAAAACTACGGCCGCCAGCCCAAGACGACAAGTCAGGAAGAGAATAGGAATGAGTCCGTGGACAAGGCGAGGGTCGTGCCAGAGAAGAGTATAGACCATTTAGCATTACCCAGGGTGCACCACGAGGAGGCGGTCTATCTACACGCCAAATTGAAGGTAATAGGGAGAAAAAAAAGTCCAAAATGGTATGGTATTTAAGAAAATGAATTTTGAAGGTGATGAAGAAGAGATTAAGTGGAAACTCTGGGTACCACCAAACATAACACAACCACTAATAGAAAAGGCTCATTCATCATTAACAGCAGCCCATGGAGGCGTGAATAAAACCCTAGAAAGACTTAAGCGATATTTCTATTGGCCGAAAACGGCCTTCAGTGTAAAAATGTTTATAAAAAACTGTCAAACTTGCAAAGAAACAAAACACACGAATCAAAATCTGAGACCTGAAATTGGAAATCAAGTTGTAACAGAAAGACCTTTGATTTTATGGGCCAATACCCCAGATCTAAAAATGGCAATTGCTATATTTTTGTAGTGGTAGATCATTTTTCAAAATTTACCTTTTTAAAAGCTATGAAGGAAGCATCATCTGGTAATGTGGTTGAGTTTTTAGTTCATGAGATTTTTCACAAATTTGGAGTGCCCGAAATTATACATAGTGACAACGGGGCCCAATTTACATCGAAACAATTTGATAATTTAATGAGAACGTACAAAATAACACATATAAAAACAGCAGTATATTCCCCGCAAAGTAATGCAAGTGAACGAGTGAATCAATCAGTGCTAGCGGCCATAAGAGCGTATCTTAAGGAAGACCATAGGGATTGGGAGTTATATCTCTCCAAAATAGAATGTGCACTTAGAACGGCCGTACATTCTGCGACTAGCTTTACTCCCTTCTTCGCACTGTTTGGTTACCACATGTATTCTAGTGGAGCAGATTATAAATTAGGAAGAAAATTAAACTCTCTAACAGATCATCAAATTGAAAATCTCAACCGAGTGGATAAATTGGAAAGAATACGGCAACAAATCAAAGACAACATTAGAAAGGCATATGAACAGTGCGCCGAAAGGTATAATAAACGAGCTCGAAAAATAATATTTGTTTCCGGCCAAGAAGTCTACAGAAGAAATACAGTGTTAAGCGATTTTTCAAAAACTCGAAATGCAAAATTTTGCCGAAAATTTTTAATATGCCGAGTGGTCAAACCGATAGGTAACAATCTGTACGAGCTGGAAACCCTACAAGGGAAAAATTGGGTGTATATCACGTAAAAGTCATAAAAGTTTAGACAGGCAATTTGTTTTATATTAATCTGACTGTGATATAGGCTATCTTATTCTATCTATAGAGATATGTGCAATAACAACGAACCGAATAACTAACATAATGATACAGGTCATATGATTTGTAGACTGTGATATAGTTTTACCTATTATTTTTTTAATTAAATTATTCATACCAGGATGATCCTAATGTGCAATATTACTGGAACAAAACTCTGTGATCTAAGCTGTGATATTAGTATTTAAGTTGTGACGTCTTGATTTTATGTAAATGTTCACTGGGATGAGCAATATAATATTCATACATGGGCATACTGCATTACTTTTTTACTGCAATACGTAAACCAGTATTCAGTAAAAAGTACTGATTATTGAAAATAAAAATCAGTATTCAGTAAGTTTTACTGATTACTGGAAAGAAAAATCAGTATTCAGTAAAAAGTACTGATTACTGAAAACAGAAATCAGTATTCAGTAAATTTTACTGTTTACTGAAAAGAGAAATCAGTATTCAGTAAAAAGTACTGATTACTGAAAACAGAAATCAGTATTCAGTAAATTTTACTGATTACTGAAAAGAGAAATCAGTATTCAGTAAAAAGTACTGATTACTGAAAAGAAAAATCAGTATTCAGTAAAAAGTACTGATTACTGAAAAGTGAAATCAGTATTCAGTAAAAAGTACTGATTTGTGTAAAAAAATTGGCTTATAATTGACCTTAAAAGATAGAGATGTCACAAAGTAAATATACTATCAATATATTAGATTGGGGAATACTTCCCGTAAGCCTAACCATGGTGGCCGCATGAGTCATGTTTCTCTGCACCTTTTTGTCCCAAAGAGTGTTGCAGTGAAAAGAGGGCGTAGGGGACAAATAAAATTCCAATCTGAAAATATGAATAGAGGTTTAATCCTAAAGTCTTTTATAAAATTCTATTGACGCGTTCATTCGACGAGAATTTGAATAGTTTAAGTGATACATACTTGCCTCAGAATTCAATGTTTTGTGGGCTATCGATTTGTTAGAGCATCAATGGATGCTATACTGAATTGTCAGTAGCATGATCCTATTTAAGGATTGCCTCTACGATTACTTTTCTCATCTGGAAAAATATTCGGCAGAGTGCCTGGTCCCAGGTGTTCCTAACAATAGATTTATGTGCCAGGCGATGATAGATCAACTGTGTATATGGCACATCTAATATTAGGTTGTGAATTTAATTTCAGAGTTGGTGAAACTTACTTACCTAGTGATTGCCCGGCTGAATGTGGTAGAATATGAGACCCTTTTCTCAGGCCGTGAGAATTCCCCACGTTGAGCTACTCTACATAAACCCCGCACACCTTTCTCTTCATCTTACGACGACGGATAAGGAGTTTTGTTGCGGGATAAGGGACCGCAGCATACCTACTGTCAATGGGATGGCAAATTTTTTCTAAGTCTAACCTAATGGTCAGGCACTCTTCCGAATAACTTTATCGGTAACTTTAGGTTAAAGTTTACTTGTAATAACAAAAAGCAATTTATCTATCTAATAAAATACTACCTTTAACAATAGCCAAGTTGTAATAATGGGCCTTAGAGTAAATAAAAATATGTACTTATGTCTATATTTGCTTACAAATTAATGGCCTGTTTTTGTTTTTCAAAAAATTTCAAACGATTGAAAATTTGCATGAAAAACACTCAATTTTTCAAATAATTTTGAGTATTTTTCATATAGATTTTCAATTGCTTAAAATTGTTTGTCATACAGAAACAGGCCATAAAACTAAAGTAAAAACAGTTAAGAAAGAAAACACATGAATTTACATTTCTAAAAAATAATTCATAAAAAAATTTATTAATTAAAGTAAATGAACACAAACCGGCATACTTATAATGAAAAGTTAACAGCAATATAGGATAAAAAACTTGCAAGTTTATCACCCGCTATAGACTGATATTATTAAAACTTTTAATATCTTTTATTTGACAACTGGTCAGAGAATCCAAAAAACTAAAGAACTTGTACGTTTGAGTAAGAATTTCCACGTAAAGGCATGACAAATTTAGCCACTACGTACAACAAGCTGCTAAATTTTTATAATAAATAAGGCTGAAAATGTTTATACATTTTTATTTTGTAGCATATATAGTTTTATATTATGCAATTCCTCTTCATGTTCAATTTGTTTCTGAAGCTGATGGAGCTTCAAGGAATAGAGTTCCTTTGCATGATCTTCTTCCATTTTATTAATACGAACCCTGTGTTCAATCTTTATTTTTAGTTCTTGAACCTGCAACTTAAAAATTTCATCAGCGTTATCAATTTCCTTGGAAATCTGACGTTGTCTAGTCAAAATAATTTCATTTTTTGACGGCGTTTTGGGCAGACTTCTCAGTTTTCTTATGGCAGAGAAACTTTTTTTCTCTTGTTCCTCTTTAACATCAGATTTCAAAGGGGTGATATTCTGCAGCAAATCTTTCTGAGTTTCATTTTGAAAAATTTGAGACAGACTGGAGGATGAGGCGTCATTGGATATTTCAATGAAATCGGTAACGCAGGTGTTGCTATCAATTAAAATTTCATCATCCTCCAGTTCTTGTGTGATCATTCCTTCGATCAAATTTTCCTCCACGCTAAGTTCAGGGATAAGTACGGAATTACCTGTCGCAATTGTTGCTCGCTTAATACTTGTGACTGCTTTCTTTGTGCTCATTTTCATACGCACCCACTGGGCTTTTAACTTGCAAATATCCCGACAGTAGCCTGAAGCAAACATACATTCTCGTACAGCCCTCCACGCATTCTTTTTTTTTTTCTATCATGGATATATCATTTGCCCTGCTCTCAATTATATCCAGGTGTGAATTGATGTTTTCGCGCAGGCACTCCTTTTCAGCAGCACTCCAATTTGCCTCTCGATCTCTCGGCTTCTTCACTTTCTAAAAACAAATACTGAAGTAATATATGTATGTACATATAAATATGTGGTTAAACCATACCCTTTCCACTTTTTCCATTATTTATTTTATTTATTTTATTTATTTGTGTTTTATTTACTTTATTTAAAAAAAAAAAAACAAAAGACCCGCACTTATAAATTTTTAAATTTTTTTATTTTAGAAATGTACACAAAATGAAAGCAGCTGTTCAATGTTGCCACTTCGTAAAAATTTATTCTATTTTATAAGAAAACGTTCATCAAATAAGAGTTGACACCCATTTAGAGCCAGCTCAACTTAGAGTATACTTCTATTTTGACTATGAATACCAAAACCTTAGTAAGAGCTTTTTATTTAAAGGCTTACTTTAGCAAGAGTCGACTTTTGTGTATGACTATGAATAGGGGCCATTTTTATTAAAGCAGACCAAAATTTACGTTTTTTCAATAAACATAGGAAAAATTACTCAAGAAAAACATTTAAAATGCATTGACAAAAGTGTACATACGATCAGCATACCCAGGCGTTTGTTGCTATTAAATAACGAGATAGCGCCGTTATTTATTACAAAATTTTTTTTGTTAAGTTTATAGATTGTTTTAAACAGCTTTAAGTTGTAATTTAGTCTTCATCGGTGTATATTTAAGTAAAATAATGTCTTCTCGTAAAGAAATTTCAATTGATATCCGAAATTTATTGGTTAAGTACAGATCTGAAAAGAAATCCTTTGGAGAAATAGCAAAACTATTAAATTTAAGTAAATCTACAGTTCAGACAATATTTAAGAATTATAAAAATAGTGGAACTGTTGAAAATAAGCGTCGTAGTGGACGCCCAAAAGCACTTACTCGCAGAGATGTAAGCTTTATTTTAAAAGAAATGGACAAAAACCCTAAAATTAATACAAAAAATTGGCCGAAGAGCTTGCAACAAGATTAGAAGTGATTGTAAATCCCCGTACTATTCAAAGAACATTGAATGGAAATGGTTATTTTAGCAGAACTGCTCGAAAAAAGCCATTAATAAGTGAAAAAAACCGCAAATTTCGTATAGAATTTGCCCAAAAGCATATTGACAAAGGTTTTGATTTTTGGAAGCGGGTCTTGTTTACTGATGAATCTAAATAACATTTTTGCTAGTGACGGTAGATCTAAGGTGTGGTGAAAAAGAAATACTGGCTCCTAAATACTTAATTTTTACTGTTAAGCATGTGGGGGTTGTGTAATGGCTTGGGGTGCCTTGGCTGCTTCTGGCGTAGGAAAGTTGGTGTTCATTGAGGGTAATATGGATCGGCACCTTTACAATTCCATTCTAGAACAGAATCTAAAACCCTCCCTCGATATGCTAAGCCTTGGTCGAAATTGGTACTTCCAACAAGACAACGACCCGAAGCACACTGTTCAAATTGTGAAAGATTGGTTGCTATACTATGCTCCCAGACAGCTGTACACTCCACCTCAAAGCCCAGATTTAAATATTATTGAGCACGTTTGGGAGATATTACAACGAAAAATACGTAACTACCAAATTACTAATGCCCAAATGTTAAAAGAGAGGCTCCAAGAAGAATTGCAGAACATAAGACCCTTAGAATTAGAAAATATGGTGAACTCGATGCCTCGGCGACTGCAGGCAGTTATAGATGCCCGTGGGGGTCCGACAAAATATTAATTTTATTAATAGGTGATGATTTTTTACATTTACGCTAAGTTTTTCTGTGAACACTCTTGTCGTATGTAGACTTTTGTCTAATGTTTTTTATAGTTTTTCTTGAATAGTTTTTTAAGTTTATATCGGAATAAATATTATTTTGGTTTATATTAATAAATATAGATTTGAAACAAAACTGCATCATTATTTTTATCATTTATTCATTTGGACTGATAAAATCGGAAAAAAAGGGGTCGTATGTAGACTTTTGTCGGCCACTGTATCTATTTGCAAATATTATTTATATATATCAATTTAATTATAATTAAAATTAATAATGATCTAATTAAAACGTTTTCTGATAAAAACAAAATTAAATTGATCACACCTTTCCTGGGGCTCGAACCCGAGTCTACAGCACTTAACAAAATTTTTCTTTGTCGCAATCCATTTGATTTCACTTTAAGATATGGCATCTCTTCTTACATATGCTTTGTCATTTTCTTTTTGCTCACATTTTCTTTTTTATTTAAGCGGAATAAGGACAAAGATGACTGCGTTGATGATCAGTCAGAAGACATAGACTAACAAATAAAAGAATTGGAAATAAAATACATAGAAAATCCAAGCTCTATAATGCTCGCAGTTACTGCTGCAAATACGGATATGGCAACAAGTGAAGATTTAAAATTGGATAAAGATGTTGATCCAGATGACCGTTGTTACAAAATTGGATCTTATGGATGCTGGAACGGATGCAATTGACATATGCGGACGTGTGATACCCGTTAAATTAGGTATTATTGGTGTAGTGAATCGTTATCAGCAATATATCAAAGACAATAAAGATATCGAAGAACAACTTAAAGATGAAGCTGTTTTTCTATAGCGTAAATATCCAACGTTAGCAACTCGCAACGGCACACCTTATTTGGCCAAAACTCTGAATCGTCTTCTTATGCATCACATTAGAGATTGCTTACCAGACTTGAAAACCCGTGTAAACGTGATGTCTTCACAATTCCAGTCGTTATTACATTCTTACGATGAAGATGTTTCAGATAAAAGTCAAACTCTTCTACAGATAATAACAAAGTTTGCTACTGCCTACTGCTCAACAACTGAGGGTACAGCACGTAATATTGAGACGACTGAATTGTGCGGTGGTGCACGTATTTGTTATATTTTTCACGAAACATTTGGACGCACACTAGATTCTAATCATCCCCTTGCGGGTCTTAGTAAAATAGATTTTTTAACAGCTATACGTAATGCTATCCGACTAAGACCGGCTTTGTTTGTACCGGAAGTTTCATTTGAATTGCTAGTCAAAAGGAAAATACGCAGATTGGAATAGCCTTCACTGCGTAGCGTTGAGTTGATACATGAAGAAATACAACGTATTTCAACAGTGCAGCAATGAAGTCCAACAGGAAATCTTAAGGTAAGTTAAAGTCGAAATTTTGTACAAATCATTGTTGAATGTTTAATTATTTTAGATTTCCAAAATTACACGAAAAAATTGTGGATATTGTAACAAAATTATTACGACGCAGATTACCAGAAACAAATGTCATGATTGAACATTTAGTTGCTATTGAGTTGGCCTATATTAACACTAAACAGCCAGATTTTCATAAAGATGCTGCTTTAGTGCCTAGTCTTTTAAAAGCCGATAATATTATGGAACATTACGGGCCTCAGAGACGTTCAAATACACACTCATCACCTCAAGTAATGTCGCATATACAGCAGCAACAACAACAACAACTACAGCAAAATGAATTCGAATAAGTAAATATAGAATCGACTTATTTTTACTTATATAAACATCAATAAAAAATTATATTTGTTTTATAACTTTTAGAATCATATTAATGACAATTCAACATCTTCACATCCCAATAATTGGTTATCGAAAGTATTGAAAATTCAAACCAAAATACCCCTCTACACAATGCTGTGGTGAGCCCGGTTGAACCAGTCAATTTATTGCCCGATGTGCCGGTCAATCAAAATTCTAGACGTCTCAACAATAAGGAACAAAAAGATTGTGGTGTTATTGGTATGCTTTGCTTTACTTAAAATTTTTCTCTAATATGTACTAGTTCTACTTAATTTATATTAAAATAACAATTTTTTTTCTTTTAGAACGTCTGATTAAGTCGTATTTCTATATCGTACGCAAATCCATACAGGATTCTGATCCAAAGGCCATAATGCATTTTCTGGTTAATTATGTTAAGGATAATTTACAAAGTGAATTAGTAACACATTTATATAAATCTGAAAAAGTCGACACTCTACTCAATGAGTCAGATCATATTGTCAGATTTAGATGAGCCCATTGAGCATTTGCAATCGTTATGCAAACGTTTCGGTATTTGTGAAAATTATTCTACTTGGAATTTTGAAAATGAATTACAACGTATGAATTTATTCAAATCTACCGAAAAGAAAAGTTTTGTTGACTTTATTGTTGCTGCTGTTATCGTATAGAAAACTGTGCAATAATTTTTGATCAGAGATTCCAAAACTTTAAATAGGAAAAACAAAAGTGACCCAACAATTTATTTATTTTACATGACAAAAATGTTATGAAATTATGGATTCAATTTCTAAATAAATGTTTTGATTCAGGTAAAACGGTCATGTGCTTGTGTGAGAATTTGGAGAAACTGAATTAATTTGAAATAAATAAATCTAGCCAACGCGAATTGCGTGATTATCCTAAAAGATGTTTATTCATGTATTGAAGTTCGTTTTTATTGAATTCTTTGTAAATCACCTTATTTGAAAACTTGTTATATGAAACCTATATTTTTTATACAAAGTAGTTCAATAAATTTTATTTATACATACATACATATGTAAGTGTTTAGGGTCAAACCTAAACAGAAATTAAAACACGGTTCACTTTGATATGTTATTTTAAAATTTAAAATTGTTATGTTTTATTTATTATTATATAATATATTTTATATGTATGTATGTTCTCAATATATTTGTTTTCTATAATTTTATGTTTTACTCATATGTGTACATATATGATAAAGTTTTTGGGTCTTAAATCTAACATTTCACAATATTGTTCTTATTTTTATTGTTCTATATATGTATATGATGTATATTTCACTCTCACTTTTTAGTTTTCTACCGCCGCGTTATTTTCATTAATGTTAATCGTTGTCTTCTACTTGATCGATTGATTTTACAAATTAATAATATAAAGAAAGGAGAGCAAAAATGGAATATGAAGTGTCAACAAACAATGTTGATCACTTTAGCGTGTTTCTAAACATTCTGCCCCCTCCAAGTGATGTGTATATGAGTACAGCTTCTTTGAGGGTCTGGCTGTGCAATACTTGAAGGCTGGTACTCGGTACAAAAAGAGAGTCACTGGTATCTGTTTGGCTCATTTGAGTTCCAATCTGTCGAGTTTTTTCATCCTTAGGTTGATGACTTTTGGATTGTGGTGTGTTATGGGGGAAAATGATGTATCTTCTAGTGCATACACTACACCCAAATTTAGTTTCCCAATTCTGCACCAAATGAAACCGGGTCAAACATTTTATGATATATTTTTGCATAATAACCTCGTATCTCTCTTCTGCATTAGCGTTTAGAGATTTGAGTATATGGTCGTGGTTGCATGAGCTGCATGACCACTGACGATGAAAAGAGCTTAGGTGAAGAATTAAAGGCATGACTGTAAATAGATTATGAGAATATATTAATAAAAATGTTTCGATAATGTATAATACTACAAGTCTCATAATGTATTTTAAACCATTATTCTTTCTGTTGCGTCTACGAAATTTCGATTTATATCTGCCATGTGTTTCGGCCAGATATCTATTTTTCAGTCTTTGACGAAATGATTGGTAGATAATTTTGATGCATTTCCTGTGGTTGGCAAGGGTAATATGTTCTTCGTTTACATCTCGTTAGGTTGAAAACGTAATAAAATTGGTGATAAGAAAGTGTCTAGGGGTCAAATTAATGGGGTCATCGCTAGCAGGACTTAGGGGTCTAAAATTGAAGCATGTTTCAATGGAGGCCAGAATTGTACATCGTCCTTCGTATGCGAATTTCATCTTATGAAGTATTTTTCGGAGATGTGTTTTGAATGATTTTAAGCTTGTTTGACGGAAACCTGTAATGTGTGAGGCGTCAGGTGGCATAAGCTTCCATTCGATGTTTTTCTGCTTCTGCTGTGTAGATTTTATAATTTGTAGACTGTCCTTTTTGATGAGTTCTGCTGCTCTGACGAAATTTGTCCCATTGTCCGAATGGATACAAGCAAGGCATCTACGTCTTCCAATGAGACGTGAGAATGCTGCTAAAAATGCTTCGGCTGTCAAATTAATGGCTGCTTTGAGAACTGTAAATAGCTTTATTATGTTTTGATGTAGAATTTTTGATGCTGAGGGGTGTGTTGATTTTACCTTGTCGGCTAATTGGAGGAGTGTTCTTATGGCGGAGAACGGTATGGAATTGACTTCGAATGTCGCGGTATGGCTCTCG
This sequence comes from Metopia argyrocephala, assembly GCA_963576795.1. Classification (NCBI taxonomy): domain Eukaryota; kingdom Metazoa; phylum Arthropoda; class Insecta; order Diptera; family Sarcophagidae; genus Metopia; species Metopia argyrocephala. The sequence goes on along the minus strand of OY756210.1, from coordinate 73,614,841 downwards.
TAATCCTCAATAGGATCATTTGGTGTCTTGCGAAACAATATTCGCTGGTAACTGGTTTGAGATGGGTCGATGAGTATTTGGCGATACATTTTGGTAATGCTCGCATTGAATACATAACTGAAAAATCTCCACTTTGCTATCAGAAGAACAAAATCTTGCTGTAGAATGGGTCTTGGGTATAAAATGTCATTAAGACTATTCTTATTCGACGTCGGGCTGGAGGCGTTGAAAACTACACGAAGCTTTGTAGTGAGCCTATCCGGTTTTATTACTGCGTGATGCGGCAGGTAATAATTTGGAGCCTTATTTATAACCAAGGGTGAGATTCTTTTCATATATCTTAACTTTAGATATTTAAGAATGACCTGATTGTTCTGTTGACCAATTTCAGGTTTTCTACTGAGACTTCGCTCCACTCTTAAATATTGTGTCATCTCAATGTGTTGTGAGGAGCCTATTTTCTCTTCTTTTTTGCAGGGTAGGGTAACAATATACTTTCCTGTGTCATTTCTACCTGTTGTAGACTTGTTTTCACATTTTGTGTCCTCGTCTGACCTCAAAATCTGTTTTGGGGTTTCCTCCACCTCCCAAGAACGTGTGAGGATTCGGTCAAGGGACGTAGTGTTGAGTAGCGATATTGTTGTTTTTGACTGTGTCGCCTTTGAAATTGGTCCCCCCACAATCCAGCCAAATGCTGTTTTTTGTGTCAAAAGGGATCCAATTGACCGCATCGGTGTCTTCAGACAATATATGGATGGCCCTAAGTCAAGGCCTATTAGTAGGTCGATGGGTCGGCTTTTATAGAAGTGAGGGTCTGCTAGTTGCAATTTTGCAGCCTCATTGATGATTTCTAAATTTGATATTTGCGATGGCAAATTGGATGGGAGAGTCTTGAGTACTGGTGCAAAGACTTCCAATTTAAAGTTAGGGTCTACGCTAGAGCAAAGATTGAACAAACACGCGTTTGTTGAAGTTTCTGAAACCGTTTGATTCAACCCACTAACATGTACAATGTTTCGTTTAGTGGGTAAGTTTAATCGTTTTTGCAGTTTATGTGAGATAAATGTTGATTGTGATCCAGGGTCGATGATAGCTCTTGCCTGGTATCGTAGACCTTTAACTTCTATTTGAACTACGGCGGTAAATAATAAAGTGTCTCTGTTTTGTAATTCTGTAGATGAGTTGAAATTTTGTTGTAAGGTTAAGGACGTGTAGTGAGGAGTGAGTGTATATGGAGTGGACTGTATATTTTTGGTTAAAGCTGCGGAACTCATGGATGATTGCTCCTCTGTATTTACCTGTGTAAGGTTTGCAGATTGAGTCGCAACTGATTTGTGTAGCAAAGTATTATGTTTCTGTTTACATATTCTACAACTATATTTGCTGGGGCAGTCCTTTACACTGTGGGCTGCTGACAGACAGTTGTAGCATGAGTGTCTTGTTTTTACTATGTGAATTCGATCACTGACATTTTTTTCTAAAAATGAAGGGCAGGATCGTAGTATGTGCGTTTCTTTGCAATATTGGCATTTTTCTCTTGTTGCAGAGGGGTTCTTTTGTATTTTGCAGTCAACTTGATTTGAAAAGTTTTTCTGTAATGAATTAATTTTTGTGTATTCAGGACTGTTTTGAGTGGGTCTAGTTTTCGACATAATATTCTCAACTGATTCTAAGGCTTTGAATTTGTGTGTCAAAAACTTATCAAATTCGACCCATGTGGGAATTTCAGCACAATCTGTTCGTGAATTTTCAAATTCCAGTAGTAGAATTTTGGGAAGATTTTGAGAACAAATATATATTAAAAATGACTCCCATGTTGCTGTGTCGATGCCTAACATGTTAAGGGTTTGTCTAGAGTCATTTATAGTACGCTGTAATTTTTTGATTGATGCGCCTGAATTTGCCGATGCTTGAGGTAAATCTAAAATAATCTTATATTGTTCATTGACCTGCATCCATTTATTCTCATAACGGTCTATTAAATTTCTCCACGCTAAAATAAAACCGTCATTTGTTAAGGGTACATGAGAAATTACTTCCCTCGCTTCGCCGCCTGTTTTTTGGGTCAAATAAAATAATCTTTCTACATTACTTAAATTTGTGTTTCTTATATATATGGCTGTAAATAAGTCCCGAAAACTGGGCCATAATTTATAATCCCCAAAAAAAGTGTCTGTGTCGCAGGGCGGGAGTCTTATTGACGAAGTTTCACTTTCCTGATATATGGTTGATCGTTGTTCAATTTTTTCTACTGGTTTAGAAAGCGCATGAATTTCTGCATTAATGGATGAAAGACATACCTTATACGCTGACAAGGTTTTCTGATATCGTTCCCGAAGCTTATTCCGTTCGATTGGTTGGTCACCCTCCTTCTCTATATCTCTACATTCTTCATAAGACCTTTTTGCCTGGGTCCAGAGCGAATCTAACTCTACGCGAAGAATTTCCAGCGCATGAATATTGTCCTCTGCATAGCTGGCGGAATATGACTTTTCAAATTCAATTAAATCGTTTGTACAATTTACAAATTTTCTTAAAGACATTTTTAAAAATTAAATTTTTTACTTTGTAAATTTAGGGAGAGGTGTCGAAAAAAACTTTGGGTCAAAAATGCCTGCCAGCGATTTAACAACAAGTAATATTGGAAAAATATTAATATATTTAAATCTTATTTTCGATTTAAAGTTACTCGCAAAAATTAATTTTCTGGCCCGTTGGTAACCCTTTTTCAATTTCTCCGTTACACCAAGTATTTTTTTGTTATATTTTAATATTTGTGTCTCATTTGTATATAATAATATTTTTCTGTACTTACTGTTGTTGTTGGGTCTTTTACTGGCTTGTTTAATGTATGAAGACTTCTTTCTGTTTTGTATTTTTGTTGCTGTCGCAAAAATATTTTATAACTGCACTTTTCAATATGTAATTGCTGGGTCTTTTAATATTTTTATGTTTGTTGATATTCACTGCAGTCGCTGTTGTTTTGGTGATGTTCGCTGCCGCTGCTGATGTCTCTGCTTTGAATTTTGCATTGAATTTTTTTTCAAGGTTTTGTTGTTTTAATTGTCACTTGAGTTTGTGTCTATTTATTTGTTGTTGACTGCAATTTTATTTTATTTTAATTTTTTGTTGTATTTAAAGAATTTTGTGTCTAGAGAACTTTTTTGTTTGAATAACTAATGTTTTTTGTTGTTTGAGTATGTGTCTTCTTTTTTTTATGTTAAAATTATCCGGTTCGAATGGACCATATTGTTTAGGGTCAAACCTAAACAGAAATTAAAACACGGTTCACTTTGATATGTTATTTTAAAATTTAAAATTGTTATGTTTTATTTATTATTATATAATATATTTTATATGTATGTATGTTCTCAATATATTTGTTTTCTATAATTTTATGTTTTACTCATATGTGTACATATATGATAAAGTTTTTGGGTCTTAAATCTAACATTTCACAATATTGTTCTTATTTTTATTGTTCTATATATGTATATGATGTATATTTCACTCTCACTTTTTAGTTTTCTACCGCCGCGTTATTTTCATTAATGTTAATCGTTGTCTTCTACTTGATCGATTGATTTTACAAATTAATAATATAAAGAAAGGAGAGCAAAAATGGAATATGAAGTGTCAACAAACAATGTTGATCACTTTAGCGTGTTTCTAAACAGTAAGTATGTAAATTTTTGTAATGTTATTAATTAATTTCCTGAAAAAAAGGATTAAATGTAAGTAATAGTGTAAAATATGTAATAAAAATTACATTTATTATATTTACTTATAACAGAATTAAACTATTCCTAAAAGTATCAAAAATTTTTGTGCATCTTGCACTGAAATATAAAAGGATAAGCTAATAAAGCTATTGGGTTCATATTCCACTTATAAATATTCTAACTCTTTTGTTTTTAAATTTTTATAATTAATCTAAGATTTTATTCTTCAGAAAAATATTAATATATACAGTGGCCGACAAAAGTCTACATACGACCCCTTTTTTTGCGATTTTATCAGTCCAAGTGAATAAATGAAAAAAATAATGATGCAGTTTTGTTTCAAATCTATATTTATTAATATAAACCAAAATAATATTTATTCCGATATAAACTTAAAAAACTATTCAAGAAAAACTATAAAAAACATTCGACAAAAGTCTACATACGACAAGAGTGTTCACAGAAAAACTTAGCGTAAATGTAAAAAATCATCACCTATTAATATAATTAATATTTTGTCGGACCCACACGGGCATCTATAACTGCCTGCAGTCGCCGAGGCATCGAGTTCACCATATTTTCTAATTCTAAGGGTCTTATGTTCTGCAATTCTTCTTGGAGCCTCTGTTTTAACATTTGGGCATTAGTAATTTGGTAGTTACGTATTTTTCGTTGTAATATCTCCCAAACGTGCTCAATAATATTTAAATCTGGGCCTTGAGGTGGAGTGTACAGCTGTCTGGGAGCATAGTATAGCAACCAATCTTTCACAATTTGAATAGTGTGCTTCGGGTCGTTGTCTTGTTGGAAGTACCAATTTCAACCAAGGCTTAGCATATCGACGGAGGGTTTTAGATTCTGTTCTAGAATGGAATTGTAAAGGTGCCGATCCATATTACCCTCAATGAACACCAACTTTCCTACGCCAGAAGCAGCCATGGCACCCCAAACCATTACACAACCCCCAAATGCTTAACAGTAAAAATTAAGTATTTAGGACCCAGTATTTCTTTTTCACCACACCTTAGATCTACCGCCACTACCAAAAATGTTATTTAGATTCATCAGTAAACAAGACCCGCTTCCAAAAATCAAAACCTTTGTCAATATGCTTTTGGGCAAATTCTATACGAAATTTGCGGTTTTTTTCACTTATTAATGGCTTTTTTCGAGCAGTTCTGCTAAAATAACCATTTCCATTCAATGTTCTTTGAATAGTACGGGGATTTACAATCACTTCTAATCTTGTTGCAAGCTCTTTGGCCAATTTTGTTGTATTAATTTTAGGGTTTTTGTCCATTTCTTTTAAAATAAAGCTTACATCTCTGCGAGTAAGTGCTTTTGGGCGTCCACTACGACGCTTATTTTCAACAGTTCCACTATTTTTATAATTCTTAAATATTGTCTGAACTGTTGATTTACTTAAATTTAATAGTTTTGCTATTTCTCCAAAGGATTTCTCTTCAGAACTGTACTTAACCAATAAATTTCGGATATCAATTGAAATTTCTTTACGAGAAGACATTATTTTACTTAAATATACACCGATGAAGACTAAATTACAACTTAAAGCTGTTTAAAACAATCTATAAACTTAACAAAAAGATTTTGTAATAAATAACGGCGCTATCTCGTTATTTAATAGCAACAAACGCCTGGGTATGCTGATCGTATGTACACTTTTGTCAATGCATTTTAAATGTTTTTCTTGAGTAATTTTTCCTATGTTTATTGAAAAAACGTAAATTTTGGTCTGCTTTAATAAAAATGTATTTGAAACAAAACTGCATCATTACTTTTTTATTTAAGTATCTTGGGCTCCTAAAATCGCAAAAATATAGGTCGTATGTAGACTTTTGTCGGTCACTGTACATACATATCTACATAACTAGCCATAGAAAACCTGTCTTTTTTTCTAAATGTAGTTTTTTTAGTGTTTAGGGTCGAACCTAAACACAAAATAAAACACGGTTCACTTTTGTATATAATTTCAAACAAATGTTTTTATTTTGTCTTTAGTGTTAGTTTCAATTTTTATTTGTTTAACAATTTTTGTTTTCTTATTTTTTTGCTTTAAACTATTTGTATTTTATTTGTAATTTTGGTTTACTTTTATATTCACCGCCACTAGTCTTAATTTGACGACTTCACAAAAACGATTGATCGTGGTTGACAAAAATGAGAAGAAATAAACACTGAATACTGCCAGTGTTGCCATTCTGTTTCTAAACATTCTGCCCCCTCCAAGTGGTGTGTATATGGGTACAGCTTCTTTACGGGTCCTTTAGAGGTGTAGCCAAACAAGATCACTGTCATCATTTCGACCTTTTTGAGTGCAGGCGATTCAATTTTTGTAGTAGTGTTGACAGGATTGATGAGACCTCGTACTGCGACCCACGTACTGTTGTTGTTGTTGGCAGTCATCACAAAAATGCTGAACCATGAGAAGGGGTCACTGGTATGTGTTTGGGTCTTTTGAGTCTTGAATTTAAACATTTTTTGCAATCTTCGGATGGTGGCTTTTTGTAGGCAATACTTTTGCATAATAACAACATCGTATGTCTCTTCTGCATAAGCGCTTAGAGATTTCAGTATATGGTCGTGGTTGCATGAGCTGCATGACCACTGACGATGAAAAGAGCTGAGATGAAGAATTAAAGGCATGACTGTAAATAGATTATGAGAATATATTAATAAAAATGTTTCGATAATGAATAATACTACAAGTCTCATAATGTATTTTAAACCATTATTCTTTCTGTTGCGTCTACGAAATTTCCATTTATATCTGCCATGAGTTTCGGCCAGATATCTATTTTTCAGTCTTTGACGAAATGATTGGTAGATGATTTTGATGCATTTCCTGTGGTTGGCAGGTGTAATATGTTCTTCGTTTACATCTCGTTCGGTTGAAAATGTAATAAAATTGGTGATAAGAAAGTGTCTAGGGGTCAATGGGGTCAAATTACTGGGGTCATCGCTAGCAGGACTTAGGGGTCTAAAATTGAAGCATGTTTCAATGCAGGCCAGAATTGGACATCGTCCTTCGTATGCGAATTTCATCTTATGAAGTATTTTTTGTAGATGTCTCTTGGATGATTTTAAGCCTGTTTGACGGAAACCTGTAATGTGTTGGGTGTCAGGTGGCATAAACTTCCATTCGATGTTTATATGATTCTGCTGTTGAAAAATATGTTGCTGTAGAATTTTCAAAAATTCTAGACGATCATTTTTGATGAGTTCTGCTGCTCTGACGAAATTTGTCCCATTGTCCAAATGGATACAAGCGGGGTATCTACGTCTTCCAATGAAGCGTGAGAATGCTGCTAAAAATGCTTGTGCTGTCAAATTATTTGCTGTTTTTAGAATTGTAAATAGTTTCATTCTGGATTTTATGGTGTGTTGTAGTATTTTTGAGGATGAGGGGTAAGTTGATTTTACCTCATCCGCTAATTTAAGGAGTTTTCTTATGGCTAAGAACGGTGTGCAATTGACTCCGAATGTTACGATAAGGAGCTCGTAATCCTCAATAGGATCATTTGATGTCTTACGAAACAATATTCGTCTGTAACTGGTTTGAGATGAGTCGATGAGTATTTGGCGATACATTTTGGTAATGTCCGCATTGAAAACATAACGGAAAAATCTCCACTTTGCTATCAGAAGAACAAGATCTTGCTGTAGAATGGGTCTTGGGTATAAAATGTCATTAAGACTATTCTTATTTGACGTCGGGCTGGAGGCGTTGAATACTACACGAAGCTTTATAGTGAGCCTATCCGGTTTTATTACTGCGTGATGCGGCAGGTAATAATTTGGAGCCTTTTTTATAACCAAGGGTGAGATTCTTTTCACATATCTTAACTTTAGATATTTAAGAATGACCTGATTGTTCTGTTGACAAACTTCAGGTTTTCTACTAAGCCTTCGCTCCACTCTTAAATATTGTGTCATCTCAATGTGTTGTGAGGAGCCTATTTCCTCTTCTTTTTTGAAGGGTGGGGTAACAATATACCTCCCTGTGTCATTTCTACGTGTTGTACACTTGTTTTGACATTTTGTGTCCTCATCTGACCTCAAAATCTGTTTTGTGGTTTCCTCCACCTCCCAAAAACGTGTGAGGATTTGGTCATGGGACGTTGTATTTAGTAACGATACTGTTGTTTGTGACTGAGTCACTTTTGAAATTGGTCCCCCCACAATCCAGCCAAATGCTGTTTTTTGTGCCAAAAGGGATCCAATTGACCGCATCGGAGTCTCCATACAATATATGGATGGGCCTAAGTCGAGGCCTATTAGGAGGTCGATGGGTCGGCTCTTGTAAAAATGAGGGTCTGCTAATTCCAATTTAGCAGCCTCAGTGATGATTTCGTGATTCAAAGTTTGTGTGGGTAAATTGGATGGAAGGGTCTTGAGTACTGGTGCCCAGACTTCCAATTTAAAGTTAGGGTCTACGCGTGAACAAAGATTGAACAAACACGCTTTGGTGGATGTTTCAGAAACTGTTTGATTTAAACCTGTTACATGTACCATGTTGCGTTTAGTGGGTAAGTTTAATCTTTTTTGCAATTTATCTGAGACAAAAGTTGATTGGGATCCAGGGTCGATGATAGCTCTAGCCTGGTATCGTAGACCTTTAACTTCTATTTGAACTACGGTGGTAAACAATAAAGTGTCTCTGTTTTGTAATTCTGTATGTAAGTCAGAATGTTTTTGAAGGGTCAAAGACGTTTAGTGAGGAGTGAGTGAATTTGGAGTGGACTGTATATTTTTGGTTAAGGCTGCAGAACTCGTGGATGATTGCTCCTCTGTATTAACCTGTGTAAGGTTTGCAGATTGAGTCGCAGTTGATTTGTGTAGCAATGTATTGTGTTTTTGATTACATATTCTACAACTATATTTGCTAGGACAATCTTTTACACTATGGGTCCCTGATAGGCAGTTGTAACATGAATTTGTTGTCCTTACTACGTGAATTCGATCATTGATATTTTTTTTTTAAAATAAGGGGTATGATCGTAATAAATGTGCGTCATTGCAATATTGACATTTATTATTTGTAGCAGAGGGGTTTTTAAGTGTCGAATTAGTGGTTTGTTTCGACAAATTTGTTTGCAGCGAGTTAATATTATTCTGTTTATTTGAGGCAGGTTTTTTGACTTCGGGGCTATTCTGTGTGGATTTATTTTTTGACATGATATTTTCCACGGACTCTAAAGTTCTAAACTTGTGGGTTAAAAATTTGTCGAATTCGGACCAGGTAGGGATTTCGGCGCAATCTTCCCGAGAATTTTCAAACTCCTGTACTAAACTTCTGGGTAGATTCTGTGAGCATATCAATATTAAAAACGACTCCCAGGTTGTTGTGTCAACTCCTAACATGCTGAGGGTCTGCCTAGAGTCATTTATAGTACGCTGTAATTTTTTGATTGATGCGCCTGAGTTTGCAGATGCCTGAGGTAGGTCTAAAATTATTTTATACTGCTCGTTGACCTGCATCCATTTATTCTCATACATGTCTATTAAATTTTTCCACGCTAGAATAAAACCTTCGTTTGTCAAGGGTACGTTCGCAATTATCTCTCTCGCTTCGCCACCTGTTTTTTGGGTCAAATAGAAGAGCCGTTCTACATTGCTAATTCGAGAATTTTTGATATATATCGCGGTAAATAAATCCCGAAAGCTGGGCCATAATTTGTAATCCCCAAAAAATGTGTCGGTGTCGCAGGGAGAGAGTCTTATTGACAATGTCTCACTTTCTTGAAAAATCGTTGATCGATGTTCTATTTTTTCAACGGGTTCCGAAAGTGCGTTGATTTCTGCATTTATGGATGAATAGCATACCTTATATGCCGACAGGGTTTTCTGGTATCGTTCCCGAAGTTTATTTCGTTCGATTGGTTGGTCCCCTTCCTTCTCCATATCTCTACATTCTTCATAAGACCGCTTTACTTGGGTCCAGAGCGAATCTAACTCTACGCGAAGAATTTCCAGCGCATGAATATTGTCCTCTGCATGGCTGGCTGAGTATGTTTTTTCAAATTCAATTAAATCATTTGTACAATTTACAAACTTTCTAAGAGACATCTTGAAAAGTTAAAATTTTATACTTTGTAAAATTAGGGAGAGGTGTCGAAAAAATTGGGTCAAAAAATGCCTGCTAGCGATTTAACAACAAGTAATATTGAAAAAATATTAATATATTCAAATCCTATTTACGATTTGAAGTTACCCGGAATAAATCAATTTTTGGCCCGTTGGTAACCCTTTTTATTTCTCCGTTACACCAAATGTGTTTTTTGCTTATTATTTTTTGTGTTTAATACAAGTGTGTCTCATTTGTATTTATATGTACATATAAAATATTATTTGTACTTACTTGTTGTTGCTGTAGGGTCTTGTTGCTTGCTGTACTCACTGTTGTTTGTTGTTCTGTTTGCTGTGGCTACTGCTGCCACTGCTGACGTTTCTTCTTTGAATATTTCTTTTTCAAGGTTACTATTTTTTGTTGAGATTTTATAAGAATTTTGTGTCTAGAGAACCAATGTGACCGTAGCTTAACTAATGTTTTTTGTTGTTTGAGTATGTGTCTTTTTTCTAATTATCACAAATGTTCTGTTAAAGTTTTTTTTATGTTAAAATTATCCGGCTCGAATGGACCATAATGTTTAGGGTCGAACCTAAACACAAAATAAAACACGGTTCACTTTTGTATTTAATTTCAAACAAATGTTTTTATTTTGTCTTTAGTGTTAGTTTCAATTTTTATTTGTTTAACAATTTTTGTTTTCTTATTTTTTTTGCTTTAAACTATTTGTATTTTATTTGTAATTTTGGTTTACTTTTATATTCACCGCCACTAGTCTTAATTTGACGACTTCACAAAAACGATTGATCGTGGTTGACAAAAATGAGAAGAAATAAACACTGAATACTGCCAGTGTTGCCATTCTGTTTCTAAACATTTAGTTTAATTTCTATTTTTATTGGCACTAATTTTATTTTCGGAAATTTATATGCTTTGAAAGAATGGTCTTCATACATGGTAAGACTATATACAAAAGAGCATTATGCTTTTAGTTTTAAAATATTTGATTAAATAACGGATAGGTGTATTGTAAATTACTGTTTCTTAAGTCAATTTTTCTCAAGATAAGTATTTTCAATTTAAATTTAATTCCGCAACCAATATATGGATTTAATGCCCGTATTCATAAAAATTATTTTAGGTTTATTGAAGGTTTATTTGACATATTTCTATGCAATACTTGTCAAATAAACCCACAATAAACCTAAAATACTTTTTATGAATACAGGCATAAAACTATTACGAAACTTTATTTTTCAATAATTTTTTCCTTCGATAGATACGTTGCTCGAAAACATTTCCGCAAGGTGGCAAGCTTTTGTATATTTTGCCAATTTCCGCTCTTTGCCGCATTTAGTATTTCTTCCTTTCTATACATACAGGTATGAGCTTTTTTCTTTCAAACACTTTTTCACAATTTTTCTTGTAACTCCTCTTATTTGTCAACTCGGTTTTTTCCTATTGCATGACATATGGCTTTTGATCTACATAAGTATATACAGATACTTTTCCAGTAAAATCAATTTTAAATCTGTATGTAGAGCAATCTCCAAAAGTGCAATATGCATAAGCCAATAGCCCTTATAACAGCATTTTAGTACGAAAGGAGCAAAGAATGCAAGCGTTATTTACTTTTAAATATTCTTCACGAATAACGTCAATTATAAATTTATTTTTTTTTAATTTTAGGATTTTATCGTCTGTACAATTAAAAATGAATTTATTTTGAATTCGGAATCTAAGATATTGCTTTTAAATATTTTCTTAGACTCGATTCTAATTACATTTTTATTTAGGGGTGGGACTGAATACGTTTACCTCGATAATAGCCTGACCTGAAAAAGAAAGAAAAATAACGTGAATTATTGAAAAAATTAGGAGAAATAAATTTTTGTGACATTTACAGCCAGGCCCACGATATCGAAAGAAAACTTAAGCGAAAGAAACTCAGTCACTCACTGTAAATCTAAACTGCGGCCCATAATTGTCACTTTATCGTTCGCTTTGCTTTACGTTACCAACGTAATGCAAATAAACAACAACAACATATCAAAAAATAATCGCGAATATACACGAAAAAAGCGCTGAAATGCTTATATTGTACAGTAAAAAATGCAACCGTGTGCTAGTTTAACTTGACAGAAATGTAGTAAATAAACTTATTCCGATTTTGTTTATTTATGTATATGTGTGTAAAAAAATTTTGTGTTACCAATCGCATTTATTTTTGGCGACACAAAAATTAGTGTGCCGCAAATCAGCTGTTTGTCGCTTAATACTACACGATTCGATATCGTGGGCCTGGCTGTTATACTTATCTTGTTGTCGTGTATTTGCCGGTACTGAAAAAAAATTCATAATTTTTGCTTTGGCCATATTATATGATATAGGATATAAGGAGTATGAGTGAGATGGATGTATGATTTTTTTAATTGTAGAGTTGATGTAAATGTTATGTTAAGTGTTGTAGCCTATTTCATTCACAAAAAAATTTATAGTAAAGTAGCGTTTTTTTTTAACATTTGCTTTGTGCAAAGTTAGTATGCATGTTTTTTTTTTGTTTTTTGTTTTGTTAAAAATAAATTTTGTATGATGCATGAATGAATGGTACGCCTGCTAAAATTATGATAGCCTGGTAATATAGGAGATACCGGATATGAGAGTTTTGTATAGATAGGGGGCAGGATATGTTAAAGGAAAAATAAATTGAGTACGAAATGGTCTGAAGTCAATGGAAAGGATTGAAGGAAGGGAAAAGAATAGGGATAAAGATCTTTGGCAGAAAATAAGTGGTATATATATTATATGAAGAAGGCGATATATATATTATTATATATAGAAAATGATAAATAAATACTGTTAAAAACTGTAGCGAATAGACATGAAAAATTTTAGTAGTGTTCTGTGAGAAGAGATAGATAATAAAGAGTCGTGATAAGTGCTGGGACGTCACCTAAGTTTAAAGTAAAAATTTAATATTAGTGCAAAATTTCATAAGTTTTTGAAAAATAAAAAGAAAAAACCGAAGTGGGAAAAAGTGAAACCAAAGTTAAGAAGAGAACATTTACAGAGCAGGAAAGAGCCATCAGAGCACTCGTATATAGTTATACTTTTGTGGCTGAAGTGACGCCGAAGTTGAGATTAGCCAGGGAATATTTGTAGCCACTGGGAGGAAACTCGGAAGGAATTTGTTTACCAAATAGACGTCAATTTTTTTGCCTACGTAAGTCTATAATGTAGAAACTTTTGTTAGTTTTTTCTAATAGAAACCTTACGACCCATAGCTGGGAAGTGCCTTACGTGTTTGTGGACTCTTCGTGTCAGGTAGCAAGGTCAATACCCAGGTAGGCTCGTATTAAAAATATTGTATATTATATATTTGAATAATTAATTATTGTGGAGTTTAAATTACGTCTGAGTTACCTTTATATGAAAACAAAAAAAGAAAAAAAAAACAAAAAATTAGATCAAGAAATAATCCGGCCAAGACAATTTAAATACTCTTTATCGTTATAAACATATTCAATTTAAAAATAAAAGAAAAAAGCAAAGGCAACGAAAAAACGTTGAAGACAACAGTCAATTACCCTTCACGGAAAAACTATATATGTTGTGTCAATTTTATTTAGTATAAGTAGTTTAGTATATAAATGTATAACAGCCAGGCCCACGATATCGAAAGAAAACTTAAGCGAACGAAACTCAGTCACTCACTGTGAATCTAAACTGCGGCCCACTAATTGTCACTTTATCGTTCGCTTTGCTTTATGTTACCAACGTAATGCAAATAAACAACAAAGCTGCCATATCAACATATCAAAAAATAATCGCGAATATACACGAAAAAAGCGCTGAAATGCTTAAATTGTACAGTAAAAAATGCAACCGTGTGCTAGTTTAACTTGACAGAAATGTAGTAAACAAACTTATTCCGATTTTGTTTATTTATGTATATGTGTGTAAAAAAATTTTGTGTTACCAATCGCATTTATTTTTGGCGACATAAAAATTAGTGTGCCGCAAATCAGCTGTTTGTCGCTTAAAACTACACGATTCGATATCGTGGGCCTGGCTGTAAATTTTTATGTAATTAAGTCACCCTTTCGTGATTTTCAGATTTAAGCTTAGTAAAAAAAAAAAAAAAACAATTCAGTTTAAACTTAATTTATATATTATAGGCAGAGAAAAGAAAAAAAAAAGGAATAATAGTAACTGAAAATTTTTGCTTTGTAGGGAAAGAAAATAGAGCCACATCTGTCGTGTTTTTTTCTATTAAATAATCCAGACTAGATAGTCAATATCTATGAAGTTAATGAAGAATATTTTGACGAAAACAGCGATAGTTTAATTCCGTTACTGTACCAATTGAATTAACGTCAAGCCGTTACTTCGCTGGGTACACAGAAAAAATTTTAAATCGATTTCAATTAACAAATTTGTACTACCAATTAAATTGTTTACTAGATTTGCCCCTACAAACAATATTAATAATATCAATTAAAAAATTAATAGTGTCGAACTTTTTGACAAAAAAAACTTTCAATTAAATATTTAATTGGGCCAATTAATTTTTTTATTAAAAATTGAGGCAAATTTTAATCAAATAAATTAATTGGTATAATGAAAAAATTAATTGACGCAGAAATTTTAAACCGATTAAAAAATTAATTATTAGAACTAAAATTTTATCCCGCTGATTTAAAATGATAAAGATATTTTAAATGCAACCCCCAAATTTACAAAAAATTGCAAATTGTAATAATTTTTTTATTAAAAATATACAACTAAAAACATAAATACGATAAATACAGAGATGAGTACATATTTAACAATACGACAAAAAAGAAATTAACCACTTATTACTATTCTTTATACTAGTGCATATTTGATTTGTCTATTTAACATTAAATAATAATTAGAAATAGTATTTATGTATTTAAATATTTAATCTTGCCAATTCGTAGTGCGGGAGTTTATGTGCTCTATCCGCCATTTCATATTTTTTATATATCTCGAGTTAATGAAGCCACTTTAGGTTTTTGACACCAAAATTTTTAAAATCTGCAATCTGCTTTCGACTATTTATCTCCTAAACTAGACGAAATATCCTAAAACGGATTCCAGATTTGAAAAATTTGGGATCGAAAACCTAAAGTGGCTTCATTAACTCGAGATATAAAAAAAATATGAAATGACGGATAGAGCACATAAACTCCCGCACGACGAATTGAATAACGAAATAATTAACAAAATTTTAAAAAGACAGATTAAAAAAATAATGTAAATACATATTCGGGATGGATGGTATACTTCGGACAAGGCAAAGTCTCTGATTGGGGTCAACCTGGCGGCCTCCAGAACGATCCTTGTTCCCGTTGTATTCAAGTCGACATACAGCCTCCACGTGGCCCTCCTGGATAACATTCTAGCATCCGCTAGCTTGTTAACTGATGTATACGGCGATTGTCCAATCCCCTGGACTTTAAATTTGGGTTGTGCGTAGGGCTTGAAACCCACCACGTAAAAATATTCTTCAATGAAAGCAAAAACAATAGCCTCTAAACGGACCCCCTTTTATGTTGACGAACTTGGCAAACGTTTTAAGGACTATGATTTAAGGATATGCACCTGGAACGTGAGAACCCTTTATAGGGAAGGTGCCTCTATCCAGTTGGCGGATGCTCTCACGAAATGTAGAGCTGACATCACCGCCATCCAGGAAATGCGATGGATAGGGCAAGGTTGTACAAGGCAAGCAACATGTGACATCTACTACAGCTGCCATGAGAAGAAACACGAATTTGGTTGCGGATTCGTAGTTAGCAGGAGACTTCGCCATCACGTCTCGGAGTTCACCCCTGTGAACGAAAGAATTGCTACGATCCGCATAAAGGCGAAATTTTATAACATCAGCCTTATTTGTGTTCACGCCCCGACGGAAGAGAAGGATGATGTGGTCAAGGATGCTTTTTACGCAAAGCTCGAGGAAGTGTACGATGGGTGTCCAGCATATGACGCCAAAATTGTCCTCGGCGATTTCAATGCGAAAGTTGGACGTGAAGATATCTTTGGCCCCACTGTCGGACAGTTCAGTCTCCATAATTCCACCTCGCCGAACGGATTGAGACTGATCGATTTCGCCGCGGCGCGAAACATGGTAGTTTGTAGCACCAGGTTCCAGCATCTCGATATCCATAAGGCCACCTGGCTCTCTCCTGATCGATCTACCAACAACCAGATCGATCACATTGTGATTGATGGAAGGCATGTATCCAGCATACTAGACGTACGCACATTTAGAGGTCCAAATGTCGACTCGGACCATTATCTTGTCGCAGCCAAGATGCGACTGCGCATATGCGCAGTGAATATGGCACGTTCTAGTGTTCGAGGGAAGCTGAACATCAAAAAGCTGCGATCACAAGAGACAGCTAGGTCGTTTTCCGATCGTCTTTCTAATGAGCTCCATTGCACCCGATCCTCTCTCGAAAGTATTGGTGGACAGTGGTCTCACATTGCTCACTCTCTGCGCACCGCTGCCGAAACAGTCCTTGGTTTTGAGCGTCCTCCCCGCAGAAACCAATGGTACGATGAAGAGTGTCGTGAGGCCACTGCGGCAAAGAATGCCGCCTACAGAAGAACGTTGCAGTCCACCACTACAAGAGCAACTGTGGAGGTGTACAGAGAGAAAAGGAGGGAAGAGAGACGCCTATTTAGAAGAAAGAAAAGGGAGCAAGAAAGGCGTGATCGTGAGGAAATCGAGATGTGCAGGAGTAGACATGATGCTCGAAACTTTTATAAAAAGATAAGGCGTCTTACTACTGGTTTTAAACCCGGAGCAACCTCCTGCAGAGACGAACATGGTAATCTGGTTACAGATGCACAAGGGACACTGAGATTATGGAGACAGCATTTTTCTAATCTACTGCAAGGCGATGACGACACAAATTCCGCCTCTAGAGATGCTGTACCGCTCCCAATCAATGATGACGACGTTGAGATCCTGTCGCCCAGCTATGAAGAGATCAAAATTGCCATACAGCGACTAAGAAGCAACAAAGCGGCCGGACCGGATGGTCTGCCCGCTGAGCTTTTCAAGTATGGAGGCGATGAGCTGGTTAGGTGCATGCACCAACTCATTTGCAGAATATGGCTGGACGAAAGTATGCCCAATGATTGGAATCTCAGTGCCCTCTGTCCCATCCTGAAAAAGGGAGACCCCACGATATGCACCAACTACAGGGGTATAAGCCTTCTCCCTATCGCATATAAGGTTCTTACGAGCGTATTGTGTGAACGACTGAAGCCATTCGCAATCTCACTGATTGGACCTTATCAGTGCGGCTTCAGACCTGGTAAGTCCACCATTGACCAGATATTTACACTGCGCCAAATCCTGGAGAAGACCCATGAAAGTCAAGTCGACACACACCATCTTTTTGTCGACTATAAGGCAGCGTTCGATAGCCCGATAAGAGATCGCGTATATGCCGCAATGTCTGAGCTCGGTATTCCTGCAAAGCTGATAAGACTGTGCAGAATGACGTTGAGCAACTCCTGCAGCTCCGTCAAGGTAGGAAAAGACCTCTCCGAACCTTTTAATACCGTGCGAGGTTTCAGACAGGGCGATCCCTTATCCTGCGACTTCTTCAATTTCGTCATGGAGAGTGTTTTGCGAAAGGCGGGTGTTCATCGAAATGGCACTATATTTAACAAAAGTGTCCAGCTCCTTGCGTATGCAGACGACATAGACATCATTGGGCATACCAAGCAAGATGTCACCGCAGCCTTTAATGCTATTGAACGGGAGTCTGCAAAAATGGGTCTGGCGGTAAATGAGAGCAAGACGAAGTACATGTTGTCGACGAGTAGGGATGTTGAACGTATCGGCTCCCAGGTTACAGCCGGCAACTATACATTCGATGTTGTTAAGGAGTTCATCTACCTTGGCACCGCCATTACCAGCAAGAATGATGTTAGTCTGGAGATCAAACGAAGAATCACACTGGCCAACAGGTGCTACTACGGTCTCAGTAGGCAGTTTAGTAATAGAGACCTCTCTCGTGCGACGAAATTAACACTCTATAAGTCGCTTATTCTTCCGGTGCTTCTCTATGGTGCGGAAGCTTGGACGCTGTCTTGTGCCGATGCAGCGGTCTTGGGAGTATTTGAGAGAAAAGTTCTTCGTTAGATCTTTGGTCCTCGAAGGCATGGCGATGAGTTTCGCATTAGAACCAACCATGAGCTGTATGAGCTCCTCGGCGATGTGGGCGTTGTTCAGCGCATTAACATCCAGCGGCTACGCTGGCTCGGCCATATTGTTCGGATGGATGAATCCGCTCCAGCGAGAAAAGTTTTCGATGCGAAGGTCACTGGACGTCGGCGTAGAGGACGACCGTGTTTACGTTGGAAGGACCAAGTTGATGAAGCCCTGTCGTCAATTGGTGTGACCAACTGGAGAAGGCGCGCGCTTAGCAGAGACGCCTGGAGACTAGTGTTAAGGCAGGCCGAAACCCGTTAACGGGTTGTTATGGCCATCTAAGTAAGTAAGTAAGATAGTCAATTTACATCAACCTTAGAGAGCTCCTTCAGGTGAGGTTAGAATTCTTATTTATTCTGTATAGTTATCAGGTGACGGATTTGGTTTTAGCTTCAAATAATTTTGTGAATATATTTTGATAGACATATAAGTTTTTGTTTGATTGATTTGATATTGATTCCTTTTATTTTTCTCTTGTCATATTAAATATCTCAAAATTTTTATATATATATGTGGGATTGGGTACGGTCAGTAAAGGGTTAAGGGTATAATAATCATAACGGACAGTAAAGGGTTAAAGGTATAATAATCATAACGGACAAATAAGAAAATAGGCAACCGTGCTAACGGACATAGAACATTCGAGACGAACAGAAAACAGAATAACAGCCAGTCCCACGATATCGAATCGTGTAGTTTTAAGCGACAAACAGCTGATTTGTGGCACACTAATTTTTGTGTCGCCAAAAATAAATGAGATTGGTAACACAAAATTTTTTTACACACATATACATAAATAAACAAAATCGGAATAAGTTTGTTTACTACATTTCTGTCAAGTTAAACTAGCACACGGTTGCATTTTTTACTGTACAATTTAAGCATTTCAGCGCTTTTTTCGTGTATATTCGCGATTATTTTTTAATATGTTGATATGACAGCTTTGTTGTTTATTTGCATTAGGTTGGTAACGTAAAGCAAAGCGAACGATAAAGTGACAATTAGTGGGCCGCAGTTTAGATTCACAGTGAGTGACTGAGTTTCTTTCGCTTAAGTTTTCTTTCGATATCGTGGGCCTGGCTGTAAGAGTACAATATAACAAAAGATGTAACGAGTAACGACAGTTGCGTGATAGATAGTGAGGTGACTACATCAACCGGCGGTATTAATAGAAAAACTGAGGCTATTGTTAACTACTATTTAAAAACTTACTGTTAATTACTATTATAAACTTATTTACTTATAATAAATAAATAAAAATAAATAAATGAATTGATGTAAAAGAAATACCTAAAACGTTTATTTTATCGGCAAATTGCTACATATATATATAATTTCCAATTTTAAATAAAAATAATATTAGTATATACTTACCTACCATAAAAATTATAAATAAAAGAAAAATGTTTTAATGTAATGTAGCAATGAAAAGGATGTTGGAATAATTTAATTGGATACTGGCAATGCTAGACTGGTAAGAAAAGGGACGGTCGGGTAGCATTAGGGTCGTGGAAATTATGGAGCGTTGGATGGATCCACGACAAGGTTGGGAGGGGAATTATGGAGACTTATAACACCTGTCTCCGAATCCCCATTGTGTGTGTGCTTTTAGTTAAAGTAAAGTAGAGTGCATTTACATGAATTTTTTTTTTGTGTTACTGGAATATAGTGATGAGGGGGTTGGAACCTTCCTTGAGATACATATGAGCTAGCCGGAAGCCTCATCACAATGATAACCGGCATAACGATTCGTAACATAAAAAATGGCACCAAATCAAATGAGGCGGTGAGATAAGCCGTGAATGGAAGTGTGCAATATGACCGAAGCATGCGGCAATAGCCCAATAGTTTAATTGAAATAGCCCAAGTATGTCTTTAAGCGAGTTATCATAGGGTAACCCCTGGAGTCTGAGAGAGAACAGGAGCAGTATCGGAAGTTAACTCGAAAAGTCATATGTATATATTAAGTTCAAGGAAATAACTTACTATAACTGGTCAGTAATTAGTGCTGATGTACAAAGTATATAAGTGTTTCATTTTAATTTACTATCACGAGAGAGTTTTTTTTAAGGTAGTGGTAAAAATGATGATATTGAATAGCCTCCTGTGTAGGGCAGGGTTAGATGTATTTAATATATACCATAGGATTTCATAATCTCGGGTGTGATTTAAGGTAGTGCACAAACGACGTATGACATGTCACCTCACTTGACAGCTGACAAAATGGCCGCCAGTTAAAAAAGTGATGCCAACTTAAAGTTCTATACCTCAATAAAAAACACCCTATAGTATTAACTATTCGATAAAAAAAAATATAAATCATTGTTTTGTGTAAAGATATAGTTTTATTGTTGTAATTATTAGTAGTTTTGTATTTATAATTTTTATTTTTGTTTATATATTACTAATTAATTTATCTATTTTACATTATAGTATTTTTTCGTGTTGTTAGTTATTATTTAGTTAAACAGGAAAAAAAAAAACTTTATAGTACATATTATACATGAAATTTTTTTTTTGTTTTCTACCTTTGCATTTTCCGGATTGACTTGAGATTTAGTTTTGTTGCGCTATTGATTTTATTTTCGGTCCGGGTATATATATATTTTTCCATTATTGTGGGTTTTTGCGTAGAAAGGAATTTTCATGTGAAGCAAGGGGCAAACATTTTTCTTATTTGTAAAGTCTAGACAGGAAATGAGCATTGAAACCCGTTCGAAAACACTAAGTAGAAAAAGAACGAGACAAACAGGATTAAATCAGTCAGTTCCTCACATTTCACCTAAAATAAGAAGAACAGAAATTAGAAGAGAAAATATGGCAAATCCCAATCAACAGAGGCTAAGTCAGTTTGTAGACCTATCGCACACAATAATGAGTGGTAATCATACATCTGAGACGAATGCTACTGCTTCAGGAACTACTCCTATAGATGGCCAAGTGAGAGAAGCCACCTCTGAAGTCAACGGAGACAATAGATCCTGGGAAGACAAAGTAAAAGAATTGGTGCAAAAAGATATGTCAGATGTCAAAAAGAGTTTAGACCAACTCACCAGGTGTGTATCTGATTTGGCAAAAATAACAACACACGAGCACAATGCAATGGTGGTGAATCATGCGGTGGATCAACCAACTAATAGTTCGTCCAGGTAATGGCTCATCAATGACTAGCGAAAGGGCTGAAATACATTTAAATTCAATGAGTAGCGCTGGGAACATACCTAATAATGGATATTTAACAGCAGTAAATCCAAATAACGGTATGCCGATGCAAATTGGTGAAATAAACAGAATAAGAGTAGAAAAACTAGGCATTACATTTGATGGCAATCCTGAACACATAAGGATTGACGATTTTATATTTCGGCTAGAGCATCTTCAAAGGCATTACCAGATACCCTGGAAAGAAGTTTTGCGAGACTTTCACCTGTTAGTAAGCGGTACAGCAAGAGAGTGGTATTTGTTATTCATCCGAACGCACGGCATCGTAGATTGGCCAGGTTTAAAGCACGCTCTTATGGCACAATATCAGACAACTAGGTCTAATTTTGAGATCATGAGGGACCTAGTTGAGCGTAAACAACAGCCCGGCGAATCTATAGACAGTTTTTTTCATACCATATGACAGATAAGATCACGACTGATACATCCGATACCAGAGTATGATTTAATTAAAATTATTGAAAGGAATGTGAAAGAGAGTATTGGCAGAATCATATATCCCATACCTGTGGCTTCCGTTGAACAGTTAAGAGTAGAATGCAATGAGGCTGAAAGAGATTTTCCCAGGCGTGAAGTCCGTCAAGTGCCACCTATAATGATGCAAAACAAATATATTAGTGAAATGTATTATAATGGAGATGAAGAAGTAGAAAGTTTAAATCAAAATTGTCAAAACGAAGAAATATGTGCGATAAATGTGAACACTCAACAGCGTAGGCAACCAATCACCTGTTGGAACTGCAGACAACATGGTCATCTGTTTATGGACTGCACATCAACTGAGAGAACACTTTTTTGCTATAAATGTGGGCGACCAAATGTAATAACACCTAAATGCCCCAATTGTCAATCCGGCAACGGAGTCTGGCAGCGAAGGGGGATCCAGGCTCATTGACAAATGTTACCCCGGAGACAAATTAATCAGCGAAAATGGTAGAGAGTGGAGTTTGCCTAAGAATTATGCGCGAACAAGACACTATCTAGCCAATAACATCAGGCAACAAAATTATGACATAGTCCGGAATAGAATTTTTGGTAGAAGGGAACCAGGCCACGTATCTAATATAATTCTTAAGGTAAGAAGTAAATTTGCTGAATTTAGAAGAAAAAGAAAATTAGTATTAGAAGCAGTTAGTAGAGTAAACAAGGGAAAATTAGATAATAGAATTTTTATAGATGTAAGGATTGAAGATAGTTTAATGGTTTATTGGATAGCGGTGCCTCTGTTAGTTTATTAGGAAGAAATTGTAGAGAGCTCGTGGAAGAATTGGGCCTTAATATTCAACCCATGGTGACCAATGTGAAAACTGCCAGTGGTCAGTATCTTAGAATACTGGGTAAAGTGAAGGTGATAGTGAGCTACCAAGACCAGGAGAATGAGATGCTGTTATATCTGTGTCCCGACCTAGAACAACAACTATACTTAGGGATAGATTTCTGGCGTGTATTTAAAATAGCGCCGGATATTATTCAGACAGATGAATTAGATATGGAGAAAATAAAAATGGATTTTAAGGTAGAAAATAATGAATACAAACTAAAGCCACATGAATTGAATGAGAGTCAGAAGAGAGCATTAGAGGATGTGATAAAAGAGTTCGACATTTTCGAGGAGAAAGGTTTAGGTGTAACCCACCTTGAGAAGCATAGCATTAAATTGATAGAAGGTGCAGAGCCCATTAAGGATAGATTCTATCCGATTTCACCAGCTGTCCAGAAGATAACCTACAAAGAGATCGATACCATGTTGAAATTAAATGTAATTGAATTGAGCGAAAGTCCTTGGTCTAACCGTACAACCATTGTTCGTAAGCCAGGAAAAAATCGATTTTGCCTAGACGCGCGTAAATTGAATAAGCTGACAATAAAAGACGCATATCCACTTCACAACATCGAGGGTATTTTAGTCGTATAGACGAAACATATTATATCAGTAGCGTCGACCTCAAATATGCCTTCTGGCAAATTGAACTGGATGATGAAAGTAAGCCTTATACTGCTTTCACGGTAGCTGGAAGACGATTATACCAGTTCAGAGTAATGCCGTTCGGCTTATGTAACGCGGCTCAAAGGCTATGTCGACTAATAGACAAGGTAATACCAAATGGATTAAAAGAAAACGTTTTCACGTATTTGGATGATCTTTTAGTAATAACCGGGACTTTTGAAGAACACATTGAACTTTTGAGAGAAGTAGCAAAGTGCCTGAAAGATGCTAATCTAACGATCGGACTAAAAAAATCACAGTTTTGTTTTCAGGAGCTGAAATACTTAGGTTTCATCATAGGAGGCAGCACACTGAAAACTGACGCCGATAAAATGCAAGCGATAAGAGGAATCAAAGTGCCTAAGTCGGTAAGAGAGGTCCGTAGTTTTTTGGGTACAGCAGGGTGGTACCGACGATTTATAAAAGATTTTGCAACGTTGGCAGCTCCCTTAACGGATACCCTAAAAAAATCTGAGAAGTTTCACATGACACCAGAGGCAGTGGAGGCGTTTGAGAAGCTCAAAAGAGCACTGACTTCTGCACCTGTGTTGCGCCATGCTAACTTCTCGAAGCATTTCTATATCCAATGTGACACTTCGGATCTAGATATCGGTGCAGTATTATACCAGCTTGATGACAATAATGAAGAACACCCGATTGCGTTCTACTCCCAAAAGCTCAATGCATGCCAAAAAAGTTATACGGTGACCGAAAAGGAATGTTTGGCTGCGGTGCGTAAATTTAGGCCTTAAATTGAGATGATGCCGGTCACCATAATCACCGACCATGCTAGTCTTAAGTGGCTGATGAACCTTAAAGATTTGAGCGGAAGACTGGCAAGGTGGTCTCTACAACTTCAGGCCTCTGATTTTCAAATTGAACACCGCAAAGTTTCAGAAAACGTAGTGGCTGATACGCTATCTCGTATACCACAATAAGAACTCAGTGAAATTCAAATGGAAAATCTATTAGATTTCGAAACAACAGAATTCGAATCTGAAGAATATTGTGATCTAATAAAGACTATTCAAATCAATAAAGACAATCTGCCAGATCTTAAAATTCAGGATGGAAAAA
Organism: Metopia argyrocephala; assembly: GCA_963576795.1. Classification (NCBI taxonomy): domain Eukaryota; kingdom Metazoa; phylum Arthropoda; class Insecta; order Diptera; family Sarcophagidae; genus Metopia; species Metopia argyrocephala. The sequence continues at coordinate 73,590,485 of OY756210.1, read as the reverse complement.
TTTTTAAACGAATAACAGCAGAACCAGGTATTGAAATTGAGTACCAGTGGAAACTTTGGATACCACCGAATTTGACACACGCAATAATAGAAAAATATCACTCCACTTACACCTCGGCTCATTGTGGAATAGCAAAGACGCTTGAAAGAGTGAAGAGATTTTTCTATTGGCCGAAAATGACTATTCAAATTAAGCAATTTGTTAAAAACTGTCAGATTTGTAAAGAGACGAAACCAGCGAACAGAAATTTGATGCCAGAACTAGGAAAAGAAGTAGTCACGGAAAGGCCATTTCAAAAATTATATGTCGATTTTCTGGGGAAGTATCCGCGATCAAAAAGTGGTAATTGTTATATTTTTATCGTTATGGACCACTTCACCAAGTTCACATTTTTGAAAGCAATGAAAGAGGCCACCGCAACAAATATAATCAACTTTCTGACGCAGGAAATCTTTTACAAATTTGGTGTTCCTGAAATGAATGAATGAATGAATTCTGATAATGGCTCTCAGTTTGTATCAAAAAGTTTTTAGGAATTGCTAGAAATTTTCGGAATAAAACATATGAAAACGGCCGTATATTCACCCCAGTCGAACGCTTCAGAACGTGTTAACCAGTCGGTGCTGGCGGCAATTAGAGCATATTTAAATGACGACCACCGAGATTGGGACTTGTATTTGCCGGAGATCGAATGTGCTCTCAGAACATCAGTCCATTCAGCCACCGGTTTTACCCCGTTTTTTGCTCTGTTTGGTTTTCACATGTTTACTAATGGGGCGGATTATAAGCTAGCTCGAAAACTAATTTCTCTTCCTGACCATGAAATAATTAAAATATCATCGAATGACAAGCTACAACTCGTTAGGGAAAAGATAAAGAAGAACATGCATGAGGCATATGAGAAGTGCGCAGCGAGATATAATAAAAGAGCCCATATTGTGAAATTTCTACCTGGTCAAGAAGTTTTTAGAAGAAACACAGTTTAGAGTGACTTTAGGAAAAACGTAAACGCAAAATTTTGTCGCAAATTTACTAAATCTAAAATAATACGACCAATAGGCAATAACCTATATGAATTGGAAGACCTACAGGGAAAACCCATAGGAGTATTTCATGTAAAGGATATAAAGGCATGAAATCGGTACGATACTGATCTGTGATAGGATTAAATACCACGTGCAATATTAGGTTAAGGAGAATTATATAAGTTAAATTTTCAGTCATATTAGGCTTCGTCCTAGTATTGCATAATGTACCTGATTTTTTTTAGTTTTAGTAATTGCCTGGGATATACTTTAAATAGTTAAAAAATTCCCTGTGATATACACTAGATATTTACAAATTGCCTGTGATATACTTTAGATAAAAAAAGAAAAAAAAAATTCCCTGTGATATACCCTATTTAGTTATAATTTGCTGTGATACACCTTAGATATATAAAGATAGGTAACGAATCCCTCACTAGACACACCTATACATATCTTGCAGTACTTTTACTGATCTATGTATTCTTACCTTTGATATTTTTTGTATCCACGTAGTCCTCCGCAGTCATCCAACCGAGATGCTCAGTGAAAGGTCGTCCCTGAACAATAGAATAACTATCCACCTGCTGGAGGGATGATATCACAAAGTAAATGATCCACTTGAATGTAGAATAGAATAGAATACTTCCCGTAATATTTGTCTACATAAATTTTTTATTGTAGATAATATTCGTATTTACCCGGCTGATGGAAATTTAGTGACACCCTTATCTCGGGTGTGGGAGTTCCCCACGTTGGGCACAACATTCAGCATATCCCGCACACCGTCTCCTCCTTCCAAGGTCGGTGAATCCGGAGTTTTGTTGCGGGCTGACTTAGTTGAGGATGAAAATTTGGTTAAGTCCATATCGAAAAAAATTTTTCGTGGACCAACCTTACAGGGAAAGTATGAGGTGGCCAGGACGAACCTAAAGCCTTCCACCTCCATGGTTCATATGCCTAAACTAAGGGGAGGAGCGATGAGCCTAAACTACCTAACTACTCTGGCGGCACCACGTCCATAGCTCGAGTGCCCGGTGCAATGTCTTTTAAAAATCTTTCTTAATATATGTCCACTACAATATACAATCACATACAGCATCGTTTTTTGACGTAATTTTTAATTCTTTGATGGCTGTATATTGTTCATTTATGGATTTTTAGTTTTGCGCATTTTGTATTAGTACCTGTAAAAAGAATATAATTTTTATTCCTGGATGAATTAATGGTGATTGGAACGATACGGACTTACCTGTTATCCTGCGTTTACCTCGATAATAGCATGACCTGAAAAAGAAAGAAAAATAATGTGAATTATTTAAAAAATTAGGAGAAATAAATTTTTGTCACATTTATACTTATCTTGTTGTCGTGTATTTGCCGGTAATGAAAAAAAATTAATAATTTTTGCTTTGACCATATTATTGATATAGGATATAAGGAGTATGAGTGAGATGGATGTATGATTTTCATAATTGTAGAGTTGATGTAAATGTTATGTTAAGTGTTGTAGCCTATTTCATTCACAAAAAAAATTTATAGTAAAGTAGTGTTTTTTTTTAATATTTGCTTTGTGCAAAGTTAGTATGCATGTTTTGTTTTTTTTTTTGTTTTGTTAAAAATAAATTTTGTTTGATGCATGAATGAATGATACGCCTGCTAAAATTATGATAGCTTGGTAATATAGGAGATACCGGATATGAGAGTTTTGTATAGATAGGGGGCAGGATATGTTAAAGGAAAAATAAATTGAGTACGAAATGGTCTAAAGTCAATGGAAAGGATTGAAAGAAGGGAAAAGAATAGGGATAAAGATCTTTGGCAGAAAATAAGTGGTATAGATATTATATGAAGAAGGCGATATATATATTATTATATATAGAAAATGATAAATAAATACTGTTAAAAACTGTAGCGAATAGACATGAAAAATTTTAGTAGTGTTCTGTGAGAAGAGATAGATAATAAAGAGTCGTGATAAGTGCTGGGACGTCACCTAAGTTTAAAGTAAAAATTTAATATTAGTGCAAAATTTCATAAGTTTTTAAAAAATAAAAAGAAAAAACCGAAGTGGGAAAAAGTGAAACCAAAGTTAAGAAGAGAACATTTACAGAGCAGGAAAGAGCCATCAGAGCACTCGTATATAGTTATACTTTTGTGGCTGAAGTGACGCCGAAGTTGAGATTAGCCAGGGAATATTTGTAGCCACTGGGAGGAAACTCGGAAGGAATTTGTTTACCAAATAGACGTCAATTTTTTTGCCTACGTAAGTCTACAATGTAGAAACTTTTGTTAGTTTTTTCTAATAGAAACCTTACGATCCATAGCTGGGAAGTGCCTTACGTGTTTGTGGACTCTTCGTGTCAGGTACCAAGGCCAATACCCAGGTAGGCTCGTATTAAAAATATTGTATATTATATATTTGAATAATTAATTATTGTGGAGTTTAAATTACGTCTGAGTTACCTTTTTATGAAAAAAAAAAAAACAAAAAATTAGATCAAGAAATAATCCGGCCAAGACAATTTAAATACTCTTTATCGTTATAAACATATTCAATTTAAAAATAAAAGAAAAAAGCAAAGGCAACGAAAAAACGTTGAAGACAACAGTCAATTACCCTTCACGGAAAAACTATATATGTTGTGTCAATTTTATTTAGTATAAGTAGTTTAGTATATAAATGTATAAATTTTTATGTAATTAAGTCACCCTTTCGTGATTTTCAGATTTAAGCTTAGTAAAAAAAAAAAAAAACAATTCAGTTTAAACTTAATTTATATATTATAGGCAGAGAAAAGAAAAAAAAAAGGAATAATAGTAACTGAAAATTTTTGCTTTGTAGGGAAAGAAAATAGAGCCACATCTGTCGTGTTTTTTTCTATTAAATAATCCAGACTAGATAGTCAATTTAAATCAACCTTAGGGAGCTCCTTCAGGTGAGGTTAGAAGACTTATTTATACTGTATAGTTATCAGGTGACGGATTTGGTTTTAGCTTCAAATAATTTTGTGAATATATATTAATAGACATATAAGTTTTTGTTTGATTGATTTGATATTGATTCCTTTTATTTTTCTCTTGTCATATTAAATATCTCAAAATTTTTATATATATATATATATATATATATATAATTTCCAATTTTAAATAAAAATAATATTAGTATATACTTACCTACCATAAAAATTATAAATAAAAGAAAAATGTTTTAATGTAATGTAGCAATGAAAAGGATGTTGGAATAATTTAATTGGATACTGGCAATGCTAGACTGGTAAGAAAAGGGACGGTCGGGTAGCATTAGGGTCGTGGAAATTATGGAGCGTTGGATGGATCCACGACAAGGTTGGGAGGGTAATTATGGAGACTTATAACACCTGTCTCCGAATCCCTATTGTGTGTGTGCTTTTAGTTAAAGTAAAGTAGAGTGCATTTACATGAATTTTTTTTTTGTGTTACTGGAATATAGTGATGAGGGGGTTGGAACCTTCCTTGAGATACATATGAGGTAGACGGAAGCCTCATCACAATGATAACCGGCATAACGATTCGTAACAGTTTTCAACTCCTTTTACACGAATTTCGCAATTTTTTTTTTTATTTGCGGTATCTAATTTGCTCTCATTTATAGCAGTATTATTAAAATTGATACTCCAACTAGCCATATTAAATTGTTGGAAAAAATTTTCAAACATACCTTTTAAATTTGTTTGAAAATCCTTTAAATCGATTGCACTCACACCAAATGTCCAGCGTGCAGGGGCCTCTTCGGTTAGGGTTTCCTTATCTGAAAAGAAAGTAAGTAATTAATTAATTAAAATAAAATGTTTAGCATTAAAATATAAAGAAGACATATTTTATACATAGAAGCGGTAGATAGGAATCGTATAAAAAAAATTACAAAAAACTTCACAAAACGCTATTAGAAATAGTTTTCGCAACATAAATAAAAATTATTTTTCTTATGCGATCAATAGGGAACGCATAAAAAAAGTTTCACGTCGAAAATAACATAAAACTTTTTTATTTCATTAAATAATCTAGTGTGAACGTTATGATTTTCAACCGTGATTCAGAGAGTAAACCAAGAGGTTCATATTATCGTGTGAACAAACCATTACCTATTTTGACCAACAACATATTAATAATCGATATAAAGAAAAGTAACCCATATTTTTGTCCACAACATACATACGTTCTATAAAAAATTTCCGAAATATTTCGTACTTCTGTATACAGTTATTTCCGCTTAATTGAGTCTCTAAAAATGCACGACTTTTGGTGCAATTAAACGGGAAACTCAATTAAGCGATACTCGGTTAATTGATTCGCCGACGCAATTAAAACGAAAATCACTTAATTAAGCCAGACGAGCAATAAAGCGAAACATCCACGTGTATAGAGAAAATGAAATTCATTTTTTTATTTATTAAGTTAGAAAATAGTGTTAATTTATTTAAAACAAAACAAAACAAAAATCAGGTACGTTCATCGTACAATATTTAAAAAGCAACAAAAATTACAAAATTCTATATAAAAAGAGAACAAAATTTAAAATAATTACATTACATATGTATGTGCATTACGGTGTCCCAAATAAAATTAAAAATTGGAATTCTTGGGAAGATCATTCTTAATTTGGATACTCATAAGGTAAAGTATTTTTAGGATTTTTCGGAAGTGGTTTAGAGGTCTCGCAAATTGATCTTTAATAAAAAATCGAGCTTTCTGTCAATATTGTCAAAGCAAATTGTGATGTATAATCATTTTGGTTTTTCTACACAATATTTTTTTTAGAAAAAAAGAACAAAAAAGAACTAAAAAAAAACAAATTCTTAAAATATTATTTTTATTTTTTATAAACATTAAGACACATATAACAAACAAATTTCATACATATACCCAAATACCTTCCGCGAATTGTAACATGAGTATTTTTATTTTTTATTATTTTTATTTGCTGTACAGGCAATTCATTTCTTAGGTAATTGACCGTACTTTTCATTGCTCAGGTAATTGACCGTATTTGAAGAATAAACAAAAAAACAAAACAAAATTCTTTTTGATACAAAACTAATTATGTTGTATCAAATATCATAATGAGCTATACTGATTGGTCAATCGATCAGTAAATGCATTTGTAATGTAAATGAAAAGACAAACACCATGTTACTTAAGGTATTTTGGTAATATGAAAGAAATGCAGAATAATTTAGATAATTTTAAGATAATTTGTAAATTAGTATATAAGTTGTTGAATTTTAAATAAAAATTTCAGTTATAGTTTAACATTTGAACTCTCGTGTTTTACTTAACTCATAAAAGGGCATTTATTGCTCGACTGCCGAGTTTCTGAAGCCTCGCTTTACAATCCAAGGCTTCCATTACATTAGTCGCGTTTAGGACACTAATGTAATGTCGATAGGTACATTTTAAACACTTTTATAACCCTTTATATGGCGATCCTGTAATTACCTTTATGATCCTTTATATGGCGATCCTGTAATCACCTTTATGATCCTTTATATGGCGATCCTGTAATTACCTTTATGATCCTTTACATGGCGATCCTGCCCACCTAACTGGAATCTTCCATTTTTAAAATAATCCTGCCCACCTAACTGGAATCTTCCATTTTTAAAATAATCCTGCCCAACTATCTGGAATCTTCCGTTTTTAAAATGATCCTGCCCAACTATCTGGAATCTTCCATTTTTGGTCCTGCCCACATAACTGGAACCTTTCCATTCCATTTACTTTGAAAAAATATTGAATTTATTAATATTGAATTATATTAAAAAGATATATAAAAAAAAAGCCTGTTGAAAGCTTTCCAAAAACAAATTTTTTTTAAGATATTTTTGAACACTAAAGAAAAGCAGCTAATATAAAAACTAGATATTTTTGGTAGTTAAAATACTGCTTTATTAAAAACCAAGAAATAAAATAAAACATGGGTTGGTGGAGTAAAATCAGCAACACGATTTTAGTTGCAATTGCCAGTTACGAAGTAGGCAACAACACCCAGAAACCAAAAGAAAATAATGAACATTTAACTCTAATAACAATTTTAATTTCAATTTTAATTTTCATTATATGTATTTCAAAGTTAAGCAATTACTATAAGAATTATCTAAACAAGAAGGTCAATAATAATGTTTAAATAAAATTAAATTATAATAGAAAAATTTTGAATGATTGTAAATGGACCAATTAATAGATAGTCTAGAAAAAATAATAACTAACTTAAGAAAATCTGGTAGTAGAGGGTACACTAGCAGAACATTAGCTTTGAAATTAGAAGAAGTAGACCTAATAAAGAGACAATTTTTAGAATTTAGCTCCAGTAAAGAAATAAAAAAGGAATTAATAGATAAATTCAATATATATTATGAGAAGGCAAAGACTATATTGCAACAGAAACTAGAAGAATTAGGAAAAGAAACCGAAATTTCAAACATAGCCACTAAAAGTACAGGTTCAAATTCTATAATAGAAATGGCATCATTCAATTTGGAAGTATCTTTGAAAAGTATACCAGAATTTTCTGGAAATTATAAAGAATTAACTTCATTTCTGAAAATAATTGAAATAATTTATAATTCTTTGACAGCCGACGCAAAAGTGACACTTATAGATTTTGTCATTAATGTTAAATTAACACCAAGTGTGCGGACTGCCATAAGTACTAACAACATTAATAATTTCGATGATCTTAAAAGTTCCCTTCAGTCAAGATACAAGTCTACAAAGACCATAGCACAAATACAGCTAACTTTGAGCAAATTTATACAGAAAAACATGAAGGTACAGACTTATCACGAAAAACTATTAGAAATGATTGCAGAATTAAATGAACTGCAAATAAATGAAATACCACAATGCAATGGTATACAAAAAGATACAATTATTTCCCTCAACAACACCTACGCATTAAATATATTCAAAAATGGTCTTAATGCAGACATTAAGCCAACAATTTTTGCTTCCAAACCTAAGGATTTGAATGAAGCAGTACAATTGGCAATGGAATTGGAGAAAGATTTCGCCAATAATGAAAATCAGATATTATATTTTTCAAATAGAAATAATTCTAATAGATGGAATAATAATTATAATAACAATTATAATAATAGGAATATTAACAATAGAAATATTAATAGTAACAGAAACAACAACAATCATAGAAGTAATAACAATGGAAATAATAACAATAGGTATAATGGGAATAATAATTACCAGAATAATAATCGTCCCAACAATAGGAAAAACAACAATTATAATGGTAGACGAAACCAGAATAACAATTATAATAAGTACAATAATAATAGGAATAACGTACGTATAGTTCAGGAAAACTCCGAGGGCCCGGAGATGAACAATCGGAATTAAATCATTCATCCTCCGGAGCAGAATTGAATAAAATTTTTTCTATTTCTGAAAATACTACTAATTATATAGAACTAGACATAGGAACAAAAACTAGTTTAACATTTTTAATAGACACAGGGGCTGATATTTCATTATGTAAATTAGGTAAATTGAATGAAAATCTTTTTATTGATAAGGAACAATCATGTTCATTCTCTGGTATAACGAATGAGAAGATAAAATCTATTGGAATCACAGAATTAGATTTCAACGTATACGATAACGAATCAAAACACAATTTCCACATAGTCGATCATAATTTTCCAATACCAACGGACGGAATCTTAGGAAGAGATTTTTTCACAACATTTTTATGCAAAATTGATTATGAAACATTTACGATTTCATTAACCGTACAGGAAACAGAAATTACGATTCCCATGAAATCTAGAATAAATAGAGACTACTACATTAAAATAGAAAAACGATCTGAATTAATATATCCAATACAACTAAATTTAACAGAAGATAGCATTATTCTAAGTAAAGAATTAGAGCCAGGAATTTTTGTAGGAAATACAATAGTTCCAGGAAAAGGCATTAGTCATGTTAAATTTCTAAATACAACAGATGAAGATGTAATATTAAAAAATATTAAGTTTGAAATAGAACCATTAAATAAATACGTTTTTCTCACTAAAACACAAAATCACAATAAACAAGACAATAAAGACAGATTTAGCGAACTATTACAAACGTTGAAAATTGACAATAATGACAGTAAAGCAACGGATGAATTGATAAAAATTTTTAAAGACTATCAAGACATATTCCACTTAGAAGGCGACGTTTTAACAGCAAATAATTTCTATACACAACATCTTAATTTAATCGATAAAACACCAGTTTACATTAAAAACTATAGACTTCCACAAACTCAGATAGAAGAAATCGATCAGCAAGTTCAAGAATTACTTGATAATGATATTATTGAACATTCAACCAGTCCATACAACTCACCATTACTTGTTGTACCAAAGAAGAGCGATGGAGACAAAAAGAAATGGCGACTTGTAGTAGATTTTAGACAATTAAATAAGAAAATAGTTAATGATAAATTTCCACTTACAGGAATTGAAGATGTATTAGATAAATTAGGAAGAGCAAAATATTTTTCAACCCTGGATATGACAAGCTCGTTTCATCAAATTAACTTAGATAAGGAATCAAGAAAACCAACAGCATTTTCTACACCCAATGGTCACTATCAGTTTAAAAGATTACCTTTTGGACTTAAAATTTCCTCAAATAGTTTCCAACGTATGTTAACAATAGCACTTTCAGGTCTCGATAGTAAGGCATTTTTATATGTAGACGACATCATAATTTTTGGATGTAGTTTAAAACATCACAATGACAATCTAAGACAGGTCTTTGAACGTTTATCAAAATACAATTTAAAATTAAACGCTAAAAAATGTGTATTTTTAAAGTCAGAAGTTGTTTATTTAGGTCATCTGATAACAAAAGAAGGTATTAAAACAGACCCGGCAAAACACAAAGCAATTCAAAATTATCCAATACCTAAAGATGCTGATGAAGTAAAACGATTTGTAGCATTTTGCAATTACTATAGACGTTTCATAAAAGATTTCGCTAAATTAACAAAATGTCTGAATGATCAAACAAAGAAAGGGAAAATATTTGAATGGACAGATGAATGTCAACAAACCTTTGAGATATTGAAAGAAAAATTAGTTAATCCCCCAATATTACAATATCCGGATTTTGAAAAACCTTTCATTTTAACGACAGATGCTTCAAATTATGCTTTAGGTGCAATCTTATCACAGGGAGAAATAGGAACAGATTTGCCAATAACCTATGCTAGCAGAACTTTGAATAAACACGGAATTAATAAACCCGTAATAGAAAAAGAATTACTTGCTATACATTGGGGTATTGAATTCTTTAGACCATATTTACATGGTAGAAGATTTATAGTAGTAACTGACCACAGACCTCTTGTTTCACTTTTTACACATAAAAACCCTTCCTCTAAATTAACTAGAGTACGGATTGATTTATCAGACTATGACTTTGAAATTGTATACAAAAAAGGAAAAATTAATACGAATGCTGATACATTATCTAGAATTAAGATAGATTCCGATATGCTGAAAAACATGATTCCAATAGAAGACGATTATACCAAACCAACAAAAATCTTAGCAATTACGCGTGGAATGAACGCAAAGGGTAAAATAACTGAAAATAATTCAGATGAGAAAGACATATCCCAACAACAAAAATATACAAACATATGTGAATGTACGTCATTACAAGATATTAAGAATGTGCACAAATTGAAATTTAAAATTAATAACGGTATAAATACAAATATGAAGAATGATAAATTAAATGGTACCATTGAATATATAAATAATAGCTATCATATGAATATTAGTGATGATCTTGCAAAATACGTTTTGTTTCTAGAGAAGCTAATAATCTATATGCATAAGCAAAATATTAAGGATCTCGCATTAGCTAGCGACGATGAAATTTTTAAACTGATATCAGTAGAATATATGAAAATAATTTATGATGAGGTATACCAAAGATTGAAAAAATCTAAAAAATATAAAAATTTTAACTTGAATATCATCTTGTATAAACCCTTGCAGTACATTAAGAATAAAAAATTACAGAATAAATTGATTGAAGAATTCCACAACTCACCATTATCAGGACTGTATTGTAATGTAAAGGGGGTTTCTTCCTTCATCCAAAAGATGAAAGTTTCAGGTGGCATATATATGACAAATGTTCAAATGCTAGAAAAAGAATCATAATACCCTAAGCTTTATCCTTTAGTCTATTACCAGAGTAGACGGTGGGAGTATCAATAAACTAGCAAGCAGTCGGAAGTGGGCGGGTTCTTGTCCCCTCTGTCTAGACTATTCTTCCATTACAATAACTTCTCAAACTCCCTTATTTAATGATTAACAAAGACATAATTTACATGGACCATGGGATCAGAACTTAAATCAAAACTAAGCCCCGGGTTCTGATCCTTAAGATAAATGAGAAAAGTGACTTGAAAATAAATAGATAGCAAGCAGTTAGCCCCTCACGTTTCCCGATGACAGTTTGGAAACGGACACCTCTCCACCCACATCCATAATTGTTCCAAAGGCGACTTTAATTTCATTTGGAACCCCAGAAATATAATCCTTATCCTCCATATTAAACTTTTCTGAAAACACCTTTTTCAAAGATTTTAACTACATGGATTCATAATTATAATGCAAGAAAAACTCATTTATTCAAATTTGTAGCCTTAAATAAAATTACAAACAAAAAAAAAAACTCAAAATTTCATACTTAATTTGCAATCCCTTAAAATACATACTTAGCTAGAATAATTATCGTCTATAGGTATTTAATCCTATACACAATTTTATATTAGGTTTATATTTTAAAATAACAAGAGAAAATTAACAGAAAATCCAATATAAATTATATTTGTAATTGAAATATTCAGAATATATTTAATATGAATAAACTGGACATTTTAACCTCAACTAAATCACAAATGATTAATATAATTGCTCGCCTGGCACTCAATGCTCTCTTTTCTTTTGCTTTTATATGTATAATTTTGTTTTTTTTTATTATGACAATTATTACAAAATTAATAGAAAAAACAAGAAAGATCCAAAAACTGCATTACTACGTTTTACTAAAATTAATGAACATTAATATTATTAAGGAGTTGAATTTAGCAATAACAATGTTTATATTTAAAGAGAAAAAAAAAAGAAAAAGAAAACAACTAAAAAAAAAACCCATAAGAGTAAGGTTTAAAAATATTATAGGTACTATCAAGAGAATTAATTATTATTTCCCACCTTAATTTAGCAGGCTGAATAAGTTTACTGGAATTTCATATATTACTCTTAAAGACTTCTTTTATTTTCTTCCCTTTTTTATTGTCGTTGCAGTTTTTGGTTCTTTTTAGTTTTTAGTTGCAAGAGAATAATTTATTATATTTCAATTGGATCAAACTCACCACTTGCTGTTTTCGATGAAGGCCTCCATCTGGAACTTAAGCGGATTGCTGAAAAGGTAGTTAAATTATTTTTCTTGTATGTTTGCATTAGGATAACTTGCCACGGTGAAACTGTACTTGTGATTAAGTTACTGAGAAATGACCATAGGATTAATTATTACGTAAATTTTCAAATTATTATCAATTGTCTTTTCTTTTTTTTTTTCTGTATTTGTTTCTTTTGACTGTTCCCTTCTATTTAACTAACAAATATTAAGTGTCGTCTCATTTTCAACTGTATTATTTTTTTTTTCTTTTTTTTTTTTTTTTTTAATTCTCAACAATAATCTAGTATTAATTTTAATTTTATATTTTTTTTCTAATTTGTTTCTTCTGTTTGATCGTTTGTTTATTGGTCACTACAGTATTTGCAGTACCATCAAAAAAAAATAAATGTATGCTTGTATATCCATATTTATGCAGACGTAGATATGTACACAACATACACCAAAACCATCAGTGAAACTTATTATTCAGGTTCACTAAGCACCTGCATCGTGATGGTTACTCTAATCCCCCTTTTCTCCTTTTCCAATTCTCAAAAGTTTTTCTGCATCTAATCCGACATAGTTATGTACATCTTCTCATCGGATAACGAAAAACCGAAGAAATAATAAGTCCCAAAATTTACTAAGTGGGTTCCAGGTACACAAATGCACGCTCGGAGTAAAATAAAGATCCTGGAGCACAATTAACAGGGACGAAGGTTACAGTCACCCGGTGGAAAATTACCACTGCCCCGTATGTGCTCCTGAGGATTGTGGCACTAAGTAAAAGACCAATCAAAGTAAAATGTGTCAGAAACTATTCGAAGGAATAAATTTCCCACAACGATTCCTATAAAGATTTCAAATTATAATATGGACATTAACAAAATATAATAAAATTTCCTCACCAATAGATTCCTTCGCACAATATTTGTTACTCTAAGATAGTCTCGTCGGATTACTTAAGAGGATTCAGTAAATGTACCAAGATTACAATTACCACGTTTTTCCCTATTATTCACTTTATTTTCTCCTAAATACTTGGTGTTGTCTCGTCGATGATCAAACAAAAAAGGAAGCTTCGATTATTTCGTCATCATCATGAAGCCTCAGACCATGTCAAATGACAGAAAATTTGTGAACAATAATTACAACGAAACACAATCTACACTGTTGCAATCAAAGTTAATCAGCAATTTTTCTCTTTAAACCAGTGGTCTTCACAAAGAGAGTCACACACAAATACACTGAGAGATGAGATTGGTTTCTTCATTTGTGTTGTTTTTAACAACTTGAATGAAATTAGTGAAAATTTTCGTTTTAAAAACCTTTAATTTTAAAATTTAAACTAATTTATTAAAATTATTCATAAAATAAATTGTTTTTAAATGTTGCAAACAAATTGAAATGTAGTTATAAGAAATATAAACATTAATACGTTTATGTTGCTTATTATCACAACTTCTCAGTGTCTAACAAACAAATTTAGCTCTCTTGAAAACTAATAAAATAAAAACACATACGCAATTTTTGTCTCACACACATGTTTTTGTAATAATTGTGGTTGTCGTTTAGCATGATGAAAACAAAGTGTATGGATTTCTTTTTATGAAAGATTTTTAACATTGCAAATTTTTTTATAATTAATTAAGTTTTTCATAGGAAAATAAAACAAAAACTGGTTTCCAGGAATTCTAAAAGTGATATTTGTTAATAAAGTACAATACATTTAATTTTAAACTAATATAATAAGAATTAACGATACAGGTATATTTTAAGAAGCTGTTTGCCAGAATTTTTGTGGAATTAAGCAACCCTGGTTGTAATAATCACGAAGAGAGTAAGAAAAACTAAAAAAATATCCGAACAATTTCGTTACCTGAGTAATACTGGTGAAGACCACTGCTTTAAACATATACGTTGAAATATGTTAAAATCCGATTTGAGAGGAGACTACATTGAATATCCTATATCTATACAAAAAAAATTATTCCTATTTTGTCCCTTTGCACTTTCTGCCAAATAATCCACATAAACTTATAAATAATATGTTCCAATAAATATCGCAATACAGGTGGCAATAAATATTGCAATCTCCCATTGCCTGCAATTTAAATATTCGCCGTGACAAACTTACTCTCATCAGAAATGATAAAAACAAACAATGTACAAACAGATGCACCTAGACCTCTCAGTAGTCAATTTAATGAAGCAAATTAACAAAAACCATCTGCATTAAGTCAATGATATCTTAATATTAGAGAGAGATAAAAACAACTAACAACAGCTATACTGATGACGAAATGTAGTAGTAGATTTTACAACACACCATTTGTGTGCCTACCATAGTAATATTTGACTATTCGCAGAATTAATCCTTTAAGGACCGGCTTTAAATTGAGCATTGCATACTCAAAAAACATTTGCTACCAATTCTATATCAAAATCTACTAGTGATGTTAATCGCTAAGAAAAGACATTCTCAAATACCTACTATGCATCTATGTGTATTCAACCGCCCTCAATGGTGTAAAAAAAAAACAAATATAACATTTCATATATTCAGTCAACCTTGTGGAATATAAAATAAGATTTTAACCTCTGCAAACGTACATTACAAACCGGATAATTATCTATGCTAATAGATAATTAGAGGGAAACAGTACGTTTAACTTCTAATGTCCTTTCCGTGAAAAGTTCCTATTTGCTTTCCTTCGAAATTTTCCAATAGATAATAATGACTTCCAATTTTCTCCTTTACTCTTGCCTTAATAAAAATCGGTGCAAATTTAGCATTAAAATGTTTCAGTAAATTGCTTTGAGCAAAGTTGCGACAGAAAACTTCCTGTCCAACTTTAAAAGCCTGAGGCCGTGTTCTCAGATTGTATTGATGTTGATTAGTTTTATAAGCCTCTTTTATATGTTTTCGTAAATTTTCTCTTATATTTTGAAGATGGTCGTCTCTTGACAGTTGAACTTGTGGCTCGTTTAACATTTTAAATTTCCTTAGTAGCTCATATGATGAGGCATGCGTGATCATATCGAAGCCAAATAACGCATGATATGGCGAAAGTTTAATAGCCTGGTGATGTGCATTTCGAAGAGCGCAGCTAATTTCTGTTAATTTTTCATCCCATAACCGATGATCTTGTTTAAGATATGCCCTAATGCCTGCAATTATGGAACGGTTTACTCGCTCTGATGCGTTAGATTGCGGAGAGTAGTATGCAGTATACTCATGACGAATACCATAAGAGGTAAAAAAGGCATTAAGTTCATTTGCTCTGAATTGACTTCCATTGTCACTTACTATTGTTTCTGGGACCCCATAAGTGTGAAAAATTTGATGTTGCAAGAAATTCAGAATTGCAGCAGACGTGAATTTGCGTAAAGGGCACAGCCAATGAAATTTAGTTAAATGGTCTAACACTATAAGTATACCAATATTTCCTGATTTAGATCGCGGATAGGGACCGAGTAAGTCTATAAATAATCGTTGAAAGGGACGAATACTTGTTACTTGCTGTCCCATAGGGGGTTTCATTATGAAATTGGGTGATTTTGTTGATTTGCAAACATCACACTTACTTATGTAATCCCGTACATCGCGTGTCATACCTGGCCAGTAACAATTTCTTCTCAACAGTTCCAATGTCTTCCCGATCCCTCCATGAGCAGTTATACAGCTATCATGAGCTCTTTTAATGGTACTCTCTCGCAGTCTAGTTGGTATCCATAGTTTCCAACAGCTATCTTCTTGAATTTCATCGCCAGAGTAGTGTTGAGTGCGGAAATAGACAAATTTGTCAATGATTTTCAAATCCGGGAAATTGTTTTCATTATTTTTAACTTTAATTTTTAATTCCTCGTAGTCCTCGTCTTCAAAACATTTAGAATCCAGGTCTATTTCCGGTTGGCAAATTTCTAAACTATCCACAGAGTTTTCTGGTATACGAGACAATGCGTCTGGAACAATGTGATCTCTGCCCTTTCGATGGCTGATGGAAAACTTGAAAGCTTGTAATTTGAAAATCCATCTCGCCAGTCGTCCACTTAAGTCTTGTTGTTTCATGAGCCACAATAAAGAGGAGTGGTCAGTAATTACCTCAAACTCTTGAAGCTCCAAATAACAGCGGAACTTTTTTATAGCCTCAACTGCAGCTAAGCATTCCCTTTCTGTGACACTGTAATTTTGTTGGGCTGAATTAAGCTTCTTACTCATGTAAGCTATAGGACGCTCGTGTCCGTTTTCATCTAGTTGAACTAAAACAGCACCAATACCGAAATTACTGGCATCACAGTGCAGAAAGAATTTTTTTGTAAAATCAGGGTTTGTTAATACTGGCGCTGTTGTAAGCAACTTTTTAACCTTGTCAAAGGCCTTTTGGGCGCTTTCAGTCCACATAAATTTTTTCTTACTAGATAAAACTTCGGTAATAGGAAACGTCTCGGTTGAAAAATTTTCAATAAAACGGCGATACCAGCCGGCTATGCCTAGAAATCCTCTAACTTGCTTCAAATTTTTCGGTACCGGCCAATTGATAATCGCTGTTATTTTTTCAGGATCAGCGGAAATTCCACCTTTTCCTATTATATAGCCTAAGTAATTTACCTGTGTCGTACAAAACTTTGATTTTGAAATATTCAGTGTAAGGTTCGCTTTTCTAAATTGAGCCGAGATGCGCACTAAGGCTTCTAAATGTGTAGAAAAATCTTCAGAAATTATGATAAGATCATCTAAGTATCCAAAAATGCAATACTTCAAGTCTGGTGGAATGATTTCATCCATTAGTCTGCACATGGTTTGTGGTGCGTTGCACAGTCCAAACGGCATTACCACGAACTGATACAAAGGCCGTCCTGGGACTGTGAACGCTGTGAGACTCTTCGACTTTTTATTCAATGGTATTTGCCAATATGCGTCCTTAAGATCAAGCTTGCTAATAATATTCGCTTTCGGAAGTCTTGAAAATATGCCATCTATATTTGGCAGGGGATAGGCATCCTTCCTTGTAACCATATTTACTTTTCGGGCATCCAAGCAAAGTCTTACTTTATTCGGCTTAACGACCAAGCGAATTGGAGAACTCCAGGCTGATGTGGATGGTTCTATTACGCCTAAAGACAACATGCGATCGATTTCCGCAAAAACTAATTTTTCTACTGCCGGTGAAATTGGGTAAAAACGCTGTTTAATTGGAACTGCATCCCCTACATCTATAGAATGTTCAATTAAGCTGGTTCTGCCTAATCCCTGAGTCTCAAAATTGGGAAAAAGTTTTACCACTGCATCAAGTTGTTGTCTCTGATAATCAGTAAGAGGATAAAAATTCTCCTCCACACATTTGTCTTTATCCATACATTCCGAACTAGTCCTAAATTCTAAGGAAGATAAAACTAATCCTTTAATTAGCGCGTCATTATTATCTCCGGATTTAACTGACTCTGGAAAAAGCTCAAAGGCTCTCCAAAAATCTATCCCTAGAATTAATCTATGCGAAATAGATGGAATTACAAATAGCTTGAGCTGTTTTATCATCCCCTTAAAGGCAACATCAACGTCCATCCATCCTATTACATTCTGCGACCTTCCATCAGCGGTTTTCACAGACCATTTACATTTTTTCCAACACGAATATTCCGAAAAATCTGTTAGAGCTAAATCTGCTCCAATACAGCTTATATTGGCACCTGTATCCAGCAGACCAAATTCAAAAAAATTTAAAAATGAAACTTTAGCATAGTATCTCATATCCTCAGAACTTGACACTATAGTAGATATTAATAGCTTTTGACATAATTTCCTTTTTCTGAAATATTCTCTCATCCTTTGTGTGGATCGTTTAACTTTATATTTTGAACCAGTTAACAAGAGCACGTTAAATATTTCCTTTCGTCGCTTTAAATAAATTTCCAATCTTTTATGATAAGGAAGTCGGGGTAAAATGATACGATTAGTGCTAATGTTATTATTACTTAAGTAATCATCAATTAACTCTGCACCCTGTTTTACGGTTTGGTTTATATTAAATCTTTTGTCATTATTAGGTATAGGATTGTCACTTGCCGGATTATGGTCATCATCAGATAACTTTTGTTTAGTTAGATTGGGTTTTTGTGAGGGGCAAGCTGTCGAAAATTTTTTGTATTATTCTTTCTGGCAATACACCGGGGACAATTTGGCTTATACATATTCTTCTCTCCGCATCCATAACAAAATATATTTTTCTCACCTAAGCAGTCCTCCCAATGATGTCCTACATCGCCGCAGTTCCAACATGTTGTATTAACCGAAAACGACTGCACTGCGTCTACTGAAAACTCATTGCAATTATGATCGGTTTCTTTACAACCGATCTGCTCGGTAGAATCTACCTCGGCTTCCTGTCTTTTTAATATAAATGGTTGTTGATTTCGGGATTGAAGGCTTTTCTTAACATACTCTTCACTTAAAAAATTTTCCCGCATTTGTACTAGCTTGCGAAGATGTGGTATAGATCGGATAGGAACATAAAGTAAATCCTGTCTTATCTCGGGGCGGAGGTTTCGGGCTAATATTTCTATTAACTCTATCTCAGACATTGGACTAGACAAACGATCCATTATGGTCTGAACCGAATCGAAGAAAGAATCAAAAGTCTCTCCGGGCCTCTGTTTCCTGTCCCGTATTTCTTCCCTAATATCGAAATTAGATTTAAATTCTCTATATTGGCACCGTATTGCATCGCAAAACGCTGACCATTCAATTTCCTGCACGCGTTTATGGTACCTCCAGTACCATTCCCTAGCTTTGCCGGTTAAAAGAATATGCAAGTTGCGACAAATAACTGAAAAATCTCCGTTGAAATTATCGTACGTTAAGGACCTAACTCGATACAAAAATTCTTCGATATTTAACCCTGTAGAGGACCCATCGAACTTTAAGTTCCAATTTTGTATGATAAGAGTAATCTTATCTGCACGAAATACATTACTGACAAGATTAGAGGGTAAGCAAGGGGACTGAGCCAAATAATTGGCATTGTTGCGAGAAGCATGATTAGAACCATGCCCGTATTGTCTAAAATTGTTGTCATTACCAGGATAAGCATTATCAGAATGGTTAACATTATTGTTATTAGAACCCTGTGGTATATTATGGACGAGGGGTTGTGAACCAAAATCATTATTCAAACGATCTGTATTTGATATACTCAGTCGTTGTATTAATTTAGAAATATTATCCTCTATCATATTATTTAACGTTTCATTATCGAACTGAAAAGTATTAGGTCGTGCTGAGACAATAGGGGCAAGAGGAGATATATTAATATTACTTGCTGATTCAAACATTTGATCAGAAATTATAACCGCATTTTGAGAGTTAGATCTATTCTCCTGTTCTGGTGGTAGAACTTCAGCCGCTCGAGCACGTTCAGGTGTTGTAAATATTCTCTCAGGATCTGCCTGTTTATGATTGATATCTTCCGCCTCCTGTAAATTATTGTTGCTAGTACTTCTAGTATTATAGCGCTTAGGAATTGCTCCCTTCGCTTTTTCCTTAGAACTATTCTTAGCTGGCAAATTTGTTCTGGATTTAATTGTTAATTTTCTCAGTTCATTTAGAGAACAAGATCTCTGACAAACAGGACATTCTGAGGATTTTGATAAAAAATTTTCAATACATGTACGATGAAAAGCATGTGAGCACTCATGAATGATAAGGCATAAATCTCCCTCATTCATATATTTATTGCAAATACGACAACTAGAAGGTTCAATAAAAACCGACGCAACTTGAAATGGAGTTGGGAGATCCGTTCTATGAACCGGGCTTCTTTCTATTGACATAGTGAATATCCTAATAATAATAATTTACTTCCGGATGATTAAAAAATATATATATAATTAAATTCAAAACTCGTATAATATTCAATTAAAATTACTAAAAGACAATTAAAAATTCTAAACATTGACTCTCAAAAAAAAAATGATAAAAGAATAGTTACTACTTTCCTTGATATCTCAACGCTACTAAAGTTAGGTGTTTTCTTTCAAAGTTTATAAATTTTGGATAAGGTTAAAAAGGCAACAAAAATACATACTGCTTGTTATAGGACGATAAAACTGGACTATGGAAATCTGAACAAAAATCAAAATAATTCACTCCATTTATATATATTATATATATATATATCATATATATACAATAATCACCAAATATATGGGTCATTGATTAGTAGAAAATACACATTTCAATGAATTCCACATATATCCTATGCTGACAAGTAATAACTAATCGATATAATCATTAGATGAATACAAAAATGAGTTAAATGAAATTGGAATTACTTAAATTTTTATTCAAATACTAAAAATCAAAATCCACTGGCTAGCGTTCGCAATTGAATCCGAAAGAAAATCCACTAAGACAAAACGGTCGACGACTTGAACTTAAGCACGTCAAGTAATCGAAAAAAATTCCAGTAAAGTCCGTAAAAATCTTACAAATCGCAAACCAAACGGAAGTCAACGTATTCAAAGATTTTGTCTAAAATTGAAATCTATATTTTAGTAAAACTGTAGATTAGAGCACCAAAGAATTTGTAAGTTCTCTGTGCCCCACGTTGGGCGCCATTTTGTATTGTAATGTAAAGGGGGTTTCTTCCTTCATCCAAAAGATGAAAGTTTCAGGTGGCATATATATGACAAATGTTCAAATGCTAGAAAAAGAATCATAATACCCTAAGCTTTATCCTTTAGTCTATTACCAGAGTAGACGGTGGGAGTATCAATAAACTAGCAAGCAGTCGGAAGTGGGCGGGTTCTTGTCCCCTCTGTCTAGACTATTCTTCCATTACAATAACTTCTCAAACTCCCTTATTTAATGATTAACAAAGACATAATTTACATGGACCATGGGATCAGAACTTAAATCAAAACTAAGCCCCGGGTTCTGATCCTTAAGATAAATGAGAAAAGTGACTTGAAAATAAATAGATAGCAAGCAGTTAGCCCCTCACGTTTCCCGATGACAGTTTGGAAACGGACACCTCTCCACCCACATCCATAATTGTTCCAAAGGCGACTTTAATTTCATTTGGAACCCCAGAAATATAATCCTTATCCTCCATATTAAACTTTTCTGAAAACACCTTTTTCAAAGATTTTAACTACATGGATTCATAATTATAATGCAAGAAAAACTCATTTATTCAAATTTGTAGCCTTAAATAAAATTACAAACAAAAAAAAAAACTCAAAATTTCATACTTAATTTGCAATCCCTTAAAATACATACTTAGCTAGAATAATTATCGTCTATAGGTATTTAATCCTATACACAATTTTATATTAGGTTTATATTTTAAAATAACAAGAGAAAATTAACAGAAAATCCAATATAAATTATATTTGTAATTGAAATATTCAGAATATATTTAATATGAATAAACTGGACATTTTAACCTCAACTAAATCACAAATGATTAATATAATTGCTCGCCTGGCACTCAATGCTCTCTTTTCTTTTGCTTTTATATGTATAATTTTGTTTTTTTTTATTATGACAATTATTACAAAATTAATAGAAAAAACAAGAAAGATCCAAAAACTGCATTACTACGTTTTACTAAAATTAATGAACATTAATATTATTAAGGAGTTGAATTTAGCAATAACAATGTTTATATTTAAAGAGAAAAAAAAAAGAAAAAGAAAACAACTAAAAAAAAAACCCATAAGAGTAAGGTTTAAAAATATTATAGGTACTATCAAGAGAATTAATTATTATTTCCCACCTTAATTTAGCAGGCTGAATAAGTTTACTGGAATTTCATATATTACTCTTAAAGACTTCTTTTATTTTCTTCCCTTTTTTATTGTCGTTGCAGTTTTTGGTTCTTTTTAGTTTTTAGTTGCAAGAGAATAATTTATTATATTTCAATTGGATCAAACTCACCACTTGCTGTTTTCGATGAAGGCCTCCATCTGGAACTTAAGCGGATTGCTGAAAAGGTAGTTAAATTATTTTTCTTGTATGTTTGCATTAGGATAACTTGCCACGGTGAAACTGTACTTGTGATTAAGTTACTGAGAAATGACCATAGGATTAATTATTACGTAAATTTTCAAATTATTATCAATTGTCTTTTCTTTTTTTTTTTCTGTATTTGTTTCTTTTGACTGTTCCCTTCTATTTAACTAACAAATATTAAGTGTCGTCTCATTTTCAACTGTATTATTTTTTTTTTCTTTTTTTTTTTTTTTTTTAATTCTCAACAATAATCTAGTATTAATTTTAATTTTATATTTTTTTTCTAATTTGTTTCTTCTGTTTGATCGTTTGTTTATTGGTCACTACAGTATTTGCAGTACCATCAAAAAAAAATAAATGTATGCTTGTATATCCATATTTATGCAGACGTAGATATGTACACAACATACACCAAAACCATCAGTGAAACTTATTATTCAGGTTCACTAAGCACCTGCATCGTGATGGTTACTCTAATCCCCCTTTTCTCCTTTTCCAATTCTCAAAAGTTTTTCTGCATCTAATCCGACATAGTTATGTACATCTTCTCATCGGATAACGAAAAACCGAAGAAATAATAAGTCCCAAAATTTACTAAGTGGGTTCCAGGTACACAAATGCACGCTCGGAGTAAAATAAAGATCCTGGAGCACAATTAACAGGGACGAAGGTTACAGTCACCCGGTGGAAAATTACCACTGCCCCGTATGTGCTCCTGAGGATTGTGGCACTAAGTAAAAGACCAATCAAAGTAAAATGTGTCAGAAACTATTCGAAGGAATAAATTTCCCACAACGATTCCTATAAAGATTTCAAATTATAATATGGACATTAACAAAATATAATAAAATTTCCTCACCAATAGATTCCTTCGCACAATATTTGTTACTCTAAGATAGTCTCGTCGGATTACTTAAGAGGATTCAGTAAATGTACCAAGATTACAATTACCACGTTTTTCCCTATTATTCACTTTATTTTCTCCTAAATACTTGGTGTTGTCTCGTCGATGATCAAACAAAAAAGGAAGCTTCGATTATTTCGTCATCATCATGAAGCCTCAGACCATGTCAAATGACAGAAAATTTGTGAACAATAATTACAACGAAACACAATCTACACTGTTGCAATCAAAGTTAATCAGCAATTTTTCTCTTTAAACATATACGTTGAAATATGTTAAAATCCGATTTGAGAGGAGACTACATTGAATATCCTATATCTATACAAAAAAAATTATTCCTATTTTGTCCCTTTGCACTTTCTGCCAAATAATCCACATAAACTTATAAATAATATGTTCCAATAAATATCGCAATACAGGTGGCAATAAATATTGCAATCTCCCATTGCCTGCAATTTAAATATTCGCCGTGACAAACTTACTCTCATCAGAAATGATAAAAACAAACAATGTACAAACAGATGCACCTAGACCTCTCAGTAGTCAATTTAATGAAGCAAATTAACAAAAACCATCTGCATTAAGTCAATGATATCTTAATATTAGAGAGAGATAAAAACAACTAACAACAGCTATACTGATGACGAAATGTAGTAGTAGATTTTACAACACACCATTTGTGTGCCTACCATAGTAATATTTGACTATTCGCAGAATTAATCCTTTAAGGACCGGCTTTAAATTGAGCATTGCATACTCAAAAAACATTTGCTACCAATTCTATATCAAAATCTACTAGTGATGTTAATCGCTAAGAAAAGACATTCTCAAATACCTACTATGCATCTATGTGTATTCAACCGCCCTCAATGGTGTAAAAAAAAAACAAATATAACATTTCATATATTCAGTCAACCTTGTGGAATATAAAATAAGATTTTAACCTCTGCAAACGTACATTACAGTAATAGAAATAGATACAGTTGGACCATTAAGAATTTCTAATAATTATAGATATATATTAACAATGCAATGCGAATTAACAAAATATGTTGTAGCATACCCTATAGAAACAAAAGAAGCAAAAAATATAGCTAAAACTTTAGTAGAACAGTTTATTTTGAAATATGGTTGTTTTAAAGTATTAAAATCAGATAGAGGTACTGAATTCAAAAACGAATTAATGAATGAAGTATGCAAACTATTGAATATAGATCAAAAATTCTCAGCACCATATCACCATCAATCTATAGGAACACTAGAAAGAAATCACAGAGTATTAAATGAATATATGTTAAACTTTGTTGAAGATTTAGAATGGGATAAGTGTATACCTTACTATACATTTGCGTATAATACCACACCACATGTAAATAACAACTATTCTCCATTCCAATTAATTTTTGGCAAATTACCAACTTTACCAACAGACGCATTATGCACTAATACTAAAGTTTATGATTTAGAAAATTATGCTAACGAACTTAGGACTAGGATTAAGAGAGCATTAGATAACGCTAAACATTTAGTAAATATAGCGAAAGAAAAATCAAAATTAGAATATGATAAGAAAATTATGAAAAGTTCTTTTGAAGTAGGAGACTTAGTACTAGTAAAATTAGAAAGTAGAAAGAAAAATCAGAGTCCCTACATTGGTCCATATAGAATAATAAAAAGACAAAATTGTAATTCAATATTAGAAATAAATAATAAGGAAAAAGTATTCCATAATAACTCATTAAAATTGTACAAAAAGAATTGTTAAAAAAAATATATATATATAAATATAAAAATAATATACATATGCACATATTACTAGAATAAGTTAAATAAGAACATACTTATATTTATAATAATTTTACATTAGCTATACAATACAAAAAAACCAAAACTATTAATTTGTATTCAGATTTAAAATTTATTCAAAATCTCATAAATTTTATCTTAAGGGTAAGGGTGTGATGTATAATCATTTTGGTTTTTCTACACAATATTTTTTTTAGAAAAAAAGAACAAAAAAGAACTAAAAAAAAAACAAATTCTTAAAATATTATTTTTATTTTTTATAAACATTAAGACACATATAACAAACAAATTTCATACATATACCCAAATACCTTCCGCGAATTGTAACATGAGTATTTTTATTTTTTATTATTTTTATTTGCTGTACAGGCAATTCATTTCTTAGGTAATTGACCGTACTTTTCATTGCTCAGGTAATTGACCGTATTTGAAGAATAAACAAAAAAACAAAACAAAATTCTTTTTGATACAAAACTAATTATGTTGTATCAAATATCATAATGAGCTATACTGATTGGTCAATCGATCAGTAAATGCATTTGTAATGTAAATGAAAAGACAAACACCATGTTACTTAAGGTATTTTGGTAATATGAAAGAAATGCAGAATAATTTAGATAATTTTAAGATAATTTGTAAATTAGTATATAAGTTGTTGAATTTTAAATAAAAATTTCAGTTATAGTTTAACATTTGAACTCTCGTGTTTTACTTAACTCATAAAAGGGCATTTATTGCTCGACTGCCGAGTTTCTGAAGCCTCGCTTTACAATCCAAGGCTTCCATTACATTAGTCGCGTTTAGGACACTAATGTAATGTCGATAGGTACATTTTAAACACTTTTATAACCCTTTATATGGCGATCCTGTAATTACCTTTATGATCCTTTATATGGCGATCCTGTAATCACCTTTATGATCCTTTATATGGCGATCCTGTAATTACCTTTATGATCCTTTACAAAATATTCCGATCTTTAATTTTATGTGCATAAATAATAAGTTTCGGCAAAAATTTTGCACATTTTGATACATTATATAACAGTTTTTCCTAAATTTTCAACAAATATCGAAAACAATGTTTTATAACTTTTAAAATTTGTATAAAGACTAAAAAAACTAATGATGCAATTTAAAAGATTATTAAGTTTTAAATAAGTTAGCAGTTAGCATTTTCTTTTACCGTTCTGGAGTTATACCCTTTTAAAGCTTTGTATCCATTTTTAATACGATAAAGTGTGAACTAGGTTGGCATCGGAATTAAATATACAACAATTTTATAAACAACAACAAAAAAAATTAGATATGTTATAAATCATTTATTGGGGTTCTTGTGATGCTGCTCTATGCAGAACAGAACAAAATTAAAAGAGTTTTTGCAACAATCGCACATTGGCTTCAACGAGACTAAAACATGTGAAATTTTGGATACAATATATAAAGGCTTTTACTCTAACTTCAAACAAAGATGGCAGGATTCTAATCGTGCGAAGTCGCGATTTGAAAAAAAAAAAACAAAAAATGCAAATTTGCTTGAACGCACATTTACAATAAAGTTTACCTAGACTGAATGTCCTACCAGTTCTGCACTTGGTCGGCCACGTAAATTGTTTGAGGAGTGTACCTCTGCAAAATCTGTTGGATCATACTGCTAAAGGAGTCCTAGAGACCAAGTCAGTAAAGGCTCAAGAAAGTGATAACAATGACTACCAAAAATATGGCCTTAGACACTCCAGAAAATGCATTTAGCCAGAAAAGGCATACTGTTATAAGCTCTTTTAGAATAAAAATTTAAAAATAGATTTAAAATAAATAATAAATTCAAAATTAAAAAAAAATCATTTAAATTTTTTTGTTAGTTATGGCTTTTTTGATCTCCAGACTGACATCTTGCTGGTGATGGCGGTGCCAAGGTAGATGAACTCCTTGACCACATCGAATGTATAGTTGCCGGCTGTAACCTGGGAGCCGATGCGATCAACATCCCTACTCGTCGACAACATGTACTTCGTCTTGCTCTCATTTACCGCCAGACCCATTTTTGCAGACTCTCGTTCAATAGCATTAAAGGCTGCGGTGACATCTCGCTTGGTATGCCCAATGATGTCTATGTCGTCTGCATACGCAAGGAGCTGGACACTTTTGTTAAATATAGTGCCATTTCGATGTACATCTGCCTTTCGCAAAACACTCTCCATGACGAAATTGAAGAGGTCGCAGGATAAGGGATCGCCTTGTCTGAAACCTCGCACGATATTAAATGGTTCGGAGAGGTCTTTTCCTACCTTGACGGAGCTGCAGGAGTTGCTTAACGTCATTCTGCACAGTCTTATCAGCTTTGCAGGAATACCGAGCTCAGACATTGCGGCATATACGCGATCCCTTATCGGGCTATCGAACGCTGTCTTATAGTCGACAAAGAGGTGGTGTGTGTCGACTTGACTTTCATGTGTCTTCTCCAGAATTTGGCGCAGTGTGAATATCTGGTCAGTGGTGGACTTACCAGGTCTGAAGCCGCACTGATAAGGTCCAATCAGTGAGATGGCGAATGGCTTCAGTCGTTCACACAATACGCTCGTAAGAACCTTATATGCGATAGGGAGAAGGCTTATACCTCTGTAGTTGGTGCATATTGTGGGATCTCCCTTTTTCAGGATCGGACAGAGGGCACTGAGATTCCAATCATCGGGCATACTTTCTTCCAGCCATATTCTGCAAATGAGCTGGTGCATGCACCTTAATAGCTCATCGCCTCCATACTTAAAGAGTTCAGCGGGCAGACCGTCAGGTCCGGCTGCTTTGTTGCTCTTCAGTCGCCATATGGCAACCTTGACCTCTTCATGGCTGGTGGACGGGATCACAACGTCATCATTGATTGGGTCCGGCACAGCATCTCTAGCAGCGGAATTTGTATCATCATCGCTTTGCAGTAGATTACAGAAATGCTGTCTCCATAATCTCAGTGCACCATGTACATCTGTAACCAGATTACCATGTTCGTCTCTGCAGGAGGTTGCTCCGGGTTTAAAACCAGTAGTAAGACGCCTTATCTTCTTATAAAAATTTCGAGCACCATGTCTACTCCTGCACATCTCGATTTCCTCACGATCACGCCTTTCTTGCTCCCTTTTCTTTCTTCTAAATAGGCGTCTCTCTTCCCCCCTTATCTCTCTGTACACCTCCATAGTTGCTCTTGTAGTGGTGGACTGCAACGTTCTTCTGTAAGCAGCATTCTTTGCCGCAGTGGCCTCACGACACTCTTCATCGTACCATTGGTTTCTGCGGGGAGGACGCTCAAAACCAAGGACTGTTTCGGCAGCGTTGCGCAGAGAGTGAGCAATATGAGACTACTGTCCACTAATACTTTCGAGAGTGGACAGGATGCAATGGAGCTCATTAGAAAGACGATCGAAAAACGACCTGGCTGTCTCTTGTGATCGCAGCTTTTTGATGTCCAGCTTCCCTGGAACACTAGAACGTGTCGTATTCGACGCGCATATACGCAGTCGCATCTTGGCTGCGACAAGATAATGGTCCGAGTCGACATTTGGACCTCTAAATGTGCGCACGTCTAGTATGCTGGATACATGCCTTCCATCAATCACAATGTGATCGATCTGGTTGGTAGTTGATCGATCGGGAGAGAGCCAGGTGGCCTTATGGATATCGAGATGCTGGAACCTTGTGCTACAAACTACCATGTTTCGCGCCGCGGCGAAATCGATCAGTCTCATGCCGTTCAGTGAGGTGAAATTATGGAGACTGAACTGTCCGACAGTGGGGCCAACGATACCTTCACGTCCAACTTTCGCATTGAAATCGCCGAGGACAATTTTGGCGTCATGTGCCGGACACCTATCGTATACGTCCTCGAGCTTTGCGTAGAAAGCATCTTTGACCGCATCATCCTTCTCTTCCGTCGGGGCGTGCACGCAAATAAGGCTGATATTATAAAACTTGGCCTTTATTCGGATCGTAGCAATTCTTTCGTTCACGGGGGTGAACTCCGAGACAAGATGGCGAAGTCTCTTACTTACTACGAATCCGCAGCCAAATTCGCGTCTCTTGTCATGGCAGCTGTAGTAGATGTCACATGTTGCTTGCCTCGTACAACCTTGTCCTATCCATCGCATTTCCTGGATGGCGGTGATGTCAGCCCTGCATTTTGTGAGAGCATCCGCCAATTGGATAGAGGCACCCTCCCTATAAAGGGTTCTCACATTCCAGGTGCATATCCTTAAATCATAGTCCTTAAAACGTTTGCCAAGTTCGTCAACATAAAAGGGGGTCCGTTTAGAGGCTATTGTTTTTGCTTTCATTGAAGAATATTTTTACGTGGTGGGTTTCAAGCCCTACGCACAACCCAAATTTAAAGTCCAGGGGATTGGACAATCGCCGTATACATCAGTTAACAAGCTAGCGGATGCTAGAATGTTATCCAGGAGGGCCACGTGGAGGCTGTATGTCGACTTGAATACAACGGGAACAAGGATCGTTCTGGAGGCCGCCAGGTTGACCCCAATCAGAGACTTTGCCTTGTCCGAAGTATACCATCCATCCCGAATATGTATTTACATTATTTTTTTAATCTGTCTTTTTAAAATTTTGTTAATTATTTCGTTATTCAATTCGTCGTGCGGGAGTTTATGTGCTCTATCCGTCATTTCATATTTTTTTTATATCTCGAGTTAATGAAGCCACTTTAGGTTTTCGATCCCAAATTTTTCAAATCTGGAATCCGTTTTAAGATATTTCGTCTAGTTTAGGAGATAAATAGTCGAAAGCAGATTGCAGATTTTAAAAATTTTGGTGTCAAAAACCTAAAGTGGCTTCATTAACTCGAGATATATAAAAAATATGAAATGGCGGATAGAGCACATAAACTCCCGCACTACGAATTGGCAAGATTAAATATTTAAATACATAAATACTATTTCTAATTATTATTTAATGTTAAATAGACAAATCAAATATGCACTAGTATAAAGAATAGTAATAAGTGGTTAATTTCTTTTTTGTCGTATTGTTAAATATGTACTCATCTCTGTATTTATCGTATTTATGTTTTTAGTTGTATATTTTTAATAAAAAAATTATTACAATTTGCAATTTTTTGTAAATTTGGGGGTTGCATTTAAAATATCTTTATCATTTTAAATCAGCGGGATCAAATTTTAGGGATAAAATTTTAGTTCTAATAATTAATTTTTTAATCGGTTTAAAATTTCTGCGTCAATTAATTTTTTCATTATACCAATTAATTTATTTGATTAAAATTTGCCTCAATTTTTAATAAAAAAATTAATTGGCCCAATTAAATATTTAATTGAAAGTTTTTTTTGTCAAAAAGTTCGACACTATTAATTTTTTAATTGATATTATTAATATTGTTTGTAGGGGCAAATCTAGTAAACAATTTAATTGGTAGTACAAATTTGTTAATTGAAATCGATTTAAAATTTTTTCTGTGTACCCAGCGAAGTAACGGCTTGACGTTAATTCAATTGGTACAGTAACGGAATTAAACTATCGCTGTTTTCGTCAAAATATTCTTCATTAACTTCATAGATATTAAGAGCGTTCTCTGCGGAGGCTTGTTGACATCCGGATATGCTGGCATCCTTTGAAAGATCCTCTAAAATTGTTTCAAAATTTATAGGCAACATAACCGCATCATCTTTTTCACAATTAGATAAGGTATTAAACTGAGTTATTTTTAAAGATAACAGCTTGGCCATGGTAATGTTTTCAATGGACTTCTTTAATTGTAACTTTTTTTCCATTACCGTAACTCTTTTCTTCAAAGACTCATTTTTTGATCTTAAATCACGAATAGTTAGCATTTTTGTATTAAGACTTTTAGTTATATTGTAGTATTTTTTTCGGTAAAGTGCTTCATTTTCTACATTTTTTTCACAATTTGTACATAAAGGTGAAGACGATTTTAATCCTCTACGCGTTTGTGACGGAGATCCGAAAAGTTGTAAATCATTTTCAGAATAGACTTCGATTCCTTTTACACTCATGTCCTCGTTATTTTCAGTTATGTATAAACTTGGCACGGCACCTCGCCTCAAAAATTTCTTTCCAATAAGCTCTAATGAGAAGTGCTTATCATACAAAAACAATAACGAAGAATTTGCAATAAACTGCTCGTCAAAGTTGCATTTTTGTGCCCAATTTTTAAACAACGGTGAGTCCATATTTGGAAAACGAAATAGCTTTACGTTAGGAGAACTTCTTTTAAATCTACGGCATCGTGAGACCGATGAAATTGAATCATAAAGTACAAACAGTATATACATACATATACTTATGTATGTATACGAAACGTTTAATGTGCACATGTAATTAAAAATAATTTTCTTACCATTTTTTATTAATATGAAATTATTATCACTTTACACTATTAACTTAATAACACTTTAAATAATAAAGTTTTATTAAAAACTATGTTAATTTGAATTTTTTATTTTAAGTAGTAAGAACTTCTTTTCTTTTTGCAGAATACAAATAAGTAAAATGTAAAATATTATTCATTTTTAACATTACTTGTAAACCTAATTTTCTACTACAAGAGAAAAAAGATTTCTAAGTTTTTAAAAATTTGGTATATAAATTTCATACAATGGGCATCATAAATTCGGTGCGAATCAATTTATTTTCGTTTTCACAAAAACAAACATATGCAGATAATGGTATTTTTCAATTTTGAATTTATTTATTTATGAGTATCTTGTTGATGTAAACCAACAGTATTATTACATGTGAGTAGAGAATTTAAAATAATTATTGAAATTGATGTACTGACAAATATTTTTAAATAAAGGAATCCCTTGAAAAAGTGAACAAAAAATTCACGAAACGTCGGGAAAATATGAAAAAAATAATCCTACATAAAAACAAATGTGATTTTCTCTACACTCACCTACGAAGTCATATTGTTTCTTTCTATTTTTCAATCTCACATATAATAGAAAGAACAATCTCTCTTTTTAAAAAATTACGAAAATAAACCATTTTAATAAAATGATTTTATTAAAAAAAAAATAACATAAACAGTAAGTATAACAACAACAATAATATCTTGCAAGAGAGCAAAATAAATGTGCTTTCGCTCACCCCCGTTATTTGTTATCTACAAAAAATTTATCTTTGCAAAAAATAAGAAAAAGAGCAAATTTTTTTCCCTTCTCTTGCCACTTATCCCACGTATCATTAAGCTGTACAAAATTTGTGTTAAACCAAAATGTACTGAGTGCAACATCTTTATATTATATAATCTTTGGTGCTATGAAATGGTAATCACTGGAATAAACTTTAAAACTGATACTGATAATTGTGCACATATATATCGACACATAATAAATAAGCACAGAACTGAAAATGGAGAAACGTAACAGTGAGTGACAAATAATATAAACAGATTGACAACACCACGGATAATAGTTATGTAAGATATTTGTTATGAAACTTGTGATATTTTTCTGTTTGTGGTTTTTATTAAATTTATGTTATAGGAATGTCTTACATTGTATTGTAGTGATAACTTATTCCCTGAGGATGATCAACGAGGTTGATCGAAATATTGGAAAAATAAATTAAATAAAGTAACACAAAAGAAAAAGTGTGACAAATTTTTTAATTTATATATAAGAACCTCAAAGCCGAAAGTTTGTATAATTAACATAATTATAAAAACTTAATAATTAATGCAAGATTGTATGTGGAAAATATTTTGTTAAAAAAAAGACACGCTTTGTTCTATGAGAACGCGCTTTACAAAATATTAAGTTCATAGATGATACATTTACATTACATGGTAAGAAAGCTATTTTTATTTACATGTGCACATTAAACGTTTTGTATACATATATATATGTATGTATATACTGTTTGTTCTTTAGGATTCAAATTCATCGGTCTCACGAAAAGCTGGCAACAAATGCAGTCTGCCCCATTGCCGCAGATATAAAAGAAGTTCTCCTAACGTAAAGCTATTTCGTTTTCCAAATATGGACTCACCGTTCACTATGAGTCTTCGAAGAAACGAGTTACGGTAATGGAAAAATTACAATTAAAGAAGTCCATTGAAAGCGAAATTGATGAATTGCATATTAACCCATATGAAGAACGCTTTGTAAAATTCTCATAAAGCAAAAAAAATGCTCGATGGGAAGATCAGGAGAGAAACTTGGCTGAAAGTATGTATTATAGATACACCTCTACGTATTTATTTTTAAGAAATACTATAAAACTGAACCTACCAAGGCTTTCTTCCCTAAGCAGATGGAGCGATATTAAGAATTTGCACCCTGGCATTAATTTATGCATATATAATGCACTGGAAGCAGCAGTTCGTAAAATGCAGCATACAGAAAAAATGTATCCTAATTTTTATGAAGTATCTATCCGGCGTAATTTTAAATATAATAACTCTGCAGATATTGTAGATGGAGTGGTAGATCGTGGATATGAGCGCAAAAATGAAGTCGGTACACAAATTTGTGCTTTTATGTTAAGATGAATCTTGAAGAATTGTAAATTCCTTTTAAATTACGTCGTGAGAGCTACCTCAGTGAAAGGGGATATTCGAAAGCAGTTACTTCTGTCTAATTTGGATATTGTAAACAAAATAGGACTCAATGTACGCGCAGTAACTTGTGACCAAGGCCCCAAAAACAGAAAGTGAGCTTTTGGATGCATCCTCAGAAAAACCTTTTTTTCATACAACAGTAATAATATCTACTTACAGTAATAATATCTACTTGATTGCTTGGTTTTCAAAGTCTCCAACCCATTAAGGAGTGGATTACAACGGAACAATAAAGTTTGGGAAACTCTAAAGGATTTATTAAGCTATATAAGTCAAGTTTCGTATTTGGGCAGCAAAATTTTTTCATTAATGGACTTCTTAAAACCACGAGGGGTATAATGTCCCTATCAGAAGAAGTGTTTCAAGAAGATGACATGCTTTTTATTTTAACCAGTCACTTTAATCAAGATCCATTAGAGAACCTATTTTCGTACCTTCGCGCAAAAGGTGGACACTGTAAAAACCCTTCAGTTCATGAATTCAACATTACTATGGCCAAGCTGTTATCTTTAAAAATAACTCAGTTTAATACCTTATCTAATTGTGTCCTCGGCGATTTCAATGCGAAAGTTGGACGTAAAGGTATCTTTGGCCCCACTGTCGGACAGTTCAGTCTCCATTATTCCACCTTGCCGAACGGCATAAGACTAATCGATTTCGCCGCGGCGCGAAACATGGTAGTCTGTAGCACCTGGCTCTCTCCCGATCGATCTACCAACAACCAGATCGATCACATTGTGATTGATGGAAGGCATGTATCCAGTATACTAGACGTGCGCACATTTAGAGATCCAAATGTCGACTCTGACCATTATCTTGTCGCAGCCAAGATGCGACTGCGTATATGCGCGTCGAATACGACACGTTCTAGTGTGCAAGGGAAGCTGGGCATCAAAAAGCTGCGATCACAAGAGACAGCCAGGTCGTTTTCCGATCGTCTTTCTAACGAGCTCAATTGCATCCCATCCTCTCTCGAAAGTGGTGGACAGTGGTCTCACATCGCTCACTCTCTACGCAGCGCTGCCGAAACAGTTCTTGGTTTTGAGCGTCCTCCCCGCAGAAACCAATGGCACGATGAAAAGTGCCGTGAGGCCACTGCAGCAAAGGACGCTGCTTATAGAAGAACATTGCAGTCCACCACTACAAGAGCAACGGTGGAGGTGTACAGAGAGGAGAGGAGGGAAGAGAGACGACTATTTAGAAAGAAGAAACGAGAGCAAGAAAGGCGTGATCGTGAGGAAGTCCAGATGTGCAGGAGTAGAAATGTTGCTCGAAATTTTTTAAAAAGATAAGGGGTCTTACTACTGGTTTTAAGCCCGGAGCCACCTCCTGCAGAGACGAACATGGCAACCTGGTAACAGATGCACAAGGGACACTAAGATTATGGAGACAGCACTTCTCTAATCTTCTGCACGGCGATGGTGACACAAATTCCGCCTCTAGAGATGTTATGCCGGACCCAATCATTAACGACGACGTCGAGATCTCCTCCCCCAGACATGAAGAGGTAAAGCTTGCCATATTGCGACTGAAGTACAACAAAGCAGCTGGACCTGATGGTTTGCCAGCTGAACTCTTCAAGTATGGAGGCGAAGAGCTGATTAGGTGCATGCACCAGCTCATTTGCAGAGTATGGCTGGAGGAAAGTATGCCCAACGATTGGAATCTTAGTACCCCATGTCCTATTCTGAAAAAGGGAGACCCCACGATATGCACCAACTACAGGGGTATAAGCCTCCTCCCTATCGCATATAAGGTTCTTACGAGGGTATTGTGTGAACGACTGAAGCCATTCTCCATGTCACTGATTGGACCTTATCAGTGCGGCTTCGGACCTGGTAAGTTAACCATTGACCAGATATTCACACTGCGCCGAATCCTGGAGAAGACCCATGAAAGTCAAGTCGACACACACCATCTTTTTTTCGACCATAAGGCAGCGTTCGATAGCCCAATAAGGGATCGCGTTTATGCCGCAATGTCTGAGCTCGGTATTCCTGCTAAGCTGATAAAGCTATGCAGAATGACGCTGAGCAACTCCTGCAGCTCCGTCAAGGTAGGAAAGGACCTCTCCGAGCCTTTTAATACTTTGCGAGGTTTCAGACAATGTGATCCCTTATCCTGCGACCTCTTCAACTTCGTCATGGAGAGTGTTTTGCGAAAGGCGAGTGTACATCGTAATGGCACTATTTTTAATAAAAGTGTCCAGCTCCTTGCGTATGCCGATGACATAGACATCATTGGGCATACCAAGCGAGATGTCACCGCAGCCTTTAATGCTATTGAACGAGAGTCTGCTAAAATGGGTCTGGCGGTAAATGCGAGCAAGACGAATTACATGTTGTTGTCGAGTAGGGACGTTGAACGTATCGGCTCCCAGGTTACAGCCGGCAATTATACATTCCATGTGGTCAAGGAATTTATTTACCTTGGCACCGCCATTACCATCAAGAATAATGTCAGTCTAGAGATCAAGCGAAGAGTTACACTGGCCAGCAGGTGCTACTAGGGTCTCGGTAGGCAGTTTAGTAGCAGAGACCTCTCTCGTGCGACGAAGTTAACACTCTACAAGTCGCTTATTCTTCCGGTGCTTCTATATGGTGCGGAAGCATGGACGCTGTCTTGTCTTGTCTGTCTTGCCGATGCAGCGGTCCTGGGAGTGTTTGAGAGAAAAGTTCTTCGCAAGATCTTTGGTCCACTAAAGCAAGGCGATGAGTTTCGCTTTAAGACCAACAATGAGCTGCATGAGCTCCTTGGCGACGTAGACGTTGTCCAGCGCATTCACATCCAGCGGCTGCGCTGGCTCGGCCATGTTGTTCGGATGGAAGAATCTGCTCCAGCGAAAAAGGTTTTCGATGCGAAAGTCACTGGACGTCGGCGTAGAGGACGTCCATGCTTACGTTGGAAAGACCAGGTAGATGGAGCCCTGTCATCAATTGGTGTGACCAACTGGAGAAGGCGTGCGCTTAGCAGAGACGTTTGGAGACTAGTGTTGAGCTAGGCCGAAACCCCTTAACGGGTTGTTATGTCCAGTTAAGTAAGTAAGTAAGTAATTGTGAAAAAGATGATGCGGTTCTGTTGCCTATAAATTTTCAAACAATGTTAGAGGATCTTTCAAAAGATGCCAGCATATCCGGATGTCAACAAACCTCAGCAGAGAACGCTCTTAATATCTATAAAAGTAATGAAGAATATTTTGACGAAAACAGCGTTACTGTACCAATTGAATTAACGTCAAGCCGTTATTTCGCTGGGTACATAGCGCAACGAATATCTTGCCGTAAATGTCGATTGGATATAATTAAACCCACCCAAATATTGACATACCCCTCCGAAATGTATATACATGCGAAAAATTACAATGAAGAATCAGATTTTGGAAGTTTGTGTGGACCATCCGATTTGTTTTTTGAAATATGCAAGATACAAATAAAAGTATTTGCAAAAATATTCACAGAAGACAAAAGCATACGAAATATTAAGAAAACTATTGTCGAACAATGCATACAATGCATCAAAAATACAACATACTCCTTTTGGTATGAGGAGAATGACGTATGATATAAACATAGATTAGAGATGCTGAATCTTCTTGTGCTAACATTACGTCGTAAGCATTCTTCATGACAGACTAAAACTATAAATCATCGAGTGGTGAGAAAGTCAAAATTTTAACTCATTAAAAATTAATTTAAATAACCTGGCCAAATGTAAAAACATTTTATCTTTATTTCTTTGTAAAAATGTCTATATTATATTAAATGCTTGTTAAAATGTTTATGTTATTTATAAAAAATCCGCATTTCGGTGCGAGTCGATTAATTTTTATTTTGTACACCAATAAAACACATATTCTTTACCCTACATAAATATCAACATTTACAAAATTAATTTTCTTGTTTACTACAAATATTATGTGGTTTAAAAAGTATTAAAAAAAAAACAAAACACAAAAAGAACTTTTGAATAGACTACACATATATGCATACAAACATATCGCACACCCAGTTCAAAAGTGGCACAACTCAAAAATTAAAACTACACGTATTAATACATAAACTCGAAAAATACAAATTTTGAGTTGTGTCACTTACGAACTGGGTGTGTGATATGTATGTGTACGTCTGCTTGTTATAGCTTATTCTCTTTTTCGCAAAATTCGTCTCCCTTTTTATCTTTCAGAGAGACTATAAATGATTTTCTCTTTTATATGAGATTTTTGATAAATCCCATGCAGATTTTTGCAATGGAAAAAACAATGTACTGAGTGCAACATCTTTATATTATATAGTCTTTGATTTAGATACAGTTATGTGCAAAAAAAATGGGAGAGCCCTTAATAAAAAAACAAAATTTAAGTTTTCTTTTAAAAATAATAATTTTATTTTATTCTTTTTACTTAATATTAATTTTTGGTTAATTCTGTAGTTTGTACATAGTTAATTATCACAATAAAGCTAAAAAACTGAAATTTCATGTAAACAAAAAAAAAAAAATCGAAATTCGGTGTTCAAAATAATAGGAGTATTGGTTTTTGTCCTAATAGTTTCGAAAAAAAGGCATTAAATATTTAAATTGTATAACCATTGTTTTTTAAAACTTCAGCACATTTACGGTGCGGAGTCAATAAGATCATGGCAACGCTTTAACGGTATTCGATGCCAGCCATTACGCACTGTGTTCCATAGCTCTTCCGAATTCGATTATTTTTTCTCTGCCACGTACTTCTTAACATCTCCCCATAAATGTTCTACGGGGTTGAGGTCAGGTGACTGGGCAGGCCACAACATAACCTCAACCCTATTGACCCAAAATCAATCCTTTGCCAACTTACTTGTATGTTTCGGGCCGTTATCTTGTTGGAACACCCATTTAATCGGCATATGGTATCATTACATTACTTAAAATTTCCACGTAGACGTGCTTATCCATGATGCCTCCTATTCGGTGTATTGGACCTACACCATTATAAGAAAAGCATCCCCATATCATTATTTTTGCTCCACCATGTTTAAATGTCTTTTTGGTAATTTTTAATAGTAAATCTGTATTTGGTGGGAGTCGGACATACTCTCTGGAGCCAGTTGCACCAAACAATACGATTTTGCTTTCGTCCGTCCACAATATGTTTCTACATTTTTCATTCGGCCAGTCGATGTGTTCTTTTGCGAAGTTTAAACGCGTCGTTGCCTATTTCTTAGTCAATAACGGCACCTTTCGCGGAATTCTTGCAAATAAATCATTTTCAATCAGACGTCTGCGAATCGTAGAGGTACTTATAGGAAGTTTCAGCTCTTTTTGAATCTTATATGAGGACGTAAAAGGGTCTCCCTTGCTACAACGTACAATTCGCCGGTCATCAACCTTTGAAGTTTTGCGCTTGCGGCCACGCGTTTCAGCATTTTGCGTATATTTTAGGGCATTAAGGATCATTTGAGCAGAGCACCCCAAATTTTGCTGAATTTTTTTATAAGTTTTCCTTTTTTTCGCAGATTTTTTATTAAATTCCGTTTTTCCTCTGAGCAGTGCT
Source organism: Metopia argyrocephala (assembly GCA_963576795.1). NCBI lineage: Eukaryota > Metazoa > Arthropoda > Insecta > Diptera > Sarcophagidae > Metopia > Metopia argyrocephala. Next base: position 73,551,134 of record OY756210.1, on the reverse strand, counting down.
TTCCTCGTACCACTGTTAAAAAAATACCTTTTTTTATATTAAAAAAAATGTTTATTCTATTTTCCTATATTTACTTTTTATTTTCTTCCACTTTTATGCCGTATTTTATTTTTTATTTTTAAGAAATCGATCATACTTCTAAGTTTTTGAACAAGTCAATCCAAGGGCAAATATAGAAATGAGTCAATTACATCTTAAATATGATAATTATTTTTAGTCTCTCTTTTGTATTTTACTTTTTACGTACCATTGTAATTGCCGTTAGAACAAGGCTTCTTTTACTAGGTGATACACTAAAAAAAATGACTTATGTATATATTATGTGTCAGCAGTCCTATTATTTTGCACACAGCAGTATGTTTTAAATTACAGATCGTCTCATATTTCTACATTATTAACTCAATAAATTATGTTTTTTGAGTTATGCCACTCTTCTCGCAAATAAGCAATATGTACATACAGTTAATCGAAGTAGAATCACCCAGCGGGAAATGCTAATCAATGAGAATCGAGAAGGTAATACAAGGAATGTATATTCTGTTCATTGCGGAACAGATCATGTCCTACGAAAGTAATAAATTCTTTTAATGTCCCTCCGTAATAAGTATTAGAATTCATTATTTGTAATCCATAAAGATATTATTTATTAATAGTTTGAAGGAATAAATTCTATAATGCATTATTTTTAATGCATTATATTATTAATGTATTTAGAATATATTAAATTATACATTAAATTATTAATAATGAATTAACTTCCCTCATTATAAATAAAATAATAGTAGCTATTCGGGAATATTTGTTTCACTATTTACCATGTACATATTAAAAACATTTTGCAAACATTTAAGTTTTAACATAAATATAAAAAAGATACGTAAGATAGGTAAGAAAAATGGTGAACTGTCAAACAAATATTCCCGAATAGCTACTAATATACATATTAATTAATCTTAAACATTAATTTTGTGTCTGCACTGCGCATTTAAACATAAACTGCAATTTTATAAATAATTTTTTTTTTTTGCGTAAAAAATAACGGATTTTTAACTAAAAAAAAAAAAAATCCACAAACAAATATACGCAGAAACAATAACTTTTTTCTTCTATAGATGTGGGAATACACATCGTAATTAATATTTACTTGTGTGCCAAAAGTAATATATTTTGAAGTAATATATTGTTACGAAAAATAAATTAAGTAAAAAAGCGCCAAAGATTACAGCTAAAATAAAAAAAAAACGCGTACTACATGTGCTGCAGATATACACACACATATACATACAAAAATAAATTAACATGTTGACACACAAGTATTTTGCCATATGCAGTGATCTCGAAACTGAAAGAAAAATCTGGACACATTGAAATTTAAATAAAAAGGCAGAGCAGAGATTGGGAATCAAGTTAATTGTGATTTAGCTACGACAGAGTAAAGATCAACAGTGAATCTCTACGTGTGGTATTGCTCGACAATGTATATCCTGTAAAGTGTATTAAGTGTAAATAAAGTAAATTTGTAAATACACAATCAAATCAAGTGTATTATTGTAATTAATTATTGTTGTAATTAAGAATCCACATAAATAAAAAATATTTCTATAGAAAAGGTTTATAGAAATAAAACGTTTTTAAAAGGTAAAAACGTAACAATATTATATAATTGATTATAAAATAACCTTTTCCCGTTGAGAAATTTAATTTCTCAAATAAATTGCTTAGGCCCAGTTTTTAACTTCATATTTAAATGTAAAATTAGTTAATTTTAATTTCATTTTAAATGGCATTTAAATACAGTTTCAGTTTTTCAGTCACAAATTTAAATTTGTATTTAATTGCGACAAAAGTACGGTAGCATCACCAAATGTAAACAAACTTTGCAGAATTTTTCGCAGGAACTGCTGTGATTGGCTACAACAAAATAAAACACCAGAAATAAAATAAAAATACTATTGGTAAACATCAATTAATAACAATAAACGTAATTAATATATATTAATTTTTTTATTTAAAGATTATTTAAATATAAATTTATTATTTATCATAATATGCCAATTTTTTATAAAAAAAATTAAAAACATTGTTGATTGTTTTATTTTTATTTGCAAAACGTAAAAACAAAATGGCGAGAACATGTGTTTATATGTAAAACTTAAATGAAACTTAAATGGACAAGGTTTGTCATTTAAATGGCATTTAAGTTTTATTTAACTTTGTGCTGAAAAACTGAAAGTTGCATTTAAATGTAATTTAAATTTAAATGCCATTTAAATATGAAGTTAAAAACTGGACCTTAATATAACAAAAAGCTTTGTTGAAAGCTTTTTCTTTATCTTCAAAATTAAAAATTTTTCCGTCGATTTTAAAAACTACATCACGGTGAAAATAATCGAACAAACAACCTGCATACTACCTAATCAATTTTAATTATTGCTGCATTAACCGATTTTTATTTAAAATATGAATTGGTTAAACGCAAATTTATCCCTTCAATCTATGCTACTAAAATTTGGTTATTTATTTAGCAGCTTTTCAACTTTGGATGAATTTACAAAAAATGAGATGAAAAATTCGTCCAAATGGAAGAGGAATGCTAACAAGCTGCATCAATGTCTTTAAATTTAGCTTGTCCTTCATAAATTCTGTCTTTGCCGAATTCATCTATGCCATTGAACATATGTATGCCCTCCTATAAACAACGGTCCTTATAACTTTCAACCATAGTGTATTGCTGTATCGATTGTTACTAATTCTAATTTTTCTGAAACCTCAGTTAAGCCACTTAGAGCTATGCCTCCTGAGAAATAAATTTTTATATCTTGTTTGGCATCGAATATCTCAGTTAAGGACATAAAATTTTATATCAGGGATAGGCTTGCAAGTATTTCAATTTGTCAATCTACAAATATAATTACTCTCAGCCCAGGACTATTACGTCTTTTCAAATTACAGTTCCTGGTGAATTTTTCGAGAAAGTACTTAATCAAGAGTTTTGGCCTTCTAGTACATTTGTCCATGAATATACTTTCAGGAAGAGGCAAATGAAGAATACAGTTCGTCCACCAGTTTCATCTTCTCAGTCTTCAAAAACTGAATTCTAACACTGACAATATTTCAATAATTTATCAAAATGTTCGAGGCTTAAACACAAAACTATCGTACTGAAACTTGGCTGGTTAATAATATTGTGGACAATGAAATTTCTTGTTCAAATTTTTGGATGGACAGAAGAGATTGTGGTTCTAATATGAGAGGAGGTGGTGTACTAGTTGCAGTTTCTAGTCATCTTTCTTCTGAAATTTTTTTTTGAATCCGATTTGAGTATTGAATTTGTCTGCCTTTTAATTAAAATTAAAAATAAAAGAATTTTCGTATCATTCTTATAACCACCTCTAAATTTATCTGAAATAGTCTATCAAAGACATGCTGAATATATTGAATCTGTTGTTAAAGATGCTAATGCTACCGATTATATTTTTGTAGTTGGAGATTTCAATATCCCCTCAATTTCATGTAGAATTCCATGATGATAATTATTTAATTCCAATTTTCATATCAATTTCATTAATTATTAGTTTAATCTGAATCTTTATCAATTAAATGGTATTCGTAATATGTATTTTAAATTACTTGATCTGGCTTTTGTGAATGATATACTTGTCAAACGTTATGATTCTGTTACGTTACCGGAGAACTCTTCTCACCCTACATTTGAGATAAACTTATCTCTTCCATCTTACAACTCTTCAAAATCAGCTTTGGATTCTAAGAAACTACAATTTTGCTTTAATAAACCAACTACAAAGTGTTGAATATATTTCTGAATAATATAAACTGGACGAATTTGCTTTTTTGTTCAAATGCCTCAAATTCTTCAAACCTAAATGATATAATTTGTAAATTTTACGATAAAATTTATTCATTTATAGAGCAATGTGCTCCGAAAAAGTTAGTTTCAAATATATCTGGCCCTCCTTGAAGCTCTAAATATCTTTCAGCTATTAAAAACAAGAACAGTAGATTATATCAGGGATCGTAACGGTTATAAGTTATATCGAAAAACTTATTTTTTTATTGTTATTTTGAGAGTTTATCCAAAAAAGTTCAGCAAAAAAAAGTTATTTTTCAAAAGATAGTTTTATTTTTTTTGTCATAAAATTAAACTCATTTTGTGAGTTCTATTTTTCCGTCATAAAATAAAACTTATTTTTGAGTTTTATTTTTAAGTCAGAAAATAACCGTTATTTGTCGAGGTTTATTTTTCCGTCATAAAATAAAACTTGTTTTATGAAAGATCTTTTTTACACCTAATCCTGATTTGACAAATTATCCTCTGCAAACTATTACAAATGTCATTTCCATCATACTTTGTTCTTTGCAGAACATCGTAGGAGACGCAGTCATCGAACCCGCTTTCATCCTCCTAGTCAAATACTTGTAAAATTTTTAGCAAGTTCCAGCCATTATCGGTTGTAATTGTGTGAATTTGTCTTTTAATAAATAGAGTTTTATTTTTTGATGGAAAAAAAAAAAATAAAACTCAAAAAATAACGGTTCTTTTCAGACTGGAAAATAAAACTCAAAAATATGTTTTATTTTATGACAGAAAAATAAAACTCACAAACTGAGTTTTATTTTATGACGAGAAATTAACAGTTAACATCTGATTAATGATAATTTTTGCAAGATCACTACAGACTTTGTGAGAGCTCTCCAAGACGATTAATTTGGTATATAACGTCATATATGTCTGTCGACTCTAATACGATGATTTTTTTAGTTTAATTTTTAGACAATAACTGTTATTTGCGGTCCCTGGTATTAGGTTATTATCATTTGCCCATTTGACAATAGCAGTTAAGTCTTCGTTAAGTCTGTAGCATGTACACATCTTCTATCAAACCAATCCGATTCGATATGTAAAACTGAATATCATCAGCATATACATGCATCTGAGTATATTTGCATACAGAAAACATGACATTGACGACCAGACTAAAGAGCAGAGGACCTAAAACAGACCCCTGCGGAACACCAGAAGTAACAATCTTAAGGTTTTATTGCCTATTTCCCACAATTACCTTTTGAGCCCGCCCATATAAATAATTTTCTATCAGAGTCACCGCTGTGTCTGAAAATACAAAAAAGTGTTCCCGTTTTCGACACATAATTGAGTGGTCGACCTTATCAAATGCTTTAGAGAAGTCTAGCAGGCACATAAGAGATATATTTCCAGCAGGTCAGGTCTAATACCATCAATTACTTTCAAAGCTGCCGTAGCACAACTATGAGCAATACGAAATCCAGATTGTAGTGGTGACAGAAGGTTATTTTGATTCAAATAAAATGTGATCTGCTCAGCCATAAGTGATTCAAAAACCTTGGAAAAAACCGATAAAATTCTTATTGGTCTGTAGTCTTCTGGATTATTTGCAGTCGATGTTTTCGGTATTGGAATAATTCTTCCAAATTTCCAGGATTTAGGAAACACGGATGTCGTAAAACAATGGTTAAATATATGAGTCAGTGGCCCAATAATATAGGGCAATATAACTTTTACAAATTTAATGGCCACAACCTCCTCACCATTTGAACAAATTTTACGGATATGTTTGATTACATCATCCTCGGACACAGTAGAAAAAGAGTATCTACTACTGCAGTAAGTTTTATACTGTGGGTTACGATTATTATAGCTTGGATGATTGACACAAAAACTATCATTGAGCTCATCTGGATCTAGTTCAGAACCACTCGAACCACGGGAGTATACACCCAAGGACTTAATGTTGTTCCACAGCTGGCTTGTAAGAAGGTTAATATCAACCTTTCGAGAATAGTAAGATTTTTTGGCCTGTCGATCTGCCAGATTTGAGCGATTTCTAAGTTTATTATAGATAGCCCTGTTTGCCAAAGTAGGATTTCTCTTCCAAGCACTATATGACAAGTTGCGATTACGAATAGAATGTTTTAAAACTGATGTATACCAAGGGCAGGAGCAATTTTTAACATGAAAACTATGTTCAGGAACATGCCGATCATAGAGAGATTGCAAAGTTATAATAAAAGGGCTTAGCTTTTCATCCAGAGTTGAGTAATACCAACATTCATTCCAATTTAAAGTAGAAATAAAAAGGAACAATTTAGCGAGCCGTAATCTCTATATGTGATTAGCCGAAGATTATCAACTCTATTGAGTCTAATGTTGCACGTACAGAATTGTAAATCTAATCATACATCGAGTAAACTTGGTCTTGAATTAGAACAGAAACGTGTTGGAATTTTATTCACAACAGTCATACCCACAGAATTTATATGATCAAGGAGATCACTACTTATGTCATTTTCGATCATTAAATGTACATTAAAATCGCCTCACAGGATTATATACATATGACACTAAAACTTACACCATATTATCGTAGATGACTACGTTTATAAATGTGATATGCTAACGAGTGTGGCATTTAGGTTCGTCTTGGAGTATATGGCAACACCTCCACCTCTTCTCTGCTTTTTATCATTTCTAAATATTTGTAGCCCTTTATTTTATAATATTCATCCGATACATCATGATGAAACCATGTTTCCGACACACAAATAATATCGAACTTGGAGTTCTCAAATATAGATGGAACGAAATGTAACGTTTGTTTTTAAATTTATTAAAAAAAGGAAATGTGTGCTGCTCTGACTTTCTTGTAAGTGGCTTGTTTTTTAGTGCTCCATCTCTACCTACTTATCATCTTCATCTATCAATTAATGTATTTAGCATGGTACAATCATTGACAAGGTAAACTCGGTTTACCAAAACAAATTCATATGTTTTCATTCTATGTGTCAAAGTTTTTCGTTTGTTTATTTCTCTCATTCTTCTTATTTGAATGTTGATTTAAAACGAACGTTAATTATTTTCTTGCTAAAAGTGATTCTGAATAAAGTGATTGCGATAAGTGATTTTTTAAGTTATTACAATTTAAAATTTAAATCAAAAATAGAAATACATAAGTTATAAATAATTATATATTTCATATATTAAGTGCTAACTTTTTTTAAGAGTGATATAAGTGATAAAAATTTTTATAATTTAATAAAAAATTATTCTCACTATTTATTTCATATTACCTTTTTTATGTGTTTTATTTTTGTATTGTTTGTTTTGCTTCGGTTTTTCCTTGACTGCTGTGTTGCATTTTTTTGACGTTAAAGATGTAAAATGCACAGAGTTGTATCAGATTTCAAACCAGTTTTACCTTGTCAATGATTGTACCATGGTATTTAGAACTAATTGTGCTAATTTTTAGCCTTTTACAGTGCTGCCAAAACTTTAAAAAATATTCCACCAGGTTGCACCTAAAAAACCGCCAAAAAACAACTAAATCTTAAAATAAAACCGCTGTTTTAAACCGCAAAATTTTCATTTAACAAATAATTCAGCAAAACTCTTTAAAAAAATAACTCAACTTTAAGTAAGAGTTTTACATAATTTATTTACTTTTTATGTAAAAGCTAATTTATAAATTAATAATTAATTTAGATCTACCCATTTAATTTTATCACTTTGAGAACAATATATTTCTGAAGTACCATGCTAAATTTATAAACTTTACTGGAACCTCATAATCATAGCAACACTTTTCATGTCGACAATGACTATATCTAAAAAAAGATGTTAATTAAAAACATAATAAAACTAAATTCCCTTATTTATTAATTTACTGTCAAAAGGCTACTAACCATCTCAGATTGCGACCGATTTCTTAATTTTTATTTTAAAATATTAAGTTGACAAAAACTTGCTCACCATCGACATTTGACCATTGTATGCAAAGAAGTTCCAAAGCAAAATCAGCTATTTCCTGCAAAATCCTGATATGATACTTCGAACCAAAACAATATAGTATTTAAAATATTTTTCCATCTTATGATGTTGATGTTACTAAGCTGCAATAATTTTTTTTAATTTTTTCTGGACTACTACCAAATAGTTCCAACAATTGAATAACATCTTCTCTTTTTGATATTTTGACAAAATACCTCTGTTTTCTAGTAATCAGAAAGTTTGTAAAGCATAAAAATAATACTTTTTAATTACCTTTGAATCAATTGTCTCAATAACTCTATAAAAAAATGCACGCATCGCTGTTTTATTTCTAATTCTTTTTCAGACGTAATTCTGCCATTGCGTTTGTATTTTAGTATTTCAGTTTCCAACAGATACCCCAAATAACTTGGCTTAATATAATGTTTAAAACATTCGATTTTAAATGGTTTTTCTGTTCCGCATACACTTAAAAAATAAATGAATTAAATGGCTTAATATAATGTTTAAAACATTCGATTTTAAATGGTTTTTCTGTTCCGCATACACTTAAAAAATAAATGACAAATATTGCTATTTCAAAAATAAAAACCACCATAAAAACCACCAAAAACCGCCAACTCAAAATATTTTGCAGCTAGAAAGACCGCTTAGCGTTTTTTTTTCGAAAAATACCCGCAATATGCGACAAAATACCTCCAGATCTAGCTGAAAAACCGCCGTTTTGGCAACACTGGCCTTTTAATAAAATTTTTAATTAATTTAATAGACTTTATTTTTGTGTTAATTTTTCTCTTACAGCCAGGCCCACGATATCGAAAGAAAACTTAAGCGAAAGAAACTCAGTCACTCACTGTGAATCTAAACTGCGGCCCACTAATTGTCACTTTATCGTTCGCTTTGCTTTACGTTGCCAACGAAATACAAATAAACAACAAAGCTCCCATATCAACATATTAAAAAATAATCGCGAATATACACGAAAAAAGCGCTGAAATGCTTAAATTGTACAGTAAAAAGTGCAACCGTGTGTAAAAAATGCAAACTTATTCCGATTTTGTTTATTTATGTGTATGTGTGTAAAAAAATTTTGTGAAAGCAAAAATTTTGTGTTACCAATCGCATTTATTTTTGGCGATACAAAAATTAGTGTGCCGCAAATCAGCTGTTTGTCGCTTAAAACTACACGATTCGATATCGTGGGCCTGGCTGTTAATGTTAATATTGCTAAACGTAATTTAATTACTTATTTAAGTATATAATATTGTATTGTGTTTTGTAAGGATATTGTATCCATAGATGAAAATAAATAAGTAAAGCTAATAAATAAGTAAAGAGATAAAAAGTTGAAAAAACCATCCAAAAATACTTCGGTAATATCCAATGCAATCTCCATCCCCAAGTGTAATTTATATCTCCATTGCAGAAAAACAACAACAATAAAACAAAATCAACGCAATATTTTAGTAGCCCACTAACCAAAATGTTTTGAATATAAACTTTTTTGCATAGAAACATGTTAAAATTGATTAATCCAACTAACATTGTTGCTTATAATAAAATGTTAATAACAAGGGATTATATTCTTCGCAACAATGTTCTCTAACATTTGTTGACACCCTTCTAGAATGTGTATTTATTATTAAACGTCATTCTGTAGGCAACATAAATATTCCTAGTGGGCAACAATATTTCTCTTACATTCTCTATGCACCCATGTTACTGTTCGTGTTCTTTCGATTAATTTTTTGGGTTTATTTTTATTAACACTCTGTACCATTTCTGAAACAATTTTTGTGTTCAGTTGATTGCTAACATTCTTCTTGGTTACTCGGTCTTGTTGTCGAGGTACATTTTTAAATAGAAAAGGCCAACACGGTGTACGACAAAAAAAGGAAAGAAAACAAAAGATTCGTAGCAGCGTTAAAAAAAGAAACAAATTATCTACAGAAAATATTACAAAAATATTTATTAAACAACAACAAATATCGGCTATAAGGCTAAAGAGCAAAGCACTTGAATAAAAAAAGGTGAATAATTAAACTGACGTGCGATTTTTGTTTTATTTTTAAATAAAAGAGACATAACGGTAATGTGCCGATAAATATAACACAAAATAATAATATTAATAAAAAATTAAGTGTATTTAACATGAAAATAATTGTTACAGTGCCTGTCGCTGATATTTATTATTTTAATTCACATCTGTTCTTAACGGTAATAATAATAAGCAAATAATTGAAAATGCCGTTATTAACTCAATATTCAAAACTGAATTTTTGAAAAAAAATATTTTAAAAGTATTTGTTATCTGCTTTATAAAATAAAAATACAAATTTTAATATTTAAATTCTCAGCATTAAGATTTTTCAAATATATAACTGTAAATTTATGTTTCAATGTATGTGTATGTTTATATGTATATACATACATATGTGTGTGTTTGTGTATGAAGGTGTAAAAGTTTTGAAAAATCATTAGATTTAAAAAAATACAAAATAAAACCAATTGAAAAAGCTATAAAATATATTAGATAATAGATAATAAATAGCCATATTGAGTGCCTACAAAGCTAAAAAAATCAAAATCCATAAAATGTAAATCAACGTGAGTATCACGAGTATATTATTAATTAAAAAGTAAATATTTTGATTTGTGTTTTTAACTGTGCGTGTGTGTTAGTTAACAAATGAGTGCGTGTAATTACCATAGATTTTTTTCTTCCCGATTATAATATATACATACATATTGTATGTACATATGTATGTATGTATGTATGTATATACAGTAAACAATTAAAAACAAATTTATTTCGATTTCCGTTTCCTTTTTCGTTTTAAATTAAGCAATATTTAAATAATTATCATTAATAAGAAGTAGTATGGACATTAATAAAAATTCCTACGAATATATTTTTAAAATGAAAAAAAGTATGAAAAATATTTAAATAAATACTTAAGAAAAGTTGAAATAAATAATGTGAAATAGAAATTAATATAAAGTGTGTGTATGATTTATAATATCATATATATATATATATATATGTATATGTACATATGTGCCTCTGTAGACTAAAAATATACAAACATATATAAAATGAATTTGCACGAGTGTTATTTACAAATTTAATTTAATAAATCTAAAAAGATCCTATAAATATTTTTATATACATATATATGTATGTACATATATATATGCATGTATAAGTAAAAGTGTATACTGGTTTATATGAATATATGAAATTTTAAAAATATACCAACAATTTGAAATAAAAAGAATTATTAAAAAAGATACATACTTAAAATATTATTAAAAAACCAAAAGCAAAAACATAAAATCGCAAAAAATATATATATAAAAAAAAGAAACAGAAAAAAAAAGAAATTAAATAAATAAAACAAAAAAAGAAATGCTCGGTCTATTTATAAATAAATAACAATTTTCAAATTTATTTTATATACTATGCATGTATGTATATTAAAAACAAAATAAATATATGCTTGTACACACATGCGAACATATATTTTTGAATGTTTATTTTGTGGCATATCTTACGTTTTAATTTTAATTTTAATTTTTTCAGTCATCTTTTTTTAAATAAAAAAATAAAACAAAGTTTTTCCCATTTTCTGTTTTGTATTATTAAATGATTGAAAAAAACAGTATATAAAGTTTATTGTAAATTAATTTTATAAAATGAATTTAAAAACTGATGACAATAATGAGCAAAAAAGAATGATTTTTATATTGCATAAATTAAAAAAAAAAACGAAACATCAAATTCAAGGCAAAGGAGTAATAAACTTATTGTGCTCGTCAATATGATGATTAACTGCACTCGGTCAAAATAACGGAACAGAACTCTGACATGTGAATATCAAAATTTTGCATTACATTTCTATGGAATTAAAACATTAAAAATATGTACATACTAGAGAGATCGTCTTTTTTCGAAAACCGGGTTTCGAATAGTTCGAATATTTAAAAAAAACCGGTTTTCGGTAAAAAATTATTTTAAAAACCGGTTAACCGGCTATTTTCATAAATTAAATAAATCATTTGGTTATTAAAATAAATTTTATTCTCGACATTGAGAATGGCCTTTCACTCAAAGTGCTTTTAAGGCATATATAATATAAAGCATTGATTTCTGATCTCGTAGTCGCCGTGGTCTAGTGGTTAGTGTGTTGGCTTGCTAAGATGATAGTGGCTGGTTAAAATTTCAGCTCTGATATCTTGAAAAAAGATATATGAAAAAAATTATTTCTTTCAGCAGTCTTCTGGCGAAAGCTCTGGGAGTAATTGATTGCCATGAAAAAGCTTCTCAAGTCTGTCGTTCGGAGTCGACTTTAAACTGTAGGTCCCAGTACTCATTGATAAATATTAACACACACAACATGAGTGTGTCGTATATTTTTGACAGAGTATTTATTAAGTGTAGTATTTGGCGATGCTCTGGAGCTACTTGGAATGTAATCCAGTTTTACTTGTTTCACATTTATTTCATTCTTATAGACATTTTTAATGTGGTTAATAAGTCCTGTTGTCGAAAAGCCTTTGCAGCTTAGCTTTTTAGGACATTTAGTACATCTGGCCTTGTCTTTTCCATCTTGTTCAAAATATTTCACAGCTCTGAAGACATCTACATACATATGTATATAAAATATATTTATGTAATCATATTTTTATAGTTTATAATTGCAAATGTATATGGGATATTCCAAGTCAAATCAACCAATGGTTTTAACCTACCCTCTCCGAATTTTATGATTTTTTGTAGAAATATAGTATATCATAGAACTAAATAAAATACAAAGTTTGGAAGCACTGATATATCTGGATCCGGAAATATGAGGTCTTGAAAATCGGAAAACAGTACAAAAATGCACACGGTTATACATACTTAATTGTAATTTTCTGGAAAAGTATTATAGCTACGCATCTCCTAAAAGTCGCATTTGGAAGGGTATTAAATTACCTTTGATTTAATATGCAACATGATTTTTTCTTTGAAAAAGTCAAAGGTCAATTTTCTTTATCTATAAGTCGGAAGCCTATATCTCCGAAAGCGACCTTTTTAAAAATTTGAAAAAAAAATTATGCCAAAGATAGTTTCGTTCTCTACAGTTGTGAAAAATTTCAGAGTGGAGGTATTTTTAGGTCAAGAAATAAGAATCAAATCGCAAAAGAATATATATACGATTCTCTTTTAATTTTTTAAAAGTAATGTAATTGATTTCTAATCGTAATCGCAATTTAACATGGATGGATTGGTCTCGTCCTTATCATGTCTAAATACACAGTTCGACCAAATTTGTTCTGTATTCTTTCTAGGATTTGATTTTATATTTTTGTTTCTAGTCCCATCGATTTTGCTGAATTAGGACTCGATGTAGAATTTTAATATATTTGGAAAAAACATTATTTAACTCATCGGAAAGTATAGCTTTTCTCCACTGATTTTTAGTACAATTAAGATATTTTTCTCCAAATTTAATTCCAGCTTCAGTTTTGTGTGCACTTCTAATTACTTTTGCAGACTTGGAGCTTAACTTTGACTTTTAAAGATATTTTTTAAATTCTAAAACTATTTGAGGATCTTCTAATGTACTGATGTACAATCCTGATTTATCATAATTATTATTACAACACGGTATTACAATGAAAAATTTTTTTTTTTTTTGAAAACGAGCTAGATTGGACTACAGGTGTTGTTGAATATGAGTAAAAAATTAATAAAAAAAAAATAAAAATACCTTTTCAGTGCTGTTCGTTAAGTCAGTTTTTATATAACTTTAATTTTTTTCATGGATTTGGAAAAAAACTTATTACGCTTTAAAATTACGTGCCTCATTTGCAACATATTTATATATATTTTTTATTAAAAAATAACCTTTTATGTAAACATTCCTTCGAAATTTATTTATAAACAAATTTTAATAAGAAATAATCGGGTGAAATTGAAGTGGAATGAAATTTCAAACTGCTATAATTGTATTGTATTTTTTATTAATTGATTAAAGGCCATTACTCTAACATCTTCCTTTATCAGAACTACACTTATAGAATAATTTGCGCAATAAAGTTTTATTTGTGTGTAAAAAAAAGACTGACTTTTAATTTCGCTCGAATTCGCATTTCAGAGCATAATCAAATTTAAAGTAAGATAACATAAAAGAAAAAACTAATATCTTCAAAATATAGTGGTTATGTTTTTTTCGTCAAACATTTGTCTAATGCGACCGTAGCATCAGTTTTCTAATTTGGTCTATTGGCATAAATTCCTTGTAAATTAAGATGACATACATACATAATTCTAGTAAAAGCAATGTAATATAAATATTAATTTTAAGATAAAATTGTTGTTCTTTACATGGTCTGGAGACCATGATTTTTCTTTTCTTTTTTCTTTTATTGGCAATGAAGGAATTGCCCATCAGCCGAACGGAACATGTTTTCGACATTAGCTACGGTCTCTTTAGAGTTCTTTGTGTTATATATAAATTTATGCAAATGATCAACAAACTAACTCACACTTTTTTAGAAACCATATACTGGAAATACATTTTTTCTACACACTTTGTAATGAGTTAGTCGAAGACTTACCAAACACATCACATTTTTATCATATTCTCTTTAAATAAATAAATAAATAAATAAATATTTATTTTAATAAAGTATCAAAAATTATTAATTTATTTGATGGAAAAGTTAAAGCAAATATGATTTAGTTATTTATTCATTATAGGGAATAATTTATGGCAGATTGTTTAAAAATTAGTATTTTAATTAAATATTTAAAATTATTGACTTAGGAAGTGAATTAAGCGTCTTCTTATTGTCACATAATCCAATGAATAGTTAATTAAGTAATTATTCTAAATGGGAAGATTAATTAGAGCAAACATATTGTAATTTAAGGGAAATGTAGTATCTAGTTGAGCGCTTTACAACTATAACATAAGTTCTAGCTTACTTCGAATAGTTTCAGAATCAATAAATCCACATAACAAATTATTCACTACAGAAATGTTAATTGAAGTTCTTCTGATGAACGAAGAGAAATAATTATTGGTTTTGTGTGGTGATGCAACTTCCGTTGTATGTTTAGCGGAAGAAAGGATAAAAGCAAAATAAACAAGAAGACTATGGGTATAGAATTGGGTTCGCAAATAGAATGTAAACGGAAATATTGTGCATTCATACGAAAAAAGTTTTTGTATAGAGCCTGGTGTGTCTGGTTATATACATACTCGTATACATACTCTATATGTATATTGATATGGGATCAAATAGCCGAATATATATTGAAAGAGTTTTCCATAAAAGTTCATTTAATAAAGTTAAATTTGCCTCTGCCAGAACCCTGGCCATTTCGCCGTACCTTATGCTTTAGTGACAGATAATGTTTTTGCCCCGACGCAGATTGAAGCCATATAATGTGCGCAATATGAACTTTATACAAGATATTTTTAATTATGGAATATCAAGAGCATGGCATGTTATAGAAAACATATTTATTATTATGCCAGCAGCTCTTCTGATAACGCGTTCCCCAATAAAACTTAAACCACAAATAAATTGGACAAGTTACTTTCGTATGCTGCATATTATATAATTTTTTAATAAACTGTAAAAGCACACTCTATTTTAATCAATATTTTGTGGATCATTATAGCCAAGTTGTAATGTATTTTTATGCCTGACGAATGGCGCAATAAAGAATAATAGTTCATCAAACTTGCAACCACATCGATCCTACATAGCCGATAATATATCAGTAATTAGGGAAAAATTTGCCCAATATTTGATGACGTATTGTGAAGTCTCATTCTAATACAAACATATATAAAAGGCTATTATGCATCTTTCTATTTAAACATCCATATACATATATGAGAATTATAATATAATTTTTAAATAAATTGTGCAAGAGAAAATATCTATTTATCATCACTACTCCATTCTGATCTTTAAAATAGAAGCAAACACCATCAATAAAAAAAATTACTTTTTTTAATTCATAAAAATAAAATAATAAATTTAACATAAAGAAGCAAAATATTTAGCATTTGCTTTATACAAAGGCTGAAAGTGCAAAAAATCGTAAACAAATTACCTGAATTTTATGAATTTAAATTTCAGTGTTTATTTGCTACTCTTTGTTCTAAAATAAATTTTTTTTAATAACCAATAAATATTTGTTTAAAACAGACGAAAATATTTGAGATCTAGTGTTCATACTTTGATTAAATTTGTTAAATATTTATTTAAATACAAATAATTTTATTTTAGCTCAGTCAGCTGTATTGCTGTTTTTCTGTTCACATTGCATCAAATATATGCATGGTGTTATTTTTTTTTTTTTGATAATTTTTAATTCTGTTTTTTCGACCTTTAGTGTTCATACTTTGATTAAATTTGTTAAATATTTATTTAAATACAAATAATTTTATTTTAGCTCAGTCAGCTGTATTGCTGTTTTTCTGTTCACATTGCATCAAATATATGCATGGTGTTATTTTTTTTTTTTTGATAATTTTTAATTCTGTTTTTTCGACCTTTATTAATAAATGTAACGAATTTTTTAGGCTTAAGGTCTATTTTAAATAAAAATCTTTTCCATAATTGTCGGTATTTCGCTACTCCTGCCTGTAGCGTCTTCAGGAATTATTTACTTATAAAAAAACATTTTTTTTTTGTCAACCAACAAATTTTTTAAAAAATCAAAAAACATCCTACCCAACAAACATTAATTACAATAATAAAATCAATAATATAAAAATGTTGACAAAATCATGAAATAAAGTAATATTAGTGCAAATATATAAGAAATTAATCAAAAAGCACATAAAAGTGCACATAAAAGTGCAATAAATCTATTAAATGAAATATTAAATTATAAATCAAATTAACAAAAAATGAACAATTTATTTTCTGTTTATTAAATGTCGGTATATTTGTACTATGTTATCTGTGTCGGACTTAAGACCAATACTCAGAGGTAAACCCCTACTCATGCAGTGCATTGTATTGGAACTTGAAGACATTTATATATATATATATAGATAGATTTTTACATAATTTTGTTATTATGCGCCTTTTTTTTGATGAGAGAAGTTGCAATCAATTTAACTACTCAAAGGCCAGTGTTATACTTTTACCCATGAGTGATCACCAGCAATTGCCCCATCTCTCAGTGGATGTTAAATGTAAGTGGCGAGCGTATACAATAGGATAGCTGTTACCTACCCAGAAGCTGTATGATGTTTTATTTCAAATATTTGACAAATCTGAACGTACCTTCTGTACGTATTCTTCTTTTTATTAAATGTGCCTAAAAAATAAATTTTTTTTGTGTATAGATAAGCTAATAAGATCAAACAATTTTCTTATGTAAATAAAAACACAGTTGCGTTGTCACGAACAGCAAAGTGATAATATTATTTAAAAAAGTATCTAATGTATTAAAACAGTGATAATCAAGTATTGTATGTTTTTTATAAAATATCCTTTTTATAATATACCTTTTTTTTTAATATATTAATGAAAATATAATAATTATTACACCACCCTTAAAAAAGTCAACAAATAATTGACGAAACGTCGGGGAAAAGTAAAATAAAAATTTTGTTTTTATTTACATAAGAAAATTGTTTGATCTTATTAGCTTATCTATACACAAAAGAACTTATAAAGAAATATTGGTCAGTTTAAAGGAAAATTTTTTTTTTACTTGTAATTCAATTTAATAATTCGCCTAAATACTGACACTGCAAGCCAAAGGATTTTTTGTGTACCAAGAAAATATTTAAAATTTTTTTCGGTGCATGAAACAAAGTCAAATAAAAAAATTAATGTAATTTGTACTTTATTCTGTTAAACAAAGACTTTAACTTGAAATATGTATGTGGCAACTCTTTTTGGGTGTGGGCAGCCAATTACCAAATACCAACTACCAAAATACGCAACGATCAAAAGGATCGCCATCTTTCTTTCTCTTCTTATTAAATCCTTCGGCAAAGCAACACGCTTTTTTATTTTCTGATCGCTTATCTTTCGACAGAAAGGCTCTAATTAATTAAAACAATTCAAAGAAAAACTATTTTATTATTAAAACTAAAATTACTGATTTAAAATAAAAATTTAGAATACAATTTAAATCAATAGCTTTTTTTATTGCTTTTTTACTGGTTGGTAATTCACCATTATAAAATTACCAAAATTGGTGACCCCGGAAAAAAACTTAAAAATTACAGCAGCATAAAGGTAAGACATTTTTGCAATGAACAACGCAAACGACAGTGGCAATTGCTCCTCAATGGCAACGGACGGCGCTACTCAAAATCAACCTCCGGCCTGCAACAAACAATATTTCGGTAGTTTATGCTCTCTTGCCAGTACCCCAGATGACAAACACCATTGAGGCATGGTTCACAACGATGGACTTTTGGTTCACCGCCTCCGGTATAGTTGCGGATAAGCAAAAAACGGCAACCATTTTGGCAGCGCTTAACCCAAATATTGTTTTACAGCTGGCTGACGTCATCGCCTCCATGCCACAAACCAACAGATATGAATACACAAAAAACAAAATCATCGCGCATTTTGCGGATAGCGAGCAACGACGCCTCAATCGGCTCCTTTCGGAGCTCCCATTAGGCGACAAAAAACCATCCGATCTGTACTTCGAGATGAAGAGAGTGGATGGCAGCACGGTGGGAGACGCGGCGCTAAAAGGTTTATGGATAAAGAGCCTCCCAGAATTCGCCCAGCCTGTAGTAGCTGCATCTACTGGTACTGCACACGAATTTACAAAAATTGCAGACTCTATTATAGACGCAATGGCGTCCAGTCAAATTAATCGACTACAACAAGAGCCAACAAACGAGATCAGCGATCTACGCGAAGCCGTCGTCGAATTAGGCAAACGATTTGAGCAATTTTCAGTGCGATCACGCTCACGCTCACGTAGGCCAACAAACACGAGCAACCGTTCTCTAGGTCGCCCAACTTACAACGCCGACGCAATAGGTGATGAATGCTGTTATCACAAGAAATACGTCAGATTTGCTAAAAAGTGCAGAAGCCCCTGCAAACAGAAAAAACGCCAAATAAACGGGATGTCATCCAGCACGGCACACCCATTAAATTGACTAAACAAATTAGCGGAGGAGCTCGGCGAAGGCCCTCCTAGCGACTAGCACATACTTCGCCTCCAAATTAGAGATAAGAACTCACAACAGTATTTCCTCATAGACAGTGGCGCAGATGTTTCTGTGCTGCCCTTATCTTCAAAATCACCAGATGTACGACCAACTGCCATAGCACTATTTGCCGCTAATAGATCCCCAATAGAGGTTATTGGTGAAAGACGAATAAAATTAGATCTCGGCCTGCACCGCGACTTCCACTGGTCGTTTATCATCGCCAACGTTACGACACCAATTATTGGATCCGACTTCCTAAGACACTATGACTTACTCATAGACTTGCGGCATAATCAGCTTATCGACAACACAACCGGAATCAAAACGAATTTTTCATGTGCCAACTTGTACGAAAGACCCGCGATCAACACGTCCACCTCAATCACGCCTTTTACAACAATATTGAAAAAATTTCCCGAGATAACCAAATTAACACCTTATGGTTCTACGACGAGGTCAACTATAGTGCACCGAATTGACCACGGCGTCTCAGCCCAGAAAAACTCGCTGCAGCTAAAAAGGAATTTAACTTTTTGTTAAAAACAGGAATATGCCAACCTTCAAACAGCAATTGGTCCAGCCCCCTTCACATGGTCAGGAAAAGTTACGGATCTTGGCGTCCATGTGGGGATTACCGTGCGCTCAACGCGCAAACACTACCCGACCGTTACCCTCTGCCCTTCCTAACCGACTTCGCGACGAACCTACGAGGTAAGAATATATTTTCTAAAATTGACTTAAAGAAAGCCTTCCATCAGGTTCCAATTCACCCGGCTGACGTCCCTAAAACGGCAATAAGCACACCATTCGGTCTTTTTGAGTTTAAGTACATGACGTTTGGCCTGTGCAATGCCACCCAAACGTTCCAGAGGCTCATAAATGGAGTGCTACGAGGGCTTGATTTTGTCTTCCCTTACATTGACGATATTTCTGTAGCCTCAAGTTCTGTTGACCAACACTGTTCCGACCTTGAAGAGGTTTTTCGTCGCCTACGCGGTAATCGATTGGCAATTAATCTAGAAAAGTGCGAATTCGGCAAAGCTGAAATTACATTTTTGGGTCATCTTGTTAACGCTGAAGGTATTCGCCCCTTGTCAGAAAAGGTGATTGTTATAAAAAATTTTCCTAAGCCTAAAGTCGCGCAAGAGCTTAAAAGGTTTATCACAATGGTAAACTTTTATAGAAAGTTCTTGCCGCATGCCATATCGTACCTAATGCAGCTCCAACAACTCATCGTTGGCAACAAGAAAAATGACCGCACTATTTTAAAATGGACCCCAGCTGCCAACAACGCTTTTGTAGATTGCAAGAATGAGCTTGTAAACGCCACAACTGGCCTTATACGTAGACGCATCCGATATGGCAGTCGGCACCGCTCTACATCAGCACATCGATGGAAAGCTGCAGCCGTTAGCTTTTTATTAGAAAAAATTAACAAAAACGCAAATGAAATATTCAACGTATGACCGCGAGCTTACGGCTATGTACCAGGCCGTCTGCCACTTCAGGTATGTGATTGAGGGACGCAATTGCTATATCGTGACAGACCATCGGCCTCTTATATTCGCTTTCACACAAAAATTGGAAAAGGCCTCGCCCCGTCGAATACGACAACTTGACTTTGTAAGTCAATTTACCACCGACATTCGCCATATGCCCGGCCTAGCGAATGCAGCAGCAGACGCCCTTTCTCATATCGATTCGCTCAACCAAATTATAGACTACGAGAGCATAGCTATAGCTCAGAAAAGCGATGACGAGCTCCAGCAGGCATTAGAAACGGCCAGTAGCAACTCAAGTTCGCTTATATTGAAGCCTTTTTTCGTTACCAGGGTGTGGTAATCAATTAATATGTGACACATCGACAACTCACGTCAGACCCTATATCCCAAAGAAGTTTCGCCATCAGATTTTGTCTACAGTACACAATATGTCACATCCAGGTGTTCGGGCTACTACGAAGTTAGTTTTACACAGATTCTGTTGGCATAACATTCGTAAAGACTGCGCGAACTTTGTACGAAATTATTTGCAGTGTCAGAAGTCAAAAGTACAAAGGCATACCCGCTCAGAGATCGCCAAATACGAACCACCAAAGGATAGATTTTCACACATCAATATAGACATTGTCGGCCCTTTCCCGTTATGTGAAGGACAACGCTATTGCCTCACCATGATCGACCGTTTCACAAGATGGCCTGAAGCTGTACCCTTCCCCGAAATGTACGCCGAAACAGTTGTAAAAGCGTTATTATCACAATGGATTTCGCGATTTGGTGTTCCGGCACGAATTACATCCGATCGAGGCAGACAATTCGAGTCAAGTATTTTTGGAGAGCTAATGAGAAATATTGGATCAACACATTTACGTACCACACCGTACCATCCACAATCGAATGGCATCATTGAAAGATTTCATCGCTCATTAAAGACTGCTATTTTGTGTCATAATCCAAACAATTGGGTTAATCATTTACCAGTCATACTTTTAGGACTGCGGGTTGCGTTCAAACTCGATGTAAATGCTTCACCAGCTGAAATGGTTTATGGTACAACGCTGACCATACCAGGAGAATTTCTTCAAGTAACAAAAGCGCATAACCCAAACAACGACTATATATCCGAATTTCGTCTTACAATGCAAAAGCTTAAGCCAATCGACAAAGCGCATCACACGACATCACGAACTTTCATCTCAAAGGCTCTACACAATTCATCACATGTTTTTGTTCGCAACGACTCCTTTCGACCATCGCTGGTACAACCGTACGACGGCCCCTACCCCGTCGTCAAGCGCCTCGACAAATACTACACTATTCTCATCCGAGGTCGTCCGAACAATATAAGTGTCGACCGTCTGAAGCCTGCCTTCATTGCTAGCGATAGCCTAAACGAAAATCTAAAGATATTAGAAACACAAGCACCTATCAACACCATGCCCGACCTGCCTGACAAAAATTTACCTTTCGGTGAGGCAACACAGCAAATTCCGGATGACAACGATTCAAGCCACGATACTACATCAGCAGACCACGCTCCTCCAGCAAGCCTTTCGCCTACACTAAAGCCCAGAACTACCTCAAGTGGTAGACGTGTAGTCATCCCCATGAGATTCAGGTGAACCCACTCCAGCCGGGGGGAATATTGTGGCAACTCTTGTTGGGTGTGGTCAGCCAATTACCAAATACCAACTACCAAAATACGCAACGATCAAAAGGATCGCCATCTTTCTTTCTCTTCTTATTAAAACCTTCGGCAAAGCAACACGCTTTTTTATTTTCTGATTGCTTATCTTTTGACAGAAAGGCTCTAATTAATTAAAACAATTCAAAGAAAAACTATTTTCTTATTAAAACTAAAATTACTGATTTAAAATAAAAATTTAGAATACAATTTAAATCAATAGCTTTTTTTATTGCTTTTTTTACTGGTTGGTAATCCACCATTATATAATTACCAAATGTATTTAGAAGTGCAAAATGGATAAATAATGTTTAAAAACTTATTTTAATTTCAATTGCTTTAAACTATATAAGCTAGAATATAGAATCTGATGACTGATAAAGATTTCTTGCATTCTTGCATGATTTTTCCGACAAGTTTGGCAGGTGTTCACTGTACATTGTACATCTATAAAAACCTGATGAAAACAAAAAAAAAAAAAAAACGAACAAAATTTTTAATAAATATAATATGAAATGTATGCTTTTGGGGATAAGTCTCCATGGCCATTTCGTCTCTGCTTAAGAGACTCGTCAGGAGACTTTTTTCCATAGAGACATGCCTATCCCCAAAAGCATACATTTTATATTATAGTGCATGTGTTTGCCAATAAGGCGAACAATATCTTTTGTTTTTTATTTAATAAATATGTAAATAAAAAAAAATATTTTTGGAGATTGCAGTTCAACTGAGGTAACAGCTGTTGCTGACAATATGAATTTTTACTAGGAAATCTTTATCAATAAAAACTTCACAAACTTCGACAATTTCCTAAATAAAAATGAATGACAATAAAACCAAATGTTTTGTTTTTATTTTAGAAACATACAAACGTGTGTGCACATTATATATCCATATTTACATATATATGTATATATTTTAATATATCATTTCTTTATATATTAATAAAAAATACGTGTTATTTCGTCTATTTCTGCACAGATACACTGAGAAAACAGTTTCCTTGTAACAACCAAATTTTTTGTCAATCGAATATGATTGTCACATGTAATGTGTTTTATTTTTAAATTCATTTATTGTTGTATTGAAATCAAACTCTCAGCTATTATTTGGTACATCAAATAAGTACTAAATTAGACGACATCACTAACTTAAAAACAAAAATATTAATACTTTTTGAAAACTTGCTTTAATTTTTAATTGCTTCCATAATTCTCCAGTTTTTTGACTCACATTTTATTACCGGAACTGGAATCAAATTACTGCATTCGATATTGAACTAAATTTCTATGAAAACTTTATGAAATTTCACTCGATATTTAATGCAGTAATTTCTCTCTAATTTCCAACCAATTTGTTTTCCACGTCTATTACTACGTTTATACGCACGTCCTATTTGCAAATAAAGTTATTTGCAATATACTTAACTCACTGTTTATATGTAAAAGTACTTGGAAACAAATTCGCTGTCAGTAAATTGTATGGTAACACCAAAAAATTATAACATTGTTTACAATAATGTGTGAAAAAATATTCAATATGCAAATTTTTTTATTTTAATATTTAAACTTTTTTACAGAATACTTTTTTTTAATTTATGCTTTAAGTTCAATATTTTATGTTTTTATATTTCTTTTCCGCCATATTTATATAAGCCTACCAGATTGAAAACAGTAAAAACATATAAAATGTAAACAAGTGGCAAGATTTTACACTTTTATTTGCAAATAGTGTCGTTATTCACGACTCGTTATCGTGAGTTAGTAAGTTGCAATAAAACAATTATATGGCAACATTTTTTACTCTTATTTGCAAATAAGTCGGACGTATAAACGTAGTATATGTATAGTATGTTTAATTATTTAAAATGTTTTCGACTTAATTTCAAATGGCAAGAATTCGTTTAATGCTTTGTATATAAGTCATTAATAAAATAATTAAAATCCCTACAAAATTAAACATTTTAGGAATAAAATTTATATATAGTACATACATATGTATACGAAGTTTTGTTAGGTTTAAAAATTGTATTTTTATTTCAAATTGAGTGATAAAAGTGGAAATTATTTTAAAATAGCTAAAACAAGCTTGCCATATGCGAAGAAATCTTAGGAAATTTATAATATATTCGGATTTTTTAAAATACAGATTTATTTTTGATATTTTCCAATAATATGTGAATACCAATAACTCAACATTAAGCCGAAATCGGGTGGTAGGATTGATTGTAACCTATGGGTATGTAAGTTATGGGCATTTAAGAAAAACCTAGAAATTTGGACAAACTGTAACCATTTTTCGGTTATTGTGGATAATTTTTATTATTTTTTTTTTCATTTAAACTTTGGAACCGTATTTAGGATAAATAACATTTATTTGTGAAACTATGCATTTAAAATTTTCAAAATTTGTCGGCTTTGGAAGGCCCTCCTTTAAGAAAAATGTACTAAAGGGCCATTAAATTTAATCAGGATTGTAAAACGGTAAACTACTTTGTAGTTTCATACTAAATAAACGAGTAAAAAAATAAATACCTCAAGTACCAGTGCTATAGGATGATGCTGCATCGCCATACAAAGATTTAAGTTCATCAATGCACTCTTATCGTGATAATAAACGTCGAAAGTTGTGAAAAATCATCGCCTCTGACATCTTGAAAAAAAGAAATATGAAAAAATTATTTCTTTCGGCGACTATCTCTCATCAGTCTTCTGGCAAAAGCTCTGAGAGTAATTGACTGCCATGAAAAAGCTTCTCTAATCTATCGTTCGGAGTCGACTTTAAACTGTAGGTCCCGGTATTCATGGATAAAAATTGACACAGACAACATGAGTGCTGCGAGAAGCTAGGCCGTAACCCTGACACAGGGTTGTAATGGCCAATTATGTGTGTATGTATGTATGTAATTATTTCAAGTCACTGTAAACAACATAAATAATGGTCGTACGTCAAAACGTTCTGAGTACGATTATGCTAAAAAATCTCGAGCTTTAAAATGGAAATGACAGATAGCACCTGGTAATACTTAGTGTTGGTAGTCCAGAAATATATATGGCAGCCTATCATATCCCATAAAAGTTAATAATTCAGCTTTATCATCAAATTTTAATCTCTTCACTTTGGGTTTTGAAACGAAAGCCTTAGAGCCAAACATTTCGAAATTTCAGATGTTAGGTTTTCTACCCTCCCATCGCTCATAAGGAGTACAACATAGAGAACTAGTAATCAGCCTATTCTGTATGTAATGCGAACACCAGCTTTAGAAAGAAGGCAGCTAGACATTTCAACTAGATACCTCTTAGCCACCCCATTTTGTTGTGGGCAATATGGGTTTCTAATACCATGGCTTTCCAAAAACTTCTTCATTCTCTGTGATTTATACTCAGCCCCGTTGTCTGATCTTATAAACTTAGGAGCTTTGCCAAATTTGTTTTTCACCATTTTAACATACCTTTGTACTTTACTAAATACCTCCGATTTGTTTTCAAGTAAGTATACTACCGTATAACGACTATAATAATCAATTAATGTTAAGAAATACTTTTTTCCGCCAGGAGTAACATTTTGTATCGGACCACAAATGTCAGAATGTATTAACTCGAGGACTTCCCCAGTATTGCTACTTGCCTTTTTTGGAAAGGGTTTTCTACTTAGTTTACATCTTGTGCAAATATTACATATTTCCCGAACTTTACAGTCAACAATTTTAAAATCATTTGCTAGCTTACCATACTGCATAGCCTTAATAGCATTTATATCTCTGTGGCCAAAAATTTTATGATAATAATGTTGACATCGATTTAAATTACAAACAGCCATCATCGCCATGATATAAATTGCCAACACATTTTGCAACTCCAACTTCAATATTATTAGTACCAAGAATCTTGCAGACTGAGCCTGCAGCAGATATTTTCTTCACAGACAGCAGATTTCCTTTAAAAGATGGGTAATCAACAGTAACAACTGTTTGATCGCCTTTTTCACTTATGAGCATTAGTCTCCAGGACCCTTTGCCAGCACAATATACAACATCTCTGTTTGCGACTGTAACTTTTTCACGCCAGGTTAAATCTAGTTTAATAAATTCTTCCTTATTGCTACAGATGTGACAAGTCGCGCCAGAATAAATAACCCATATACCAGTTTGAAAATTCAATACTAAACAATGATTTTCTAGAGTTTTGTCATTATTTGCGATTTTTGCTTTTTGATTATTATTTTTTGATTTGCTATTTTTATACTTCCAGCTATCCTTACGAAATATCCACGACAATAATGGCATACTACTTTCTTAAAATCATTTCCATTTCGACTGAATTTGTTGGTGGTTTTCAATACAGTATCCTCGCAAAATTGCCTTTTTCTATGCTTCTCGTTTTCTTTAAGTAATTTGTTTTCAACTAAAGTCATTGTAAGATCTTTTTCATCTCTTACCTCAAGAGCCGTAATTAAAGTGTGGTGGTAGACTACTTAGTAGCATTGCCATTTCGTAAACAATAATTTCATTGCATTTATATGCTTATCCATGTCACCATCTTGTAGTAGATTTAATTCGCAAATGGTTCTCATTAGTTTTATCTTGTTGTTTAAAGTTGATTTCTCATGGCAGGCTTTCAGAATATTCCAGGCCTCTTTATTACTGTTACTGCTTGCAATACGGAAAACTTCCGACTCTTCTACAGCCAAGCCTATCAAGATGGATGTTTCAGTGTCACGTTCTTTCCAATACTGATCAGGATTATCGGGAAAATCATTTTCAATAACATCCCAAACCTTTTCGTTTTTCAACAACAACTGCATTTTATACTTCCACAGCTCATAATTGTCACGGTTTAACTCTGATATCAAGAGTCTTGCTTCAGCCATTTTCAATAACAAAAAAAATTGTTTTTAATAAGATTTACAAAGTTCTTGCACAAAACTGCAGATTTAATTTTTTTACAGGATACACAAAAGAAGTTGCAGTCGATCTTTTTTATAAAATTACAAGGATGAAGAGGCCCATAACCTAATGAAAATATATTCAAATAAATTTTCAAATTTATTTTTGTATAAAATCAGTTTTATTAAATCAAAGACAAATTATAGACAATTGAAAAGACAAAATGTTCTTGATTACTTGAAAATATTTTAGTAACAAAAAATGTATACGAAAAACCAATTATTGAATTCACAAAGTTTTGTATCGTTGTTTCATGTATTGCATACAATGTTGGCTCGTGAACATCTATTGTATGTAAGATGTGCGTCACTATAAACTGTAACACATCAAAAGTCAAATAAAATAGATAAATAAAAAAATAAATAAAATAGAGTTATTTTGCATTTTTATTACAGATTAATATTCTGTATTATTTTATTTAAAAATTAATTTAATTTTATAAAATTTTTTATTTTATTCATTATGCCATCCATAAGCAATGTTATAGTGTTTTCGGTGATTTTTTTGGTACCAGCTGTCCATTTATATCAAAAACTAGTAATGGTTTTGGGAAGAGATGTACTCTTCTTTAGTTCTCTTTTGACCAGAGCCCAATATCTTTCAATAGGCCGCAGCTCTGGGCAGTTTGGTGGGTTAGCCTCTTTTGGAACAAAAATAACATTATTTTTATTATACCATTCTATTGCGCTTTTACTGTAGTGACATGTTGCCAAATCTGGCCAGAAGGATGTTGATATGTTGTGCTGTCTTAGAAATGGGAGCAACCGCTTTTGAAGACACTCTTTGATATAAATATCTGAGTTTATTGATCCCAATGTAACAAACGATGCACTTCTGTTGCCGCAGCTACAAATAGCCTGCCAAACTAGTAACTTTTTGGGAAATTTTGATAGTTTTTTAGTTCGGAACTCTTCAGAAACATTGCCTCTACTATCCGCTACATAAAACTCTTGGCCAGGAAGCTGCGCAAAGTCTGCAAAAACGTAAGTTTCATCACCCATTACACAACATTCAAACTTTTAAAAAAATTCTTTTTTGAGGAGTTTTGCTCTTTTTTTTGCTTCAATATTCTTCTTAGCATTTCTATCCGGAACTTTTTGGACTTTAAATGTTTTAAGGCCAGCTTTAGCTTTAACTCGGCGCACAAAACTTTCCGAACACTGCACGCGCCGGGCCACTTCGCGACCAGAAATGTTTGGAAGAGCCAGCAAAAGCTTCTCAACCTTTTTGGCTTTCGCGTCGTTCGTTACCAGTTTTGCTTTACCTGTTCCAGGCTTTCTTTCAATTTTCAGGTCTTTGTTGAACTTTTTGACCACTCTGGAAACACATTGCCTGGTCACGTGGACTTCCCTAGCAACTTTTGTATAACTCCAATATAGTTTTTTCTGAATTATTTGAATAATTTTTGTATGCACTTGTCTTTGATTATCCATTATGAACTAACTAACAAGTAAAATTTGACAAACTGATACATTTTAAAATCTGACACATTTTTCAAAGATATTGTGATTAAGAAAAATAATTTTGATTAAAGGTGAAAAAAGTTATTAAGAAAAATGGGTGTTACACTTTATAGTGACGCACATCTTATATGAAAGTATTTTGTGTATTAAACCTCAAAAACCAAATAAGAAAAAGAAAAACTGTATTAAAAACAAAATACATTTTTCTTCCGTTTTTATATTTTTTTATATTATTTTATTTAATTTGCAATAAAAAAATTTTTTTGTGTTTAAATTTTTGTCAATATTTTTCATTCACAATAACACAGAAACCAATACAACGTTTTTAAAGCATATGAAAAAAAAAGTGTGCGAGTTGTATCGAATGTTTATATACAAATTACCAACAACAAGCACACAACTATTGTAGTGCCATACAATCTAACAACGAATACAATGAATACAAGGGTTTTGTGAATTCGGCAAATAAGTTAAATATTTCTATGTTTTATAGTTTTGGAATTATAATAGAATTGATTTTCAACAAATGTATTACCATGATTTGATAAGTGCTGTGCTTATTTCTTTGTGACTTTCTTATTTACATACAAACATACATACATTAGAGGAAAAAAAAAAGTTTCCCTTTACCTAATGTAATAGAATGTATTTTTGCAAGAAGGCTTCAGTTATTTCGTTATATCTTAGGCATTACATTTCGACTTTCTCTTCAAGTATCTCGTCCTAGCTTGTTTGTACCACCCTAATGTCAGAAAATTAAAGCTCGCAATAAACTATTACACTTTTGCTAAGAAAGCAATTCGATAATTCCAACAGAAACATTTTTAAATTTAATTAGAAAATTATGTAAAGCTCGCTGAAAATTATTCTAGTTTTGTCAAGGAAGAATTACATGAATTCCTGCAGGACAGTCAGCATTTACAGTCGGATCTTTAAATATGTATTATTTTTGTCTACCTTTCTTGCTTCTCTAACCCGTTCGCTTGTAAATAAAAGCAAATATTATGCTTTTGTTTTACCAGTAATATATAAATTTTTGGTACGATATAATATACATATATGTATGTATGTATGCATATACATACATAGATATGTATGTATGAATTTATGTAATGCAATATTCATAAAATCGTACATGTTGTTACATGGTAAAGGTGCAAAACTGTTTCTATTGACACTTATGCATATGCATAAATTATATATTTTTTTTACACACTTGTTAATGTTTACTGCACACAAGAAAGTATTTAAAGACGTCAGCTATCATAAAAGTTTTCTGTATACAAGGCTCAACAGCATCTGAGTGTTTTACAGGCAAAAGAAACGCATATAAAAAAAATTCATGGCATATTAATTTAATGTTGAAAAGTACTCATATAACTTTTGAGTTGATGAAATAAAAAAAGAAAATGAAATGAAACTATAAAATATAAACGTATAAATATTTTATTTACTTTTAGTTTTGTTAAAAAATTTGTCTGGTTTGATGTAAAATAATCGTAATTCATTTTATGGCAGTTTTATGTCTATTTGAACTGTGGTCGAATAATCAATTTTTTATTACGTATACGCTGTGGGGTACAGAAATGCTCGTTTATTATTTTACACACACACACACACACAGAAACACAAACACGAAATGTTAATTTTTTTCATATAAAAATATTTGCCTTTTCTGTTTGTGCTAAACTTTTTTGAAAATAACATTTTCTTATACAATTGTATACGTATGTTTGTATGCATATGGGATATTCCAAGTCAAATCAACCAATGGTTTTAACCTACCCCCTCCGAATTTTATGATTTTTTATAGAAATATAGTATATCATAGAACTAAATTAAATACAAAGTTTGGAAGCACTGATACATCTGGATCCGGAAATATGAGGTCTTGAAAATCGGAAAACAGTACAAAAATGCACAAAGTTACACTTACTTAATTGTAATTTTCTTGAAAGGTACTATAGCTACGCTTCTCGTAAAAGTCGCATTTGGAAGGGTATTAAATTACCTTTGATTTAATATGCGACATGATTTTTTCTTTGAAAAAGTCAAAGGTCAATTTTCTTTATCTATAAGTCGGAAGCCTATATCTCCGAAAGCGACCTTTTTAAAAATTTGAAAAAAAATTATGCCAAAGATAGTTTCGTTCTCTACAGTTGTGAAAAATTTCAGAGTGGAGGTATTTTTGGATCAAGAAATAAAAATCAAATCGCAAAAAAATGTGATTAAAACTACTCTAATAGTGCTGGAATGGTAGACGATTTTTCGATTTCGATTAGCTGGAACCGCTTAATTTGTAAGTTTCTACAAAAAATACATGAAACAAAAACGGGGGATGTGGGATGGGGGCAAATAGTTCTTCATCGGGGTCAAAGGTTGGGTTGAAGGAATAAAAATTTACAAAAAGCTTCACAACTGCCCTGGAGTAGCCCCTAGAGGGATAAAATGTAAGACCGACCCTCACTAATATTTTGCCTCCAACTTTTTTTTCGAACATACCTATCCTCTATCTCCACTCCCTAGAGTGGTAGGAGCACATTTTATAAACTTTGTAATGGAGCCTCCTTAGGGAGTGGAAATAGGGGGTAGGTATGTAGGTAGGGGTTAGGTAGGGTTAGGTATTTACCCCCAACTTTTTTTCTGATCATACCTAACCCTTATCTCTACTCCCTAGAGTGGTAGGAGCAAATTTTATATAAAAATGTAACTTTGTAATGGAGCCCCCTTAGAGAGCAGAGATAGAAGATAGGTATATAGGTAGGGGTAGGTATTTACCCCCAACTTTTTTTCCGAACATACCTAACCCCTATTCCCACGCTCTAGAGTGGTAGGAGCAAATTTTATAAACTTTGAACTGGAGCCCCCTTAGGGACTGGAGATAGGGGGTAGCTATGTTCGGAAAAAAGTTGGGGGGTAAAATATTAGTAAGTGTCGGTCTTACATTTTATCCCTCAGGGGCTCATCCAGGGAAGTTGTGGAGCTTTTTGTGGACTTTTACTCCTTCAACCCAACCTTTGACCCCGATGAAGAGCCATTTGCCTCCATCCCACATCCCTTCTTTTTGACTTATGTATTTTTTTGCTGAAACTCACAAATAAGGGGTTCTAGCTATTCGAAATCGAAAAATTTTATACTATCCCTCCCCTATCAGTACAGTTTTAATCTCATTCTTTTGCGATTTGATTTTTATTTCTTGATCCAAAAATACCTCCACTCTGAAATTTTTCACAACTGTAGAGAACGAAACTATCTTTGGCATAATTTTTTTTCAAATTTTTAAAAAGGTCGCTTTCGGAGATATAGGCTTCCGACTTATAGATAAAGAAAATTGACCTTTGACTTTTTCAAAGAAAAAATCATGTTGCATATTAAATCAAAGGTAATTTAATACCCTTCAAAATGCGACTTTCACGAGATGCGTAGCTATAATACTTTTCAATAAAATTACAATTAAGTAAGTGTAACTTTGTGCATTTTTGTACTGTTTTCCAATTTTCAAGACCTCATATTTCCGGATCCAGAAGTGTCATTGCCCTTTAATTTTATTTTTATCTTAGTGTTATGATATACTTTATTCATACCAAAAATTAGCAAATTCGGAGACAGTCATTTCAAAAACGGCATATTTTAAGTTGAGTTGATATGGTTTAACCCATATACATACTTGTATATGTATATATACGGGTATTTGTGTAATTTCAATAAATGCCTTCCAGTAAGTCAGTTTTTTTAAGTACACTATAAACCTCAAGAACAAGAGTAGGCAGGAGATTTCATTTTAAGCATCGTTTCAGTATTGGCATGCATTGCTACCTATAATGTAGAATACTTACTTGTAATAACATGTGCAATATATTCGAATAATTCTTTACATATTGTACAATTATTATATAGATACTCCTACAGTCGAATTCGGTTATAAGAATATGTAAAAAACAGCATTTCTTTTTCTTATAAGCGGAATTTTCCTTTAAAAGGACTTCGAATAAATGCAAAATTATTTCGTTTAAACGAACTCTTAAAATAATATCGATATGTTTTAGAAAAATTCAAATTCTGACTTACTTAACAGACAATTTATAAACATATTTAGCATTAAATGAATATTCTTGCCATAAAAAATACTTTTGGAAATATAGGTATGCGTAAAATAAAAAAAGGTGCTAAAATTTTTTTGTTGCCGATAAATTCTTTTTATACAATTTTGTGCTTTTGAACTTAAAATCCGTTTCTTTTAAGCGGTTTTTTTTTAAACGGAGTTAAATATTTTTGAATTAAATACAAAACAAAAGTAAATACATTTGTTTTGCAATTATCCGATTTTTTCATTTAAATGGTGCGCTTATATCCGAATTCGACTGTATATGTATATTTATGGTTGTATCCGTATGTAATTATTGTAGTACGAGTAACATGTAAGCACTTTAATTCTTAATTTTAGTCTAAAAATAATTACAAGGTGAAAAGCTAAGTATTTAAACACTTATAATGTACTTTTTTCAAATAGGTTTTTACGCTGTTTTTAATTTATTTGTTACACTGTTTGTTTTTCTTTAAAATTTTTGTGACATCTTCTTAATTAGTTAAAAGGTCTTATGCCCGTATTTATACAAATTATATATCAAAAGTTTATTTATAATTACATTTGTGTATGTTACTTAAAATAAAATATCAAATTATCGCAATAAAACAAGTTACATTATCAGAGCAGTCTAAATGTTTTGTTGGGCCCAGGGCTGGAATAGGATTTGGGCGTCTAGCTGTCAGATAATATCTATCTCTATTTAAGGCAACCCATGTTGTCTTTCCATCTCAAAAAAGTATTCTGGTCCCATCATCCCAACGATGACATAATTAAATCCTAATTATTCCTACAATTAGAATTCTTCTACATTATCAAGGGGACCAAAAGCATGCAAAATTGTTTTGAATTTAATATATCTTGTTGTTGTGTATTTATTATATACCTACATACTCGTATATTGCGTATTTATTTGATTATTATGGGGCGTTATGGGGCGACATACACAAGATCAAGATCGTCTCAATTTTAAAGACCTGTTATATACATACATATGTGTATAAAATTCTCATGCCAGGATATTTGTAGCAAAGTTCCTAAACTCCTCCGAAACCGGTCACCCGATTCTTATGACATTTACTGTGTAGGTCTTGAGCTATGGTCACATTAGTCAAATATTTTACGGAAAAGTTTCGTTTTGTGCGATCATATTTTTAAAACATTATATAAAATTAAATTTTAATAAGAAATATTATTTCGATATTAAATTAATGAAACATGAAGCATAAAAAATATTTCCTGAAGAAGCTACGCAGAGAAGTAGCGAAATATCAAAAAAAAAGTTATATAATAGACCTAAATCTTAATTAAACGCTTATATATAAATGTTTTCATTAAAAAGTGTTTACGCTTTTTCGTTAAATATTTGTCTAATGTGGTATGGTCAAAATGGTAATGACTGAAGTTTGTGAATTTTGTTTAAATCAGCTAGAAAATAGGTGGAATTAGTCCCAGTTACAATTCCTCCTTACAAAGTTTGTTATATAAGAAATGATTCTTATATAGCGAGTTCCCACTTGGAAGTAAGTGAACAGAGTAAGCTATATAATTATTTATGCATAATATGAATTACAAACTGCTTCTGTGTAAGGGATAACTGTAAACAGTTAGATTAGTTTCGCTCATTTGATTATTTTTAGTAAGTTTTCCCAGTAAGCTATACATCACGCAGTTATGACATCTTTAGTAATGAAACTAAACATACATATATTTGGTATGCATGTTAATATAATGTTCACACTTGCGTTTTTAAACACGTTTAAACAAAATGTTTTAGTAATTAAAAATAACCGTGCACACTATATTTGAGATGTTTATGGATGACGTTTTGTCAGCTTATATTTGTAGTTATACAAAATTGTAAACAAGTTTGAGAAAACGAAAAATAGTATGTATTTAAATAAATTATTATTATAAAAAGTAGAAGAACACAGTAATGTAGTTATCAATATTGATGATTTATTTAAGGGTCAGCTAAAGGTGAATAAGAAGTAATATAAATATTAAAAAACAACTAATGCTGTTATTAATATGGTTGTTACTTTTTATTTTCGTCTTTCGCCATTTTACACTGCGGTAATGTGTATGTATATGTAATAACAATAAAAAAGTTGTAGCTTCATCAATTACATACACTGCCGATCACTTGAATAGGTTTATTAATTTTTACTCTTATATTTCAATTTTTTTTCATATAAACTTTAGGAGAATATTTTTTTTTCACTTAAATTAAGAGATATTATGAATGGTCATATTTTAGGAAAAAAAGAATAACAGTACAATAAATAAAAATTTGTTATTTTTTGATTTTACTTCAAAATGCTGCGAAAACAGGTGTAGATTTTGGGTCACTTAAATAGGTTCACTACGAATAAAATTAGTTTGCTTTTGACCATCGACAGTATAATTAAAATTTTAAATATTTGTGTGTTACTGCAATAATTTATTAAATTTTTTATGTAAAATGAGGCGCAGCAAGCGATTAACTGAAGAAAGAAGAGGTAAAATTAAAGCATTCAATGAAACTGGCTTAAGCCATAGAAATATGTTGTAAGTAATTTTTTAAGAAATCAGTCCGATTATGGAAAAAACATGAAAGGTCGGAAGAAAAAATCCGTAACAGAAGCGGACAGAGGAGCTATTATAAGAGCTGCCTCAAATTCGAGCGATTCTGTTGCAAAAATTAGACAAAAATTGGGTATCACACCTATCATAAACACTGTAAGACATGTTATTCGAAGTTCTAAACATTTAAGGAGATTGAAAATTAAAAAAAACCATATCTTATTGCTGCTCGTAAAGCGACACGGTCTCATTTTGCACGAGAACACATGAACGATTAAAATGAATGGTATCGTGTTGCCTTCTCAGACGAAAAAAAGTTTAATTTGGAAAGTCAGGATAGATACAACTATTATTTCTACGACCTACATAAGGAGGAACGCTACCTTAGTCGTCTCGTTTCTGTGAGGGAAGGGTAATGGTGTGGGGGGCGATTTCATATTATGGTACATTTGAGCTTCAATTCCTCACATCAAAAATGAACGCTAATAACTATAAAACAGTACTTGAAAAGGTGTTTCCATATTTTTCTTTTGTTTTTAGACCAATTCTCTGGATATTTAAACAAAATAATGCCCCGATACCTAATGCCAGGGTTGTAAAAGTGTGGATTCAAAGCCAAAATGTCAATAAGTTGGAGTGGCCACCATATTCCCCTGACTTAAATATTATAGAAAATTTATGGGGCTTGCTTTCTCGCAAAGTCTACAAGTCCGGCAGACAATACGAAACCAAATAGGCTTTCATTGGAGGAATTAAAAAAGCTTGGTCCAAAAATTTTATTATCATTAATTGAAAACCTTTACAGCTCCCTCCCAAATGGTATTCTTGAAGTTATATCGAATAAAGGAGGATATACTCCTTAACACGTTCGCGGACGCAAAAAATTTTAGGGAGCTGCAAAAATATACAGGCAATTATTTTTGAAACTAGTTGTAATATCCGAAATCTAATTAGACATATATTATAAGAGTAGTCAGAACATCGTATTTTAACCGTTATATACATATATATATACGAAAGTATCTAATGAACCAATTGGTCATTATTTTGAATGTGTATTAATTACAAAAACATAGATTGTATAAAATTAAATGAATAAAAATTGGCTTTAAAATTTGAACGCTATAGCATTCACGTCATTTTGCATCAGTATGAAAATGAATGCTATAACATTCACGTCCGCGAACGTGTTAATAAATCATCAAACAAAATCGTAAAAAATTAAAAAAGGTTTACAAAAAAAATCATTTTTTTCTTTAATTTTTTAAATTAATGATAGTGAATCTATTCAAATGACCCAAAAAATTGTGCTGAAAATCATATTCGTTTTGGGAAAAAAATTACTAAAATTCAGTTATTAATTATTAAAACAAAATTTTTTTTTTATAAACACACATAATCCAATATTTTACCATTTTAGAAAATAGTATAACTAAAAACTTAATTACTTTAAAAAAAAAATTTATTTGAATGTAATGAAAATAGTAAACCTATTCAAGTGAGCGGTAGTGTACTAAATATACCCACAATTAAATGCAACGTTGTCATTTACGTGTTTATCGAAGAGTTTAAAATTAACAGCATGTTCATAGAAGACGAATGGTTTAAGACGTTCGCCTTTTTATATGAAAAACACTAAGAAATTTGAGTGTTTTTGTTTCACATATAAAAGGGCGAACGTCTTAAATCATTCGTCTTCTATGAACAGGCTGTAAAACATCCCCTTTGAGATATTTAACAAAACACGTCAATGTATGATAGAACATCCCAAATTCGACGTGTTTAAGGCTTAAACACGATTGAGATGTTAAACAAGTTCGATGCGAACATACCATAACAAAGTAGTTAATAAATATATAAATTGGTCGAATTGTGATTCAATTCAAAAGTCGTCGAAATAAAAGACGCAAAACCAATGAAATTAAAAAAAAAAAAAAAAAACAAAAAAGCAAAAAAAAAAATATTCATCCATTTAAAAGTTCTTTACACTAGAAGTTCATTACACTCTGCTTACAGATTTTGTTGTCATACAAATAAAATTCGTAAGTATGCACTTATTTTGTCATTTATTTTATAGATTTTCTATTAAATACATAAAATCTAAATTTAGATTTGAACAATATGTTGTATATTTTGTAAAATGGAAAAAATAGGTAATGCAACGAACAAAAGAATAGAAAATAACAAAAAAATTTTTTTCTGAAGTTTTATCAAATCCAGTTCTCAACTGTATCCTTATTGATATTTTTATTTCACTTTTAATTTAGAGTTTATAAATTTACAATTCTTACATACTATTTAGGAAATGTAACTGGAAATATACAAAATTATCGTTTTTTTCTTATTATTTAAAGAAAATAAGGTTTTACGTTTAATTATATTACAATTTAATGAGATATCGCTAAAAAAATATATATCCGAATAACAAATCCGAACAGGTAATACCATTAATTATATTCAAAGCAAGCATAACATTTAACATTTAGGGAGTGGGTAGTGGAGTAGTGTAGTGTTTATAGTGCACACTTACAACACAAAGCAGACCAGGCTCGAGTCCAAGTACTGGAGAAAATTAAGAACAAATATTTCTGCAGCATTTCGAATTTTAAATTAAAAAAAAACATAAGAATTTCCCTCACCTATAAAAAGTCCTTTTGTAACAAAGCCGTCCCCTGACATTCAACACTTATCCACCTTTGAATTATTAAACGAATGATCAGAAAAAAGTAACATCCACTGGGAAGTAATAATAAAAGTCAGAACTAAGCTAGGATTATAACCTACAATCCAACTTAGAAAAGATCCCCACCACTTTACAACAGACAAATAATTAACATCAACAGATGGGGCAATTGATGTTGATCATTTTAAGGGTGTCCTTTGAGTGATCAACTGACAGCAACTTGTCCAATTGACATCACGCGCTTAAAAATGGAACTTTATCTTCAAATATGCCAATACAATGCGCAGCATGAATAGGGGTATAAACCCCTGAGTATTGGTCTTACAAAAAAAAAAATTGCTCTACAGCTAAGTAAAGATGGTAATGAAATTGATAAAAGAAATTGAAGTGAACTTCAATCAAATCTTCGTAAACAGAATAATAAATTGTTTTTGCACTGACTTAATTGCATTAATATGAATTCTATACGTTGGTCCCCTAATATTGAGCCTTATTCTAGAACAGGACGAACCAGTGAAGTAAACAGTTGTTGGGAAATATAAGAGTTCTTTTGCCCAACCAGGCAGACTTCCTTGTTCCCAATTAAAATAATATGCTGTACAAAATATAGTTTAGGATCAAATAAGATTCCAAGATCAGTGAAAGTACAAACAATTTCGTTTTGCCAAAATAGTCGTATTTTTCTTTTTAACAAATGTGTCATGTTTTTCAAAATATTTATTTAAGCTATTAGCTTCCAACGTAGCATGTAAATGAATTTTATTCATTTATTTTTTAAAGTGAAAGTGCAATATAAACAAAAATAATTTAATTTTTCATTTAAATATAATATTGCACACACATTAATATTGCACACGTACATATGTATGTACATTTATAGAAGAATAATTCTTGCTTTACTCATAGACAGTAAAATATATATAAAAAAAATTATACGTCATCCAAAGACATCCGCCTGAATACCTTTTAGCAATGCTACTACAACAGCATACGAGCATGTACATTGTACATCGAAAATGTTAGAAATATATAATGAAAAATAAAACAAAGTATATACATACACATACATATACATATATACCTAAATATGTATGTATATAGTTTTATTAGGGTTGGCGCATTTTTGGGCCAACACGTGTATAGCGAAAATATTAAGAACACTTTCTTGGCAAATTGTGGGTATAAAGAGAGAATTAAATAGATGTTTCTTTTCATTTGGCAGAATACTATTACAGTAATCCCTCGAACTGCGCGGTAGATACGTTCTGACAAAACAGCGCGCAATCCGAAATCGTGCACTGTGAACCCTATTTTGTATGAAATTTGGGGGATACGTTCCAAATCCTAAAATTATCATGAAAATTTTAAATTTAAACCAAGTAGATAACTAAAAAAAGACTTTATTCAATATTAATATAAAGTTAAAAATTAACATAAACAAAAAAAATAAATAAAAATTTTAATTAATTCATAAAAATTAACAAAAAAATCTTGAAATCAGTTCTTTGTACGTACAATTACAAGTTATGTACATCATACTCAAATTGTCATAAAGGGAATTCACGAAATTTTAAATATACATAGGTCAGTCATGCTCAAGAATTCAATTTAAATTCAAATCAATTCAAGGTAGAAGACAAAATTTTGGTTGCTGCGACGTCGTAGTGTACAACAGGGGTGCGTAAGGTAAACTTGGCTTTTTCTACTATACACACAATCACGATACTACCCCATGTATGTGTGTGCATATCACTGATATATTTATGTACATATTTTGCACGAAATATGTAATATGTACGCAAAAAAAAAAACCGCGCTGCTGCGAATACGAAATTTTGGTGGTAAAAATAAAAACGCGCAAGTCCGAAACCGCGCAGTTCGAGGGATTACTGTATATGTATAAAGCTCATGACACTTTAGCGCTCAAGTCCGAGTAAACTTGACAGGCATACTTTTCGTAGCAGTACGCGTTGTTCAGAGTAAATTTGAACACTAAAAAACAATTTTATAAATTTTTAAATATTTGGAATATTAAATTTTATGTTTATCCAATTAATATAAAGTATATTTTACTATTTAAAAAATTTAAATTTAATTAAAATAACCAATAAAACTTATTAATACGAGGGCGGATTGATATTGAAGCTACCTAAGTAGGAAAAAAACATTTTTTTTTTTCAAAGACCATTCATTTCTCAACATAGTCTCCTTTTAGCTCAATACACTTAGTAAGATGATTTTCCAACTTTTTTATACCACCTGAATAATACGATTTTGGGAACTCCTCAAAATACGCATTAGTTTCTGTAATCACTTCTTCGTTTGAGATGACTCTTTTTCCTGCGAGCCATTTTTTCAAGTTTGGAAACAGGAAAAAGTCACTAGGGGCTAAATCTAGACTATAAGATGGATGATCAACCAATTCAAAGTGGATTTCTCGTAGTTTTAGCATCGTATCTAATGCTGTGTGAACCGGTGCGTTGTCTTGAAGAAAGAGCACTTTTTTCTAATTTAAATGTGGTCGTTTTTCCTTCATTGCATAAACCAATTGATCCAATAATGCACGATAATACTCCCCTGTGATTGTGGATCCCTTTTCAAGATAATGGATGAGCAATATTTCGTGTAAATCCCAAAATACAGTGCCCATAACCTTGAAAGCCGATTTCGCTGTCTTCGCCTTCTTCGGAGAACTTCCACGAGCTTCCACCCATTGCTTCGATTGATTTTTGGTTTCAGGTGTGTAGTGGTGGACCCACGTTTCATCAACAGTTATTAATCTACGCAAAAAATCAGCAGGATTATGCTATATCATGTCCAAATACCGCTGTGGAGTGATCTGTCGACTCGTTTTTGTTCAACACTGAGCAAACGCGTGGGTGCCGATAGCCTTTTCATATGCAAATGTTCATGCAAAATGTTGAGCACACGTTCATATGGTCTGTTTACCATTTTAGCAATCTCACGTATTTTGACCCGGCGATCATTCAGAGCAGATTCACCGTAATATTTATCAAGCTTTTCTTTTGTCTCTTTCGCCGTTTTGCCTTTCAAATAATAGTGTTTAATCACTACACGAAATTCAGTGTTTTTCATTTTCCAAGAAACACAAAAGTTGCTTACTTTAAACAACTACAACAAATAAACTAATCGATGAATTTGGCTAAAATTTTAACAGCTGACGTTTGACAGATCGTCATTTCTAAGAAATTTGTGTTTGTGCTGCATCTAGCGCTAGGTAGCTTCAATGTCAATTCGCTCTCGTACAATTCATTTTCAATACCAGTGTTCTTTATCACTTTACAACACTGAATTAAGAACCTTTTGTAATATGATTATTTCCTTGTATGAATATATGTACCTATGCATTTTTCTCAATTCAATATCTGGCTACCCTAAGGCCGAGGCACATAGAATCCTTCATCCGCTATACGTTAAGTTTTTCAACAGATGTTAACGTATTACCAGGTGATGTTCGCACATTGAATAATTTGTTGACAGATATTAAGTGAATTTTTTTTTTCTGCTGTATTTTTGCAAAAAAAATATTTTTAAATTTACAGCCTCGATTTGTACAGCCTCGATTAATTTATTTTTCA
Organism: Metopia argyrocephala; assembly: GCA_963576795.1. Lineage (NCBI taxonomy): Eukaryota > Metazoa > Arthropoda > Insecta > Diptera > Sarcophagidae > Metopia > Metopia argyrocephala. The sequence continues at coordinate 73,509,580 of OY756210.1, read as the reverse complement.
TTTTTAATGATACTTATATTATATCGTCGCATGAATTAAAGAACACTGTAACTGACAAAAGATCGAAAACACGTTTTTTGCATCATTTTTATCAGAAAAAAATACGCGTCGATTGGTCCCGTTCCCATATTTCTATGATAAAAAGAAATTCACTTACTTATTTCTACCTTAATACAGGTTTTTTGACTCTGGTGAACATTAAATATTTTGTCAGTTACAGCGTTCTTTAAATCTTGCGACGATATATTCTTTATATTTTCCCTTTAATACTTGGAAATTTGAAAGAAGACAACACAACACACTGACAAAAAATGACACAACAAAATAAGAAAAAAAATCATAAATAGATATTAAAATACACTGCCTTGCCTTATAGAAGTTGGTCAACTTTGTATTTTGGGTTGACGGCGACGTATTGAATGTAACAAAGCTCATAGGTTATGAGTCATAACAAAACATATATTTTAACTTATCTGTCAGTTGAAAAATTCGACGTATGACGGATTCTATGCGCCTCGGCCTTATTATAAATACAAGCTGTCACAGAGAGATAACAAAATTTACATTTTGCAAATTTTTGAAAACAAAAATAATGCACTAAAGAGTTCATACTGTCATTGAACAATTAGCACAATGGCACATTTTGGCAAAGCTGATCAAACGATCTTACAATATACAGAAAATGTTCGTTCTTCGTCTAAATATCTTAAAGAATCATATTTCGTTAATCTATCAGAAGCATATGTATTACATTTATTCTTTTCGAGAGTCAGTTGTTTCTAGTTTATTCAAGTAAACCCGGTCTTTCATATGTCCGCAGGGAAAATAATCCAGCGTCGTTAAATCACAAGAACGCGGCGGCTACTTGACATCGCCAATTCGAGAAATTAAGTGGTCGGGAAATTTCTAATGCAATAACTGAATTGTTTGGCTGGCTGCGTGGCTTCTGACTCCGTCCTGCTAAAACGAAAGCTCACTGATGTCAACATTAAGGTAGAAGTTCATAACATGCGTTGCGCAAATTGTGTGCTTCACTCGTCTGTCAAAAAAGTTAAAATAAGGAATTTTTATATAACAAGTTATTAGCAAAATTAGCAACGTATGTAACGTATAGAAGATGAAAAATTTTAACTCTTAGATGTGTTAAGAGTTGAATACTTGATTTACATTGTATATTGTGACCTCTGTTAACGCCGTACGTACGTATTGTTTTATTCTATTGTCTATTGCTGCAAAAGCGTTGAAATGGACAGTTATGTATGTTTAATAAATCTTAAACATACATATGTACCAGTTTTCGAAAAACGTGTCAAATTAAAAGAAAAAAAAATTCGAAATAGATCATCACAATTTTCGATAGGTCCACCCACAATGAGTCATTCTAGTCAGTCATATTACATAGAGATTTTATAAATTATATACTATACTACTTTTCAGATTTTTTTATTCGTACAATTTGACTCACCCTAATATGCAAATATATATGTATGTATACATGTATATGTATACATGCATCTACAAATATATATGTATGTATACATGTATATGTATACATGCATGTACAAATATATAAAAGGAAATGAAGACCTTCTTTAGCATGTTTCTTTTATTTTGGTTTTTCCTGTTTCTTCACTGTGAGTAAAAATTGTGCATATAATGAAATACGTACAGGGTGTATCAGAACTCAACGTCAAGCCGAATCGTAAGAAAAAACGAATAAAAAACATTTGAACTGAGTAAAATGGGTTAACAAAAATCGGTTTACTTGAGACTTTTATCTTTGTTTAAATCGTTTTTTTAAGGAACTCCTTTCAAAGTCGACAAATTTTGAAAATCTTAAATTCATAAAGATGGCATTCTGACTTTTCTCATGATGGTTACAATCAATCTTGCCACACCGTTTCGGGTTGTTGTTATTGAGTATATTATTATATTAAAAAAATAATTTAAAAATATAAAAGCTAATGCCCGTATTCATAAAAATTAAAATTGGTTTATAGAGTGTTTATTTGACATATTTCAATGGAGTATTTGTCAAATAAGCAATTAATAAAACTGTTTTATTTTTTATGAATACGGGTATAGAAACTTAAACCACTAAAAAATGGATTACATAAAAAGCGAATAGATTGTTGCTTATAGTCATGTCTATAAAATGATTTAATCCAATTCACTTGAACACATATTTTTAAGCTTTTGTCTTTTATATTACTATACAATAACAAGAAATGCAACAAGAAATAACAACAGAAATCAAACATCAATGATAGCATAATTGCAGTGTTCTATTAGCAGACTTTTCTTTTCCAACTTAAAGCTGTCAACTCCAAATAAGCAAAAACATATATACATATATATCGTCATATTAAATGCAAGTGGACGTAACTACACTTTTTATGTTTTTTTTTTTTACAGGGGAAACAAAAAACCTTAAAATAAAAAAATTTGTAAATCCTGAAAATCATACAATTTTCAGAATCAAGATATAAGAATTTGCAGCCCAATGTACAACAAATGAGTTTGTATGTAAGGTATTCATATAATTATGTATGTAGTTACGTTTTCTTGCATTTAGAAACGCACGCACTTGTAGTTACGTCCGTGTGAATTTCGTTAATTAAATCGCCATTTTTGATCGTAGGAATCTAAATTTTTGCACGAACATGCATTTTGATAAAACAAACCATAATTAATAAAAAACTCAATATCTAAATTTTGTGTAATTACGTCCGTTTGCATTTAACATGACGATATGTATATACATATGTTATATAAGTACATGAACCATATAAAATTAAATTTTTAAATTAAAAGTGTGCTGAAGATAAACAAAATTAATTCCATGTATTTTTTTTATTTAGTTGTACCTTCACCCTTGAATGATCAACAGCAATTGCCTCATGATTGCATGTTGATTGATGTGGTGATGAGTGTCTTCGCTAAGTAGGTTTAGATGTTATCTGCTATTTCCCAATAGGTGGCGCTTTTCTCCTGATAATTCGCTTTTTTGTTGACTTTTTTGTTTAGTTAAGGTAGAATAGAGTGAAATGTCGGGGAGCGGTTTCGTTGATGATGGTCTTCTTGGAGGGGGTGGGGACCACTTATTTTTAAATTATAATTTTGAAAAAATCGCAATCTAACTTTTTCATTTTTCACCTTTGCTGGGATTTGGACCTGGGTCGTTGGAGTTTTTGTGCGAACGCTCTAACCACTATACCACGCACGCCCAAAATTGATTTAACATGAATATTGTGTCTTGTAAATTTTTTTAATTTTCTGTGAAAGCTAAATATATTTGTGTTTTTTTTTATTCTTAATAAATAAAATAACTTTTAAACAACTGCTTTCTTTTTGTTTTTCGTTTGTACGGACTGTCAAACTTGGATTATTGAGACTCAAGGGGTGTACAGTTGGCATTTGATAGCAAAAATTTGAATTAATTCGAAAAGGCTTTCCCTAAATTTAAGTCCAATGTTTTTCTATCTATTTTAGTTATAAATGTATGAAAAAAGTAGTATTTATATTATATTATTTTTTCTCTGCCTTTTCAAACTCCAAGCATGACGCATGAAAAAATAAAATCACAAAAACGTCATAGTCCGAGCATCTTAGAAAACAGTTGTTCTTTTTAATCATTTGTAAATCGTGTTTTCTTTCGATTGATTTCTAGTTTTGTTTTCAAATAGTTTCTCTTTTTAGTTTTTAAATGAAACACAAATCATTTTTGTTTTAATAATTAACTAAATGTATTTTATTAAAATGTTATTTATATTTTAGTTAATTGTATATTTATTTGTTTATGTTTCAAATATGTATATCACTATAAATTATTTTATTTTAATCTTATATAAATTTTATTTTAATTTATTAGAAAAAGTTTTTATGTACTTAAATTTTCGCTTTAAGTTTTTCTTTAGCGTGAGAACTTTCACTTTCGAATGCAGAATCAATAATTGTCTTCAAAATGCAAATTACTATTATTTATATTATATTGTAATACATTAAACATATACATAAGTGTACATTATTATATACTTAAATTATTATTATTGCAAATGATCGTGTTTGTGCATGTCCAATAACAACAACAAGTTTGGACATGCATAATCATGATCACATAGCGACGCAATCACATAGCAAAGCAAAAACAAAAGTTTAGAGAGCTAAAATAATTAAAACGCAATTACTACCTACTTATCTTACAATCATACATATATGTATATACACTGTATAGGCGAAAGAAGCTTTACGTACAGTAACAATAATAAAAATATTAATGATGGGAATGCAGAACTATCACTTTACTAATGTAAAACTTGTTTTTACATTAGCAAGTAACAAAACTGTGCATGTTCAATCATGTTTTATTTGCTCAGTAACAAGAGCATAAAATAAACCGAGTTTATTTGATTTATACAATTTATGTATGTACGTATGTACATATGAACGCATATATAAAGCTGTTTTACGACTTATTAAAGAAGTAATAAAAATAAAATAGAACTGTACATTATATGCATATTAAATACACGCTTTACATACGTCCATATATACATAGTATGTATATGTAACTATTTCTATCAGATAACAGGCGCGAATTAAAAAAAATAACTTAAAACTACTGCACCGATTAAAGAAAAAATCATTAGGAACGGATTTATTTATTTATTAAGTCTGAATCATTACAGACTAAGTACAACATTATAAAATACTATTAATATTATTGTAATATAAATACAGTTACATGTTTTGCTCATCAAAGGTGATTATGGTACCACCCAACGATTATCAACATAAATATCTGCATTACTGATAGTTTAAATGAACGGTTGTTCGCCCTTTTGGTACTCCAGTTTGATAGCTCCTGTAAGTACTTCTTAAAAAACGAAAAACGTAAACACTATGTGTTCAGATCTCTGTAGTTTAAAATTTTTCAAAGTCGGTACGTTATTTATGGATAAATTGTAACTTAACATTTACGAGTATGAAAAATAGATTTTGAACGATTCAATGCAATGTCCACGCAATATTTCATGAAAATCGGAGGATTTTGGCTGTTAACAACGCTACACGAGAAATTTATATTTTAGATTATTCTTACATTAAAGAGTTCTAGTGATTTAATGTAACATTTTTATATGCTCTGTTTTAATCTTATCTGTGGCTTGTTAGGATTTTATCACAACTTATATGTGATTATACAGGCATAGTAAGCGAACATCGAAAAATACTCTTAGAAGTAACGAAATGCAATATATGAATATTTAAGCTGCAAAGGTTAGTTTTGGAGATATATGTATGTATGTACTTAAGTCAAGCATTCGATCGCTTATTTTTAAGAAAATTTGCCACATACTCTCTTATCAACCACATTCGAACTCTTATTTCGAATTTTCAAAAAAACCTATTCTATAGTTTCACAGTTCTTGTCTTGTTTTTAAATTTACTTAAAATTTCTTTTTTTTCTTTATTTTACAACTAATTTCTACGAGAATATATTTTAGAATTGGACAGATTTAAAAAATAAGCTTTTATTTAATGTACAAATGCCAATATTTCTACATTTGTAACCCCATTTTATTAACAAAAGATTTAATGTCTTTGGCGTTGATTAAAAAAAAATTATGGAAATTTTTCTTTCGTTTTTAGAATTCTTGTTTCATTATTTTTATCGAATTTTGTGTAATGGAATGAACAAGAAACATTACGACAACACTAAATTCTAAGAGCTAAGGCCAATTCATATTTTGATATTGTTGTTGTTGTTTGTCTTTTTATCATTATTTTTTTTTTCTTTGTTGTGGTTTTTATTTTTCACTTTTCTATTTCAGATGACAATTTCAAGGCTTTTTGTATTTTTGTTTTTTCAGCGGTTTTTTGTCTATGCAAATTAAAGGCAGACAGGTTATTATAAAATAAAAAAAGAAGAAAAGCTTTTGATTTTAAACATCTGTTTTTTATCAGCATGTTGTCAGATTGAATATTTTTTTTCTTACCAGTTTTGTTTCAAACACCTGTCACAAGCCTTACAACCACCACCATCAAATTTGTTAAGCCTTCTTTAAAATGTGAGGTAGTTTTTACGATAGATACTCACATGTTTACATTTTTTAGAGTGTAGATACCATGTACGAGTATAAAGATTATTTAAATCCAGCGGTAAGTACTTAAAATGGAAAGAAATACCGTAGAAATGTGTAAAATATTTTCACATCATCCGGAAGCCTTAAAATATTACAGTATTTTAGGGCATTTGTTAAATCGTTTATAATAATGAAAAAAACATTGATCCGAAATGGCTTCCTTGCTTTACATCGCTGTTTATGCAGTTGAAATTGATTTGCCACTTGAGGTAAACGATAGGTGCCCTAAAATATAATGTTTGTCGCTCTTATTAAGGTGATAAAATTTACACAATAATAATCAATAATTTTTATTCTTTTATGCATACTATCTACATATATATGTATATATGTATGTACATATGTATGTACGTATATGTAAGAAAGTACACACACAGAAAAATTTTTTTTTGAAATAATTTCAACTAACAAATTAATAAGTATAATTCAATTTTTCCAATTAAATTTTTAATTATTACAATTAATTTTTTAATACCAGCACAAAAATAGAAATGTTTGTGCGTATGTTTTTCTCTTTTGCCTTAGTGTTGTGTAATATTTTATATAAGGAATCAATATATTATTACTTTTTAATTTAAAATACGAATACATTTAATAGAATGTTTAGTATTAAAATAAAAAGAAGACATATTTTATATACATATATACAAGTATTTTAGTTTAAACACAACATCTTGTATTTAAAAAATAATAATTTAAAACTTTAAGTAATTAAAAATAATTAATTAACCATAAAAATTTTTTTGATAAAAAATCTAATATCACTACCATAAAATGAAAAAAAAAATATGTATTCGTAAAAGTTTTGTTTGTTTTTTGTTGTATGTGTATTTGCCTGTTTTTTTTTATGAACATATATTTTTTGTGTACATATACATATATTTATATAATATACATATGTATATATATGTGGTCGCCGTGGCCTATGGTAATTATGTTGGCTTACTAAGATGAGAGCTCCAGGTTCAATCCCCCGGCTCTGACATCTTGAAGCAAAGAAATATTAAATATCTACGATATGCCAACATTTCACAAGACGAGTTTGTTCAAACTATTGTCCGAATATAAAAGTCCTTCTGGCTATCTTTTGGTAAGAATTCAATTAATTTTTTCTCTCTGCTCTGTTGTATAACTCATGCATACATTTTTAATTTAGATTGACATGGATTTCACATTTGAGTTTCAAATGGCAAGAAAAATACATAAACGCTGGTCATTCCCCCAGTTCCTCAGTTTGCTATTATTATTTAATTTTACATACATATGTAGACAAATCAAATATGCACTTGTATAAAAAATAATAATAAGTGGTTAATTTATTTTTTGTCGTATTGGTTAAATATGTAATCATCTCTGTATTTTTCATATTTATGTTTTTAGTTCTATATTTTTAATAAAAAAAATATAATTTGCAATTTTTTGTAAATTTGGGCGTTGCATTTAATATATTTTTATAATTTTAATTTAGCAGGATCAAATAAAATTTTAATTCTATTAATTAATTTTTTAATCAGTTTAAAATTTCAGCATTAAATAAATTTTTAATTATACCCATTAACTTATTTAATTAAAATGTAAATGAGTTTTTAATTAAAAGATTAATTGTCCCAATTAAATATTTAATTGAAATTTGTTTTTGTAAAAAAGCTCGACACTATTAATTTTTTAATTGATATTATTAATACTGTTTGTAGGAGCAAAACTAGTAAACAATTTAATTGGTACTACAAATTTGTTAATTGAAATCGATTTTAAATTTTTTCTGTGTATGTATTTATGTATATGTATATGATATGTGTATCTACCTGTTAAAATAAAAAGCCACCCTGTAGGAAGAATGGTGTCAAATGTCCCAAAGTCACCATACTTGTCGCCTAATTTGGTAGTGACGTCAATACTTTGTCAACAGTTTTGTCTACACACTTACTTTTTTAAAGAAAAATGAAGGACCTTGAGGCATTTGAAAGTGCGGGTCCTGGACGCAGGACAACCTAGACGGAACTGGCAACTGTGCCAAAGAGGGGTCCACCTTGAAGTAATGCGAATGTGGTTCCAAGGTGGTATTCTTCCCCTGGTGAGGAGATAAGGGGGGTTTTTAGTCGGTATACCCTTTTGGGCGAGTCCGAAATATCATGCGAGGTGACGACCTCCGCGAAAGCATAAAGCTTTTTCCCTCCTTCCCGCACAAAAAAATTATTATTATTATTACTTTTTTGTTACAAAAAAATATAAGTTGTGGCAACGCTGAAAACAAGACAAATAAAGTTTTGTGAAGTTTGGCAATATGTATTGCAAAGAATGTAAAGCCGCCATTTCGTTCAAAGTTTGCAGTGACACTGGTTGAAACAAAAAAGGAACACTAATTAAAATTTAGAAGAAAAAGTATTTTAGTTAAAAAAAAAATAGTTTAATTCAAAAAATAATAATTTTATTTTAAAAGGTGAACGTATGTATATATTATACATTATTTTTACAATATGAATAAATGAAATTGTAAAAATTACTAAAAAAGATTTTTACAGAAAAAGAAAGTGTCACAGAGGTAAAAAAAATTAGTGAAATGTCGAACATTGAAGATTTTGTGACACCACTTGACGATTGTGTGCAGTCTTCTGAAGATTTATTAAATACAGAATTAACCTTACAGAATTAACCTTAAAAACTGGTACATTGAAACATCTCCTTCCAGAAATTGTTTGGAGAAGCTGCTGTTTATATTACAAGAATAAGGCCTAGATATACCGCTTTCAGCAGTACATTCCGATTGAGGGATTTTGAAAATGTTTTTTCGGCAGTGAGAGATAAATTTTTTTAAATTCATTTTCTCAAAATGAATATGTAGTATATCTGAACTTTTTGTTTAATACTCCCTATATTTTTAATTTCCAGATTCTATATCGAGTTATAACGACACCGACGATAAAAGAAACAAGCCAAGAAGAAACATAATAGGAAAAATATATATATAAATACATACATATATACAAATGTACAAAGGTTTAGCAAGCATTGAAGAAAATGTGCCATGAACTTTAAAATTTAATTTTGAAAAAACCTTTATATGTATTATAATTTTACCTGAAGGTTTAACGAGCCTTGAAGAAATTGCTCCCCTAACTTTAATATTCTAACGAATTTTTTTAATAAAATATTTAATAAAAGTATATCTATATCTAATGTTTTTTTCGAGTGAATTACTGGTCTGAAAAAAAAAAACACTAATTTAATAATTCAAAAGTCATTAGTGAATTACTGGTCTAATAAGAACCATTTATTTAATAGTTCTAAGGACACTAGTGAATTACTGGTCTAACAAGAACCATATATTCAATAGTTCTAATGACACTACTGATTTGCAATGAAAGCACATGTAAAATGTCTATAGTAAAAAGCATTGTCTGGGGTATAATTTGTCAGTAGTACTGTTGACAATGTCAATAGTAAATCAGTATATTTTTATTATAGACATTTCCTACAGGGCATGTACATCTACACACATGTATATGTATTGCAAGATAATAATTTACGCAAAACTTTATCAATTTATACAATTGAATCTAAAAATAAAAGCCAATGATTAAATATTCAATTGATGTGTCGTAAAATTAATCAATTGTGTCTTATTGCCTGTCTACTATATAAATTACCACATGAATAAGGTGGCGCCTTTGTATAACTTGATTGGTTTTGTTTTAATTATTGAATTAGGTGTCTATGTATGAGGGCCAAACGTTTTTTTTAATGCTTACTTGAATCCTGATTAGTTTTGTGTTTGGAGCACTATCTGTACAAATTTTGAAGTTTAAATAAAAAAAAATACAATGTGTTTTTTTTTTTAATAAAAAATTAATAAGACGAAGTACTGCTTGTGGACATTTGATTTAAACTTACTAATATCGGACAGGAAAAACGCACATTTCCATAAGCAGAAGGTGCGGCCAGAGAACAAATTCTCTCTATAATGCATAACAAGAATATTATTTCTTAAATGGGAATCAATTATTTTATCCTTACTCGTATTATGTAAATCTATTTATAATTATTATATCAGTCTTGAGATGATAAAATTGGCATTCTTTAGGAGAATTAACATCCGTTAAGGAATATGTAAAGGGTAGTTAAATTTTAAGGGCCGATGTGGACTGCCAATAAAATACAAATTATTTAGGAAATTGATGTCATTTGATTTTTTTCTGTTGCGTCACAATAGGAAGGGCGTTTACTGATTGTTGGCTGTACATACTGGAACCTAGCCAATTGGAGGCATGCTCTTTAAGGTCATGATAAACTATCCTATTATGTTGTACGATTTGTCAAAAAAAAAAAAAAAATCAAATGTGTTTAAAAAATATGAATTTTTGTTCCAGATCTTTTGCAAAAATTCGTTCACTTGTTTTTCAGACAAAAATGAACTCTACATGCATCATTTTATGATGGTGTGTAATTGATTGTATTGTATTATTTTGATGAGATTTTTAATAATGGGACAGAAATTGATTAGATTTTCTTGTGAATGAATCGTATGACTGTATATAATAGTATATCAAAGCCTTTACATTTGACCCGACCCCCTTTGACAATATCATGATGCTCTCGGTTTGGAGAGATATCTGAAATGATCAAGGAGACATCCACTAATACCTTATTCTATAGAACTGATTATAACAGACATTGTTACCATGGTTACGAATACATATCACTACATTTTTGATAAATAAGGAGGAGATTTATTGAAAAAGTACTTTTAAAATCAAGAGACTAAAAAAATCGTCCCACTTTGAGAGATCTCCGGCTAAGAGAGCAGTTCGTTTGGAGAGGTTTTACTGAAAATATATAAAACTTTTAACAATTGCATTAAAACATTTTTATACTCGTACAAAATGTATTTTTGTGTGGCATATACAATACATACATACATATGTATATACTTATGTACGAGTATTTTTCACAAATTTTGTATTCTTTTAAATTACAGTTTAATTACAAAAAAATAATCCTGAGTTTCTTGTCTTTCTTTTTTTCTTCCTTTCCTCATGCTGATTTAGGAGGTTTGGTTTTGTACAGGTTTTCTGTTCACTGAACTGCGATTATTTTCACATATTACGATAGTCTGTATTTGTATTACAGAAAAATAGTTTTTTTTTTGTTTTGTTTCATTGGAACAATTTTTCACAAGACTGAAGGATATGAAAATAATCCTTTTTTTCTATAATTTTGTATCTGGTTTTGTCTGGAAAAAGTAAAATTATGTGTAATATGAATACTTATTACAACAGTTTGCTGTAATAAAGATGATTAAAATAAAAAATACAAGATGGTTTTAAATTTAATGACACGTGTTTCATCTAAAAATTCCATTAACGACATTTGAATAGATTTTCTTTGCATTCAATTTGTAAAAAACTTATTTTTAAGGCGTTATTTGAATCGCTTTTTATTTGTTTCCTTCCCACTAGTTTATCTAAAATAAAACAAATAATTTTTTCACAGAATTAAACACAATAAAATAATAAAAAAGGCAATCAGTGTTTTATTTTCGCACATGCACGTTTTAGAGAGAATTTTTATGGTTTAAAGAAAATCTGCCGCCATGCAGACGAAGAACATATCGTCATATTAAATGCAAACGGACGTAACTACACAAAATTTCGAAATTTGGTTTTTTGTTAATTATGGTTCGTTTTCTCAAAATACATGTTCGTGCAAAATTTAAAAATCCTACGATCAAAAATTACGATTTTGTTAACGAAATTCAAGCGGACGAAACTACAAGTGCGTGCATTTCTAAATGCAAGAAGACATAAGTACAATACATATTTATATGAAAACCTTACATACAAACTCATTTGTTGTATATAGGGATGCCAATCCTTATATCTCAACCCTGAAAATTATATGATTTTCGGGATTTACGAAATGTTTTGATTTTTTTTGCTTCACCTGTAAAAAAACAAAAAGTGTAGTTTCGTCCGTTTGCATTTAATATGACGATATAAAACATGAATTCTAATTGAATCTATTAAAATTATTCAGCTACGTGCACATAAGTAGATGACAGGCATTTAATTACAACAGAGGGATTACAAAAAGTATTTAATTTTCTTTAAATTTCTTGCGCACTTGAAAGAAATTATATTTTTGGTGGATACTCTTCAGAGAATACCATGCATGTTAAAAAATAAAAAACAGCGAGAAAAACAAAACAAAGAAAATATATTTCATTGATTTCACCACATTGAAAAATGTATTGTCGTACTTATATAAAACAAAATAAATTCATTAATGGCTTATTTGGCAAGTATTGCATAGAGTTAATAGATGCATAGATATAATAATTCTAGACATCTTTTTATGGATACGCCAGTTAAATAATTGGTTTAAAACAGGCTTATAAAATAAATTTTTATAGTCTGGTCTGCGACACTACACCGAGCTCTTAACCTTTATCACTCTGCTACTTATATTTAAATAGAATATAAGTTAATACTGTATTGTAACTTAGTAAATAAATGAATATGAAATTTCAAAAAGGACAGATATCGTACATTTTCACAAATTCGTTTTTTCGTATTAATGAGTCGTAAATGCTTACCTGTAACTACTACGCTTGAAAAACTATTATCCCTAGCATTCATTCTACGTCACAACTCTAAGAATTTTCGAATTTATTGCCGTTTTTTTGTGCTTTGCACATGACAAAATAAAAACAATACTACTATACGATTTTTTTTGCATTATCTGTACAGAGAAATACAATGATCCATCTATATTTTCCAGTGCGCGGGCACTCTTTCAATGATTGTGACAGAAATTTTTCAGGTGTCAATACGAAAATAAGACACAAAGACAGTGGGTTCACCCATCAACAATAGTACAGTCCAGTAATACCAATAAATTTAGTGTTGTAAGAGGAAATACAGACGATATAAAAGACTTTGAGAAATGGGCTCAAATTCATTTTAAGACTAACCCTATATCACAAAGGAAAAAATTTATCTAAAAGCTAAAAAGTTAGCTTTCGAGTATTGACTTCTTATGTGTTTATTTCTGATCTAAAAATTCCGAGAGAAGTAATCGCAAAAACTGAGATAGATAAAGACATCTCTTAGGAAATCGTTGTGCTTACTAGAGTAAAAGGTACTTACAGTAGCTTACCAACCCAATATGATTGAGCTTATAGAGGCAGATTACCTATTATTTATCATAAAATTGCAGATATTGTTAAACTAAAGTATTTACTGTACACGTCCGGAGAGCATGGTTTCCAATCGGCTAGTGCCCAGTAAGTACAGCCACTAATCTGGAAATATATTTCATACTGCCGTGATAAAGCAACGATCTAATGTCAAAAGCAGACTAAATTAGCCTGGAGATCTGGAAGGAGTCAATTACCATCCACCTGGTACCTGCCTCCCCCTAGAAGCAGCCGAGGATACCTTTCTTTAAAGATCTAACTGAAGATGGAAATGGGGCAACTCGGTATATATTTAAGGCTAATACTGAACCATATTTCGATCTTACTGATTTCTCATTCGATTATGCGACTTAAGAAGAATCAATTATACAGTGGTTACCAAGTCAGTGGATACCAATGAGATTTTTTGGTTTTAAGAGGAGTCCATTTATCACAGTTCAAAAGTGTATTCTGTCAAAGTCAGTATTAACACTGTTCTCAGATAAAGCTGCACGTTTATCTGCGCACATATGTATCCAAAAGTGTGATGAGTGACTGAGAACAGATAAAGTCACACAATGAACCTCTGATATGCACAAATATGTACAAATTCAGCGGTGAGAAAAACATATGTTTTGAAATCACAGATTGCAATCGATTTACAAGACATGAGGCGAGAAGTTGAATTAAAAATTGAAAAAGTAGAACTAAGAAATGCAATATTGTCGACCGGTTTCTGTCTAATATTTTCATACGCATGCGAATATGTATAAGCCTGCTGGCTGTAAAGAAGTGTAAATATTGTAAAAATTTCTTTTGGTTGAAAATTATTACTAAGATTTATTAATTTTTTTAAGACAAATAAATACAAGATCACTGCAAAACAGTTAGGAAATTATAAAATCTTACAAGATTAACGGAAATCCTGCGTTTTGCCTTCTTTAACATTTAAGTATATTCATAAAAAATGTTTCATTATTGTTCTTGTGTTTTGGTACATGTATGTATGTACACGCATATAAGAATTAATCCTCGGTGGAGACATTCTGTTAATAAAACAAAGCACAGAAGATGACTTTTTAACAGATTTCCTGATAATCAAGGTTCGGTTGTATTTCCTTCTGAGGAACCACATACTGAATAATTTTGTAATAAAGAACACAATAATTCAAAAGTTTCTTTAAATCAAGAAAAAAAAAATCATATTTATTTTCATTTCAATTGTGATACAAATTCAAAAGAACACTATTCTAACTGTAAAATAATTTTAGGTTTAATTTTTTTATTTAACTTTTGCTAAACTGGTGGGAAAAATAAAGATTTCCCTACTGATAGAGATTATGTTCTGAAGCGTGAATTTTAATTGTTGTCCGCCTGCAGCAATACTTATTGTCACATTGAAGTGAGGAAAGATGGCAAAGTGCAAAAAAAACTCAACAATTTCATTATATTGTACGTGCTTAACTGGGCTTTATATTGTTTGTTTAGTTAAAAGGGTTTTGAAAAAAATTTACAAAATTTCGCTTTAGGAAAAGAAAGAAAGTACACACGCACACGCTCACACAAACAAAGATACAAAAAGTGACGAAGAGAAATAATTGTTCTGTTTAGTTAATTTCAAAACAAAATTCAATTTGTCGAGTTATTTAACAAATTGCTGACCCATTATTAGTGTGCACGTTTACTTAAAAGTATTATATTATTATTATTGAAGAAAAATATAAAAAGGAAAAACCTTTCATTTACACATTTTCTCTGAATTAAAAATCGCACTCTAAATTTAAGGAATACATCTTAACCTTCAAGTTTTGATTATTAGTATTAATTTTTAAAAAATAAATACCTCCTTCATATTCATATAAAAGTTTTCTTTCATTTCATTTTAGTAAAGTAAAAAGCAAATGTTTTATGAATTAGGCACAGACTCTGTAAATTAATAAAAAAAATTCGTTGTAGTATCTTTACATAGAGTCTCAGAAACAAAATGTATATAAAATATAAATAGATTTAATGTCAATACAGAAAAAGTATTTATTTGTCCATATATTTATCAATTAGTAACACTAAAGCTATGCTCACGTTAGGCAAATATTTGAGCAAACCACTATTTTATGAAAACATTTACATATTTCTTAAATTTTTATTCCTATAAGTTTCATTAATTACATATCTAAATTACATTAATTAATTACATATGTATGTAAATACAGAGAGATTTTCAGTTGTATCTGAGCCTGGACAGTACCTCGCTCTTTTATTTATGTTTCCGCTTCCTCTCGGTATAAAAAATTATATTCAGTGTCAGTCTTTCCCTGCATCGGCTTGAAATATTGGTAATGCTTGGTGTAAAATCCAGTTTTACATTTTTTCACCTTCTGAAAATTAAATATGTATATGTACATATGCATGTGTCAACTTGCGTGGTATAGTGGTTAGAGCGCTCGCACAAAAACTCCAACGAACCAGGTTCAAATCCCAGTAAAGGTGAAAAATGAAAAAGATAGTTTGCGGTTTTTCCAAAACTATAATTTAAAAATAACAGATTCCCCCCCTTCAAGAATATAATCTACAAAGAAACCGCTCCCCGACATTCCACACTATTCCACCTTAGCCAATGTCAACAAAAAGCGAATGATCAGGAGAAAAGCGAAACCTATTGGAAAATAGCAGATATCAGCTAAACCTACTTAGCAAAGGCACTCACCACACCATAAACATGCAACGATGAGGAAATTGCTGTTGATCATTCAAATTCATTCAATTCACGGCAATTTGTCTCATTGCTAATGGCGCTTAATAATATTAATATAAGAAAAAATACATATGCACTGTCCTTTTCAAAAAATTCCAATTTAGTAGGGGTTTACCCCTAAGTATTGGTCTCAAATAAAAAAAAAAATAAATAAAAAATGGGAATCCCCAAAATATTACTAATTAGATATTCACTATCCAGCTGATTTGTTAAATGCTAAATAATGTGAAAAATAAAGATTTCAGCAAGAACAATATTAATCCGTTACTGCATAAAGATTTATGCCCGTATTCTTAAAAAATAAAATTGGTTTATAGAGTGTTTATTTGACATATTTCTATGGAATGATTGTCAAATAAGGAATAAATAAAACTGTTTTATTTTTTATGAATACGGGCATTAAGTTTTAAGTTAAATTTTATTTAAAGAATATCAAATTACAAATGCTACGTTAGCTTTATTTAGTAAAAACGGTATTTCCAACATAAAATATTAACTGATGTTTTGCTTAAAAGAAAAAATTGTCCAAAAATGTTATTTCTAATAGGAAATGATTGTCATTTACTTGTGTCAAATTTTTCTGACGTTATGCTGTAATGGGTTAACAAGAAAAAAATTTCTTATAATATAAGGCTCTAGTCAGATTTCTGGAATTAATGTTTTCAGTGTAAGAACAAAGAAATACAAATTTAAGTGAAAAATAGCTGTTTTTCCAAAATTTATCCTCATGTACGTGTTAGCGTTATCCGATTGGGCTAAAACTTTGTCTATCGCACTTTTAGTCTTTTGGGTTGTCCCGAATATGTAGTCCATAAAAAAAAATGTTTCATATACCTTCTGTCATGATCTCCTTATTTATTAATTAAACAAAATTGAATTTTCTAACTCTTTCTTCTTCTTCTTTTTGAGGATACGTTAGGCCAGGTCGAATTGTATCGGTTGAAAAAACAAGCAAAGCGTCTAGCAAAAACGAAAACTACATAAAATTCTAAGAAAGTTTTGGCAAGAAACCATGGTTCTAAAATTAACAGCCTGTTTATGTAACTAGAAATATAATTTGTACGAATAAACGAAAGCCACGCGAACTACGAGTAATTTGGGTTTATCTATCGTACAGATTTTTATTCGTACGCACTTACGTCTGTCAGTTATTGCATCTTACGTATTGGTAGAATAAAGTGATAATGTATAATTTTCAGCGATTTCTTCTAAAAATATAAAAAATACTACCAAATCGCTTGAAGATAAATACAACCTTGTAATGTTACACAACTATGTATATATGTATGTGCATAAATGGAAAATTGAAAGAGATAACAATAATAAACAAAAATTAAAGTCAAACATATTGCAATTAGTGATTTTTTTTTGTATTTAACTTTATTTTATTAATTCATCCACAAGGGATTTATTGATAGCTCTGCATTTTTTTTTCTGAAGAGCATGCATTATCTTCTCCATTATTCGACTGACGTGGTTTGGTCAGACATTGATTGCGAGGTCAATGGTGTTTCCATGTTACTGGGTTTTGACTTAAATATTACATCATCACTTACATCCAGCTTTGTTGTTGTGGTCACTGCTGGTTTTCTTGTCGGTGCTAAATCATGTGATTTAATGCAGTCAGTTGAACGTAGTCTTGCATTATCGACTTCATTGCCAAACACTTTTCCACTAGGCACTGCCGCTGATGATAACAACAAAGAGTGATCAATTATTTCTTCCGTTTCTTTTAAATATGTGGACCGATAGACACCACTACCTGTATCTAGAAGACCGTTTTTATTGTCAGCAATTCTTTTCTTCGTACGTGATTTTAAATCAGCCCACGTCTGTAAAAAGAATGTGATAACATTTCCTATTGGCATATTAATATGCATGTACATACATATATACTTATTTATATATATATATATGTATGTATGTATGTATACTTTTGTTCATATTAATATATTTATATTTTTGCATACCTTTCTCCAATCAGCAATTTCCTGAGAAGATGTTTCGTTTGAGTTAAGCTTTTGGCAAATGGTCTTCCATATCTCTAGCAGACACCGGATTATCATCCATAAACTGCACCAGTAGAAGGAGCTGTTGATTTTTTGAACTTAAATTTAAAGTATTTAACAAAGTAAATATTTAATAATTATCTAATATTTCTTACCTTTTATTTCAATTTTAATGTTAATTTCTTTTGTAAATTAAAATTATGAACATATGTACATACATATGTAAGTATATATCAATATATAAATTTTTTGAGTTTGTTTTTTTACTATACTAATACACAAAAGCAAGTGACTTCCTTTGACATTAATTTCGCAGAGCTGACATTGTGTTCTCTATACATAAACCGCATTTTTATGAAAACATTTACTTTGTAAGTAGTTCGATAATTTTTTCACACAGATTGAAGATACATAAACCGAGATCAATTTTTTTTTGTTGCAAACGTAAACTAAATTGTAATTCCCAGTTCGCGCACATCGACTTTAGATTTTGAAGTCTTACTTATTGTACTCAAAAAACTATAGTTTTATAACAAGCGATCCGAAAAAATATATTTCTTTTCTTCGGTTATAACGAAAGTTTGTGTGCATTTGCTCATATGTATGCAGAAAACAAATATTCCCATCTTTTTTCAAAAATACTCAATTTGTGGAAAACATGGACGATCAAAAATTAAATTTTATTTTTTTTTATTAAATAAAATTTTTTTTAATATGGTTTTTACTCGCTTTTCTAGTTCCATAAACAAATCGTCGAGCGGAAGTTTATGAGCTCTATCCGCCATTTTAAATATCTCGATTTTATGATGCCACTTAGGTTTTTGACACCAAAGTTTCTAAAACCGGCAATCAGTTTTCGGCTATTTATCTCCCAAACTGGACAAGATATCCGATATTTTGCAGACTTGAAAAATTTGGGGTCAAAAACCTAAAGTGGCATCATTATATAAAAAATATGAAATGGCACATAAACTCCTGCACGACGAAATGTTAACAATAATAAAATTATTTTTTAATAATTTGTTTAATATTTTAAATGTTTTTTTTTTTTGAATTTTTTTTTAAAGAACACCCCTGAGTTTGTTTGTAAAAAAAAGACTTATTTTGCCGTTCTTTAATGAACCCTGGCTAAATGACACCACCGATGAGAATGGCCATGCCACCAATGGAAATATATATACATATATGATATACAATTTTCTGTTATACACCATGAACTCGAATTTTCTAACACTGACAAATGGCAAGGCAGCGTGTAAAATTGATGTAAAATATTATTTTTCGCCATTGTTTTTTAAAATATGACCAAACGGCACAACCGATCGTAACAACGTCATAATTGGCCATTACCACCCTGTTTCAGAGGTACGGCTAGCTTCTCGCAGCACTCAATTTTTATCCATGAGTACCGGGACCTACAGTTTAAAGTCGACTCCGAACGACAAATTTGAGAAGCTTTTTCAGGGCAATCAGTTACTCTCAGAGCTTTTGCCACACGACTGCTAAGACATAGTCGCCGAAAGAAATACTTTTTTTTTAAGATGTCAGAGCTGAGGTTTGAACCCTGAGACCACGGCGACTACATAACAGAACTAGTGATGTACAATAATCTATTATAACGCAAGTATTATATAATTATTATATTCTTCTGAGCAAGACATTCAGTGCTAATATCAGTGATGAGTTTTGGTGTTCGGTGAAGAGTATCAAATATATTCAAATTAAAAGTATATTTTCTAGAAATAATTTATATGGCAAAACAACGTTTGCCGGGTCAACAAATAATAAATAAAAAAAAAGATTGAAATGTACGAAACATTTTTTGCTTTCGTTTTTAGATTTTTGTCCACTACGACTGCATATGTGAAATGTTTAGTTTGTTTAAATTCTATTCTTTTGTCTGTACATTACATTCTTGTACATGCTTGTGCCGGACTTCTCAAATGGCTTGCTATTTAAAATGGAACTAAAATGTAATCCTGAAAATCTTGCAATCTGTGTTTCAAATACATTTTTATTTTTTGTGTTCCTACACAACCCATTAGATTATTCGACCTAAACTTGAAAGTGTGGAAGCCGTTAAATCAAGGTTTATTTGTATTGAATTTTTGCATAAAAGGAAGTAAAAGAACAATTTTTTTTTAATTTGCTACAGTTAAACACTTATACCTTTGTGTAGGATATTTATATATGCAAAAGATAACAAGTCCTGGGTAACTGTCATCCATTTAATCGCACGTAAATGTTATTGATAAGGATGCAAATGCTGAACGTATTCTGCCATTACAATTAGCATATATTAGTCTTTCATGTTTTGTTTTATCTCGCATATATTTTCTTCCGTATTATGTAAATACATACATATAGAACACGTTAAGATTCTACTTATATGTACACAGACATACATACATACACATATTTTTCTGTTATAATACAAATGAAACAATTTAAATGCAAAATGGTTGTTAGGAAACATAAAAGAAATACGAATTTTTATTATATTCTGTGCTGCTTAAACATGTCGGCAAAGTGTTTTGCATTTTTTTTTTTTTTTGTTTTTTTGTTTTGTTTTTTGTTTACTAAATATGTAGGTGACTTCTGCCTCTTAGTACGTAGAAGGCAGTAAGTTTTATAACGAACTTGAAGGAACCCTACAATTTTTATTAACAGATTTTTAATTCATTAACGCGCAATTTTGCTGTTAACAAACGCATAATCTAATATTTTGTATTGAATTTCAGATTTGGTACTCTTACAAAAACTTTTCTTTTTCTTTGTACATATAAGTATGTACAGGAGAAACTGTTTTTATGCGGACTTATTTTGTATGGTTTGATTTTTATGTGACTTACTTTATGCGGTTTTTTCTGTACAATGTTTAGTTTTACGATAGCTTCTGGTCGCTATATGAAAATTTAAGATAATAAACAAATTTATCAGCAGTATTGGTATATGAAATACACAGAATAACGAAATAACTCGCAAATTTTTTTATAAAACTACTTTTCATTATATCTGATAATACTGATATATTTTTCGTACCGATATACAATTGTTTGTTCACACGATAATATGAACCACTTTGTTCACTTTCTGAACAACGATTGAAAATCATATCGTTCACACTAGAGTTTAAATTGTTATTAAATTGGAGGTGATAGCAATTCTTTGGGCTTCACATCAAGATTAAGAATTAAAAACAATGGTTTGCTCTCAAAATTTGTATGGCAAATCTACTTGTTCCAAACAAGATTATACCGCGATCGGAGTAAGAGATATAAACAACGTCGCAAAAACTGCTTACCAACTACCTACATGGTAAGCGAATTGGTATCTTTTAGTGATGAAATCCATTGTGAAGGATCATGATTAAGTTTGATTTTTGTATGGAAAACAAGAAGAAATATAAATGAAATTTTTAAAAATATCCATATGTGAACTAAGTTTAATGAAATAAAAAAGTTTTGGGTACTTTTCGACGTGGAACTTTTATTTATGCATAAAAACAGGATTCTCTGTATACGAGTACCTTTTATTAGTTTTCAAACTCTATTTATACATATGAATGTATAAATAGAGGTACTTCCGAAAGGTACTTCCGAATTCTGAGGGTTGTTAACGGTCATTTTATTAAACCTTTTCGTATCTCTGTTGCTATTTGTTTAGTCTACTTTGCCAAAATACCATGGACGCTAAGCATTAATATTATTGTGTTATCAAAATGTGTGTTCGAGGGCAATGTACCGCAAAAACAAAATATGAACGAATATGGGACGATGCCAATTCACATAAGATCTACGAGCGTTGTATACATCTCATAAAAGTCACTGTTTGATGGGGATTTTGCATATTTCTTTGAGAACGACGGTAACCTACGATTACTGCCAAAAGCCTGATTTTTGCGCTAAAGTGGTGAAAGATATAGAAATAAGAAGAAAAGGACATAGCGAACTTGAAGGATTTGATAAATAAATAACAAGTAATATAAAAAAAATATTTGTTTACGTTATTTCGTACATAGAACGGTAATAAAAATTTTTAGTCTTTTGATCGATTTTGAGAGGTTGGTAATTTATTCCTGACCATCTCAGGGACTGACCAGAAAAACCTATCTAATCTGGTACTATGGGGATCAGGAAGTGAGGCACATCGGCCTGATGGTTTGGCTGCGGTCCTTTGGGGAGTACTCGTAGTGGTTGTGGTATGCTGGGTAATAGTTTTAACCTCCTCAACAAGGGGGTTACTACCATCTAGAAAATATTTTTAATTCAGGGTTATGGGCTCTCCTCTGAGCGGCGTGATCTCGAGCATGACGGAAATTGGAAGACTCTGGGTGGCGATGGTTATACGCATGAGTTCAACTACCACCCAGACCACGGGCGGCATGTGATATCTCTACGGACGGTGCGCATGTAAAATCACCCTTCACGTTGTATGGGTGTTTTAAGATGAGCAAAATCGATAAATTCTTTTTACATTATATTTTGTACGTGTTTGGATGTTTGTTTACATTCTTTTGTTTTTAGTTTCTTTTTTAAATGTTTAGAGGCAAATACAGTGGATACACTACAACATTATCTACATGCGAGGTCTGATCCAAAAACTAACCGTTATTTTAAAATTTAATGAGTTACGTATGTTCAATTTTGTTGGTACACATGTCTGTTATATATGTTCGTATTATCAGCCATTTTGGACAAAAAGGTTAGTCGTGTTTTGGTGTGCTATCCGATTTTTTACTATTCGAAAAAATGGATCAAAGTAACTGTATTAAGTTTTGTCTAAAAAATGAAATTAAATGCGCAAAGGCATTTGAAATGTTGACTGTGCCGTTTAGCGAGTCTTCTATGAGCAGAACACAAGTTCAATTGTGGTATAACCGATTTAAGGAAGGCCGAGAAGATGTCAATGACGATGCTCGTCCTAGTCGCACGAGCACGTCAACAACCGATCGTCGAATCCCTATCAGAGAGGTTGCTGATGATGTTGGCATATCTTTCGGCTCATGCCAAGCATTGTTTCAAAATTGCTAAATTTTGAACAAAAACAACGTCGCATGGACATCGCTCAGGAGCTGTTGAACATCGTCAACGACGATCCAGATTTCCTCAAAAAGGTAACAAATCATGGGTGTATGGCTACGACATTGAAACCAAAACCGAATCATAACAATGGAAACGTCCAGAAGAGCCAAGACCGAAATAAGCACGTCAAGTTCGGTCAAATGCGAATGTTTTTCTCACTATTTTCTTCGACTACAATGGCGTGGTGCATCATAAATTCTTGCCACAAGGTTGTACGGTCAATAAGGAATACTACCTTGAAGTTATGCGTCGTTTGCGCGAAGCAATTCGTCAGAAGTGCACAGAATTGTGGAAAAACCAATCATGGATTTTGCACCGTGATAACGCATCAGCTGACACATCGATGCTTGTGTGTGACTTTTTGACCAAAAACAAAACCGTTATCATGCTTTATCCAGAGTATTTACCGGACTTGGCCCCCGCTGACTTTTTCCTCTTCCCAAAACTGAACACACGGATGAAAGCGCGTTTCTGAAGTGTTTCGAGGATTGGAAAAAACGCTAGCATATGTGCATTATATCTGAGGGGGATTACTTTGAAGGGGACAAGGTAGTTATTGATGAATAAATAAATACTTTTTGAAAAAATTTAAAATAACGGTTATTTTTTATCATACCTTGCATATGCTGTTTTGATATTTTTAAATGAAATTACTATGCGATGCAACAAACAGAGTTTAAACAAAACAAACTTTGGTGTATAGTTCATCTCAAGTCGTTTTTTAATAAATTCTGAATTTATGAAAAAATGAAATATTTATCATTTAAACTTCACATTAACTTATGCAAAAAGGGTTCGTTATGAAAAATGTCACATTTATCTCATTCACTTCGTTCTCTGGCTATTTACTACTCATATTTACAACTACAATACAAAATGATAACGGAAAACTTTGTTAAATATTACATTGAAAATGTTCTTTAGTAAACATGGATGAATAACCAAAATATCAAAATATTCGGCCTATTCGTAAATGCATCACTGCACTGCATGACGTCATTTAACGATTGAAATCATTTGTTTATACAAATATGCTATAATTGTACTCTCACCGTAATATTGTATTTACAAGTTGTTCATTGTATTTAAATCTGTTGTAAAAGTTTGTCATCGTGATGCATTTACGAACAAGCCAATTTATGTTTTTGTTTTTCTTGTTTGTATTTGCGTTTGCCTTTTTTACTGCTGCATAATACATCAGTATATAAAAGCGAATATACGCCTACTTTTTGTAAATCAATAAATTTTTATCTGCTTTTGCAAGTATAAGAATAATTGTTTTTTTTCTTTTGGAGTTAATTAATGAAAAATGAAATATTTCAAAAGAGTCATAAAATTATTAAAAAAAACATATATTCTATATATTCTAAGTGTATTTATAACACTGGTTAGACATCATCGAATGTTTTTTTGTGAAAAAAATTTTTTAATATTTAAATTAAAATTAGATTTTTTGCGAAACAGTGAAAAATTCAGCATTCAGGGGATCACCCCTACAAATGCAGTGCATGGTGCTGGTGTAGGAATATATGTTATGGGAAGGAGGGAAAGAGGGAGTAGTGCTTATGGATATCCTAGTTAGCAAGGAACACATTTGCTGGAAGGTTATTCCGTAAAGGAGCGGTGCGGCTAAAGAACGATTTCTCTATAATGCATTGTGCCACTCATTGTACAATCAACCACGAAAGGACGTGTTGTGTGAGAGATACAAGTTGTACGTAAGAGTATGGGATTATTCAAAATTAATGTCCTTCTAGCGGGAATGTCATTAATGAGAATCGAGAAGGTAATACAAGGAATGTATAATATGTTGATTCCGGAAACCATTACCCTTAACACAGATCATGTCATAAGAAGGTATTAAATGTTTTTAATGTGAGCCCCCGTAATAAGTATTAGAATTTATTATTTGTAATGCATAAAGTAATTATTTATTAATAATTTGAAGGAATAACGAGTAGTAATAATTTTTTTTTTAACAAAACGTAGCCCTTCGGAAGATGCGGGAATACACATGGTAATCAATATTTACTTGTATGGCAAATGATTACGAAAATAATATATTCTGAATGCAAATATTATTTAATTGATTATAAAATAAGGTAATCAATTTTTTTCCTCTGGGCTTATTTTATCAGGTCAGTTTCCGTGGTAGTATAGATGGAACAGTGAAAGGCACGCCACATTGTGCCGATGCTCTAGTGAATCAATAGAGTTGGATACCCTACCGTTACTGATAAGCACCTTTGCTCTTTCCTTTACGCGGTCAAGAAGCTCCAAGATAGATATTGGAGCTCCGCTCCATACAAGAGAGTTGTATGTTATCTTGAGTCGGATAAACGTCTTGCAAATATTAGGAAGTCCGCATGGTGTGAAGTATTTCTTGCACCCTTTTAAAACGGAGGCACTTAAAGGCTTATTTCGACACTCGAAATATGTGATAATTCCAAAGAACATTACAGTTAATTCTAATGCCCAGAACATTTTTTTTTTTTTTTTTTTGGTGAGAGGGGAAATGCATTTACGCACTTAGGTGGTTGTTGCCACCCGTCGTGCCGGACTCCACGCAGTTATTGCGTGCCTACCGGCTAAAACCCCTCTCTATATCACCCGGCTCCATCCTGGGACCGTCAATTTATGACATTACTTCAGGATGGAGCCTTATATTCCGATCCATTTGGACCCTACAGTACAACCGACCTTGCAAGGTCTCTCTCCTTCCGACGAAGGATCCCCCTCGTAAAAAAGGCGATCCTACTCCATGCAGCAAGGTTTCCTAACATGACTCCCGTGATGGTGTTGGGAGTCAAGATGCCAAGATCCCTCTCCAGTGCACGCCTCTCCAACATCCACTTCTCACACTCAAAGAAAGTGTGGAAAGAGGAGTCGGATTGTGCTCCACAGTAGACGCATGTGGTACTTACGGCCTTTCCTATTTTAAACAGGAAAGACCGAAAGTGCCCATGGCCCGTCAGCAACTGCGTGAGGTAGTAATCTACCTCACCGTGCTGACGATTTAGCCAAGCGTCCACTTGAGGGACAAGGGCGTAAGTCCACCTTCCGCGTGTCTCAGTATCCCACCGTAACTGCCAGTCACGGAGGGACTGAGACCTTGCCACAGATTGTGCGTCTTCTCTTCCAATTTCGTCCTTGTGTTGGTGGACGAATTGTCGCTCCCTGGAGAGGAGGTCGATGGGTATGACCCCGGCGACCACCAAGACAGCCGGCTCCGATACCGTGCGGTAGGAGCACGCTATGCGGAGCGCTGCTCTCCGTTGCACTGCCGCCATGCGCTTTCGGTACTTTTCGACCCTGAGCGCATCAGCCCAGACTTCAGCTCCATACAACATCACAGACTCGGCGGTGCTCAGCAGCAAACGTCTTTTACAGGGAAGAGGGCCCCCAATGTTGGCCATTACCCTGCTCAACAACGTTACTACTGAGGCCGCTTTGTCTGCTCTGCTGGATATTTCGCTCCAGAAGGTTAGTCTGTTGTCCAAACTAACCCCCAGGTAGCGAACGGCATTCTTCGTCTGGACTGTAACCTCTCCTACCTGCATGCTTCTAATGAGCGGAATGCGCTTCTTAGTAAGAAGCACTATCTCGGTCTTAGTCAGTGCCAACTCCAACCCGTGGTCACTCAGCCAGAGAGTAACTCGACGCATAACCTGGTTGAGTCGCAGTTGGGATGCCCAGAACATTAAAAGCATCTGACTTATCAATATTTGCATTACCCGTAGTTACAGATGATAAGACCATCACTAACACGTCTATGCATGATTTATTCTTGCTCGAGTTATGTCAACCAACAATTCCAATAACAATTTAACACATTCTCTACCCATGACCATTAATTGGAAACAATAACAATTTGCAGTATTAATTTTTTTAGGTCAATAAACTAAATTTTTGCTAATCAGCAATTAACTTAATTTAAAGTTTAATAAACTGCATACTGCCCATTCAACAATATTTCGCAATCACTATTATTTAGTTACTTTATTTTTTTGCAATACTTTTCAACAAATATCAGCTGAATTTTTAAATAGTATTTAGTTTTTAAATATTGTAATAATTTTAAGTTCTTGTAGTTCTTAATTTGAATTCAATAAATAAAAATGAAAATTTAAAAAACCTTTTCCGTGGTTTTTTTTATAAAACAAAACGCTCGGACTCGTAAGTCGCGCGACTCCACACGGAGATTTTTTGCAGTTCATTTTTGAGTGTTTTATTCATATTTTGCCTTCTTACCCAATCTCCATAAGCTTTGGCCTATGAACAAATGAATATGGCTGACAAATGTTGCTGTTATCCTCGAAAGAATATATAGGATTTGAAGTTAGAAAGAGAAAATCGTTAAGAAAAATTCAAAACAAACCCTTAATCAACGTATTTCATATTTTTGCGAATAAAACAACAGAAGTATAAGTAAAAACCTCGAAAACAATATTTTAAATACTATTGTTTTTTTTTTTTTTTTGTTTGATAACCAAATTTATAAAAAATTTCTCCGATTTAATACAATTTTGTTTCTAAATTTTCAAATCGCATTTTTCTCTGTGTCTTTTTTTAGAGTGCTGTACTCTTATATTCGTTATTTGAGGTATTGCAATAGCATATATACCTCGATCGTGAATAGAAGTGAAGAAATTAGAAGGACTACCACTTACCACTACAACTCGCCGCTCACCTATTTATTTGCTGCTCTAAAGCTTATTGCGTGGCCTCGGACCTAGAACGTAAGTCAAAAAATATATTTTAGAGTAAAGATTTTAAGATCGATATAATAATTAAAAATTAGATTTATATAATAAAGATCCAATAATTGATTTCAATTAGGAATTTAAGAAATAAAATTATTGTAAAGCAAAAAAAAAATTTTTTTTCATTTAATATAAAAATCAACATGTTTAGCAAAAGTGCACACACATATTATATACGTATGATGTCTGTACATACATATAACTATAACAATAAAATGTTAATTAATTTAGACTTAATAAATAATTAAAAAGGCTTTGTGTTATTAATTGCCTCAGCCATTTACAAAATTAGAATTTTAGATTACGTTCTTATAAGGGGGGTAGAAATTCACTTTTCTTTTATTTCTAAAAGTAAAATATATATTTAATAAAGCCTTCATTGAGAAACAGACACAAATTTAAGAAAGAAAAACAAAATAATTTTTAAATACAGTATGCCAAGAAATTGTTTTTACATTGAACAGAAAAATTTGATTTGTACACTTTTTATGTTTAATTGAAGTTGTTTTCTCAGGTAGGCTTAAAGAAATATTATGAAATTAAAATGTCCATATTTCCCAATATCATTGATCAAAATGGTATCAAGCTTTCTGTCTAATAGAAGTTTCAGCGTCCATATTGGTTCAAATCATTCGACAAAAAAGGTTATATTGGCTGGTTGTCCACAGGGTTCCTGCCTTTCACCATTATTATACAATATATACACTGCAGATTTTCCAGTGTTAGACAATTGTATTACCTCTATATTTGCAGATGATACAGCCATACTTAGTTCTGAAATACTTTCGGATGACGTCTTAGTCAACTTACAAGAAGCGCTGACTACAGTGGATGCATACTTTACAAAATGGAGAATTATTGTAAATCCACAAAAAACGCAGGCGATATACTTCACAAGAAGATATAAACCTTGCTTTTTACCCCGGAACAATATTAACTTTAATAATGTCGACATCCCTTGGATGGAGAGTGTAAAATATTTAGGTGTTATTTTGGACCCCAAGCTTAAGTTTAAGTGTCACATACCGTTCATTGTCGACAAAGTTAACAACCTGACAAGACTACTGTATTCTTTAATCAAAAGAAATTCTAAACTAAGCATTCAATATAAAAACTTAATATTTAAATCAACATTTCAAACAATAATGTTTTACGCTGCCCCTGTATGGTCTACATCTGCTGAATGTCACATTAAAAAACTACAAGTTGCCCAGAATAAGCTGCTAAAAATGATGTACAGTTTACCCTGGTATTACTCCACTCAACGACTTCACACTTCAGCTAACGTTGATCTTGTCAAAAATAGAATTGAAAAGCTTACCTCCAAATTTTACTTCAGATGTCTTCATTCTGAATTTACTCATATGTATCAATGAACTTGCTGCATCGTATTTTTAATTCTTTAAACCTTAATCTCCACATTTCATCTAAACTCATAAAAACGTTCACCAAGGTTTTTTGAAAAATTTTCCTTGACTCTTAAATATTTGTTATTCTACATTTGTCAATTATAAAAACGTTGTATTATATATTGTAGTAGAAAAGGATCCAATCCTAACCTCTTAATTAATTTAATTATAAAATATTGTACTTAAAATATTACATGAATAAAATTTACATATACATATACAAAATGTCCATATTCTTTATACCACATCCATCCATAAAATTATGGATTTATTTTTATAAATAGATTGACTGTGTTTTACTATTTTATATAATAAAGTATGTATATGTGCGTATACCGACAGAAATTTGGGGAAAGTTTTCTCTTCTTGTCTGTCCTATCACTTACTCAAAAGTCAATCGATATATGTCCTACTGAGATCATGCCATATGCCTCAGATGTTACTCCTATTAAAGTAATAGGGGAAAAAACGAGTTAAATTAAACCCTGATCTTCGTCAAAATTTTTTCTGGTTCTTTGTGGTTGCGGACATTCGACGCAAATGACTTCTTCACCAAAACTTTAGAACAATTTTCGAACATTACAAAATTTCATCATATGGTTCAAGAACTAAATCCATAATCACTCATGGAATAAAAACGACAGGCCCTCCTAGTCGTCTTTCACCTGAAAAACTACTAAAGCCGAATTCGATTTTATAATTTCGACAGGCAAATATCAACCGTTGCGCAGTAATTAGTCAACTCCGCTGCATGTAGTGAAGAAGAATGCCGGTACATGGAGATCTTGTGGCGGTTGTCGTGCCTTAAAAGTCCAGACCCTTCCGAATAGGTATCCACTATCGTATAAGACAGGCTTCACATCAATTTTGCTAGGTAAGAATATATTTTCTAAAATAAGCCTGCAATAAGTATTTCACCAGGTGTCTTAACGAAATTAATCTGGCTATCAAGGTCAAGAATGTGAATTCGGAAAATAAGAAAGCTAAAGGGACTCGGTCATTTAGGTAACACTGATGGCATCCTTCCACTCCCATAAAAAGTACCAAAAGTATCCAAAATCAAAAGTGGCTAAAGAGTTAAAGATGTTTATCGCGATGATAAATTTCTACAAGATATTCCTGCCACATGTCCCCGCCTACCAGATAAAGTTACAAAAATTTATTGTAGACAATGAGAAAAATGACTGCACCACATTGGAGTGGAATTCTGACGATGAAGATGCTTTCGAACACTGTAAGGTAGAGTTAGCCAATGTGACGCTGTCAGCACACTCTGCCAGAGATACAAAATTAGCGATATTTGTAGACGCCTCTGATACTGCTGTAGGGGCAGCCCCGCATCAGGCTGCTATATCGTTACCGACTACTGAACACAATTATTTGGGCTTCAACTAAAGCTTGTGAAAGCTTCACTTCGGAGAATAAGGTAGCTCGACCCTATCAGCCAATTCACCACAGATATTCGCAATTTACCCGATGTAGCAGATGCTACATCTGACCGCTCTCCCGTATCGACTCGATCTAAACTATGGTGGACCATTCGTAGATAGCAAGGGCGTGAAAAACTACAAAAATCTTGGAGAATGTCTTCAAAAGCCAGGTACGTAAAATAATTCGTTAAAATTAAAATATTTTCTAGTTTCGGCCGCGGATGAGCAGCTAGTGTGCGAAACAAAAATCTCACGACTTCCTAGAACAGTTTGGACAGCTGATCCGCTCAAGGACGCTAACACTGCTACATTTCTCATTTACTTTCGCATAGATCCGATTTAAATTTACTGTATCTGTATCTACGCAACTTTCTACTTAATTTAAGCGACATCACTTGGACTGCTCCTGCTCGTTTAAAAATCCTTCAAAATTATCTTTTTCAACGGCCTTAGGACTTACATTTTCACTGTATACCTTTCATACGAATAACTAATTTCTAAAGGCATCTTTAGCTCTAATTACACATTCACAGTATATACCCACTAGTAGGATATCATTGTCTAAAAGGGTCCACGTATCGTTGAATCCTTAATTGAATCAACTATTTAACAAGAAGTTTGAAAAAAGCGTAGTATAGTGGTTAAAAGGCTCAAATCCAAACAAAGGAAAGAAATGAAGAAAAGAAACGTTGCGGCTTTTCGAAATTTAATAAAAAAATAAAAGGCCCCCCTTCTAAGAAGTTCATCTACAAGAAACCGCCCCTTGACATTGCACTCTATTCCCTCTTTGGCATGTCATAAAAAAACGAATGATCAGGAGAAAAGCGCCACTTACTTAGCGAAGATCCTCACCACTTCCTAATTAATATCCAACTACAAATGGGGCAATTGCAATTGATCATTTATTGGCGAAAGTATAACACTGGCCTTTGATCAAATCAATTTATGCTAACTTGTCTCATTCGCAAGGCGCTTATTAATAAAAAAAACCTCTCTAATCTATGCTGTACTTCCCATGAGTATTGGTCTTAATATAAAAAAGCAAAATGAAAATCCTATTATCTTTAAATTCAAGTAACAAATACTAGCTTTTAGGGTATTATTCCCTCACGGATATCATTCTCATGTAGTCGCCGTGGTCTAGTGGTTAGTGTGTTGTCTTACTAGAACATGGGCCCTGGGTTTGACTCCAGGCTCTGACATCTTCAAAAAAAAAGAAATATGAAAAAAAATATTTCTTTCGGCGACTACCTCTCAGCAGTCTTCTGGCAAAAGCTCTGAGAGTAAACAATTGCCATGAACAATCTTCTCAAGTCTGTCGTTCGGAGTCGACATTAAACTGTAGGTCCCGGTACTCATGGATAAAAAAAATTGACACACACAACATGAGTGCTGCGAGAAGCTAGGTTGTAATCCTGACACAGGGTTGTAAAGGCCAGTTATGTATGTATGTATGTATGGATATCATTCTCTTCTTTGATTATCGAAAAAATCATTTGCAGAAAAATCTAAATTCTTTAAAATTACTGGAATTTGAACTCGGATTTCGAGACCATATAAAGCTCTTAAATTTCGTACATAGTTAAACTTTTATATGGTGACTTATTGTAGTCCGATGTATTTTATAATAAAGAAGGTAACAAAAAGTAACCTATGATTTTCCATTTAATTTTGTCTTCTTTTGCCAATTTTCTTCCTTAAAGAGTTTAATACGTTCCCCTTTTTTAATCTCACTATGTATTGTAGTTTCTAATTTTTGATTTTCTCTACATTCAATAGAAATCTTCTTGGATAAAATATCTGTTTTTTTATATATAAAAAATGTGATGATGAAATGAATTAGAATTCCAAACAACAAAAGTTTTTCAAATCAAAAAACTCAATGAAGAAAACATTTTACAGTAAAACTAGCCGAAGGCGGTCATAAAAATAATACATTTTTTTGCAGATTTGTAAGTATATAAAAAAAAATTTTTCATTATTTTTTCAAGCTTTCTTTCTTTGTAAAAACACTTTCTTGACAAACTGTACTTATATACGTATGTACATAGGCGTTAAGAACAAGCACTGAGTACTGTAAACTAAAAAGTAATTCAATATTACAAGTCATTTATGGATTAAATGAATAACATGAGCGTGATGAACGCATTGATGAACATAAAGAAATTATTTATTTCTATACCCATTCTATATTACATTCTATTCCATTCCAAGTCAATTACGATATTAATTTGCATAAAATTCAACAAAATTAACATATTTGCCATGAAGTATTTCTCCGTCGTTTCTGAAATCAAGTGAAACAAGTTGATTAAAGACAATGCCGCGGATGGTGGCTGGATTATAGGAGAGGATAACGATAATAATATTGATGTGCAGTTTTTTTTCTTTTATTTTCTTTTCTTTTATTTTATTTAATAACTAATAAAGACAATTTTTAATTTCAGCAATCAAGTGTATCATAGCGTTAATAATTCAGCCAGCTAATGCTGATTATGATTAACAAATTATAATTATTATTTTAAATTCAAAATTACATACATATTTCATTAATTCGGCTTTAAAACAAAATCTTTATTTGTTACATATTTGCAATAATTATATCTATACTTGTTAATGTATATTATCTTTACCATATCACTATGGCTCAGAGAACTGATTTTAGTGGCCAAATTTTTTTTAAACTAAAATAAAGAAAAAAAAAAAAAAACAGCATATTTGGTAGCATCAAATAAAGTAAACACTCTACTTTGTATATAAGAAATTTAAATAGAAATATTAACTTTCTTTATACAGGGTGATTTTTTAGCTATTATCCTTTTGGCAACACTGGTTTAAACAGCTGACGCACGTTTCGTGTTATGTTTCACTGCCAAACATCTGCAGTTTGGTTTATAATTTAACCATGAATCGTCTTACAAGTGAACAACGCTTGCAAATTATTGAATTTTATTATCAAAATGCGTGCTCTGTTAAGAAATTTCATCACGCGCTTCTTCCATTTTATTGTCAGTTTAATCGAACCACTTTTTTTGACCAAAATGCAAGAGCTTGACTTGCATGCCAAACAGCACGCGTAACAATGAGAAGCGAGTTCGGTGAACATTTTATTTCACGTTTGGGACCGGTCAATTGGCCGCCTAGATCGTGCGACTTAACGCCTTTAGATTATTTTTTTGGGGCTATGTTAAAGCCAATGTCTACACAGCCAAGCCCGCTTTAATTGACGCATTGGAAGACAACATTGAAGCATTTATTTGTGAGATGCCGGCCGAAATGTTGGAAAGAGTATGCCAAAATTGGACTAAACGGATGGACCATTTGAGGCGCAGTCTCGGTCAACATTTGCATGAAATAATTTTCAAACATTAAATTATATGGACCGTACTATCGATTCAACTAAAGATTTCATTAATTTTTCTGAATTTTATGTGTTTTTTTTTTTTTTCTTTTTTTTTGAAAAACTTTCCTAAAACTCAAAAAAATTCACACTTTACTTACTATTCTTTTTGAGTTTAATTGCTTTTGCTTACTTTTTAAATGAATTGTAATGTTAGTGGAAAAAATGTCAATTAAATTAAACGAAGCGTATGCATACATACATATTGAAATAAGATTAGAATTTTTAGGATTTACAAATAAAATTGCAGATTTTCCAGATGTTTCTCTTAAAAATTCCGGCAACCATGAGCAATATTTCGTTTTTATTTACAGCCCCGATTTCGAAATTTATGTAAATTTCCAAACGTATAATGTACCTATACATATACATATGTATGTGTGTATAATACGTATTTACTATTTTCTTTTTTTTCTCTCATTATGATTATTTTTGAAATAAAAAACTGAAAACGCGTATAAATATTTTGCCAATTCTAATTGTTTCCATTAAATTCTTTTTGTTGTTGTTGTTGTTTTATGTAACGTCTTAACTAAAAGACAACTTTTTAAACATAAGTAGGTATATTTTTTTTTAATGAATGTCTAAACAATATGTACATTTGTATGTATGTATGTCAATAACTTAAAATTAAATTCATAATTGTGAATAAGGGCGGGGTAGTTGTAATTTTTAATTAAAACAGGAAATACCATATAGTGTTGCTTTTCAAAGTACTCGTACATACAACATTTTCAAACTTTTGCATTGCATTTGACCTTTACAAACTTTTTCCTGTACTTTTATATTTTATGTAGGCGTGTTTTTGTGACACACGTAATTGTCATTTTTTTCATTACATGAGTTCCAGTAGAAATATAATTGGTAGTGATGGAAATGAGTTTTGAAACTTAATTTAAAAAACAATAAAAATAAAATTCAATTTAACCTCCTCCAATTGAATTTATTAAATGAAAGCCGCTATACAAACAATAAACAAAATACTTAGTTTTTTTTTATAAAGTAACGAATACAGATATGGAAAAAATAATAGCCTACAACCCTGGTAAAATTTGCAAAATTGTTTTTTTCGAACATCACCTTGCTGAGTCTTTTTCGAGTAGTTTTGTTGATTAAAAACTAATTAATCATTTACACATTCAAAAAGCAAGTCGAACACGAGTCGTGTCGATCATCTTGCTGTAATGGGTTGATGTTTGACAAAATCAAAATTGAGATGTTTGTTCAATGGGCGATACAATCTAAATGTAAAAATTGTAAAAAATGATTTCACAGAAACATTTTTAATTAATTTTTCGTTTTGTGGGGTTGGCCACAAAGTCATACGTTACGGGTCGCATACGGCCCGCCGGCCGTGAGTTGGACATCTATGGTCTAGTTTGTTATTTTGCATTTCAGTCAGCTGATAAAAAAAAAAAAAAGAAATTCATATTTCCAACGGCGGCTAGTGGAAAAGCGTTCAATGGCTGCCAGTCAAATGAATTGTAAAAACAAAATATTCTCATTAGCATGTAAGAAATATATTTATATGTAAAAGCAATTTTTTGTAATTTTTCAAATGTAATGAAAATGTAATTCAGTGTAAAGACATAAGAGTGCGAAAATTCTTTTACCATTTTTCTACGCTTCACATATTTTGACGGCGCACACTGATTCGGCTTCATACATTTTTGTGCAAAAAATATAAGGAGTGGACCTAGAAACTTGAAAGTTAGCACAGAGTATTATATTGCCTAAATTAAGAAAATAAAATAGTTTCTTGAAAATCAGCCACACCCATCGCCCACCGCCCATACAATCAAAATGGATATTTTCACATAACACCTTTCGTATAAAAGCAAAAGTCTTAAAATTTAGTACATATACTTCCTAGAAAGAACAAAAGACGCATGCCAAGTTTCATTGAAATCTGCCACGCCCATCGCACCGTCTTGCACTCGGTGTAGGCGGTATTTTGGTGACTAAAATTCGATTTTTTAAAACTATCTTTTACAAATCAAATAATTCCGTTCCAAAGAAGAGTGTTTCACTGGGAGAAATTCATAATTTATTTGATTAAAAAGAAATATTTTATCTTAGAAAAAGTCTACTGAAGTCACCTAAATATTGTAAAACGAAAACTGAGTAAAATTTTTACACAGTTCAGTAGCTTGTATATGTCAGATATTTTACTTGGTAACTTTTCAATGCAGTTTTTATTGAAATACAGCACTTTGTTTATAATTCGTAGAAAAAGTTGTTTAGATAGCGTATGAAGTGTAGGAGATATGACCGAATTAAAATTGCCTTCTAAGCTTCAAAATTTGCAGTTTTTTTTAAATAAAAGATAGGTCGGGCTATATTACTGGAACCGAATGAACCCTAAAAGCCTATTCTCTGAGTTTACCCAAAAAAATCCACAAGTTTTTACAGATCGTTAAGCAAACTAATGAATTTTCTTAAAATGGCCGGGAAAACTGCAGACAAGTTGCAAAAAATCTATTGCAGAGAAGTGCAATCCTAAGGATATGCAACAGATTTTAATACAAACGTCTACTGCAATTACATGATTGTGAAGGAAATTTTAGTTTTTTAAACCGGAATTGCTTAGGGGCAAAAACGGGCAGCTGAATTTTTAATAAATAATTAGCTGAGACTTCAGCCTTTAATTTGATATAAGTATCTGGCTGGAGCTCGTTGGAGCTCAGAAGATGCAATCCATAGAATTTGGAGAAAATATATATTTTTGGACAATTTTTTGTAGTAAAAAAAATTACTTCTTGTAAATTTGAAAATTTTTTGTATTTGCATATATATCATAAAAAACTTCCAATTTTATGAAAAAAAATCTTTTTAGTGTCATTACAAGAGTATTTTAAAAGCATGAAACGATAGAATGTAGCATATATAATACGGTCATTTCAAACGCATTCACTTAGGTCAAGTTTGAATTTCTCTGGACGAAAAAGTAATAAAGATATAAGCCTAATATTTTTGGTATATGATAATTAGATTGTCTATTATAAACTGTAAAAAATTCAGGTAGATCAGAAGGCATGAAAAAAATGAATTAATGCCGCTCTTGAACCAGTGTGCGGCGGCGTGTAAATATTATCGCGGGATAACTAAATAGCTTTAGTTATTTAAATCTGCATTTCACTGGCAATTTATGACAAAATTATAAACATAGTTTCAAAATTTAGTTTTATGCCTTTTTTTATACACAGCCTAACGATAATTTTTTAAACTATTTTAAAATTTTATGATATTATGATAATAAGGCTTGATACGACACCGTTTGAATTCCCCAATAATTTTTAGATATTGGAGAAGGATGGCTACAGGTTCACCAAGAAGCCTTGAGGATCTAAGGCCAACGCTTTAAAGTATTTTTTGGGGATCGCTCGGCCGATTACAGGAAAGGATGACAGTGTTTATCAATGACAGAATACTCTACTTTATCGCTTCATTGATGTTTTGGAGTAAAATAGCGTTCACTTCACTAGTCTATGGGAAATACCACGAGAAATGCTCTGATGAAATACAAACAATAATTTCAAATAATCGCATAATCTTACGTTGTATTTGAATTTCTCACAGATCACACCCTTGGGTAGTTGATTGTCTAGTGAATCACATTATGGTTTATAGAGAGATTTCGTTCTCTCGTTGCATGGTTTGTTTTTGAAATAACATTTCCTTGAAAGTTTTTCTCTCAATTACGGTGTTGATAAGTTTAAATTTAAGATCCCCAAACACTATTCCCGTTTTACTCCCCATCATAACATTTTTCCTAGATCATCTTTTGAGAGGTGCCTGAATGAAAAATAGAAAATTTGTGGAGTGAACCAGTAGAATTTGTTTTGAAATTTTTACATCCCAAAATTTTCTTCTTTTTATTATTGTTGAAGGGCTTTTTATTCCATGTCTTCTCAAGTTAACTGATTACTAAAAATTAATAAAAAAAAGTCTTATTTTTTATTTACATTTAAAATATCCTCTGAAAAAAATATATATATTTTTAATAGTATTTTCACACTCATTTATTTATTTTTCTTGTATTTTGTTTTTCTCTTACAGATAATTTACAGAGTGTGGTCGTTGGAATTGTATGAAAATATAACACACGAATAAACCACATAAACAATTTAACGATTTCAAATGGTAAAAAAAGAAGTTTAAAAAACAAGACGCGATAATTTTTTACCAAATAAACCCACTTACATATGTATATCCTGCCAAATACATGCACTCATACACATATTGATAGCAAACCAACATATGAGCAGCGGGAACAGTAAATAAATGATGAAGTAGAGCAAAAATAAAAAACCAATATTTACTAATAAAGAAACAGAATAAAAGCAAAGGACGTCAGGAACTGTTAACATATAAAAATTCTCCATTGCCTTATTTATTATACATTTTACGACAACATCCGGCTTTTGCTTGTTTATGTCATTGTGTGCGTGGTTTTATTTGTAGATCTGGTTTAGAAGAGGACGTACAAGTGTTTACAAAATTAATGGAAATTCAAAAGAACAACAAACACCACCATTAGAAAAAGTAAAAAAAAAATATTTATTTTTTTTTTTCTTGAAACAACCAACACAAGTTAGTGGTAATTTTGCATTTGAAATACGTTTTTTTTCTTTCTTGTGGCCAAAGTGACGAGTACAAGTGGGTGCAAGCAGCTTGTATGTAAATCATGCGCATGGTGACAAGTGTGAAATCTTAATTGCAAGCGGACTAAATTAAATAACAAAATAACAATTTGCACATTGAACGCTGACCAAAATGTGGCAGATTACTCCAACGAAGTTGCAGCATTACATAAAAAATTAATCCCAAACTCTTGGGAATTTTGTAAAAAATCGTTACAAAAAAAAATATATATAGAAGAGTTTAAAGCAATTTAAGAGTCTACACATATGTACATACATTGTATGTCCATGAATAGTTTTTTAGCCACTCTTCTTGTATTACAAATGTCTAGGGAGTATAAAATAAATATCAAACGATTTAAAATATTTATT
This sequence comes from Metopia argyrocephala, assembly GCA_963576795.1. Classification (NCBI taxonomy): domain Eukaryota; kingdom Metazoa; phylum Arthropoda; class Insecta; order Diptera; family Sarcophagidae; genus Metopia; species Metopia argyrocephala. The sequence goes on along the minus strand of OY756210.1, from coordinate 73,470,401 downwards.
GCAAATAGGGGAAAACTTTTCACCAGATTAAGTTTAACAGAATGGCAGTGTCAACTAAAATAAAGATGAACTAGGGAGAGAATCTAATGCAATATAAAGTTTTTACTTTCTTAATAATAAATAAAAATTTTATTAAAATAAAATTACAAGAAACTTCTCTTTGAGCAACAAAGCAAAAAACAATTTATTATTCATTAAATAAAATAAATCAGAAAGAAAAGTTATTCAATTCCTAGTCAGGTTTTAGTTCCAAAAACAAACATAAAGTTTTTTGAATACTTTTCTTTCGAAAGGGGAAAAAAGTTCAAGTTTACGTTGAAATATCTAAAATTACTGAAAGGGAATATAAACTTCAATATTTGTAAGACAATTTAGAACAACTCAAAAAGACAATTAAAATGTTTGGCTTTTATTAACTTTTAAGTTTTAATTTATTAACCCTAGAGTCTAGTCTGCATTAAGAAGTTAGAAGAAACATGTTATTTTTATTTGAAACACTACAATTATTTTCATTAAAATCGTTATTTTAAAATTTTATGTACAAATGGTTGAACCAAAGGCCATGGGTACTGAGTATCCATACTTTGGGCGTAAATTAAAAGCCCTGCAGACATCATCCTATGCGTTAGCACAACCATTACTGCAACAACAAGTGTTACCACCGGCAGGTCTCGATAATGATAATATTGGCGAATTCGATTCAGCACCAATATCCATGAAAGATTTTATTGAAAGTGTGCAAATAAACAGCAGGGATTACTATACTTTTAATGATACATTATCTACGGAAATCTACAGTAACAGTAGTCTGTCGTTAAGTAGCTCCTATTTAAATAGTACAACCCTAAATGGTACCTATGATACCGATACCTATGACCAGCTTCTATATCCCCCATGCGAAGATGTGTACAACCCACATGATCACAATACCATAGTAGAGTTTTGGGTATGCGGCATATGCTTAAATATAGTGGGTGTTCTGGGTATAATAGGTAATGTTATATCTATGATAATATTGTCCCGTCCTCAAATGCGTTCTAGCATTAATTATTTGCTTATTGGCTTAGCTTGCTGTGATACTGTCCTAATCATAACGTCTGTTCTGCTTTTTGGCATACCGTCCGTCTATCCATATACCGGCAACTTTTTCCTGTACTATAATTATATCTATCCCTTTATATCACCGGTCTTGTTTCCTGTAGCCGTGATATCACAGACAGCCAGTATATATATGACATTTACTGTGACACTAGAGCGTTACGTGGCTGTATGCCATCCGCTTAAGGCCAGAGCCCTGTGTACGTATGGACGTGCCAAAATATATGTGATAGTCTCAATACTGTTTGCTATTCTGTATAATTTGCCTCGTTTTTGGGAAGTAGTACCCATCGAAACGAATATTCCTAATAGTACGGTAGTCTTACACTGTGTGAGGCCATCGCCGCTGCGCCAAAATCAAACATACATAACGGTATACATACTGTGGTGTTATTTTATTGTCAACTACGTTATACCATTTCTGACGTTGGCCATTCTTAACTGTCTGATTTACAGGCAAGTAAAGAGAGCGAATCGAGAACGCCAACGATTGTCACGCTCTGAAAAACGAGAAATCGGTCTGGCGACCATGTTGTTGTGTGTAGTGGTAGTATTTTTTGTTTTTAATTTTTTGGCTCTCGTGCTTAATGTATCGGAAGCATTTTACAACTTTATCGATCATTCGCTGGCGAAAATTTCCAATCTGTTGGTGACCATCAATAGCAGTTGCAATTTTCTAATTTACGTGATCTTCGGTGAGAAGTTTAAGCGTATATTCCTATTGATTTTTTTCAAACGCCGCCTGAGCCGCGACCAGCCCGATCTTATACACTACGAAAGCTCAATATCAAACAATGGTGATGGAACTCTAAATCATCGATCATCGGGCCGTTTTTCGCGACACGGTACTCAGCGCAGTACCACAACAACATATTTGGTTAGCGGCTCGGGCAACAGTACGCTTAACAATGGTCGCCTCATGAAAAGTGCCAGTTCTCCAGGTGTTGTAAAAATAAAACGAGGAAGGGCACCATCACCTGGCCCTGTCGTTTACTATCCGGCGCGAGAAGTCCAACGCACGTCGCCCATAATGATGATGTCAAATAACAATACTCCTTTAGGTTGTGATTGGATCGACACTAAAAATAGTCAAATGACTTCGGGTTTCTGAGATTCGTATAAGTTTTTCCAACTCAGCGATGAGTATTTAGAATATCATGTAAATTTAAATTTAAATGTTAATTGTAAATATTTTATTTAAGCACAATAACTATAAAATAACAAAAAAAAAAAAAAAAAAACAAACAAAAAAAAAAACAGAAAAGAAAAGAATTGTTTAAAACATAATAGCTTTAATATATATCATAGATATAGTAAGATTTGGGAACTGAACTCATGCTAGAAACGAATTATAATTATCGATTAAAGAATGAATTGCATGAAAAAAATTGTAATTTTAAAATTGTTATAAATGAAGAATTCAAAACTATGTACTCGTATTATGTATTTAAATATTGCGTCACATAAAAACTAAACTATTCAATTCAGAGTTAAATATTAAATTTATATTTTTTCATAAACCTTCTCTCCAGCAAATGCTTAAAAATAAATTAAATACCACCAAGAAAAAAAAACGAACAAAGGAAAAACGAAATTTATTTAAAAAAAATCAGTAATTTGTAAAATATTCACTCTAACTATTACCAATAAAATATCTGAATTTCATGTGACGATATAGTATAATATTATTAAAGAAAAAAAAATTGTAATTGAATTTACTTTGACAAATATTTACGGATGCCAATTAAATATGAGTGCCAGCCAGCCACACTGGTCATTAACAATAAAAATTAATAAATTAATTTCAATTATTATGGATTTTTTTTTCCTTTTTGCAGATTTGCATTTTAACCCTTTAAAGTGTAAATACTTTCACTGTAAATAATTTGATGGATACATTGATAGAGTAACATCGGGTATTGAGGACTGGGAGTCTAAGTTTCACTCTCTCATTTGCGTTACGCGGGCGGATCTTGGTTGAAATAAAATTTTGACAGTGAAACATTGTGCTTCATTCAAAATTTACTTGCTAACCACCGAGAATTTGCTATCATCTCTAATCTAGATAACAATTTATCGGTACTTTATTTAAAGCAGAAAATAAAAAAAAAACATAAATATTCAACAATTTAGAAATAAAATGAGTTATTCATGGATAATCTATTGGGAATATAAACATATACATATGTATGTATGTATGTATGTATGTATGTAATTTAGTGATATGGATTGCTTATAGGAATAAAGTTGTCTCTATAGCTATGTCATTATATTAGTTTATACGAAATGATTTAACAAAGAATCGAGTCTTGTTTGGATTTTTTTGGGTTTTTTTTTTTGTTTTGTGGAAGAGGTCCTAACCATTTTCGTGCGAATATTGACAGCTTTGATATCTTCAAAGGAAAAAATATGGAAAAATATTTTCTTCCACGGCTACCCCTTAGTAGCTTCTGGCAAAAGCTCTAAGAGTAACTGATTGCCGTGAACAAGATTATCAGGTCAGTCGGTCGAAGTCGACGTTAAAACTGTAGCACGCTGTACTCATAAAAAAATTGACGCCTTCATGCATGCTGCGAGAAGCTAAGCCGAAAATCTGAAACAGTGTTGTTATGGCCAATTATGTACTTATGTATGTACTTATGTAATGAGGTCCTTGAAAACTTGATAGAACCTCAGGGTTCTTTCGTTAAAATACATGCGAGAAGCTAGGCCGTAGCTCTGAAACAAGGTGGTAATGGCCAATTATGTATGTATAAAACCTTGATCATTACTAATATTTTCAATGTCTTTAATGCTGGTCCATTAAAGACGTCCGGTCTTTTATGACCGGAAAATATATTATTAACAAAAAAAAAAAAAATCATATGCCCTAAAAGTTAACTCTTCAGAATGAATAAAATACTGTTAACTGAACTACTTAGTTGACTTTTCTAAAATTCTACGCTATATATATAAAGGTTATTCTAAGAGTTTAGGTTTGGTAAAATGCAGCGAAACGACAACACATTGTCATTATTGAGCAGTATTTTAAAAATATTGAAAGTATGGCCGCGACAGAAAATTTTAAACAAAATATGGTGTTTTAGCCTAATCAACTGTGAAAAAAGGAAAACGCTAAACATACCGGTCGCCCAAAAGCAAGCCGTTTAAATACCAACATTAAAGCAGTGCTTAATAGAATTGAAGCATTAATTCGCTATTATGGGCAGGAATTGCAAATTTCAAGAAGTCTTCTACAGTGTGTACTCACAAACTATTTGTATCTCCATGTTTACACAATTTAATTAACACAATTAATTTAATTAATTCAATTTAAAGCCTTTAATTTATTTTTCATTTTTAATTCAAATTCATTCTGGTTGGGGGTACTCGTATAAAGAACACAATGGGAATGGTATTCATCACTATTACCATTATTAGAATACAATATGTAAGAAGAGGAGAATAACCAACACAGGCTTTGGAACACATGTCTTTACATAATGTACTACTATTGGGTCCAGCAAGCGAACTAGATGGAATTTCTTTGCCAATATCTTTTGATATTTTAAAATATGACTTTTTTTAGGCTACCGCAATTCCAAAAAAAAAAAATCCCTATAAACCACATAATTTTGTAATTAAATTTTGAATAATTAATAAATTTTTACGTTATTCCGAAATTTAACGCGATTCCACTTCATAACATGCTTCCACCGATGGATAAAGATCAACAGAATAAACTTTTAATGGATGTGAAGTATCGATACCATATTGTTAATGCTTTTTCAAATGGTCGTGTTACAACTCAACCAGCAAATATTAAGCCTGGTTCTGTACCAAGTACTAAATGGCATACAAAAGCCAATAAATACTTCGTATTTACAGGCAAGCCATCCGAAAATGAGAACACGTGTGAATTCCCATGTGTTGTGTTTTTATAGAGTATCACAACTTTGAGTTGGCATTACTGCTTTATTGGACCACCCACTTAGCAGCTGATAGTTGCTTTTTGTTAAGTTTGCTTTGAAATTTCAAATTGTTAAAATTTTTAATCAAAATAATTGTTCTATTCGTCAAACTCAAATGGATGTCGATTTTGAACTTCCATTCAAAATATTATTTTCCAATGAAGCCCATTTCTATTTGAATGGGTACGTAAATAGGCAAATTTTCGCTTTTGAAACAAGGAGAATTCACAAGCTTTTGCAGAATTACTAGTTGTTGAAAATTGGTGTTCCAGATTGCACTTTCTACGCACCAGCCGTGGCGTCCATATGGCAGAAATTATATTTAAACATTAATTTTATAAATTTTCTCTTTTCTCTTTCCCGTTATATTAAAAATATATTTAATTTCTTTATTATGATTTAAACTTGTGTAACTCTATAAAAAACACCCATTATTTTAACGTCAAATAAATACTATGACACGGTTGTATATGGTAGTGTTTTGCTTGAAAATATTTGCTAGACAAATTACGTTCGGTAGTAAACATCATAATTGAAAATGATTCCCATTTTGCTCATTGTAAAAATGTTTTGCCCTGCATGTCCTTCGATTATCTACAACATATTCGAAAGCATGTACTGGAAAAAATTTTACTACTACATTAGCTAGCCAAAGTAAAATGACTAGAATGGAATCCAAGCAAGAATTCCCATATTTTTTAAAACTTTTCCTTTCGAATGACAAAAAAGAGCAAACTTTTAGTTTCTTTAACGAAGAATTTAAATTTTCATTCACAAATAATACAAATTAATAAAAAACAATTCAAATAAAGATTTAAACAAAAAAATTAATAAAAAACAATTCAAATAAAGATTTAAACAAAAACTTTAAATAGTGTTTTTACATAAAGTTTACGCTGGCAACTGTTAAATGATGAAAGTAATTCGGAATGACGTTTATCTTGATGGCGACTTAGGTAAGAAACAAAATTGGAAATGCTTTTTATTTGCCCTATAAATGCTGAAATGGGATTCGAAAATAAATCGAAAGAAATCAATTTTTTGACCAAAACTCGTTCAAATTAATTCCTTTCGAAAAACTGCTATCGATTTCGATTTGATATGGGAGAAAATACAAAAATAAATAGTGTTGAGCCTTTAAAATAACAAAAAAGAGTAAAAAAATTACAAAAACGATGTTTCTACTAAAACTCATAAAAAAAAATTTAGAAAAAATTGGGATTGAGAGAACAGGGTTGAATTTAGTGCGCGCAAGACTTAATGTTGTTTTACCACACATAAACTATGGGCAATATAAATTGTGAGGTGGCGGACACTTTATATGTTCTGGGCATGTCCATTAATTGTGTTGTCGGTTGGAATGGTCACATATTTCGAGTGTCGAAAGAAGCATTCAAATGGCCCGGTTTCTTAAAACGCTGCAAGAAATACTCTACTTCATGTGAACTCCTCAATGTTTACAAAACATTTATCAGACCTAAGGTGGAATACAATTCTTATGTATGGGCCGATGCTTCAAAATCTATTTTGAGGCTTCTCGATGTCGTACAAGAAAAGGCGAAGGGGCTTATCAGCTATGATAGGATATCCACCTCTATCTTTGCAATGTGACGTGTGCTTCATTATTCTATCCGTACCACCAAGGAACGTACTCTGACGAAATACTGGCCTTAAATACGGATAATCACAAATTCTTACATACTAATAGTACATCTCTTAGAGCACATCCTCTTATACTGATTGCTAAGTATATTTCATAATGCATTATAGAGAGAAATCGTTCTTTAGTTGCAGCGTTCGTTTGTGTAATAACCTTGCCGCGAAAGTTTTTCCTGCCAGAAAAAAAGTTTTCATCTTGAATTGGTAATATTAAAAGAAAAATAAAATCAATCTATTTTTTTATTACCTACTAAAAAACCTTAAAAACAAAAGTTGAGAAAAAGTAAAGAAATTGAAATTTGGGTGCATCAAAAATAATTTTTTGATATGTCGTAGTGGAACTTTTTTTTCTTCATGCCAAAACCTCTCCATTGGTTTAAAAAGCGTTAACTTTGATTTACAAATATCTGTTATTGTTGTAGTCTTTGTGTTGTTTTTTAATTACTTTTTTTATAATTTTCAGAAGACTTCAATTAATTAATTTCTAGCAACATAATGACAAATAAATCGTTTTTATTTGCTTAAATGGATTGTTTATTGCCACCAATATATATTAACAACATATTTTCCTAGACCAGCACAATGTATTGCATGAGTAGGGGCCGTCCCCTGAGTGCTGGCCTTAAAAATAAAAAAAAAATAAAAAATATATTATATTAAAATACGAGTTGTATGATAAAGTATGTACGAAATTAGTTTCAAAATTTTGTTAAATAAAATAATTTTTTTTTTTTTTTATAAAAACAAAAAATCTTACGTTTTGCTAACGAATACGGCATAACATGACAACAATGAGACGGAACACAGTGTCACAGCCCCATAGTAACAGCGGCAAAAAATGGTTTTTGCGTGTAGTCCAATTTGGATAAAATTTTTACAGTATATTAACAGGTATATGAGTAACAATTCCCTAAAATTGCAGCCTCATAACTTCATTATTTTTTTGTTTAGAGCAAGTCAAAGTTGAAGTATGCCAACGCGCTTGAAATATATTAGTTCAATATGTGTTTATTCGGGTTATATGTATATGAATATTTTTAGAATAACAATTTTTATTTTATTAAATGTAAGTAATTCCTTTTAGTTTATGTAAAAATATTATATATGTATATATATATTTTTTTTTGGTAAAACTTCAAAATTTTTAACAGTTAATGATTAACCTTTAACTACGGAGGTGAAATATTTTTTCATAGTTATTGACGTGTCAAAAAAAATTTTTTTTAATAATTTATTTTTAAAAGAACAAGAAAATACATATTTATATAAATATTATTATAAAAATAAAAAAATCAAAGATTTAGTATAACAAAACAGGGACTCAACAGCGCTCAACCGAAGAAAATAAATTAAAAAATCTAAGGAGGAGGTAAAATTTACCACCACCTCAGTAGTTAAAGGTTAAGAAAAATAATTTTTTCAGACTTAGTTTAGATCTGCTCACACACTGACTGTTTATTATGAACTGTTACTTTTTCTCCTTATTCGTTTCGCTTTCAAGTTAGAGATGTTTTATGTTGAATTCAATGAAGAGTTTTGTCAGTGATGGTAGCTTTTGTTCACGATGTGAACAGTATGTAATATTCAAAACCTTATTAATAAAAACATACATAATAAATATAACTTTAAAGTATTTTTTTAATTAATTTAGTTGTTGTAGAATGAGTAGATCAAAAAATAAATTAAAAAAACACGAGAAATTATTTTCTTAACAACAGAATTGTGGTGTAAAAATTGAACATTTTGCATTTTCAATGGACGAGGAAATATAGAGCAGCCCCTCGCCCTAGGTGCAGACTTATATCAAATGTAAGATTGAAGTCTCAGCTTTCATTTAAAGTAATGAGCATAGAGCAAAAGTTTCCAAAAGTACCTTAAACATACAAAAAATACGTATTCTGTCGCTCTATGTATGTTAGCATGCGATAGCAGGTTTACAACTTTTTACTTTTATTTTTTTTTAATTGTTTACAATTGTTTATATTAATTCATTCAGAATGAGAATGAAATTAAAAAAAATTAGAATACCATGATGATATTAAAAAATTATTTATAGAATGAAAAAAAAAATCTTTTTCTTTTTATTGTACTTCAATGGGAGGTGGGCGTAATACTGAGCGTGTTATTGCAATTTTTGCATGAAACGTTTTAAATGATATAAATTGCAGTAATATCAAATTTAAAGGTGGTACCTAAAATATTTTAGAAAATATGGCACTTTTTATGTTAAGGTTGTATGGGTGGTGGGGTAAAAGTGGGCCAAAGTTCAAAATTTGTTTCCGATAATGTTTGTAACAATATAACATTCAAGTATACCAAAATTGAAAGTTATACCTAAAGTATTACGGACAATACGGCATTTTACAAATTTCGATTGTATGGGAGGTGGGCGTAAAAGTGGGCGGATTTTCTTAATTTTTGTTTTAAAACTGGAATTGTATCAAAAATAAAATGTGAAAAATTTCAGAGCTCTACAATGACTCCTTGTATTTAATGCCGGCGTTGCCACACTGTGCGGCATTGTGTTACACGAGTATGTATATTAGGAGTTTACCATGTTACTTGAGCCCAAAGAAAATATAAACGAATTCGTAACATTTCCTACAAACGGTACCACTTAAAATGATTTTCGTACGTTCTTTTCGAAAGTGCGGACATTCGTTTTTCCCTTGCGAAAACAAAAATATCCCTAAAAACTGCCAACTCTGTAATACAAATTCAAATGCCTGCTTCGCAAACAGCGTTAGGAAATTATTCCAAAGCCATTTTCACAGTAACCAGTGAAAGGAAGCAAGCAAAATGTGTGTATTTCCACAATTTAAAAAATTTGTTTTCTTTTTCAAAATTAAAAATTGCGATTATTATATATTGTAATTCGAAAAATTAAGGTATTTTTTGGCTTATGTACGAATATGCTTTATGGGACCTGTATGCTTTATGTTATTATTTGGCTAAAATCCGAAATCGTATGTATGCGATAATTAAGCCAGTAATCACCGCAAAATTGTGCTTGATTTTTGTATTTTTTGAGAACGGCCATAGCTAAGTTTCTGGATTTGATTTGGATGTCTTTACAATAAGTGAAAATCATCAGTCAGAAAGTGAACGGAATTAGGAGTGGAGCCATTCCTTATGCAGAAAATGTTTTTTTTTGCCTGGCAAAGCAGTCACAGGTATAATATAAATAATAATAAAAATGCTAGTATATTATAAATAATATTTTATTTTTACACTGCAATATGTATAATTCGTATATAAATAACGTTTTGTTAAATACATATGTATATGTAGGGATATATTTAACGGACAGACACAATAATCTGGCAAGACTAATAAAATAGAATTTGGAATTACGGACGGACAGAAGAGAAATATGGGACAAAAAGAAAAGAAGTACAACACTGAAGTACAGTAATCCCTCGAACTGCGCGGTTTCGGACTTGCGCGTTTTTATTTTTACCACCAAAATTTCCCATTGCGCGGCAAAAGTTTCGCAGCAGTGCGGTTTTTTTTTTTTGTGCGTACATATTACGTGCAAAATACATATGTACACAAATATATCAGTGATGTGCACACACATACTATCCCATATTGTGATTGTGTGTGTAGCAGAAAAAAACCAAGTTTAACTTACGCACCCCTGTTGTACACTACAACGTCGCAGCAACCAAAATTTTGTCTTCTACCTCGCGTAGTATGAAATTGAATACTTGAGCATGACTGACCTATATTTAAAATTTGGTGAATCCCCTTTATGACAATTTGAGTATGATGTACATACATAACTTGTAATTTATATTATATCGTCGGTTGACAAGTAAAACTCACTAACTGTAGTCATATAACATAGCACTTAGTGAGTTTTACCTGTCAACCGACGATATATGCAGTTTGTTTTCTAAACACTTTGTATAAGGACGTGTTAAAGTATGGATTAAATTTATTTAATTTTTATTTTGTTTATGTTAATTATTAAACTTTATGTTAATATTGAATAAAATATTTTTTAGTTATCTACTTGGTTTATATTTTAAATTTTCATGATAATTTTAGGATTTGGAACGTATCCCCCTAAGTTCATACAAAATAGGGTTCACAGTGCGCGATTTCGGATTGCGCGCTGTTTTTTCAGAACGTATCTACCGCGCAGTTCGAGGGATTACTGTAATTAGAAAGTAGAGTCAGTTGTGACGGTAGTGTTGGAAGTTTATAAGTCGTTAATAACAATAATTAAAGCTGTAGTTTTTTTTACGGAAGATAATTAATTCGGACGCACATTATATTATATTGTAGTCGCCGTGGTCTAGTGGATAGAGTGTTGGCTTACTAAGACATGGGCCCTGGGTTCGACTCCAGGCTCTGACATCTTCAAAAAAAGAAATATTAAAAAAATATTTCTTTCGGCGACTACCTCTCAGCAGTCTTCTGGCAAAAGCTCTGAGAGTAACTAATTGCCATGAACAAGCTTCTCAAGTCTATCGTTCGGAGTCGACATTAAACTGTAGGTCCCGGTACTCATGGATAAAAATTGACACACACAACATGAGTGCTGCGAGAAGCTAGGCCGTAATCCTGACACAGGGTTGTAAAGGCCAGTTATGTATGTATGTATGTATTATATTATATTTCTTAACCTTTATTTAATTTTCAAATTAATGAACTATTAAAATAAATTGATTAATGAATGTTTTGTAATAAAACATAAAAACTAATTGCTATTTTTTATTCTTCTTACATACATACATAATTGCACATTTCAACCCTGTTTCAGGGTTACGATATATGTAGCTTCTCGGAGCACTCATGTTGTGTGTGTTAATTTTTGTCCATTAGTACCGGGACTAGGATTTGAGAAGTTTGCTCATGGCAATCAGTTACTCTTAGAGCTTTTGCCAGAAGACTGCTAAGAGGTAGTCGCCGAAAGAAGTTTTTTTTTTCAAGATGTCAGAGCTGGAGTTTGAATCCGGAGCTCTTGTCTTGCCAACATACTGAGCACTAGAGCACGTTTTGTTAAACACTAAAGGAAATACTCAAATAAAAAAAAATTTGAGGAATTTGAATCACATAAAATATAAATGCCGTCTTACTTTTTAAGTATCTGGAGCAGCAAATAGCCACTGGTATGAGTTACAACATTAAATTTTTTTTTTTGCAGTCAAGGCCATCAACCAGCCAGAAAAGCAACATAGAAGATAAGTGCAGAGAAAATACTGCGAATGTACATTCTGATTCACCCTTATCATTTGGAATTTATTCTATTTAGAGGAACAATAAAATTTTTTATAAAATAGAAAAAAAAACATGGAAAACTATTTTTTATCTAAATCAAAAGACTTTTGTCTGACTTACTTATACATTTTGTTATCAATTTCCATAATATTTGATGAACTTCTTATAAATTTACTTTGGATTCTTTCAATATTCTTCTTCTCAAATCAAAAATGCATAAAATAAATCATAAATTTTTAAAATGTTTCACTCTTATAACGCTAATATACTTATACATATCCAAGTACTTATGTATGTATCCCTACTTTTTAATTTAGGAAGCTTTTTTTAATTTTATTTATTTTAGCCAAGTGCTGCCAAGTTTTTTTTACATTATTATCGTCTCATTAATTTATATAACTCTGTTTTCGTTCTGATCGAATTAGAGATTACTAATAGGCTTTCGATTCGAAAGCAACATACGAATGTTTTTGCTTTTCGAACCGAGTTACATGATAGGCACAGATACTACTTGATACTAATTAAAAATTTCTCGGCACCTGTTAGAAAAAAAAGAAAATAATATTGACATGGCACATTTTAATCAGTGCTCGATTAAAGAATAAACATTACAATTATATGTAAAATATAGTACGTACATACTATGTGATGTTAGTTTTTATTACTTGGGGCAAAACATTCATTAAGTCACTGTTACTACATACATCAATTAGAAATGAATTGTAATTCATTTCCAATTCATTAGTATTTTTCATTTTGGTAAGTTTTTCTTCGTTTACAACTCTGTTACATATACCCTCTCTATTTTCCAAAACAAAAGGCACTAGTCCACATTAGATGCGCAGTCCAAAATACCCTAAGTTCCTGTATATACATAATTAATCTAAAATTAGTTTTTTAGTTCTTGTTCTCAGTCTTCAAATAATATTTTGGTCGTCGTGTGTGAAATGATAGAAAAGTGCTCTAGAAGAAGTAAATAAATTAACCTGTGGTGGAAAACTTTAATTTTTTTTTTTTTTTTGCTGTGTAAATTAATTTTTTTTTTATATATTTGCCAAGTAGTGCTTTGAAATTTGTCAAATAAGTCTTTAATAATATGTTTTATGAATACAAAAGTAAAAGTTAAATTTGAAAAATTTGAATTTAAAGAATTTATTCGTTAGACACACAATGTAATCTAATTTATTTTATTTTATCTTATTTACTTTACATTTCTTCAATATTTTCCATAATTTTACAGAATTTTTATTTATTTTTTAACATTTTTGTTTACTTAAGTGTTATTTTAGAAAAAAGTTGCTTGTTATGCTTGTGTATGTTTATACGAGTATGTACGTTTTATATTTTTTAATTTTTTTTTATTTTGTTATGCATTTCTCAAAAATTTCATTATTTCTGAAGACTATTCAGGGTAAAACTGTCAACGTTTTAGCCATAAGAGCACTTTTCTCTCATTACTCGCACAATCTTAAAATACGTTCACATTTACAAATATTGGAAGAAAAAAAAAAACGAGTAACCACTATATTATTTCAGGGTTTATTTTGTTTGTTGTTCATTGCTTCAAATTTAAAATATTATAATTTTAAATATTCAGGCCTGTCACAGAATAGTGTTGGAAATGACTGTTTAAGCTCTTCATTAAAGGTTCCATTTTTGCTAAAACTATATTAAATGCTGCTTTGTTTAATCGAAAGTATTCACTAAATCTATACAAACAAACAAAAGTAAAAAGTGTATGCTTTAATACAAATAGTATGTAGGAAAATTTTTTTGTTACATAGTATGTGCTGAAGAGCAAATTGAAAACTGATGATCTCGGCCTCACTGATTTACTTCGAAGCACTAGCATATCTTTATTTTTTTCATAACTACTTTCACTGGAGTGTTGTACATAAATAAAATTTTTTAACAAAAATAAAAAAAATTAATAACTGGTGAAATATGTCTTTGAAATGATCGATTGCATTGGTGAGTGGGGGTTATGACATCAATCTAATTATATTTCTTTAGAGTAAAGGACAATTTTCTATTGGACAGGAATAAAGGGTGTAATAACTCCAAAAATGGTTAATCATAATTAGGTAAAACCAAAGAATATAAATCATAAAGAATGCGCATCTCAACACTTATCCAAATATTTTGTCAACATTTTTTCAGACGCGGGAAGGAAGGGCAAAAGGCAAAACAAAAGAAAAGAGCGTAACAAAACAAGAGAAACCAAAGAGAAACTAATGTCATAGTCAGCGTTGCCACTATTGGTAGAATTCTACCAAAACTGGTAGAAAATTTTTCGTTTGGTAGGATGGTAGGCTAAATATGATTTTGGTAGATTTTAGCAGAAACTAAAAAAAATTTTCATAAGAAATTTCAGTTGGAAATTTCAAGATTGGCGTATTTATATTCAAGCATAAAATTTAACTTTTTTTTACAATTTTATCAAAACATATTTAATACTCAATACTGAAACTGATTTTAAAAGTACTAATTGTTTTATGTTTCAAAAATTGTTATCGGTACAAAAGCCGAAATGTACACTACCAAAAATCTTAACCGGAAGAAGTTTTTGATGTTAAACATGAGATTTTGCAATTTTACGTTGAATTGCTACACCAAAGCAATTCTAAATTTGATTTTAATCGAGAAGATATTAAATTGTTTCAAATAATTGCTCCTGAGAAAGTATTGTCAAAAGAAGACTTGCTTATACTGTCCCTTCTTTTAAAATTTTCTAATCTTATAGACTGTGATCCTGATATTATTATGTTGCGATTAAGAGAAACAAATCTTTCAACGGAATTAAACATTGAATTATTTTGGGCTAAAGTTAGTTCAATTAGAAACGGTTTAAAGGAGAAAAGTTTTGGTGGATTAAAAAACTTCGTTTTTAATTTACTTTCTCTTCCGCATAGTTCTTCAGCAGCTGAACGCAAATTTTTAACACTTTCCTTAATCAAAACCAAATTGAAAATAAATACAATTAATAATATAATGCTCTGTAAAGAGCTTGTAAAAGCTAATGATGGTCACTATGTGTGGTCAGCAAAAATTTAAATTTTTATACCTACATATAAATTTAGATTATTTTTGAAAAATCGAATTGATTTCTTTAAATTTCTTGTATTTATTAATGTATTTTTGATTTTATTGTTTAGAAATTGAATTGTTTTTGTTATATGTATTTTCGATGAACTGAATTCTTTTCGTTATACATATTTTTTATTTTTGGTTATTTATATGTACATGTAAAGGTGTTATTAAAAATTGTTTTCCATCTCAACAACAATGTATTCTTAAATAGTTGTTAAATAATAATGCTTTATGGTAGATTTTGATCAATTTTGGTAGATTTGGAAAGAAATTTTGGTAGAATTAAAATTTTTTCAGTGGCAACACTGGTCATAGTGTATGCACTGTGCTAATGTGTGTTTTATTTCTTTTGCATTGTTGTTTAGGTTTTTTCGTTCAGCCACTGTACACACAGTGACGAAATTCCAACAACTATAACAAGAACATCACACAGCAAGATAGCCACAACAAAATTTTTGCACACACAACATCACAGTGTATAAGACGATAGCCACAACAAATTTTTTACTTCGTGTTTTTTTTTTGCTTAAGTACAGAAACGGTATCATGCTAACAACAATATTCACATACAATACAATTTATGTGTTTGTGTTTCTTATTCATTGTGAGCTGTTTTCGTTTTTTAAATTTTAAAACTTAGAGAATAATGTTGTTGGTTCAAATATTTTTGTGTATTAAAGAATACAGTGCTCCGATACGACTATGTAAGCTAGTGTAGGGCAAAGCATATTTAATTTGTAGTTGCGCGAAGGAAAATACATTAATCTACATCGAATATATAGCGCCCTATTTAATATCGTAATAAAAGTGTAGTTAGAAATATATTTTATTATTATTATTTATTTAAGCTCAACAATTGATTTTATATTTATTTGAAATAAAAGGTTAACTAAACCAAAAAATGTAATTCCAAAAATATAAAAAAACAAGTATATATTCATTAATGACAAATTTTCGAATGATAAATTGATGATTTTTCAATTATTTATAAGAAAATTCTATTTTTATTTTTAATTTATATATGTATGTATGTATGAATTATAGATATGTACGTATATATACATTTTTAAAAGAAAAGACACTTTAATTTTTTTATGTTAAAAATAAATAATAAATAAATAATAATCAAGATTAAAATTATTTCTTACTTTATACTTCAAAGCATCAAAAAGTATGTATATTTTGAGGATTTTCATCTCCATAAAAAGGCTAATAAAGTTAATTTTTTTTAAAGATTATTTATTGGATAAAATATCTAATTTTCTTTTTTTGGAACTTCCTTTTTCTGTAGTCCAAGAGCAATGTTTCCGAAGGAGAACCAATAATAGAAAGTCCAATACCTCTATTCTGTGTTGAGAACAAGTGTCGGCAAACCACTCTGGGGTCATTCGTTTAATGACTCAATAATAAAAGATTTTGTACCAATTTTTCGCGGTTCAGATTTAAAGACAGAAAAAGTGTTCTAATTTGTCTTGATTGAGGGACTTTGTCATTAAGAAATATAAATCACCACCTTCCCTTAAAATTTCATTTGTTAACATATGAATTGAATTTAAGGTGAGTTTCATTTAATTTTAAAAGAAAATACGCTTGTTTTGATCTACAAACTCCACCTTTTTTAAATATTCTAAAAAGAACTGAATATATTAATATACTTCATTGTTAATCTGAATTGCAGATCTGTACCAATTATCTCGATAAAGGGAGCCACTATTAAGACAATCAAAAATTTGGCCATTTTTTCCATAAGCTGAGCTGTTGATAAAGCCAATTTTGCGGAACATGTCTTAAATTTTGTGGTTTCAGACGTTGTTTTAATAGCAGCAGAAACAAGCCTGCTGAAAATTTGTGTGGCAAATACTACAAGCATTTTTCAAAAGTGTTAGGAAACATATGTTGCCGTGTTATTTTTGGGCACATTTTTGTTTTTGGATTTGCTTCCATTTCTTACAATTCCCTAATTACCTGAAAGCTTGACGTCCCATCCGGGGTTTTTATGTCACATTTCAGCCACCCATTCCGCAAAGATTTAATTGAGTGTGGGAAATCATAAAGGCAAAAAACATTTTGATCGCTTAATTCAAAAAACGGTTTTTTAGCAGATACTTTAAGATTGGAAAATCATTTTCGGTTAGTCGAGCCTTCATCACATATAAGGGCATAAACATTAATACCAATGCTTTTTAAAATATTTACATTTACTGTAACAATTTCACTTAAAGAATCTGCAGATAAACCATTTTGGGAAGTAAAATAATTTAGAATGATAGCTAAATGGATGCAAGCAAAAAACACATTTTAATATTTCATAATGTCTTTAAATCTGAACCTCAAAAAATTGGTATAAAATCTTTTATTATTGAGTCATGTAAACGAATCACCCCAGAGTGGTTTGCCAACACTTGTTCTCAACACATAATAGAGGTATTGGATTTGCTGCTCCTTCGAAAGCATTGCTCTTGGACTACAGAAAAAGGAAGTTCCAAAAATAGATATTCTATCCAATAAATAATTTTTAAAAAAGTAACCTTATTAGCCTTTTTATGGAGATGAAAATCCTCATAATCCTCATCATAATAATAAAACATATTCTTAACTACACTTTTATAACGATATTAAATTCGGCGCTATATATTCGATGTAGATTAATGTATTTTCCTTCGCGCAACTACAAATTACATATGCTTTGCCCTACACTAGCTTACATAGTCGTATCGGAGCACTGTATTCTTTAATACACAAAAATATTTGAACCAACAACATTATTCTCTAAGTTTTAAAATTTAAAAAACGAAAACAGCTCACAATGAATAAGACACACAAACACATAAATTGTATTGTATGTGAATATTGTTGTTAGCATGAAACCGTTTCTGTACTTAAGCAAAAAAAAAAAGGCACGAAGTAAAAATTTTGTTGTGGCTATCGTCTTATACACTGTGATGTTGTGTGTGCAAAGTAAGAGAATAAACGAATTCTCTTTGCTAAGTAAGAGAGTAACAATTCTTTTTGCGGGTTCCAACATTACGACCCGCCATAAGAAATTTTACTTGTACGTGATGCACATTCTATATGATTTATATTCTTTGGTAAAACACAAAAAACAATATAAGAGAGCGAATAGATCTTCTTTTATCAGGCCTGTCACAGATTGCGATCGGAATGGTTTTCATTTCGTATTCTCAATTCCTATCCATTTTGTCTTAGTAAATTCTAATTTTTCTATATTTATCTTAGAAAATGGCAACGCAATGTATACCAAAACAAAAATCATGTGTTTTAAGCGACTAGAGCAAAACAAATTGAAAAAATTGAAACAAAGTGACTAAAAAAGTTATACAATTTAAAATAATTAATAATAAAAGAAAATTTATTAGAATAGCAATATTTTCTTTTTATTTTGGTTTTGATGTTTGTGTTGCCAGAATGTAAACTTTTTGAACAATTTTAATTTGAATTTGAAAAAATTTATGGTTTCGCACGATAGCAAACCATTATAAAAATAGTTTCTTTCAGAAATAAAAAAGTGGTTTCTTCTTAATAACAAAAAATTTTTTATTTTTGACAAAATAAGTATTTAAAAAAGTTATTTTTTAATAAAATTCACCAAAAACAATATTTATTTTCCTTTTAAAGTGCTTTTAATTACTCTTTTAAAATTTAAATCACTGAAAATATTAATTCCGCAAAAAATTGTCGTTTTACGTCACACACAGGGTTAGAATAGCATATTTTCTTGGATTAATTAAAAAAAGAAAATTTTAAGTATCGTCAAAATTTTTTGTACCCGGTTAGAGTATATAAAATTCTACATCACTTGTCGTTAAAATAAAGGTCAAAAGTGTTCCGGTGTTTTTGTAGTGAAACTTCAAAGTCAAACTTTATAAAAATTTTTGTGCAAAAAAGGCTAAAAAAAAGTGAAAACTTTCCCGTTGAAAATTGTATTTATTTTCAAAAGTATTGCAAAAGTTAACAATTTTTCAATGGAACCATCAAGTTCAGGTAATTTGGAAATACCTCGTTAGCCCTTGTGCATCAAATTGTGTGTGGAAGTGTTTTAGATTTAGTTATTTGTATTGGAAATGCCAAAAAAATTAGCATTTTTATATTTTAAATGGATATATAAGTAGTTATTATTCGTCCACATTCCTGTCATAATTTTTAGTTTATATTAGAGAGGACATAAATCTCTATTATATTGCAAAATTTTGCGCTGCCTTTTTGGGCCTTTTAGAAGCTATGCATTGTTTAATGCAAGTGTTGCAGCAGTCAAATAGCTAAAAATCACATTGATCTCGCGACTGCTGCTATTGTAGTGTGTTGTGTTTTGTTCTTGTTCATGTTACTTTTTTCTTACTGATCGAAAGACCTTTACATGTAGACAATTTAAGAATTGGCTTTTCCATTCTTTAAGCCTGGATGCGATTTTTTTTAATGTCTTTTGCACGTCTTAGGCACACAATACAGGACGATTTTTTGTTCAAACGCATCCTTGGTATAATATGCTTCCCACTTTGCACAAGTATTTTATTCATGGACCCGAAATTGTGTCAAATTTCATTTTACCTATTGGGCAGTTATCAGAAGAAGCGCAGGAAGCTCGAAATAAAGATTTTAAAAAATATAGGGGGTTTCATTCACGAAAGTGCAGTCGCGAAAAATCAAACCAATACATTTTTAATATGTTTTTGATAACCTCTGACCCAATTATTTCAAGCATGCAAAAATTGCCTACGAAGAAGGTTCAAAGCTTGCCAGAAGAGAAAATTGATTTAATTGATCCTGCAGCTCCGAACAAGAACTATTTCAGTGATGTTGAAGTTGCTGATGCTGCTGATGATGATGCTGCTGACGATAATGATAATGATGATAAAAATGATGATAATTATGATGTTGATGATAGTGATGATGATGTTGATGATTAACTTTAAGATGTATAAAATGTAATGTTTAAGTTCTCATACTGTACTCCTTGCACTATATACCTACACTGATATTTGGCATTATTTAATAAAATTCTACTGAAATATACTACTATATAATGTACTAAGAAAACATTTTGTTTTACTTATTTAAATGGTATTAACTGAAAAATAAAGAAAAATTATCTGAACATAGCTTCCCTGATTTGATCCAAGAAAACATGCTATTCTAACCCACTGTTCATCGTCTGAAGAAGCAGAATACGAAATTCATTCCACTTTCCGTTTGGAATGGATTTCTGTGACAAGCCTGATTATTTCTTTTTGTTATTGGCCTCTGAAAATACTTTAAAAATATAAAACTAAATTTTTGCAAAATATGGTTCCAACAAATATTGGTTATGCTAGAGTTGGGCTTATTGCATTAGATTTAATTTTTCATTTAATTTAAAGGTAGTGGTAAAAAATAGTGCATTATCGCTCCAAATATTTAGTGGTAATGAAAAATTAGTGCATTCAAATCAAATTCAAATAAATCGATTTTAGTGGTAGTAGAAATTTAGTGTAATGAACTAGACAGCCCTTGGCACTATAGTGGAATGCAAATTTATTTTCACTGCTTCAGTGCTAATATCGTTTTCATATACATACATAGACGTAATACATACATAGTTTAGGTCAATGTCAAAATAAATGGTAGTGAATGTTATTTCCTAAATTTGCTGAGTCCGCCTGTATAAAGTAAAAAAATGTTGTACGAGTAATAAATTATTCTATTCACTATCGGTCAGATTTTCATGATTTAAACTATTAATAATGCCACCCACATATCTTTCAGAACTAGTGTACTAAATTTCCACTACTACTAACATTGTTTGAGTTATTGGCTAATTATTTCCATCTGCCACCACCCAGTGGCGAAAATCGTAGTGATTCATTGTGACAAACGCTGACAATATTTTATCATCAAATTTTATTGGGGTCATACATATATGTATGACTGAAGTTGATTTTATCTCGTAGGAGTCCGCATTATCATCCTGAGACAGAGTGAATTTTTCCACGATGTGTCGTTAATGTAAAGTCCCATATCTAAAAATATCACTTTGATTCGCCTTTGAATTATTTTCTTATGTGTCGTTAGAATACAGATTTTTCAAAATTTTCATATATGAAATATATATGTGATATGAGTCTCTGTGCTAGCGACATATTGGTGACTCAACTCAAAAATGATGAACAAATATTGCGTCCTTATTCATAAAAAAAATTTGTTTTCACTTAAAAAAAAATCAAATGCTCTATTTAAAATTTTGATTAAAACATTCATGTTATTTCTTAGCAAAGCCATAGTGGTCGTCAAAGCAAAGAAATAGAGAAAATTAAATTCGCCACCGGGTAGTGGAGGCTGCAATACTGTTCCATTAATACTAAATCGTTTAATGGTAGTGGAAACGCTAATGCATTATAAATTCAGTGCAACAAACCCATCTCTGTAAATAGCATATTTGCCAAATATGAACGTAGCTTAAGTTAAAAACTTAAATATTCTTTCTTGTTATGATTCGTTTTTTAATATTTTTTTTTAAGAAACATTATATAAAATAAAATTTTGACATAAAACCTTTTCATAAAAGTGTCGTTACGCTCTTTTCGTCAGTTATTTACCCAATGTGAACGTAGGTTTAGTGAAAATATTAAAAATATTTTTATTGCAATAATAAATTATTATTTTGAATACGAACATAAATCCAAAGTAATAATATTGTTTTAAAACTATAAATGAATTTACATGTAAAATATAAATTTTTCGTAAAACTTCAAGAATTTCAATTATTGGCTTTATCTGTAAATATTTAATTCAAAATTTGTATAAAAAAATTATTTATTTCTGTTACTTTTAGCAAATAATACAATATTTAGTGGAGGAAAGAGTTGAAAAAATAAATTACAAAAAAGTTATTTATTTATTATATTTAAAAATTAAAATTAATTTTCAAAGAGAAAAAGATAATAAAAAAAACCTTAAAATCTTAAATTATTTATGAATTTTATGCAATAGTGTTTTTTTTTTTTTTTTTGGTTTTTTTGTGTTTAATTAATACATACAAGTAAGTATAGATGACGTAAGTATTTAAAAAAAAATTGCTATAAATTTAAAAACATTAAATTAAAGAATTTTTAAATAAAATAGTAGATATTAGTAAAGCATCAAGCATATAACATAGAACGGCAAGCAGTAAATGCAACCGATGGTAGTTGGTGTCTTGCTGCCGGCTATATAAATATTTTGAAAGTACTAACGGTAAACAATATTAAAATATACGAATATATTTAAAATTACTGTCTTTAAATTTATAAAAATTGCGCAAACCTTATTTTTAGGGAATTGTAATGTTTTTTTACCCTGGTCAAAATTGTAATCGGAGCACCTACAAAAATTGAAGGCTCCAATTCTATAATTTCTCGTGTAATATCGATTGTCGATTGGATATAATTAAACCCACCCAAATATTAACCTTCCCCGTACGAAAAACTATGACGAAGAATCAAATTTTGGACGTTTGTGTGGATCATCTGACTTGATTTCGAAACATTCAAGATAAAAATAAAAAGATTTCTTTTTATTATAACATTATTTTTTTTTTTTGGTAAAATCAATACTAAGGGGAGTCAAACCCAACTAATGCGAAACTAATTGTATTGGAATCGAAGTCGCAGGTAGATTGAGTGCTTCCCTTTTTCCATTAAAGGCTTTTTTCTTTTATTTTTTACGTTACACAGTATGGCGATGAGACAATGGTCCCATCTATTGATGGATAGACGACACATCGCTGTTGACTGTGTATTCTGAAAACAAAATCGCACGAAACATTAAGAAAACTATGGTCGAACAATGTTTTCAATACAGCAATAATACAAATTATTCCCATCGGTATGACGTAAATGATTTATGTTACCAACATTTTTTGTAGGAGATATTTTAATATAAATGATCGAATTAGAACTTTAATGCATTAGGGATTAATGTAACTATTTTTTGAATATAAAACATGTGTGTTCTCTAGCCACCACGATAATGGTCGTGCTTGTCGTTTATCCGAATGCGTGACAAGTACAAAAAATAAAAGGCAGTGATGGAGATAAAAAGGAGAATATGATGTATATAGAAGATCTACGACTAACTTATTATAGGGTATGTAGAAAAAATATAGTTCCAATATATGGCTTCTGTAAAAAGTGTGTGTTAAATTGTTGATAATTCGCAAACATTTGCACAGAACGCAAAGAACACATATAAGACTTTTGTAGCTGGATTCTAAAATATTTTCAGTTCGGCTGGTGTAGAATTAATTCCCGGATGTTATTTTATCAATGAAACCAAAAATAATAAACGACGAAAACAAATTAATTTCAATAATGATCGCTCTTCTTGGGATTCCGGGTCTCCGGACCAAATAACAATAGTAATGTGCGTTCCCTTTGGTGATGCCTTCTAGCCACCACGGCTACAGTCGGTGTCGACTATTGCAGATAAAATGGAATAAAAGGGCAAAAACAAAAAAAAAGGTTGTAATTCAGATTCATACAAATAAGGTGATAATTACAAAAAATCCAATGATGGCGAGAAATGGAAAGTATGATAGAATGCGTTGTGTTTGACTTTACTTCGACTAACTCATTACAAGTGTATGTATAGAAAAGAAAAAATATAATTCCTATGTATCGTCGTAAGAGTTTAAGAACGCTGTAACTGACAAAGAATCGAAAATACGTTTTTTGCATTATTTTTATCAGAAATAAAAATCCGCGTCGATTGGTCCCTGTCCCAAATTTCTACGATGGAAATAAATTCACTTACGCCGTCTGCGTTTTGAAAAATACCAGTGTCTTTTTTTTGGCTCTGCTGAACATTTAAGGTTTTGTCAGTTACAGCGTTCTTTAATTCCATCGACGATATGATATCTACTACAAGTGTGCGTTAAATAGTTAATGTTTGTTATGAATATGCACAGAACACGAAGAACTCTAATGAGATTAACGTAGCTGGGGTTGAAAGCATTTTCACTTTGGATTGTGTACTACTCCTTCACTAACATCATTTTTCTCCTTTGATTATCAAGACATTCAATCCAAATAAACTAAATGTACAAACTTTTGATCTAATTAAATCGTTACGAATGAAATAAGAATAAACAGAATATAAGACCCAGTTTTTAACTTCATATTTAAATGGCATTTAAATTTAAATGTAACTTTCAATTTCTCAGCACAAAGTTAAATGAAACTTAAATGCCATTTAAATGGCCAACCTTGTTAATTTAAGTTTCAATTAAGTTTTCTATATAAACACATGTTCTCGCCATCTTGTTTTTACGTTTTACAAATAAAAATTAAACAATCAACAATGTTTTTAATTTTTTTTACAAAAAAATGGCATATTATGAATAAAACTCGTCTATAAATAATAAAATTAATTGTATTATTGTATATTAATTACGTTCATTGTTATTAATTGATGTTTATCAATAGTATTTTTATTTTATTTCTGGTGTTTTATTTTGTTGCAGCCAATCACAGCTGTTTCTGGAAAAAATTCTGCAACGTTTGTTTACATTTGGTGGTGCTACCGTACTCTTGTCACAATTAAATACAAACTTAAATTTGACTGAAAGACTGAAACTGTATTTAAATGCCATTTAAGTCTAAATTAAAATTAACTAATTTCACATCTAAATATGAAGTTAAAAACTGGGCCTAAGTACTTAGATTATGTTATATTATTTATAAGGAATTATCACTTATGCCCGTAATTTCAATGATAGGATAACTATTGGTGTAACTACCTAATAGATATTTTTAACTAGTTGGTAAAATGGCTTCGGTATTTTTTACCTACGTGTATGAACCAACTTGAACTGTTCAAAAACATGGCAACTATAACTTATTTTCAGTGTTTTTTTATTTAAAAGCATACCTCGCGGCAATTTTAAATATAAGACGGTATATTTTATACAAAAAATATTTATCAAATAGTGATTTTACTTTAATTTTTTATATCATTTAATTTAAAAAAAGAATTTAAATGTTATTTTTTTTAATCTTCATTCCATACTTCGATTTGAATAAATCTTTCCTCTTTGTATAATACTGTCCAACAAATGTACTTTATAAACATATATCATCTATTTATCATATCCGATGTATTTTTCAAAAATCACACTACTATTTGGGTAATAGATCTGGTTTTTGAGTTTTTTTAAACTACAAACGCTTAAGGTAACGATGTATGATAAGTCACTATCAACTGGTAGGTTAAAAGTAAAAATAACAGAGAATTAAAATCGCTGCAAAGAGAAGACATTGTTTAAATGATCCCAATGACATTTTGTAATTTATCGTTAATATAACCACGGAATTCATTAAATCTGCATATTTTATAAAAACTAAAGTATGATAAACATCAGAGGAAAATATATTTTGTACCTTTTGAAAAAGTTTTCTCGTCTGAGGAAAGAAAAGTTAAAAGCAGGCATTTTCGATTGACCACTAATTAGACAACTAATAAAAGACCCAAATTTTATAATAAAAAAACGAACCTGGCAATGTTTCTTTTATGTGATTCAAATTTTTTTTTTGGAAATCATAAATCAGAAAACTAAATACAATCTTTGTCGTGATCACGGGATACAGACAACTCATCCTAGAAAATTTTATAAAAATTATTTTATTCCTCAGTCCCAGTGACTGTTTCAAATAAAGTGAGTAAAAATATGACACTTTTGTAATAATTTTAAACCTATGTATATGGGCAATTTCAAAAATTTTCGACATTTTGATATTTTTTTTTTCGAAATTTTTTTTTTTGGATGACACGAAAGACGCTTTGGTCACGTGAAGGGTGATATTTTAGCATACCAAAACAGTTCGCGTTAATCATTTATTGCAAACGGCGCGAAAGTTATGGAGGTTTTAAGTTAAAATTTCTTTAAAAAAAAATTTAAAGTTAAATTTATTGGTTTATTTTAATAAATGTTATATGGATGCATGAAACTCATTTCAAATTCATCAGTGCAGTCCAAATTCATCAATGCACTGATAAAATACACAAAAAATATCACATATAATTAAATTTCCTTAACATTAAAAAACGCGAATTTTTGCAAAAATATGAATGTTTCACAGATTTTTATAATATGTGTTTATATAACGCATAACTAATTTACAGAAAAACAATGTTTTGACTTGCAAATTTAAAAAATAAAAAAAATTATATAAGAATTATTTTTGAGGTTAGGATTTCCTTTTTGATCTGTAAAATTTAAAATCATGAAAATTTTTTAATGCCTATTCGGTTTTATTATCAAGCTTAAAAAAACCTTTCATTTGGTGTCAATCGCGGAGGAATCTATACATAACTGCAGATGTCACAAAGCAAAATGTGTTTGAAGAAAAATGCCGCTGTACCCGCTAAATATGGACCGAATTCAACCGTATTTATATATGACCTTTAGTTCACCGCCGCACTTCATTTCCAATTGTAATGTTGTTTCTTTTGGAATAAAAAGAAATGAATCAATTGCTGTTTGACAAATGATTACTTTATTGAAAAATTGTTGAACTTATATACTACTTATGAGAATAATTTCATTAATCTAGAATTGAGTGATTTACACATAGTTACAAAAGATCACTCAATATCCAAACACTGTATCATATTTTCTATGTGTCTTTCTTTCCTTTATTTAAATTACGTTTGACACACTTCTGATAGAATTCTGGTAGTGTATATTTTGCAAACAAAGAATATTCTGCAATATCAGCAAAACAGTGCATTTCGTACATTAAACTATTTCATATACAAGTGAGTAAGCGATCAATGACCGACCGTATTTTTACAAAGTATCTAATTTCTTTAAACAACATTTCTTTTTAAATTACTAAAACGTGGAGTAATTAAATTTGATACTGACCTACTCAACAATAATGATTAATTTTGTTTACATAGTTCGCATAGTTTGTTTTCTTTTATTCTTTTGCTTTAGATTCTTTTTAAATATTGAAATGCAAATACAGTGGATACACTACACCCCCACTCTTTCAGCTAAAATTTTACAATCTTGTACATTATCAAGATTTTAAAATTTTTTTTTTTATATTCATGGATATTAAGAAAGCGATGTCTGTATGATACAATATTTGGAAATTTTTTATCTTATCATATACTTATATATATATATATACATATAGTTACATATTTAAATTTATATAGTTATTAGTTACATATGCATATTAATTTAAATTTTTTTTTTTTTTTTTTTTTTTTTTTTTTTTGTTAAAGTAAAGTACATATTCAAATTAAAATGTAATGTTTTTTTTTTTAAAAAAAAACTTTTTGTTTCTTTGATTTTTTTTTTTTTTTTTTTTTTTTTTTTTTTTTTTTGTATATGCTTATGATACTAAAAATTACTTAAAATCTACTTATAACTTTTTTTTTTTTTTTTTTGTTACTTATTATTTATATTATATTTCTTTAATAGATTTTTGTGTATCGTTTTTTCCTTATTATTGATTTTAATTTTTACATTTAAATTGTCTATTTCAATAACTTCATATGGACCATGGTATGGTGATTCATTCTTCTTTCTGTTTTCTTTTCTAACCAAAACCAAATCACCTAAGCTAAGATCTATTTTACTAGCTTTGTTAAAAGATTCTAAACTTCTATTATTCTTTATTTTTTCTATTATCCTTCTAGCATTTTCTAGTGAAATTTTTAATCTTAATTTTAATTCATTAGCGTAATTATCTATATTGTATACCCTATCTTTATTCATTATTTCTTCTCCTGGTAAGGTTGGTAATTTTCCAAAAACTAGTTCGAAAGGTGAATACCCTGTGTCAATATGAGGTGTTGTATTATATGCGAAAGAGTAATATGGTATCCATTCGCTCCAGTTATCATCATTTACGAAAGATAAGAAGTATTCATTTAAGACTCTATGATTTCTTTCTATAGTGCCTAATGTTTCATGATGATATGGTGTTGATAGTCTTTGTTCAATCTGTAATAAAGTACATATTTCCTTCATTAGTTCATTTACAAATTCAGTGCCTCTATCAGATTTTAGGATTTTGAATGTTCCATATTTCAGTATCAAATTTTCAACCAAACATTTCGCTATCGTTTTGGCTTCTTTATTTTCCATTGGTGCTGCTATTACGTGTTTAGTTAGCTCACATTGCATTGTTATTATGTATCTATAATTATTAGATGGTCGTAAAGGACCTACTGTGTCGATAGCTATTGTTTCAAAACTGTTATTTGGTGTATCTGTTACGCATAATGGTTCTTTTGTGTGCCTTATTTGTTTATTTCTTTGACAGAGATCACAGGTTAAAACGTATTCCTTTACCATCTTATACATATTTTTCCATATGTATTTTTGTTTCAATTTTATCAGGGTTTTTCTTACTCCAAAATGTCCTCCGCATGGTGTGTTGTGATACAATTCAATTAATTCGTGTTGTCTTTTTCTATCTTTTATTCTTTGAGGATTGCTATATAATAATATTATGACGTCATTTTCTTTACTTTTATTAATTCTTTCTTTAAACTTTTCTATATTTATTCTTTTAAATATTTCGTCACCTTTTTCTAGTGCGAACTTATTACAATTTGTTCTGCCTAAAACAGAAAGTAGTTTCTCCAACATATTATCTAGATAATCGGGATTTTCGCTACATCTGATGCGCATTTCATTTAGAGCAGAATCTTTTTCAATTTTCATTTCCTTTCTTGATTTTTCCAATATAAACTTTATTTTAGTAGCTACTTTTATATCATTTATGGATGTACAATCCCATATTTTGAGTTGATCAGGCTCAATAGGATGTGTATTACCATTCGTATTTTTCTCTTTTTCTATATTATTTTTCTGTTTCTCATTTTCAATTTTCTTTTTATTTTCCTCACTTTTTCTTTTATATTCCTCATTCTTATCTTTCATTCCTCTTGTTAACACCAGTGCTTTTTTGTTCTTTTCATCAATGTTCGGAGGTATCATTGCCTTTAGTATATCGGAATCTATTTTTATTCTTGAAAGTGCATCAGCATTTGTATTATTTTGTCCTTTCTTATACACAATCTCAAAATCGTAATCCGACAATTCGAGTCTAATTCTAGTTAGTTTTGAGCTAGGGTTCTTGTGGGAAAATAGTGCTACTAGTGGTCGATGGTCTGTAACCACGATGAATTTTCTACCATAGAGATATGGGCGAAAAAATTGTATTCCCCAATATATTCCTAATAGCTCTTTTTCTATAACGGGTTTATTCTTTTCATGTTTATTCAAGGAACGACTTGCATACGATATTGGTCTGTCATTACCAATATCTCCTTGTGATAGTACAGCACCTAAAGCGTAGTCAGATGCGTCTGTTGTTACTATAAATGGTTTTTCGAAATCCGGATATTTCAAAATTGGCGGCGTTATCAATTTACTCTTTAAGGTATCAAAAGCCGTTTGACATTCTTCCGTCCATTCAAATTTTGCGTCCTTTTTTAATAGAGAATTCAGACATGCTGCTTTGTTTGCAAAATTTTTGATAAATCGTCTATAATAATTGCAAAACGCCACGAATCTTCTAACATCGTCAGAATTTTTCGGAATAGGATATTTAGTTATTGCATCGAATTTTGAAGGATCTGGCTTAATTCCGTCAGAAGTTATTAGATGCCCGAGATAAATCACTTCTGGTTTCAGAAAACAACATTTGTTCGGATTGAGTTTCAAATTGTATCTATCCAATCTGTCAAGAACTTTCATTAGATTCGAATTATGATGCTTTAAACTACATCCAAAAACTATGATATCATCCACATAAAGGAAAGCTTCAGATTCCAACCCAGATAAGGCTATGGTTAGCATGCGCTGAAAACTGTTCGATGATATCTTAAGACCAAATGGTAATCTAGTGTATTGATAATGACCATTAGGTGTGGAAAATGCTGTATAGGGTCGTGACTTGTGATCAAGCTCGATTTGGTGAAAAGAACTTGTCATATCTAATGTGGAAAAATATTTAGCTCTACCCAACTTGTCCAAAACATCATCCAAACGTGTTAGTGGAAACTTGTCATTAACAATTTTGTCATTGAGCTTTCTGAAATCGACAACCAATCTCCATTTCTTCAAATCGGTTTGTCCCTTTTTTGGAACTAACAATAGTGGTGCGTTATACGGACTAATAGAAGGTTCTATCACATCATTTTTTAAAAGTTCTTGTACTTGAGAATTTATTTCTTCTGCATGTGTATGTGGTAAACGATAATTTTTTATATATACTGGGTTTTTGTCATTTAAATTTATTTTCTGTTTATAGAAGTTATTTGTTGTCAGGTCTTCGTTATCCATATGAAATGTTGATTGATATCTCTTCAATATTGAAATAAGTTCTTGCTTGATTTCACTATCCAAATCATCTAGATCAAAGCACTGCAATAATTTGTTGAACCGTTCTTCCGTATATTTCTTGTTATGTTTGTCAGTACCAACCGAACATATTTCGTAATTTTTTAAAGGAATGGTGTCTATCTTCATATTTTCTATGATTATTTCTTCGTTTGTGACATTCAGTAACTTTATATGTTGGTTTCCTTTCCTGGGAATTATAGCATTTGCTAAAAAGACGCCTTTAAATAGTTCTCGATTTAAAACTACTACATCCTCTTTTAATTCTATGTTGCATGGTAAAATTACTTCACTTCTTTTAGGTAATATTATTTGATTAATTTTGAAAGTACTATCATGTATAGGAATTGTGATATTCTCGCCGTTCAAATCAAATGTTAGGACATATGTATCATAATTGATGTTGCATTTATATTTTGATAAGAAATCTCTTCCCAGAATTCCGTCGGTGCCAATGGGGATATTGTTTGCAATCAGTTGCACATCGTGTTCAATTATTGTATCGTTAAAAAGTATTTTGATATTAGTGGAACCTAAGGATTTAATTATTTCTTTTGAAATTCCTGTTAGATTGCAATAATTATCGGGATTTTCCTCATATCTATATAAAAATTGTTCTTTACACAGTGAAATATCTGCTCCTGTATCTATCAAAAATGTAAGTGGATTATCCACATCTAAAATATTTAATCTTACATAGTTTTTAAGGTTAGATGATATGCTAAATATTGCTTTATTATTTATTAAATTATCTCCGAAGATGTAGGTCTTATGATCTCCGGAGTCTGTGAGTTTCCCTGGTTTTGTACTTGGTTAACATTTCGACTTCTATTATTATACCCATTGTTTCTAGTATTGCCGGTGTTTCTATTATTGATTCCTCTATAGTTGTTATTATTGCTGTTAACGACAGTGTTATTTCTGTTGTAATTATTGCTGTTATACCCTGTATTGTTGTATTGTCTATTTCTTCTGTTATTGTTTCTGTTGTTGTTATTGTAGCTATTATTATTTCTATAATTGTTGTCACTGTGATTTCGACCATTATTATTGTTAATATTGGCATTATTATTATTGTTCCTGAATTTCATATTATTTTTATTATACTGATTTGGTTGAGAGTTTTGGTATAAAATGCTTTTTGGTTTTATACGTGATGTGTATTTCTCAGCTATTTGTAGTGCCTCGGAAAAAGTTTTTACCTGGCTGGCATCTATAGTGGATATTAATTGTTGGTCTTGCAAACCATTAACAAAAGTATTGAAGGCTATTTTGTTATTAGTATTAACTATTGGAATTCTATTTGCTTCACCTTCTTCACCTATTTGTATTTCGTTTAGTTCGGAAACCAGATTTTCAATTTTTGTGGCAAAGCCATTTAGATTGTTGTTTCTTTGAACCAAACTCGTGAGTTCATTCAAAATTGTGTTTGAACTCTTTAGGGGTTTGTATGCACTCTTTAGCGCTGTTATTAATTCTGCAACAGATGTAGGTGTGGTTTGTTGTTTTACCCTGTTTTGGACTTTTAAATCCAATCTTGTTTTAAATACGAAATTAAAGAAAAAGTTTTTCTTTTCTGTTGCTACTGATTGTTCTATCAATTCTAAATTTGATATGAAATTTTGTAGTTCCTCCCTTTTACCTGAATATATAGGTATTAGTTTTGCGATTGCAGCTAATTCGTTTGTATCCATGTTTAATTCTATAGATCCTTGCCGTTTTTCTGAAACAATCTTTCTTTTACTGTGTTGTTCTAACAATTCTAGAGATTCTATTTTTAATTTTTCAAATTTTTTTAAAGCCTCTTGTTTACGGTTACCTTCTATGTTCGTATCAACTAAGATCTTCTCTAACTTTAGTTGTAAGTTTTCTATTTCTTCAAATTTTAATTTAATAGTTTCCTGAGAGTATGGGCGACTTAAAGATTTTTTTGCATTAACTATCAAGGTTTCTAAAGACTGAATCACTGTTTCCATTGGTAGCATATAAAATCGAAAATTTCTTTCTTATTTATTATATTTATTATATTTAATACATATTTATATTATTCAATCTAGCATAATTGAATAAATACATATATATATATATATATATATTTTTTTTTTTTTTTTTTTTTTTTTGTTTTTTAATTTACATTCTAATTTTAAAAGTTTTAAAATTTTCCACCACCGCCATGTAATGTGTTGTAGATAAAAGCAAAAATTGTATTTAGATATATTGTCCCTGCCTAACGTGTAGTGTACCGGCGCTAATAAACGCCACGGGTACAAAAAGGTTTTTTGCTGGCAAATTTATATGCCAAAAATAAAAAAGGACTAATGCCGATCAAACAACGACCTTTAAAAACGATGATGGACGTTTCGTAGTATCACTTTTATAAATTTGTGTATAAATTTATAAAAATTTGTGTATAAGTTTATTTTTTTGATTTTTTATATTCAAACAAATCGGTTTCAATTGCATCGATTTGCTTCCAAGTCTCTGATGCTGTTTGCCAGGATGGTGGAGGGTCTGCATTCACTGTTGCCCTCAATGCTGCCAATCTGCGCCTTAATTTTACTAACTTTCCACCTCTTCGATGTCGTGGAAGTATAATCTTCGGGATGCAGGTGAGTTCTTCCTCTTTTTTTAACGCTTGTCGCTTCTTGTAGTCCTCAATGGACATGGGTTTGGGACCTTCTTTGGCTTCTTGTTGTTGTACCGGACAACTTTCTTCTTTGGGAGTTGCCTCTATTTTATTTGGCAGGATCGCCATGTAATGTTGTTTCTTTTGGAATAAAAAGAAATGAATCAATTGCTGTTTGACAAATGATTACTTTATTGAAAAATTGTTGAACTTATATACTACTTATGAGAATAATTTCATTAATCTAGAATTGAGTGATTTACACATAGTTACAAAAGATCACTCAATATCCAAACACTGTATCATATTTTCTATGTGTCTTTCTTTCCTTTATTTAAATTACGTTTGACACACTTCTGATAGAATTCTGGTAGTGTATATTTTGCAAACAAAGAATATTCTGCAATATCAGCAAAACAGTGCATTTCGTACATTAAACTATTTCATATACAAGTGAGTAAGCGATCAATGACCGACCGTATTTTTACAAAGTATCTAATTTCTTTAAACAACATTTCTTTTTAAATTACTAAAACGTGGAGTAATTAAATTTGATACTGACCTACTCAACAATAATGATTAATTTTGTTTACATAGTTCGCATAGTTTGTTTTCTTTTATTCTTTTGCTTTAGATTCTTTTTAAATATTGAAATGCAAATACAGTGGATACACTACACAATACTTTACATTGATTTTAAATCACTGATTAACTAAAAAAAACGCGAAACAAAATCATGAAATTTCGCAAAAGTTTTATTTTCTTTATAAAATTTTTGCGTTTCAAAATATTTTAACGCCTTCGTGACGTTGAGGTGCCATTTACTAAGAAGTTTAGATCACGCAATACATCAACCAGTTTTAAATAAGATTGCAAATGTCAGACGCGAAAAACTGTCATTTTTGACAAATTTACGCCAATTCTATAAAAGTTTGAGGTCATCGTTCTCAGCAACTAGCAGCCTGACATCGACGTGATATGGCGCAAATTTTAGCAAATTATACCATCTTTTAAATACTGTTGACGAAATGCAATTTTCTTGAACGGCGCAAAAACGCTATAGAAAAAACTGCGAAAATTGAAAAATCGGAAAATTTTGGTTTCAAAAATGAACCGCTGTACAACTTTTTCCCAAATAGTATTATGGGCATAATTTTTATAGTGTAAATATCTACAAAGTCTAGTGACTTTATTTTATATCAGTGGGCATCGGAAGTTTAAAACTAAAAGTAGAAAAGTGATGAAATATGAAAAAATTCTTGTAAATTTCAAGCCTGTTTTTGAGTTTTTCAATATTTGAGTGCCCATAACTTTTAGAGATAAAGAACTGATGGTCTGAAATTTTGAATTTCCCAGTTTTCTAGTGTGGCCTACCATTCCCTTTTGACCGTTTTGGTCAATTCGAAAAACTGGAGAAATAATAAGCATCTGAACTCAGTTTCAACAAATGTTGAAAATTTTTGAAATTGCCCATATACAGTGCGAGCTCGATTTTCGCAACTTGAAAAAATCTGACCTGTTGCAATTATCGACCACTTTTTATTGTACCTGAAAATACCCCATTTTTAATAAAAAGAAAGAAATTAATTATTAAATGTTAAAAAACAATCTTCTTGTTGAAACATTGGCGTAGCGAGCAATTTTTTGTTTTAAAAAGTGAAATTATAAACTGATGCGTTTGTATATGTGTTTTAAAACGTGTTTGGGACAGCACTAACGTGGGAGAAATGCTATTGAAATTGGATTCTTTGATTAAATATTATTACTTTTATAAAACTACGTTTCTGAACAAGAAATACAAACAGAAATCATTGTAAATATATTAAAAAAAAAATACTGTTGCACTTATTGAGACTCATTTTTGAAAATCGTTGCAATTATAAAGACTGTAATGTAATAAATTTGCCGGTTGCGAAAATCGAGCTCGTACTGTATTTAAAACTAAAAGAAAAATAGTGTTATTTTCATAATCAGCACAGTTAAATTAAGAGAAAAAAATTAAAAACACCCTGTAAAATTTGTATGTGTTGACTATGTAATCAATTTTGGCAAATAATGCGAATTCCTCATCTACTCCAATCCTATTTATCTATTGTTTATAAAATTATTAATTTTTTTGTAATAAATTTAATATTTTTTCCCCTTTCTCATAAATAAATGGAATTTTTTCAAACGAAAAACACTTACCTAATCAGTAAACCAACCGAAATTCATAGTGTAAGATACACCATATATTACCTATCGTATATGTCTTACCTAGAGGTAGAAATTACCAATTTTTGTTAACACCGTAGTTAACTATGCACTGATAATTTTTGTATTAATAAGTTTTATTGACCTTACTACTTTATTTCAATTTAAACTGTTATTGAAGCTATATGGCAGTTAATATTCTCTTCGTCAGCGTTTATAAATAATAATGCAAAATAAAATTATAAATAATAATTCATGACGAAGCTACGCAAAGAGGAAGCGAAATATTTTTAATAAAATAAATATTAATTGACCAATAGCTTGAATAAAAGTTTAAACTTATTATTATTTTACAAACAATAGAACATACAGTCTTCACTCTATATACTACATATACATATACATATATGTATGTATGTAAAACTTATTTGTTTATGGACTTCTATTATGTTCTTAATAAAAGAGCATGAAAAATAAACAAAACGCAGTGAAGAACTGGTATATCGATGTATGCTGCACTTTATTTATTTTGTGTTCGTTTAATGGAATATAACTTTGTCTACTGGAATCCATTGAATACAACAAACAATTTTTGTGTTACAATATTCTTTGTTCTTTAAATTGGTATGCAAATTATTTGCTTATAGTAATTGCTCTTCTTCAACGTACCATACTATTGTTGAGAAAAAAAAAATTAAATGAAGAGATTCTTACTAAAGACAAAAATTCTATTTTTGATTTATTCATAAAATATTTATTAAAAAAAAATTAAAGACAAATGTAAAGGACAGTTTTATTAAAGCAATAAAAAGAAAGATTAATATTTTTTGCTCATAGGCGACCCAAAAATGGATTAAAAACTGCAGATATTGGGCAAAATTAAACAAGTATGAGTCTAAAGGCGAGTAACCGTCAAAATGAAGATTAGTTTCAGGAGTTTGCTTACCGAATGCTCAAGGAATACCGCCGTATTTCTTTATGCATCTTTTATATCAGGGCGTGGCTCTTAGCGTCGTGATTTCAGCCTTATTTTAAATGAAGCAGCCACTTAGCCAAAACGCTTTTCAAAGCTTAGAAAAATTATCCAGTCTGTTGATGAAAACCATTTGGCTCTTTCTCTCGAAGAGCATTGTTGTTTTTGTTATTTTCAATAATATAGGATACCTTTTAACTTGTACTATTCATATCAATAATATTGAATCAATGCAAAAGGATTTCTAATATTTTGTTTAAGGGAATTTGTATGAAACTCAGATGTGCGGTTATTTTAGGTTGAGTGTCTTTTTTCTTCTTGGAATTATTCGAGGGGAGCTGACTCTTGATACTTACTTGGAAAAACTAATAAATGAGTTTCATCCAAATCTACTGGGAATTTTCATGTAATTAGTATACAATACCATAGACCTGATTATTATTTGTCTTACTTTTTAATAATCGTTATCACTTAGAGAATTCTTGTGATAGTAAAGATATTGTAAAAAATAAGACAATTATTTTACATTTCCATACCAAATTGTTAATCTCCGTATTTTTGTATGTTGATGAAATTAAGCTGTTCCCTCATCTCCAAAGTCTAGCATGTAATTGGATTCGAAAGAAAAAAAAGCGTTAGACGGCTTTCTTTCCTTTACGAAAAAAATCACTTAAAATGAAGAAATTCTGTAATACGTATTCAGACGCTTGTTATGCAAAAAGCGATAGGAAATAATTCGAAAGCCATCCATTTTTACAGTGATAAGTGAAAGATAGCAAGCAAAATGTGAGAATTTCCATCAATTTAAAAATGCATGTTCTTTTTTAAAATTAAAAACTGCGTCTGGCAAACATTTCTCTTATAAAGCATTCAAAAACGACTATTGTTGTTTTTTATCAACAGACTGAATAATTTTTCTAAACTTTGAAGCTCAAGTTGACGAAGTGAACTGCTTTATTTAAAATAGAGCTCAAATCACGATTCTGGGAGCCAAGAGTAGATATTAAGCCGTATAAAGCATTACGGCGATATATTTTTTTTCTGTTGGGGGCAATGCTCTAAAGCTAATCTAGAAAATATAATTACCCATTCATATTTGCTCCAATTGTACCCGGTGTTTTATATTGTTCATAAAAGTATTTTTTTGCTTGACCTTGCTTTGCTCCTGACGCTGCCAAAACAATATGAGTGTGGAAAATCGCTCTGTCAATGGCATGACATACTTCTGATAAACTTCTGGGCATTGGTTGTTAAGACATACATAGATATCTATCCTGTTTAATTTGATGCTGGTACCTATTTGGCGCCAGAAATTTTAATTTAATTTAGTTAAAAATTTTACAATCATTCTGCAAAAAATTAGTTCATAAAGGTTTTGTAATTTATATTGAAAACAAAAATAAAAAACAAAATTTGAATTTGCTTTAAATACAAACGTTCTGAAAAGTTATTTTTCCAAAAAAAAGGCTATTAGTCTCCACAACAACAGGGTCACTTTCAATAATATGGAGAAGTGTAACCAGAATTTTAACACTACTCTTGTAGAAAGAACACTACAGATAAAAAACGATATAATATGTAGAGCAATGCATTGCATGAGTAGGGGTATACCCCTAAGTGTCGGTCTTAAAAAATGTAGCGCAAATTTTTAATCTTTAAAGAAAATCTATTCTTTTTTGTTCCAATTTGTTTAACGTTAAAGAAAAAATTTTAAATTCAAATTCTATTAACGTCACAATAAATAAGGACGAAGAAGAAACAAAATTTTGACAATCGGAAATAAACAGCTGCTATTGTTTTGGTTTACTGAGCCTACCATGATCTGAAGATAAAACATATAAGACGATCTTTTGTAACTTAAATGATTTTTTTCTTTCTTACTTACTTACTTGTGTTACCAATTTCCATAACATTTGACGAACCGATTGTAATTGTTCTTTGTATTATTGCTCTTCTTCGTACTAATAATTCACACAATCTATTTTTTTTTTTTAATAAATCACAGATTTTTCAATCTTTTTATACATAGATAAGTACGTATCTATACTTTTTATTTTGGAATATAAAAAGAACATTTTTCATTTGATTTTTGGACAATCAAAATAAAATCATTAGATTTTGTTTTGACAAAAAATCTTAAGGCATGTATAATAATGTAAAAGTACCTTTACTACAAAAGGACTTTCAACAATGGTGTGATACGAATTTGACAGACCTTAATTTTAAGAAATGTAAGTATATGTAGTCGCCGTGGTTTAGTGGTTATTGTTTTGGCTTACTAAGACATGAGCCCTGGGTGCGACACCCAGCTCCGACATCTCAAAAAAAAAAAAGAAATATGAAAAAAAAAAATATTTCTTTCGGCGACTACCTCTAAGCAGTCTTCTGGCAAAAGCTCTGAGAGTAATTAATTGCCATGAACAAGCTTCTCAAGTCTGTCGTTCGGAGTCGACATTAAACTAAAGGTCCTGGTACTCATGAATAAAAATTGACACACACAACATGAGTGCTGCGAGAAGCTAGGCCGTAATCCTGACACAGGGTTGTAAAGGCCAGTTATGTATGTAAGTAAGTATATGTAATTTTATAGAGGCAGTCATATGATTGGTACAGGTTCTTTAGAAATGGTTGATATATACTTGATGTAAAATTAATATTTAGCTCACACCTTCAATTTCTGAATAAGGAAACATTAGTTTTGGGTTTTATTTTGCATTGGGGAACGTTCAATGTTCAATGATTCATATATTTTAAAGCAATTATTCATATCTCCGGTTAGGCCAATCCTAGAGTAAGCATCGGTGCTATAGAACCCTCAATATGATATTGATGTAACTACCATTGAATCCGTTCAGAAACAGTTTTTCCTCTTTTGTCTTCAACTGATAAATTCACTTTGTGTGCGTCGTTAGAGAAGCATATTCAATAGGAAAATATTGTATTTAAGCCGATAGCAAAAAATTAAATTTATAAAAGAGGAATTTTATTACAAAATGAAAACTTTAACAATGATGAAATTATTATTATATGGCATAGATAGAGATTTTTTTTATACATAAACATAAAGTATATTACCTATAATTAAAAGATATTTAACAGTACAAATAAAAGTGTGTCATTTAATGGTATTCAATAGTTTAATAGCATTTTTTGCATAAAAACAGGTTCAAGAAAACATTAAAAATTGCAGAGTGAAATTGCATTTATTGTATATGCAATGGTTTCAAGAGGAAAGGTTTCAAAGGCAGACATACATATAGAAATGATTTAAGAGCAAAATAATTGCGTTGAAAGTAATTTATTCAAATACTTATACAATTCTCTTCTTTTTCTTCCGTTTTTTTTTTTTTTTTTGTTTCAACAATGAAATTGATTGTTTGAGTTTTTGTATAAAAAATTGTAAGAATTGAGCTTGAAGAGAAATAAAAGCATTCCACAATGTTACAGTTAAAAAAAGCTCATTCGCATATTAATGACTATACATTGTATAGTATACAACCAGCCAGTTTGGATATCCATATTTATGCATGTATGTACATATTACGAAGGAAGAGCATTTTGATGTAAACCCCAATAATAATAGAAATCATTTTAATATAGGGTGTTTGTATAAGACCTTGAGAATTTAAAATGATAATATAAGATAGAATATTGTTGGCATTAATCTTTTTTTTTTTTTTTGTCCTTATTTTACTATCATTATTTCAAGATAAAACTATAAAACAGTAATAAATAAAATAATCGGTTGATAAAAAACACTAATTACATTATGTGTAATTTTTGGAGTCAGTTTTGCCCACAGTCATGCCAGTTTTTTTTATGGGCCCTTAAACATTTGGAGCGTCGCAATTTTAATAAACTGTTTTGCAGTGAAAGAAACAATCGCATATGTCATCATTTGTTCTTAATTTGATTATGTTTTGATAATATCTAACGGAAAATTTTAGACAGAGGTAACGAATGTGAGAATATGTAAAAAGGAAGTGATACCTATTTCAATTGCTAGAATACAATTTAGAAAAGTGTCTAAATAAAATTTTTTGAAATGCAAATAAAAGTAGATGGTATTAGCATTTAATTTTATAAAAATACTCGTCTATATATTGTGTTGTCGTTTTTTTAAATAAAGTTTCGTTAAGAACTATTTTCTTAACCCTTGTTAATGACAAAAAAAAAACACCTTCAACTTAATGGCAAGGTACCCGGGTGCCTATATGAAAATAAAACAGAGAACAAAGTTATTTGCATCATATGTATGTGTTCATAAAATTAAAAATAACACTTTTTAGATGTTAAAACGATATCAATAATATATGTATATTATTACCATTTTAAGATATGCTACATATACATACAGCATAAACTTTAGATCTAGAAAAATAAAACTAGGAATAATTAGTTAATTCCCCCCTTAGGAAACAAATAAATGTCTTTGGTGTGCAAAAGAATGATGATGATTTAAGGTAACCTTTTATAACTTTTTTACAATTAAATCAAGTGTTCGTTCTCAGAGATAACTTTCGGTGTAATATTTCCTTCCAGTGAATGAAATGGAAGCTTCAGATAATGAGTTTGTAGAAACTGTTGAAAATGGCGAAGAAGCATATCAATCGGAAAATAGTGATCAAAATAATGAAGGTGAAAAGAATAGTGAGCTTTGTGCTAAAAATGGAATGTATTTGCAAAATAGCCCATTTCCCGAATCACAACCAATATTTTACGAATACGTTGCGGTGTAGCTCAAAAATTCAAGTTCTATACCAACGAACAAATTCTCAAAAGTAGTTTGTTAACCGAAATAACATTTAAGCCTTTTAGAGAAAATGAGTTGGATGTTTTTTTTTTTGATTTCTTATTTTTCCGGGTGTTCACAAATCATATTATATTTGTGGAAAACAATTCACAGTATAAATCTACAGACCATCGTAGGAAACTTTTAAAAGAATTAAGTTTCCAACTTTGCATGGAAAACATAAACCAAAGATGTAAAAGTCTGAATATTATTTCCAAATAATCTGATAGAACTGCAATAAAAAGTGCACTTGGAAATGACTCCTAAGAAATATCCAAACATGCTTCTTCTTTGCAAAAAAGGTAAAAGTGGTCGTACTTTGGTAGTAGAAAATTTTTATGTATGCTCGAAGTTAGGAATAAAAAAAATAAATACCCACAAGGGATGTTCTAGATGTTCGAAAATTGTTTGCAACGGACGTTCCAAGAATAACATAATATCTTCAAAGTGTTCGCAAAGTAGTCACCGTAGTTTAGTGGTTAGTGTGTTGGCTTACTAGACAAGAGCTCCATATCCAACTCCAGCTCTGATATCTTAAAAATAAAGATATATGAAGAAAAAATATTTCTTTCGGCGAATACCTCTCAGCAGTCTTCTGGCAAAACCTCTGGGATTAATTAAGTA
The DNA here is from genome assembly GCA_963576795.1 of Metopia argyrocephala. Classification (NCBI taxonomy): domain Eukaryota; kingdom Metazoa; phylum Arthropoda; class Insecta; order Diptera; family Sarcophagidae; genus Metopia; species Metopia argyrocephala. The sequence continues at coordinate 73,428,770 of OY756210.1, read as the reverse complement.
GTTGCCATGAAAAAGCTTCTCAAGTCTGTCGTTCGGAGTCAATATTGAACTGTAGGTCATGGTACTCATGGATAAAAATTGACACACAAAGTAGTGAATAAAAAGTATTTATAGCTAAGCTTCTATATACCTATATATAATTGTATATACGTATGTATATACTTAGTCATACATGTGAATATATGCAATTTTTTTTTAACAAATAACTTTATTGTATTCTGCAATTGTTATTTCTTATGTTAAATTTGTTAAAAATATCAAAAAAAAGGTAACTAATACTGATATTCTTCATACAATAAGTATAAGGTACCCGGGTACCTTTTCTTTATGTTAAGGGTGGTTGTTGTAAAATTGCTTTCTATGTCTATCCAAAATTATTTTCTATCCAAAATTTAGCAAAATTACTAAAAGTTAAGAGTTCTCAAGTAGTTTCAAAAATGCTAAAGGTACCCGGGTACCTTGTCATTAACATAACTGTTAAATAATCTTCCAATCTACAGTAAATTGATTTAGAGTTTTAGTTAGTTTGCCAATCTAAGTCAGTAATGAAATTAGTGTGCAAATGTTAACAAATATTTATTGTTTACGATAGAGTTCATTACAGCTGTAGGTTTTTGTAATTTTTTTTTATATAACCAATTCACTAACTGTTTGCTTTTCTTCTGTTTTTTTATTGTTTTTGGAAAATACTACATGTTGTTTCATTTCTAAAAGAGTAATTATGTTGTTGTGCTTGAAAGTGATTCTTTTCTGCATTAGATGAGGTCATCTGAAACTGATGAGGTCAGAATCGTGTATTGAGTTAAGTGTTGAAGAAGTCCTTGCATTGATAAACTATTGCCGCATAAGTGATTATGGGCCGAGCAATGGCGGTATAAATCCACAGGGTCATTCTTGGCGATATACCCCAAGTCTTACCGAAAGTAGAGCGACATACTCAAAGTGCCCTTGTAGCCTTAGCCTGGACAGCAGAAATGTGCGAGTTCCAAGTAAGTCTTCTATCCAGAATGATACCTAGATACTTAATAGTGGTACCTCTAAAAGAAATACAGTCGCACGTCAGCTTATATCTTTTCGTAAAAGGTACAACAACCGTCTTTGAAGGATTCACTGAGAGTCCTTTTTGAGAGCACCAATTCGATATAACAAGGTCATCAGCATACGCTGATTCCTTTTTGAGCCAACATGGTAAGCAACTACAAGCGTCCACACCAACGGAGATAGGACTCCTCCCTGAAGGCATCCCTTCGACGCTATCACGGTCAATTCCTCTCAATCAAGGGATGAGCTAATAATCCTGCCTCTAAGTATGGAGCCGATCCAAGCTATAATTGGCCTTTCCACCCCTTTCCGTTCCAAAGAACTAGTAATGGAGTCAAAGCCTGTGTTGTCGAAAGCACCTTCTATATCCAAGAAAGAACAAAGAGCAACTTCCTTGTCAGAGAATGCTTTCTCAATACTCCCAGGGAGAGACAAAATTGCACCCTCAGTCGATCCGCCCTTCACATACGAGAATTGACACGGGTGCAGGGGACGTTCCACAAGACACGTCTCCCTTATATAAACATCCACCAGCCTTTCCATTGTCTTCAGAAGAAAGGATGAGAGACTTATGGGTCGATACGACTTTGGAAGATCACTAGGCCGACCTGTCTTCGGTATAAATATATCCGCAACCTCCAGCCAAGCTCGTGGTATATAACCACAACCGAAGCTGGCCTTGAAAATTACAAGAAGTTTAGACACTATTATGTCAGAAGTTCTTTGTAGGAGAGCCGGAAAAATGCCATCTCTGCCCGGAGACTTATAGGGTTTAAAGGAGCCAATAGCCCTGTCCGGAGAGAATATTCTACTCGCGAGACTTTTGACCCTTCTGGTAACACGTACAGGTGCGGGAATATCCCAGCACTCGCGTACAGGTGCCACCTCTCGGGAACCAATAAAATGCGTTTCCATCAAGAGATCCAATATTTGCCTTCTAGACTGAGTGTACCCTCCGGTACCTGTACTAAGGGACCCTATGCCATTAGAATGATCTATGGTGAGAGACTTTTGAAGGCGGGCCAATGCCAGCAAGCCCTCAATGGCCTGACAAAATCCCCTCCACGTCTCCCTTTTAGACCTTCTAATCTCCTTATTGTACTCAGTGAGACTAACCCTATAAATCTGCCAATCACCTGTGCGCTTGGCCCTATTAAAGTTCCTCCTTACGGTTTTCCTCAGCTTTGACAAAATTCCATTCAACCAAGGCACCTTACGAACAATAGAATGGTCACTATGACACACACTAATGTCCAAAGAGGATTTTAATGTCGACTGTAGCTGATCTGGAGGCAGACCAAGTTCATCAACTGGCAGCCAGTCAACTTCTTTAGCCACATTTTCTCTGAAGCAGGTCCAATTTACCTTCCTAGAGACTATTGGCCTATCATCGGTTCTAGCAACGCTAACCAGATCAAATCTAATGTGCATAGATCGGATAAGAACACTTCGTCTGACACATGCCAGTCCCTAACAATATTAGACGTGAATGTATCACACAACGTAATATCCAATACCTCCGACCTTATGGCGTTAATAAATGTAGGTCTGCTGCCCCTATTGGCCACAGCCACATTATTGCTAACCAGAAAGTTGAGAAGGTAATCACCCCTATCGTTGTTGTCCGTGCTGCCCCATACCATATTATGAGCATTCGCATTACATCCAATTACGAAGTGGTGGTTCTTCTCCCGACAGTACCTGATGGAATTTTCGACTTCCAAGGGTGGTACACATTCCATATCCCCTGGGAAATAAGCAGAGGCGCATATTACCTCCCTTATACCAACATCGGTAATAAGTTTGACGCTTACAGCCATCAGGTCCCTAGTAATGAACTCTGGGAAAGATGGTGAATTTGGAATTTACCAAAATAGCGGCCCGGGGCCTCTTCCCATCCGCATACACCAACTTACACGTCTTATTTTGAAGTCCTCTGACTCTGTCATTAATAGCCCAGGGCTCCTGTATGAGCCCTCGACTAATATCTTCAGTGGCAAATCTGCGGCTAAAAATGCTCGACGCACCTCTGGCCCTATGCAGATTTGCCTGGAGCACTTTAAAAGTACCTTCCATCATCTGCGCTCATTGGAAAGCGCCTCTGATACAACTTTTCTCATATAGGAAACCGCAAGCGTTGCATACTTTAACCATGGTCAAGAGTTGGCCTGAGTGGAACCGCAATTCCCACACAAATGTAGGACACGCGAGACTTACCCAGACCCGCACCGACCATGTTTCCAGTAGCCGCCACGTGGAGGCAGTAAGTCTTCTTGTGCAGTTGTCCATAAGGATCGTCTATTGACTTTGCCTTATGGGTTCACACCTGACCACCAACTAACACTAAAACACTCTAAATAAAAATATGCAATAGTAGGCGGTTGACAATAAGGACCACGCCCATTCTTCTTAATTACAATATGTTATATATGTATATAAATATACTATGTGTCGCCGTAGTCTAGTGGTTAGTGTGTTGGCTTACTAAGATGATAGCGCCGGGTTCAAACCTCAGCTATGACGTCTTCAAAAAAAAAAAAAAAAAAATATGAAACATTATTTCTTTCGGCGACTACCTCTTAATTGGCCATAAGTTCTTATCTTTAACATTTTATTTACTTCATAGTCAAGCAGAACTGGCCTATATGACTGATAATTTAAAAAAAAATTTGATATCAATAACTATGATTCAACACGAAAGACTGTCAGACCGTGTTAAAATTTCTGTTGTATAGGATTTAGAAAGTCGTCGAATTCCTTAATACCATAACAATTTATGAAAGGCTTATTTGACAAAATTCTATGAAATATTTCCAAATAAACCTGTTGTTGGTTTGCCAACACTTAAAATAGAATAATAAAACAAAAATTACAACATACAATTGATTGTTTAAAAATTTACCGCTAATCACCACGCTCATTTAAAATCTATTTAAAAAAAATGTAGCTTAGGGCACGAAGATGTGTGATGTTTAAATACATTATTATGTATTGACAAAAAATTCTAAGTAATGTTATTACTAAATTTTAATAAAAACAGTCTACTTGTGACCACAGAAAAAACAACTAGTGTTCTTTATTTAACGCACTTCTTTAATATAAGATTAAAGAAGTTCAATTTTTTTTTTGGAAATATTCCATATAGTTGGAATATTTCATTCGCCTTTATTCGCAACAATTTGCTTTTGTGTCAGGAAAAAGCTCCTGGCTCCTAAAATATTTTATATGAATATCCTAAAATATTTTATATGAATATCTGAACGTTAATTTTAGAGTCAACATAATCGGCCCCTTGAGCAAACAATTCGTGTGATCACTCGAAAATTGTGTTTGAATTGCTGAAATTAAAATTAATTATTAACCAGGGATGGTATTTCAAATGCCCTGTAACTTAAGCTTTTTCAAACCATTATCCCATATATAAGTATATAATTTGTCGATAGGGCATTGATAAGTATGTACTTTCTCGCACATGGACTAAGACAGATTTCTGTTTAAGTTGCATTATTTCGACAACAAGTTGTTTATTACGAGGAATATGACAAAATTATGCTTCAATCATACCTACGATGACCATATTTTTTAAACCAAAATACAGAACAAGGAAGTATCTGAATAATAACAACTATAAAATGCAAACAAACAAACATTTATAGGTACACTGATGCATATTCCTATAAGCGCATTTAATTTTTTTCTCAATTTTTGTTTCATCTTTGTTGTTCTCATCCAAAAGTAAAACTGAACTTATTAAATGAGAGGCAATTTAACGGCACTTTTTTAATGTAAAAAAAATTTTTTTCTTAGGCTGTGTTTGAAACGGTAGCAAAGTTCTCTTGTAAGTAAAATGTTGACATTTTTGAGGTGAATAAAATTTCACTAGCCTTAAGGGCTAGTAAAATTTTTGACATAAGCATAGAAATATTTGACAATTAAAGAAAAACAACAAACTAAAACAAATATAAAATAATTATTAAAATATTGCAGAAAAGTAAAGAAATATACAAAGTTTAGTAAAATTATTAAAAAAAAAAATTAAATTGAAGGAGAACCCGTAAAATAAAAATAATAAATAAGATAAAAACTAAAACATCAAATAAATGCGATCTTCTGATCTCCAGAAAAATTGGAATGAGTAATGGAATATACTTTGTTAACTTATTAATTTTTATATAATTTTTTAATTAACAAATTTAAAAACAAAAAGAGTATTTTTAATAATAAATGTCAAAATTGTATGCTGCGAAAAAAGATTTCATTTCACACAGCAGAAAGAGAAAAAATTTTTACCACAGAAAAATTTGTTTTTATCATAGAACTTTGCTACCGATTCAAACACAGCCTTAGTCTTGTTGTTTGCTTTATTTATGCGATCAAATGTTCTTGGTGCTATTTTAGGTGGAATATTTCTATAAACGCAGACGTGAAAATTGCTTTAAAAAAATACCAAAAATAAAGTATTATAAATTTTTGATTCTTTTAGATAAAGGTATGTTTTTAATGACAATATCTCAAGTTTACGACAAAATTTTCTCATTTAATTAATAAATTTAACAGTTATAAAGATGCCCAAAGGAACTTTTTTGTCCGATCAAGAAAAGATCCAAATTAAATTTTTTCATGACCAAGGATGCTCCAATAGAGAAACTGGTCGTAAAATTAGACGTTCCGAGAGTGTGGTGCGTAATTTCTTTAAGAAATGCTCACATTTTACGAAAAGATGAAAACATAAAATGGAAGAAGCCCAAGTGTAAGCCAATGCTCAAAAAGCACCATAAAGAAAATCGTTTAAAATTCGCACGAAAATACATGAAATGGGCAGAGGAGTGGAAAAAGGTAATTTTCTCGGACGAAAAAAATTTAATTTAGACGGTCCTGACTCATACTCATGTTATTGGCACGATTTGATATCAAACGATGTGCGGTTGTCGAAACGTAATTTCGGCGGTGGCAGTGTTATGGTTTGGGACGCATTTTCTGCAGTTGGCATATCTAAAATTTGTTTTGTTCCAACAAAAATGAACACCACAATTTATAATGAATTGTTGGAAGATGCTCTTCTCTCTTTTATGGATGAAAAAATGGATGAAGATTGCATATTCCAGCAAGATAATGCTGCAATACACGTTTCAAAACAGTCTAGATCATGGTTTAACGAACACAGCATACCTCTGTTGGACTGGCCGGCTTGCAGTCCGAACCTAAACCCAATGGAGAACTTGTGGGGATACATGGCCCGTAAAGTTTATTCCAATAATGCCAAAAACGAAACCATAATGACATTAACAGAACTAAAACTTAAAATAAAGATAGCCTGGGAGGAAATTGATTCCGATCCCCTTAAAAAATTAGTGGAATCAATGCCAGACCGTATTTCTGAGGTAATCCACAACAAAGGATCATCCACCCATTATTAATATTACTATAGAGGCTGATAAATTTAAGTGCGTTTATAGGAAAATACCCTTAAAAATGGCAATTAAACTCTAAAATTAAGTTAAAAAATATAAAATGAAATACAAATAAAGTTTTTAGTTAACAATGTTTTAAATGAAGTCTTAGTTGATTTAATAAAAATATTATTTTCCCACTAAATATGTTCTTGTCTAATTTTTTCAAAATTCTTTAAAAAAACTCATGTGCGTTTATAGGAATATGCACCAGTGTACATAGGCATGTATTTATTATATTATTTAAATGCAAAATTAACAAAATTAAAAAAAAAAAAAACAAAATAAAATAAAAAATTTTGAAATAACTAAAATATCGCGAGATCATTAAATAAGTACATAAGATACGAAGATATATAAATACATAATTTTCAAATACAGTAATCCTTCGAACTGCGCGGTAGATACGTTCTGACAAAACAGCGCCCAATCCGAAATCGCGCACTGTGAACCCTATTTTGTATGAAATTAGGGGGATACGTTCCAAATCCTAAAATTATCATCAAAATTTTAAATTTAAACCAAGTAGATAACTAAAAAAAGACTTCATTCAATATTAACATAAAGTTAAGCATTAACATAAAAAAATAAAAATTTTAATTAATTCATAAAAATTAAACAAAAAAATCTTGAAATCAGTTCATTGTACGTACAATTACACGCTATGTACATCATACTCAAATTGTCATAAAGGCAATTCACGAAATTTTAAATATAGGTCAGTCATGCTCAAGAATTCAATTTCATACCACGCGAGGTAGAAGACAAAATTTTGGTTGCTGCGACGTCATAGTGTACAACAGGTCTGCGTAACTTAAACTTGGTTTTTTCTGCTATATTTACAAACAATCACAATATGGGATAGTATGTGTGTGCATATCACTGATATATTTAAGTATATATTTTGCACGAAATATGTAATATGTACGCAAAAAAAACCGCGCTGCTGCGAAACTTTTGTCGCGCAATGCGCAATTTTGGTGGTAAAAATAAAAACGCGCAAGTCCGAAACCGCGCAGTTCGAGGGATTACTGTACCATAAAACAAAAATTCGTTTCTAGATATAAAACTAAAAGGTAAAGTTAACTTAAAAATAAATTATATTGTGAAAACAAAAAGTAATTACAACCAATTTTGATATTTTTCTGATGAATAAATTTGTTTTACCAAGTTATCGTTTATCTTTAAAAATTACATAATTAAATTCTATACAATTTATATCATAGTTTAATTTAGTGACTTTCTGTTCGAGCATTTGAACCCGGTTAACACAAACTGAACCCGACATCCGTCAAAATAATTTTAAAATTTATATTTCTTTCTCTAAAATGTATGAAATGTACTGTTTATGGAGATACGAGTAAGCATGTCTCTATGACCATTTCGTCTGTGCTTAAGATGCACTACAATTACTACTTTGAGCCATGGCTCAGAATAAATACTGAACATTAAATAAAATACAGAAAATTTTTTTCCCTAATGAATAATTTATACAGAACTGTTCTGTATAATACAGAATCATCATCAGAATTTATTCATCTTTATGACAGTGCAAAGTGAAATTCGTACACAATCTACTATCGGTTCGTGATGAAATTTTGACATCAAATTGGATAGTATATGGCATATGTGGGGAACCTGCGGCCTCCGCGAGGTTCTAGTGCGGCCCTTTGCCACCTAGTAAAAAATAGTAGAGTTCGTTTCAAACAACTATTGTACATTAGCGCTATGACAGTTGCGCGAAAAAATTATTTAGAAGGAATATTGGGAATTACAAAATTGTAGAATTTTTAGGTAAGTGAAAAATTATTTATTCGGAGATTTCAGAATTTCAGAAATCAATTATGATTTTTTCAGAGTGTTGCCGAAATGTTGGTTTTATATCCAAATAAGCAATTTTTCACTTTACTGAAAATTCCACAAAGTTTATGTTATTTATATATCTAAAAAAACGAATAATGTTCTATGTACTATTAATTGGAAAATAAATTAAAATTATAAAACACTATTTACAAAATTTGTCATACATAGTCAGCTGATTGTGTTTGCAAAAAAATTTAAATTAGCGCTAGCAGCGCCAACTACCTTGTCTAAGAAGTAAACATAACTCGGTTTCAGATCTCCCATTTGAGTGTCACAGCTTGCTTTAGCTTCTCTGACTCGCATCTCTCAACGCTTCCCTGTTGAGTAATTTATCATTTTTCAAAACATTTTGATGAGCACACTCCTGCTATGAAACTGGCATTTGAACTACATTTAATAGATAGATCCGAGGCTTCTTCAGAACCACAAATAGAGTTAATTGATTTAGGGGAAGATAGTATCACCAAATCTCTTTTTAACGCTTAAAAGGATCCCATATAAATCCGGAAAAATGCTGTTGAATATCCATGTCTTCGAGAACATGCTCGCCGTTTACTTTCCTGCTTCGGAAGTACCTACTGTTGCGATACAATCAGAGCAATTCCTATTCTCGCTTTCACCTCAAATACGCTCATAGAGTTTTTTTTTTTAATTCTATAATACGTTATGGATGAACAACTTGAAAACTTAAGTTTTTTTTTCAATTTCTATATATTCAAAAAAACGGTTTCACCATCACAACCAGTCGTTTTTCTTCGTTAAAAATTTTGCTGCGTTTTACAAAAACAATCGGAAAAAATATATCATGCATAATTAAAGAGAAGGCTTTTTTTTACCGAATTTTGCTAGAAGTAAATCTATTAAGAAGAAAGCATGAAAAATTAATATATAAAAATTTGTTTTCTAAAAAACAGTATTTGGTTAACTTATTGGAAAATTGTTTTTGCAATATTTAGGGCTAAAAGACAAACAACGTCAGGTCAATTTTAATTGATGGATGATTTTCTGATGGAACATAAGGGAGTTGGAAGATGAGTCAGCCCATTACCACCAGAAGATCAAAATGCTTAACGGAAAGAAATTACACAAAATGTTTATATATGTAAATGTCCCTCCTGCTAGAGATGTAGCAGGATGGACAAAGGTAAGTGGATCTAATCAAAGGCTCAAATTTGAATTCTACTTCCAATTATCGACTACATGTGAATATGAGTTGTGAAATTTCTGTAAAATCCCATTTGGAAATGACTTTTCATATCTTCAAACTGGGTAATAGCAATATCCGCACATATCCTAAATTTAAAATATTTAATTCCTAAGGTCTGGCGAGACCAATACAAAAAGCAAACTGGTAATTAATAAACAGCAAATGGAGGCCACAGGTGAAGTTCTAAACAAAACCATTGCGTTAAATGATTTGGAAAAGGCAGTGTTTACTATTAAATTATAAAACATCCGTGAAAGGTGTTTCAAATGTAAATTCACTTGGAGTATTTGAAAAACCGGAAGCATTAGAAGAAGGAGTTACTTTAAATATCAATAACAGTCCTGCTTAAGAGCCAGTACCTAAAAAAAAGAAAAAAATTGAACAACCAAATTTTTTGCAGTAGCAATTAGAAAAGTTTTATGAAAATTACTAGCCTGTTTTTAGAACACAAATGGTTTTTGACATTCGTCTTTTTTATATGAGAAACACTAACAAATTTGAGTGTTTTTATTAGTGTTTCTCATATAAAAAATTTGAGTGTTTTTGTTAGTGTTTTTTTTCGTAAAAAAAACTGAATGGGAAGTATTCTTTGAATTATTTCTTATTTTTGTATTTTATAGTAAAAATTACTTCTTACTATTGTAGTTATAGGACTTCATCATATAATGAAATTTGAAAAAGCCATTCGGGAATATTTTGAGGGTAGTACGAAGATTTTTTAAATATTTTTGTATTAAATTTTATGTTTTTTACATGTATTTTTATTATCAAATAATAAAAATAAAATTGTAAGCAGTGGTGACAAAAATATGACAGTTGTTATCGATAATTCATCACACGTATTTAAGAATGTATAGAATTTTAGTTGGCGAAAGTGAATGGTTGCCGAATCGCCCTGAATATTTTTTTTTCATGTCAAAAATAAAAACAAATTAAAGCTGTGTGTTACGAAGCTTGATCCAAATATACAATTACTGTCAAAAAAAATCAAAGCCAAATAAGTCACGAACTTAGTAAATAACGAAATATTTTTTATTCTATTTTTTTATAATATTTTTATATTATTCTAAATGTATATTTTATTTAAAATTTTGTAGTATTATTTATTATTTTTTCTAAATAAATTGTTAAATCTATAGAAAAACTATAATAATTTCACAAAAAGTCACTTTTTTAGGTCAATCAGGTTATGCGGCCTCTCGTATTTCTGACTAATTTAAATGTGGCCTCTAATGGTGAAAAGGTTCCCCACCTTTGGTATATGGCATACGCTTCTTTTTGTAATTAAACAAAATAGTTTTAATACCAACAATATTTATTCTGCTCATAATTTTAAAATAGTATGTTGCTGGTTCTAAGCAAGCGTTTATATTATAAGTTGATGAAAAAAAAAAAAAAAAATACAAAAAAGTTCAAAAAAGTTATAATGTTTAAAACAAAAGACACTAGGCGCTAACTTAAAAACTTTCCGCGTCGGCAGCATCAAGTTGGCAATTCTCTTAACGATAGTATTTATTACAAGTATTAAAAGAAAATATCGACGATGGAATTAAAGAACGCTGTAACTGACAAAAAATCGAAAATACGTTTTTTGCATCATTTTTATCAGCAAAAAAAAATACGCGTCGATTGGTCCAGATCCCAGATTTCTACGATGAAAATAAATTCACTTACGCCGTCTGTGAAATGAAAAATACCAGTGTATTTGTTCTACATTTATGAAAGTTTTTTGGCTCTGGTGAACATTTAAGGTTTTGTCAGTTACAGCGTTCTTTAATTTCATCGTCGATATTAAATTACTCTGCCTCTGTAATTACTTTGCTGCTTCTTTGTAGTATGAAATTATTTGTATTTGTATTCGTTTCATATCTTCTACAAAAAAAAAAAAAATGTTTTCATTAAGTTTTACCATAACAAATATTGACGTTTTGAATATTGGACGTCAGAAATATGCGTCGCTATTTTTCATTTCATATGTCGTTATTGAAAATATTGAAAGTATTTTCTCTGTGTGATACTTTTCAATTAATATATTTTAATTACAGAAGTATCATGCTGTCAAATAAAAATTTAATTAAAATATTTAGTTTCTTGAATATTTTGCATAATTAATGAAAAGATTTTAATTCATTTTACCAACTAATAAAACGTTTGTTTCTTTGTTTCTCCATTGAAGGTTCTATTTACTTGTTATACTTATTTAGTTGTACAAGTAAAACAATTTTTGTCTTGATAACCTTTGTTCAAAATTCTTTGTGTGTGAACGCTTACTTACACTAGCGTAATATTTAAAAATAATATTTATGCAATTATTTTGTTTTCTTTTCGGTAAATGTGAAATGAATGTTAATCTGACATAAAATGTAAAGGGTAGGAAACCTTGAGGTTATGAAGTAAATAGACTTACAAAAACACATCTTGTTTTTGACAATTTCACTTTTATTGACGCCAATGTAAAATAAAAAAATAGAAATTAATAATGGGATATGTTGTCTGGAAAATGTCCACCTCTAGCAAGTCGGCAGAGGTCCGCTATTTCCACAAAATTTTAAACCACATTTTGCAACAAAGCTTTGATTATTTTGGCAACGTATCGCCAAATTTAATATCTCAGAGAGTCAGTTGTTTGTGGTTTGTTTACGCAAAACCGATCTTTTAAATGATCCAGCGGCGATAAATCACAAGAACAAGGCGTCCAATTATCATCGCAATGTACAAGTGACATACATTTATATGTATGTAAATATAGAGAAATTAATAAGAAGAATTTAAAATTGCATTGCTGAAAATAAAATAATTGTGTTAAAAATGAAAGGAACTCGAATTTCATAGCAAACGGTTAAATTTTTGTTAACTCAAAAAATTATTAAAAACTGAAAAAAAATATTTTTTTTTTTCTTTTAAGAATTAACTAGATGACCCGTGCGAATATTTCGCACAGTTAGTTGTCATTTTTGTAACATAAAATGAAAATAATTAATAGAAATTTTAGTAACTTCAATATTTTATTAAGAGTATAAAAATATTAGAAATCATAATATATCATAGATATTTACATATGTATATACATACATATGTTTAAATGCTTTTATAATACTTCTTTGAATACAATGTTAGAGGTAATGACATGATCGTCGTTATAACTTTTTGCCAGTACGAACCCTTAATACAAACAAAAATATCTTTAAACGTACAAATACTGCGGGATGGATGGGATACTTCGGACAAGGCAAAGTCTCTGATTGGGGTCAACCTGGCGGCCTCCAGAACGATCCTTGTTCCCGTTGTATTCAAGTCGACATACAGCCTCCACGTGGCCCTCCTGGACAACATTCTAGCACCCGCTAGCTTGTTAACTGATGTATGCGGCGATTGTCCAATCCCCTGGACTTTAAATTTGGGTTGTGCGTAGGGCTTGAAACCCACCACATAAAAATAATATTCAATGAAAACTTCAGCAAAAGCCTCTAAGCGGACCCCCTTTTATGTTGACGACCATGGCAAACGTTTTAAGGACTATGATTTTAGGATATGCACCTGGAACGTGAGAACCCTTTATAGGGAAGGTGCCTCTATCCAATTGGCGGATGCTCTCAAGAAATGTAGGGCTGACATCACCGCCATCCAGGAAATACGATGGATAGGACAGGGTTGTACAAGGCAAGCAACATGTGACATCTACTACAGCTGCCATGATAACAGACGTGAATTTGGCTGCGGATTCGTAGTTAGCAAGAGACTTCGCCATCTTGTCTCAGAGTTCACCCCCGTGAACGAAAGAATAGCTACGATCCGGATAAAGGCGAAATTTTATAACATCAGCCTCATTTGCGCTCACGCCCCGACGGAAGAGAAGGATGATGCGGTCAAAGATGATTTTTACGCAAAGCTCGAGGATGTTTACGGCGCATGACGCCAAAATTGTCCTCGGCGATTTCAATGCGAAAGTTGGACGTGTAGGTATGTTTGGCCCCACTGTCGGACAGTTCAGTCTCCATAATTCCACCTCACTGAACGGCATGAGACTGATCGATTTCGCCGCGGCGCGAAACATGGTAGTTTGTAGCACCAGGTTCCAACATCTCGATATCCATAAGGCCACCTGGCTCTCTCCTGATCGATCTACCAACAACCAGATCGATCACATTGTGATTGATGGAAGGCATGTATCCAGTATACTAGACGTGCGCACATTTAGAGGTCCAAATGTCGACTCGGACCATTATCTTGTCGCAGCCAAGTTGCAACTGCGTATATGCGCGTCGAATACGACACGTTCTAGTGTGCAAGGGAAGCTGGACATCAAAAAGCTGCGATCACAAGAGACAGCCAGGTCGTTTTCCGATCGTCTTTCTAACGAGCTCAATTACATCCCATCCTCTCTCGAAAGTATTGGTGGACAGTGGTCTCACATCGCTCACTCTCTGCGCAGCACTGCCGTAACAGTTCTTGATTTTGAGCGTCTTCCTCGCAGAAACCAATGGTACGATGAAGAGTGCCGTGAGGCCACTGCAGCAAAGAACGCTGCCTATAGACGAACATTGCAGTTCACCACTACAAGAGCAACGGTGGAGGTGTACAGAGAAAAGAGGAGGGAAGAGAGAAGCCTATTCAGAAAGAAGAAAAGAGAGCAAGAAAGGCGTGATCGTGAGGAAATCGAGATGTGCAGGAGTAGAAATGATGCTCGAAATTTTTATAAAAAGATAAGGCGTCTTACTACTGGTTTTAAGCCCGGAGCAACCTCCCGCAGAGACGAACATGGTAACCTGGTTACAGATGCACAAGGAACACTAAGATTATGGAGACAGCACAAATTCCGCCTCTGGAGATGCTGTGCCGGACCCAATCATTAACGACGACGTCGAGATCCCGTCCCCCAGCCATGAAGAGGTCAAGGTTGCCATATGGCGACTGAAGAACAACAAAGCAGCTGGACCTGATGGTTTGCCAGCTGAACTCTTCAAGTACGGAGGCGATGAGTTGGTTAGGTGCATGCACCAGCTCATTTGCAGTGTATGGCTGGAGGAAAGTATGCCCAACGATTGGAATCTTAGTGCTCTCTGTCCAATCCTGAAAAAGGGAGATCCCACGATATGCACCAACTACAGGGGTATAAGCCTCCTCCCTATCGCATATAAGGTTCTTACGAGCGTATTGTGTGAACGACTGAAGCCATTCGCCATCTCACTGATTGGACCTTATCAGTGCGGCTTCAGACCTGGTAAGTCCACCATTGACCAGATATTCACACTGCGCCAAATCCTGGAGAAGACCCATGAAAGTCAAGTCGACACACACCATCTTTTTGTCGATTATAAGGCAGCCTTCGATAGCCCAATAAGGGATCGCGTTTATGCCGCAATGTCTGAGCTCGGTATTCCTGCTAAGCTGATAAGGCTATGCAGAATGACGCTGAGCAACTCCTGCAGCTCCGTCAAGGTAGGAAGAGACCTCTCCGAGCCTTTTAATATCGTGCGAGGTTTCAGACAAGGCGATCCCTTATCCTGCGACCTCTTCAACTTCGTCATGGAGAGTGTTTTGCGAAAGGCGGGTGTACATCATAATGGCACTATTTTTAATAAAAGTGTCCAGCTCCTTGCGTATACAGACGATATAGACATCATTGGGCATACCAAGCGAAATGTCACCGCAGCCTTTAATGCTATTGAACGGGAGTCTGCTAAAATGGGTCTGGCGGTAAATGAGAGCAAGACGAAGTACATGTTGTCGACGAGTAGGGACGTTGATCGTATCGGCTCCCAGGTTACAGCCGGCAACTATACATTCGATGTGGTCAAGGAGTTCATCTACCTTGGCACCGCCATTACCAGCAAGAATGATGTCAGTCTGGAGATCAAGCGAAGAATTACACTGGCTACAAGTGCTACTACGGTCTCGGTAGGCAGTTTAGTAACAGAGACCTCTCTCGTGCGACGAAGTTAACACTCTACAAGTCGCTTATTCTTCTGGTACTTCTCTATGGTGCGGAAGCATGGACGCTGTCTTGTGCCGATACAGCGGTCCTGGGAGTGTTTGAGAGAAAAATTCTGCGCAAGATCTTTGGTCCACTGAAGCAAGGCGATGAATTTCGCATTAGGACCAACTATGAGCTGTATGAGCTCCTCGGCGACGTAGATGTTGTCCAGCGCATTAACATCCAGCGGCTGCGCTGGCTCGGCTATGTTGTTCGGATGGAAGAATCTGCTCCAGCGAAAAAAGTTTTCGATGCGAAGGTCACTGGACGTCGGCGTAGAGGACGTCCATGTTTACGTTGGAAAGTCCAGGTAGATGGAGCCCTGTCATTAATTGGTGTAACCAACTGGAGAAGGCGTGAGGCAGGCCGAAACCCGTTAACGGGTTGTTATGGCCAGCTAAGTAAGTAAGTAAGTACAACTACTGCAAAGTATTGCCAAAACAGCTTTTTATAGTAAATAGCGGTATTGCCAGAGTGGATTTTAATATATACAACTTAAATTTTATTATTTTATTTGTTTTAAAAAAAACAATTTTTTGGGAGCTGAAAGGCTCTTTATTTTATTAATATCTACTTAAGACTAAAAACTTTACAAAAATATTTCTAAATTCTAATTTATTTTGTTGACAACCCAGACTGCAACATCAGCATATTCTTTGATTGTGATTTTGTTTTAATGTTGGTTCCCACCAATTGCAACGGCGCGTGTGCAACGTCAGCAAAACAGATATGTTGCGAAATTATTTTATTTAGCAAATTAAATTAATTTTGTAGGAATTTCCTTATCTTGTAATATTAGACGTGGAATATTTTGAATAATAATTTTGTTGTGAAATAATAATTTTAATTCTATTTTTATATGTGGAATGTATTAACTTACATACTCTATTATGTAGAACTGCATTACTATTAAGAGACCCTGTATTACCACACTTGAACAAAAACATATAATCATAATAACAACAGTATTACCATGCAGTTCTATATAAAATATAATTTTTAACACCGAAAATATTAATTTTTCAATTTCTATTTATTTTTCGTCATTAGTGTTGGAAATAAGCTTTAAAATGAGATATCATTCATTAAATTTGATGGGGTGGTATGGGAAATATTTGCAACCGAAAAAAAAGTGCCTTAAAAATAATATATATGATATTTTTCAACTTACGAATCTTTTTTTTAATAATTGTATGTGTCTGGTATCTTGCAACAAATTCTCATCGATTAATGGGTCTGTGAACATCTCACAAACAAATCTAAAAGTTCCTCCTGACAAAGTTGGCGTCATTGTCAGGAGGAACTGAATTAATGAAATGCTGGAAAAAATTATTCATCTACATTCTAACAATTCCTCTTTCCTCTTTCAAGAAGTCATTTCTAAGCGACCTAAAAGAGACGCAAAAGGCAATAATATTACTCCTAAAAAGGTAAAGTGTTTCACATTGACATGACTAAGTTTGGAACAACTAAAATTTCTTCCAATTGATTCGAAATTCTTGGACAGCTTAACATTGAAATTAATGAAAGTGCTCAATCAAATAGCAAGTAGTGCAATAAGTCTGCTAGTAACAATACAGCTAATATTAAAAACACTGGTAAACCGGTAAATTTTGTCCTCCAATCATTCTAAAAAATTATTGAACCAAATAAATTAAAAATACCCAAAAGTCGTTGACAAGATAGTTAACTCTAATCAAAATAAAAGGATTTAGGAGCACATGTGGAAATGATGGAAATTTTAAGAAAATATAATATAATATCTCATTCTTTTACTCCGCCAGAACTTAAACAAGCTTTCATGATTTTGAGAGGTTTGTATCATTTGACTGATGTTTCTGTCATTAAAGATGCCATTGAGAGACTAGCTACTAATACGGTTGAAAAACTAACTAAATTAGTTACATTGTTTTCTGCCAAAATGCAATTTGACACAGATTTGTTTCTTGTAACTTTATTAACTGGTAAACATTTTAACGAATTGATTAGAGTTCGATATATTTTAATCAATCTGTAAAATGCGAAAACCGAAAATCTAGAAACAGGGAGATTCAGTGTTTCAGATGCCAATTATGGGAACACGCAGCTCTTAAGCATTAGACACATAGACGACAGCAAGCAGTAGGCAGCAAGTTGTCAAAATTAGAATACACACGATTATATGGAAACGATTATTTTAAAGGCAGCACAGCAAAACCCTAGACAAAAACCTTTGCTGCTTCTACCCAACTTAGAATAATTTCTATTTTTTCAGGCAGCAAAAACTAATTAGTGATGTTAATACAATATAAAATGTTAAATAAATACGACAAAAAAAATATTTTTTATTACAAAAAAATTTATTTATTAATAAAGATAATAACAATTAGAAGCTTTTCATTTTACAAGTCAATATTTATTTAATTAAATTTAAGACTTTAAAGTTATGTTTGGTGATCCACAAGGATCAATATGCATTTATGTTAAAAATACTTGAATGGTGTGATGGGAAATGCGATGAAGTCGCTGAATGTAAAACAAGCAACTAAACACGTTATGTCTTATAAGAAATATGCAAATGTATGATGCACCGAAATATCTTTTTGATCAGGTGATTTATATTTCAAATATGTAGCCGTACCAATTGAGAAATACACAACATTTCAAAATTCAACGGGCAACATCAACGGCGATTCAAAAATCATTATTTTAAATGATTAAACAGAATACGACCGCAACTTCAGGCAAAAACGACTCTCAAAGAAAACGTGCCCAAAATTAAAACGACGGCCGCAACTTCACGAACTCTCATTTATTGTTCTATATCATATCACTAATTTTATTTAACAAATTCCAAAATTTATTAATTTATTTAAACTTTCAAATGTTTTTTCGATTTTCTTTTGTTCTTATTTTTCTTTGTGCCAACAACAAAAAAACCAATGGGCTTGTTAACGAAATGTATGAAATTTAATAAAAGTGTGGTAACATTGTTGAGAGTATTTGTTTCTAAAAATGAGAGCATAAGAAAAATCGCTGTCAAAATAAAATAGATTCTATTTCACGACTGCATTCTCCAGCGTTTTTATCCGTCAATTTGTATAGAAAAAAACGTCATGCTCCAGTTCTGTTTAATCATTAAAAGGATTTTATACACATTGCCAAATAATTCGAGATTAGAGCACAATTTTAATATTTTTTTAAAGAGTATGTGTAAAATTAGCGAGAAATATGTTTTGCTAATGAATTTTGTAAAGCTTCTTAATACTAATAATATATAAAAAAATTAAAATTGAACATATTACATATATTTACAGCCTGTTTCTAGAACACGAATGGTTTCTGACATTCGTCTTTATATATGTGAAACAAAAACACTCAAATTTGTTAGTGTTTCTCATATAAAAAGACGAATGCCAAATACCATTCGTGTTCTAGAAACAGGCTCTTATATACATTTCAAACAAGCGTCTTTTTGTCTGTGCGATTTTGTACACTTGAAAGTTGTGTCACTAAAATATATTATTCAACAACAAGCACATGTTCATTATTTTATTTGTTTTTTTATTGTTTTGCGGTTGCTGCCTTCAAAATATTTATGCAGCCGATAGCATGGCACCAAATATTGTCGGCAGTATTTTCTGCTTGCTGTCATGCTTGCTTGCTTGCTGTTGCCTATGTGTTTAATACATTAATTGTAATTCAAAATATAGGTGTGTCAAATGCAATTTGCAACATCAGACTGAGTCTGTAGTAAAAGATGAATCATCTCCAGTATGCGTTAATTGTAATGAAACGGGTCATTCAGCGAATTACAAAGGCTGTCCAGTTTACAAATCTTATTTAAAGAATAAGAAAACTCTAATAGTAAAAGCTAAAATTAGGAAAAATTAAATTAAGGAAAGTGTTTTCAATGCCGTACACGCCCAATTTGGAAGTGGAAAACCTTCTTTTGCTGGTCTATTTCATCCGGAACTAATAAATACAAATACCAATAATCTAAAGGCACATCCTCCTTTTGACGAATTTCTTAAGTTAGGAAACTACTTTAGTAATCAAAATCCTCTTTCTCTAGAACATAAAATTTTAAATTTTTTTAATTTATACAAATTTATGCCCCATGAAGAGGCAAAAAGAACTTAGGGAGTTTTGTTAAATGAAATTAATTATTGCCCGAAATAATTTAATTTTTTTAACTTTCAATGTAAGATCACTGATCGATTGGAGCTATCAAATCTACTTTCATATCATAAAGTTGATGTATGTATGCTTCTTACAGGAAACAAGGTTTCGCTGTAACTCAAATATTTCTTTTGGAAATTACAATGTTATTCTTATAAATAAAAATTTTAAATTTTCACATGTAGAAATTGATAATTTTAGAAGTCCACATAAATTTGTTATTATCGATATTTCGTTTTCTGGGGTAAAGAAAAAGTTTCTATTGGGAAGTGTATGTATATTTTTTCACTAACTCTGCTCGAAATAATTTTTTATATATTCTTGATGTTTTAAACAACTTCTGAAGAAATTTCGATGGTTCATTTATCGGTGGGGCGATTGGGGCGATTCGCTTACTAATTTGAATGGAACTAGCTTATTTGATAGGTGATGTAGTTCTGATTTTAATTTTACTAGAATTTGTAGCTCTTCTCCTTCTTTTCCCGGAGGTCCCTATTTTTGGACCATTTTCTAATCACTACTGTATTAATTGATCAAATTCCCACTAATTTTGTAATTACTTTTTTATCTAGCTTTTCTGATTACTTTCCCCTTAAGCTGTCATTTATATTCCCCGAATTTTATTTAATTATTGACCCCCAAGATCGTTTAAGTCCTTTGAAAAAACGAACTGGGTTCGTTTCGTGAAGATGTGCATCTAAATTTTAAGCAATTTAATCTTCCATGCGAAATAAATCTTTTAAATGATGAAATATATGAGAAAGGAAAGGCACTCGGAAGATATAGTATTAAAGGGGAAACAATTTATATTTCCAGACAATAGTAAAAAAATTTCAGATTAAATATACCTGGCAGACGAAATTAAAAAGAATATTTCATAGAAGCGAAACTATAAGTTCAGATGAAGATAATTCTAAAGATAATTGTTAAAGAACAAGTGGAGTTGCATCATAGCGCAGTTTTCAATAAGAGATTAGAAAACCTTATTCCAGATGCCAATACAATGAACTGCATAAGTAGTAGTCTTACCCCTGAGTATTGGAAAACAAATTAAAAACTATTTTGGAATGTTGTCAATTTGATCACTCAAAGGCCAGTGTTATACATACCTTCACCTTTAAGTGATCAACAGTGATCATTATATTTGTTATGTTTATTAGCTGTTTTCTTTCGTTTCTTGGTGGAATAGACTGGAAATGTCAGAAGGCGGTTTTGTGAAGATAGACTTCTTGGAAGGGGGGGGGGGGGAGGGGGAGAATCTCTTATATTTTAAAATATAATTTTTTTTAATTTTTTTCTCCTTCGCTGGTATTTGAACTTTGGTCGTTTGAGTTTCTGTGCACGCGCTCTAACTACTATACCATGACCCCCCCTTGTGGAGATCTGGCGATCCTGTTCAATAAATATATAAGCTAGTTATTGTCTGACATTTGATTAAAGTAGTTGAGTCATTCTGTATTATATAAAAATTGTATTCGATATTTTAAATATGTATATAATAATCATTATAAGTTTTATAATAAAAATTACACAATAATGATTATATTGTGAGTTTTAAAGATTTTCTTCAATGGTAATGATTATTTTTGAGTAATAATGATAAAAATCAGCCATAATCATTATTTTTGAGCAAAAGAAATAAAACTCAAAAATAATCATTATTTATGATTTTTATTTTTTTCGCTCAAAATACTCACTCACTTTCAATTTATGACTTTTTTTGAGGTTTTTTACATTAAAAATTTGGTCAGAACAAATAAAAGAAAAAAGTATTAAGAAATGCTTGTTCATTTTGTTATTTTATATATCATTTTCTTGCACAAAAATTATATAATTATTTTTTTCATACATCATATATAAAGTCGTAAATTAAAAGTGAGTTTTATTTTGAGCGAAAAAAATAAAAATCATAAATAATGATTATTTTTGAATGATATTTTTTGCAAAGATTGTTAAAAAATAATAATAATGGTGCAAAAAATTGTTCCTTATGTATGTTCTAAGTGATTGATTTTTTGATTTAAAAAAACGAACAATAATCATTATTTACGGTCCCTGTATGTATGTATAAAATTATTAATGCATAATACTTATTATGCATATACTTATATATATTAATGCATATACTTATATATATGTGAATTGATCATTTCATACATTCTGTAAGTTATTACAATGGCGACTGAGGAAAATCAAAGTTTTGGAATTTTAGAATTTACAAGCATTTAAAAATATATGTTGATGTGTCAACGGCATGACCCAGTTGTTGTCATTAGTGTTTAACAGTTATATGTATTATACATACATACCCTTTTATGTAGATATTCGGAGAAGTAGTAACATGCGAATACCCTTATTATTATAATTGGAATAGTAAGTATGTATTCATATCGGACATCTGCATGTTACTACAATTAATTAACATCGAACATTCAAAATCATATTCATTTTTCTACACACATACTTATGTATATAGTATGTGTATGTTAGATGAGCGACATGATCGTGCATGTTCAATGTTAATGTTCGATCATACATATTTGTCGCTATAAGTTAAATTATACATTTTGCTATTGCAAGTTGGATCGAACATGTTTTATACGATCACTTGCTTGTAGATTTATATTTTCTTTATTTTGTATAAAAGTACTGTTGCTAAGTTATATTTCTGTAATCCCAATTTGGAAACTGTTATAAGAAATAATAACAAAAACAAAACATGATTTTGCATGTCCATCTTTATACTATTAAATGTAATATGAAGAATAATAACAAGTTTTGTTGTTTGTTGTAAAATAAAGAAGAGCATGCACAATCATGTTTAATAATTAGCGGTTTATATGTACACATACTTATGTATATTAATATTTACTCTATGTATATAAATTTATATACACATTTATTTTGAAGTATAAAAAGCATTTCTTATTAATTGTAAAGGAGAGTACTATTTCGAAAGTCAAGGAGGAAGCTTGTCTTACGAATAAAATATACATAATCAAGGTGGAAGCTTGAATTATGATAAAAACTAAATACATAAGTATACATATTTCTAAATAAATACTTAATCAAATTTTATTATTCAAATAAAATAAAAACTGAGTATTTTTATTTAGTACGAAATAACCTACGACAAAATTTTTAACCTCACACTCACTATTGATAGTGTTTTCTTAAGGCAACACACATAGTGAAAGTGAAGTTAAAGTAACGTCAGGGTTTGTTTTTGTTGACGGTTAGCTAGTTTCAAAGTATATTAGGTTTCTTTTGGTACTTTTTCAGTAAAAATTTACGGATTGTAATACAATTTACTCTGAAAAAATATGTAATTAAGTAGTGGAAGGAGATTAAGAATTAGTATTAAAAGCTCAGCTTTTATATTCATTAAAACCAATAACTAAACGTATAAATTAACTTGAAATTAAAGTATGGGATAAAAGAAATCAGTGAATTATTTCTTCTACAAGAACTTTAAGGATAATTGAAGTTGAGAACTATCGGAACATATGTTTAAAACATATTGCTAATTTTTTTTTTAATTTCCAGATAAAATTTATGGAGAAAACATAATATAATATATAACAGGCGGAAAACATTTACGATTAACTAACTCTTTCCTAATCCACAACATCCAAATATGAATAGTACATATTTTCATGTAAGTATTTTTTTGTTTTTATTGCAAGTATATCTTTGTCAATCATCTGCTTTTTATACAATTTTTCACCAGCAATAATTTGTCCAGTAATTATTGATCGAACTGTTACTTTACTCTTCTTATTTCTCTGTCCTTGCTGAGTGTTTGTGTAAATAAACGCAATATACTAATAACTTCTATAAATTTAGAGAAAATTTTTTTGAGTACACAGACACGCAAACAGACCTATATATTTATTCTATTATGTTGTGATAAAAAAACATAAAATAATTTTAAGCGTAACATTTTCAGTAAATGTTACAAGAAATTTAATGTGCTGGAGGCCCGAAGTTCGAGCCTACTATTCCTTCACGGACATCATTTCTTCTCTAATTACCAAAAATATTCATTGCAGTTAACTTTGATTGATAAAGCGTTTCTGACAAAATAAAAATTAAGTTACAAGAAATGTTTGTAACCACATACGTATATACATATTTAATGTAAATTGTATTTGTGAAAATACATTTTTTTAACTTTTTTATTTTTTTAGTTAAGTTTTACCAAAGAATATAAATCATATAGAATGCGCATCTCAACACTTATCCAAATATTTTGTCAAAATTTTTTCAGACGCGGGAAGGAAGGGCAAAAGGCAAAGCAAAAGAAAAGAGCGTAACAAAACAAGAGAAACCAAAGAGAAACTAATGACAAAGTGTATGCACTGTGCTAATGTGTGTTTTATTTCTTTTGCATTGTTGTTAAGTTTTTTTCGTTCAGCCACAGTACATACAACAGTGGTCTTCACAAAGAGAGTCACACAAAAATACACTGAGAGATGAGATTGGTTTCTTCATTTGTATTGTTTTTAACAACTTGAATGAATTTAGTGAAAATTTTCGTTTTAAAAACCTTTAATTTTAAAATTTAAACTAATTTATTAATATTATTCATGAAATAAATTGTTTGTAAATGCCATTAACCAATTGAAATGTAGTTAAAAGAAATATAAACATTAATAAGTTTATGTTGCTTATTATCATAACTTCTCAGTGTCTGACAAACAAATTTAGCTCTCTTGAAAACTAATAAACCATAAACACATACGCAATTTTTGTCTCACACACATGTTTTTGTAACAATTGTGGTTGTCGTTTAGCATGATGAAAACAAAGCGTATGGATTAGTGCTGTCAAATTCTGCTACTTTTCAGTACTCGATAGTATTGAGCACATTCATTTGGGTATCCAATACTACTTAATACTTTTAACGGATTTTATTTTTAAGAGAAAACATTTTCATAAAGTATTGTGTTTTTAGACAGAAATGTGTTTGGCCGTTAAAATTTAAATTTTCTATACAACTTCGAAGAAGAAATACAACCCTTAAAGTATTGAGTAGTTACTTTAAAGTATTGAGTACCCAAAAATTAGTACAAATACTCGATACTCGGTACCCATTACTCAATACTTTGCCAGCACTAGTATGGATTTCTTTTTATGAACGATTTTTAACATTGCAAATTTTTTTATAATTAATTAAGTTTTTCATTACTTACTTACTTAGCTGGCCATAACAACCCGTTAACGGGTTTCGGCCTGCTTCAGCACTAGTCTCCAGGCGCTTCTGCTTAGCGCGCGCCTTCTCCAGTTGGTCACACCAATCGATGACAGGGCTTCATCAACCTGGTCCTTCCAACGTAAACAGGGTCGTCCTCTACGCCGACGTCCAGTGACCTTCGCATCGAAAACTTTCTTCGCTGGAGCAGATTCTTCCATCCGAACAATGTGGCCGAGCCAGCGTAGCCGCTGGATGTTAATACGCTGGACAACACCTACATCGCCGAGGAGCTCATACAGCTCATGGTTGGTTCTAATGCGAAACTCATCGCCATGCCTTAGAGGACCAAAGATCTTACGAAGAACTTTTCTCTCGAACACCCCGAGGACCGCTGCATCGGCACAAGACAGCGTCCATGCTTCCGCACCATAGAGAAGCACCGGGAGAATAAGCGACTTGTAGAGTGTTAATTTCGTCGCACGAGAGAGGTCTCTATTACTAAACTGCCTACCGAGACCGTAGTAGCACCTGTTGGCCAGTGTGATTCTTCGCCTGATCTCTAGACTGACATCATTTTTGCTGGTAATGGCGGTGCCAAGATAGATGAATTCCTTGACCACATCGAATGTATAGTTGCCGGCTGTAACCTGGGAGCCGATACGATCAACATCCCTACTCGTCGACAACATGTACTTCGTCTTGCTCTCATTTACCGCCAGACCCATTTTAGCAGACTCTCGTTCAATAGCATTAAAGGCTGCGGTGACATCTCGCTTGGTATGCCCAATGATGTCTATATCGTCTGCATACGCAAGGAGCTGGACACTTTTGTTAAAAATAGTGCCATTACGATGGACACCCGCCTTTCGCAAAACACTCTCCATGACGAAATTGAAGAGGTCGCAGGATAAGGGATCGCCCTGTCTGAAACCTCGCACGGTATTAAAAGGCTCGGAGAGGTCTCTTCCTACCTTGACGGAGCTGCAGGAATTGCTCAACGTCATTCTGCACAGTCTTATCAATTTTGCAGGAATACCGAGCTCAGACATTGCTGCATATACGCGATCCCTTATCGGGCTATCGAACGCTGCCTTATAGTCGACAAAGAGGTGGTGTGTGTCGACTTGACTTTCATGGGTCTTCTCCAGGATTTGGCGCAGTGTGAATATCTGGTCAATGGTGGACTTACCAGGTCTGAAGCCGCACTGATAAGGTCCAATCAGTGAGATGGCGAATGGCTTCAGTCGTTCACACAATACGCTCGTAAGAACCTTATATGCGATAGGGAGAAGGCTTATACCCCTGTAGTTGGTGCATATTGTGGGGTCTCCCTTTTTCAGGATCGGACAGAGGGCACTGAGGTTCCAATCATCGGGCATACTTTCCTCCAGCCATATTCTGCAAATGAGCTGGTGCATGCACCTAACCAGCTCATCGCCTCCATACTTGAAGAGTTCAGCGGGCAGACCGTCAGGTCCGGCTGCTTTGTTGTTCTTCAGTCGCCATATGGCAACCTTGACCTCTTCATGGCTGGGGGACGGGATCACAACGTCATCATTGATTGGGTCCGGCACAGCATCTCTAGTAGCGGAATTTGTATCATCATCGCTTTGCAGTAGATTACAGAAATGCTGTCTCCATAATCTCAGTGCACCATGTGCATCTGTAACCAGATTACCATGTTCGTCTCTGCAGGAGGTTGCTCCGGGTTTAAAACCAGTAGTAAGACGCCTTATCTTCTTATAAAAATTTCGAGCATCATGTCTACTCCTGCACATCTCGATTTCCTCACGATCACGCCTTTCTTGCTCCCTTTTCTTTCTTCTAAATAGGCGTCTCTCTTCCCTCCTCTTCTCTCTGTACACCTCCACAGTTGCCCTTGTAGTGGTGGACTGCAACGTTCTTCTGTAGGCAGCATTCTTTGCCGCAGTGGCCTCACGACACTCTTCATCGTACCATTGGTTTCTGCGGGGAGGACGCTCAAAACCAAGGACTGTTTCGGCAGCGTTGCGCAGAGAGTGAGCAATGTGAGACCACTGTCCACCAATACTTTCGAGAGAGGACGGGATACAATGGAGCTCATTAGAAAGACGATCGGAGAACGACCTGGCTGTCTCTTGTGATCGCAGCTTTTTGATGTCCAGCTTCCCTCGAACACTAGAACGTGCCATATTCGCTGCGCATATGCGCAATCGCATCTTGGCTGCGACAAGATAATGGTCCGAGTCGACATTCGGACCTCTAAATGTGCGCACGTCTAGTATACTGGATACATGCCTTCCATCAATCACAATGTGATCGATCTGGTTGGTAGTTGATCGATCGGGAGAGAGCCAGGTGGCCTTATGGATATCGAGATGCTGGAACCTGGTGCTACAAACTACCATGTTTCGCGCCGCGGCGAAATCGATCAGTCTCATGCCGTTCGGCGAGGTGGAAGAATGGAGACTGAACTGCCCGACAGTGGGGCCAAAGATACCTTCACGTCCAACTTTCGCATTGAAATCGCCGAGGACAATTTTGGCGTCATGTGCCGGACACTTATCGTATACATCCTCGAGCTTTGCGTAGAAAGCATCTTTGACCGCATCATCCTTCTCTTCCGTCGGGGCGTGAGCGCAAATGAGGCTGATGTTATAAAATTTCGCCTTCATCCGGATCGTAGCTATTCTTTCGTTCACGGGGGTGAACTCTGAGACAAGGTGGCGAAGTCTCTTGCTAACTACGAATCCGCAGCCAAATTCACGTCTGTTATCATGGCAGCTGTAGTAGATGTCACATGTTGCTTGCCTTGTACAACCCTGTCCTATCCATCGCATTTCCTGGATGGCGGTGATGTCAGCCCTACATTTTTTGAGAGCATCCGCCAATTGGATAGAGGCACCTTCCCTATAAAGGGTTCTCACGTTCCAGGTGCATATCCTTAAATCATAGTCCTTAAAACGTTTGCCATGGTCGTCAACATAAAAGGGGGTCCGTTTAGAGGCTTTTGCTGAAGTTTTCATTGAAATTATGTTTTTACGTGGTGGGTTTCAAGCCCTACGCACAACCCAAATTTAAAGTCCAGGGGATTGGACAATCGCCGCATACATTAGTTAACAAGCTAGCGGGTGCTAGAATGTTATCCAGGAGGGCCGCGTGGAGGCTGTATGTCGACTTGAATACAACGGGAACAAGGATCGTTCTGGAGGCCGCCAGGTTGACCCCGATCAGAGACTTTGCCTTGTCCGAAGTATCCCATCCATCCCAAGTTTTTCATAGGAAAATAAAACAAAAACTGGTTTCCAGGAATTCTAAAAGTGATATCTGTTAATAAAGTACAATACATTTAATTTTAAACTAATATAATAAGAATTAACGATACGGGTAGTTTTGGTATATTTTAAGAAGCTGTTTGCCAGAATTTTTGTGGAATTAAGCAACCCTGGTTGTAATATTCACCAAGAGAGTAAGAAAAACTAAAAAAAATGTCCGAACAATTTATTTACCTGAGTAATACTGGTGAAGACCACTGACATACAATGACGAAACTCCAACAACTATAACAAGAACATCACACAGCAAGATAGCCACAACAAAATTTTTGCACACACAACATCACAGTGTATAAGACGATAGCCACAACAAAATTTTTACTTCGTGTTTTTTTTTTTTTTTGCTTAAGTACAGAACAGAGAATGACATGAGTTGATTCGATTTTACTGCCTATTCATATTATTACTGCTTTTGTTTTGTTTTTATTCATCAACAGTGGCAACTGTATTGCCTGTAGAGTTTACTTTTGAAAATGTATTGCTTATTCTTAACCTTTTTTTAGATACCGTTAGCAATAACAACATACAAAACACTCCATTGTATACAAAACACTCAAATGATTCATTAAAGCTCAACTAATAACAGGTTAAACCGTTTGACTGCAACAGTGTTTTTTTATAATTTTTTTATTTTTACCCGCAGTAATTTGTTTCTTAAAAAATGTTTCAAAATAAAAATGAGAAAATAAATTTTTAATTATTTTTTTATTTAAAATGAAATAAACATTACCTGATTTTTTATTTTTAGAACTTTAGAAATAGAAATTGTTTATTTTTAAGAAATATAAAATTTAGTTTTGTTTCTTAACTTTTGAAGTATAGCTGATATTTTGTGACTATTTTTTTTAACAAATTAATAATATTTATTACTTGTTATACATGCGTTTTAGTACTAATAAATAAAAAACAAAGTAAATAAATAAATAAATAATAATAAGCAAATAAAAAACAAGTAGCATATTTTATTAAAAATATAAGAGAAACTGCATTATTTTTCATTACAGTCGTGTTATTGTTTTTTTTTTTTTTTTTTTTGTTCGTAGTTGGTTTATTCACATTTAAACAGTGAAATACTCAAACATACTTACTGCTTTTGTGATTGGTTGGAGTGTTTAGAATTTGCAAGCAACTACAAGCATTTTGTAGCAAAAGACATACTAAATTGAATCATGCAATAGCAGCATTCATTTAGTTAGTGTGTATTGCTAGCTCAATATTCATTTTTAAAAAGTCAAAAAATTGCCATTTGAGTGCGATTCATGTCAATCTCTGGTACAGAAACGGTTTCATGCTAACAACAATATTCACATACAATACAATTTATGTGTTTGTGTGTCTTATTCATTGTGAGCTGTTTTCGTTTTTAAATTTTAAAACTTAGAGAATAATTTTGTTGGTTCAAATATTTTTGTGTATTAAAGAATACAGTGCTCCGATACGACTATGTAAGCTAGTGTAGGGCAAAGCATATTTAATTTGTAGTTGCGCGAAGGAAAATACATTAATCTACATCGAATATATAGCGCCCTATTTAATATCGTAATAAAAGTGTAGTTAGAAATATATTTTATTATTATTATTTATTTAAGCTCAACAATTGATTTTATATTTATTTGATATAAAAGGTTAACTAAACCAAAAAATGTAATTCCAAAAATATTAAAAAAAAACACAAGTATATATTCATTAATGACACATTTTCGAATGATAAATTGATGATTTTTCAATTATTTATAAGAAAATTCTATTTTTATTTTTAATTTATATATGTATGTATGAATTATATATATGTACGTATATATACATTTTTAAAAGAAAAGACACTTTAATTTTTTTATGTTAAAAATAAATAATAAATAAATAATAATCAAGATTAAAATTATTTCTTACTTTATATTTCAAAGCATCAAAAAGTATGTATATTTTGAGGATTTTCATCTCCATAAAAAGGCTAATAAAGTTAATTTTTTTTTAAAGATTATTTATTGGATAAAATATCTAATTTTCTTTTTTTTGGAACTTCCTTTTTCTGTAGTCCAAGAGCAATGTTTCCGAAGGAGAATCAATAATAGAAAGTCCAATACCTCTATTCTGTGTTGAGAACAAGTGTCGGCAAACCACTCTGGGGTCATTCGTTTACATGACTCAATAATAAAAGATTTTGTACCAATTTTTCGCGGTTCAGATTTAAAGACAGAAAAAGTGTTCTAATTTGTCTTGATTGAGGGACTTTGTCATTAAGAAATATAAATCACCACATTCCCTTAAAATTTCATTTGTTAACATAAGAATTGAATTTAGGGTGAGTTTCATTTTATTTGAAAAGAAAATCGCTTGTTTTGATCTACAAACTCCACCTTTTTTAAATATTCTAAATAGAACTGAATATATTAATACACTTCATTGTTAATCTGAATTGCAGATCTGTAGCAATTATCTCGATAAAGGGAGCCACTATTAAGACAATCAAAAATTTTGCCATTTTTTCCATAAACTGAGCTGTTGATAAAGCCAATTCTGCGGAACATGTCTTAAATTTTGTGGTTTCAGACGTTGTTTTAATAGCAGCAGAAACAAGCCTGCTGACAATTTGTGTGGCAAATACTACAAACATTTTTCAAAAGTGTTAGGAAACATATGTTGCCGAGTTAGTTTTGGGCACATTTTTGTTTTTGCATTTGCTTCCATTTCTTACAATTCCCTAATTACCTGAAAGCTTGCCGTCCCATCCCGGGTTTTTATGTCACATTTCAGCCACCCATTCCGCAAAGATTTAATTGAGTGTGGGAAATCAAAAAGGCAAAAAACATTTTGATCGCTTAATTAAAAAAAAACGGTTTTTTAGCAGATACTTTAAGATTGGAAAATCATTTTCGGTTAGTCGAGCCTTCATCACATATAAGGGCATAAACATTAATACCAATGCTTTTTAAAATATTTACATTTACTGTAACAATTTCACTTAAAGAATCTGCAGATAAACCATTTTGGGAAGTAAAATAATTTAGAATGATAGCTAAACGGATGCAAGCAAAAAACATATTTTAATATTTCATAATGTCTTTAAATCTGAACCTCAAAAAATTGGTATAAAATCTTTTATTATTGAGTCATGTAAACGAATCACCCCAGAGTGGTTTGCCAACACTTGTTCTCAACACAGAATAGAGGTATTGGATTTGCTGCTCCTTCGAAAGCATTGCTCTTGGACTACAGAAAAAGGAAGTTCCAAAAATAGATATTCTATCCAATAAATAATTTTTAAAAAAGTAACCTTATTAGCCTTTTTATGGAGATGAAAATCCTCAAAATATACTTTTCGATGCTTTAAAGTAAAAACTAAGAAATAATTTTAATTTTGATTATTATTTATTTATTATTTATTCTTAACATAAAAAATTTAAGTATCTTTTCTTCTAAAAATGAATATATACATACAGTTATATATTTTAAACATACATAAATTAAAAATAAAATTTTTTCAATTTTCTTATAATTGAAAAATCATCAATTTATTTATGTTTGCACACACAACATCACAGTGTATAAGACGATAGCCACAATAAAATTTTTACTTCGTGTCTTTTTTTTTGCTTAAGTATAGAAACGGTTTCATGCTAACAACAATATTCACATACAATACAATTTATGTGTGTGTGTCTTATTCATTGTGAGCTGTTTTCGTTTTTTAAATTTTAAAACGTAAAGAATGCTGTTCGTTGAAATATTTTTTTGTAATAAAGAATACAGTGCTCCGATACGACTTTATAAGCTAGTGTAGGGCAAAGCATATGTAATTTGTAGTTGCGCGAAGGAAAATACATTAATCTACATCGAATATATAGCGCCCTATTTAATATCGTTATAAAAGTGTAGTTAAAAATATGTTTTATTATTATTATTATTTATTTAAGATCAACAAGTATTTTTATGTTTATTTGAAATAAAAGCTTAACTAAACCAAAAAATGTAATTCCAAAAATATTAAAAAAAAACAAATATATATTCATTAATGACAAATTTTCGAATGATAAATTGATGATTTTTCAATTATAAGAAAATTGAAAAAATTTTATTTTTAATTTATGTATGTTTAAAATATATAACTGTATGTATATATTCATTTTTAGAAGAAAAGATACTTCAATTTTTTATGTTAAGAATAAATAATAAATAAATAATAATCAAAATTAAAATTATTTCTTAGTTTTTACTTTGAAGCATCAAAAAGTATATTTTGAGGATTTTCATCTCCATAAAAAGGCTAATAAGGTTACTTTTTTAAAAATTATTTATTGGATAGAATATCTATTTTTGGAACTTCCTTTTTCTGTAGTCCAAGAGCAATGCTTTCGAAGGAGCAGCAAATCCAATACCTCTATTCTGTGTTGAGAACAAGTGTTGGCAAACCACTCTGGGGTGATTCGTTTACATGACTCAATAATAAAAGATTTTATACCAATTTTTTGAGGTTCAGATTTAAAGACATTATGAAATATTGAAATGTGTTTTTTGCTTGCATCCATTTAGCTATCATTCTAAATTATTTTACTTCCCAAAATGGTTTATCTGCAGATTCTTTAAGTGAAATTGTTACAGTAAATGTAAATATTTTAAAAAGCATTGCTATTAATGTTTATGCCCTTATATGTGATGAAGGCTCGACTAACCGAAAATGATTTTCCAATCTTAAAGTATCTGCTAAAAAACCGTTTTTTGAATTAAGCGATCAAAATGTTTTTTGCCTTTATGATTTCCCACACTCAATTAAATCTTTGCGGAATGGGTGGCTGAAATGTGACATAAAAACCCCGGATGGGACGCCAAGCTTTCAGGTAATTAGGGAATTGTAAAAAATGGAAGCAAATGCAAAAACAAAAATGTGCCCAAAACTAACACGGCAACATATGTTTCCTAACACTTTTGAAAAATGCTTGTAGTGTTTGCCACACAAATTTTCAGCAGGCTTGTTCCTGCTGCTATTAAAACAACGTCTGAAGCCACAAAATTTAAGACATGTTCCGCAGAATTGGCTTTATCAGTTTATGGAAAAATGGCAAAATTTTTGATTGTCTTAATAGTGGCTCCCTTTATCGAGATAATTTGTACAGATCTGCAATTCAGATTAACAATGAAGTATATAAATATATTCAGTTCTTTTTAGAATATTTAAAAAAGGTGGAGTTTGTAGATCAAAACAAGCGTATTTTCTTTTCAAATAAAATGAAACTCACCCTAAATTCAATTCTTATGTTAACAAATGAAATTTTAAGGGAAGGTGGTGATTTATATTTCTTAATGACAAAGTCCCTCAATCAAGACAAATTAGAACACTTTTTCTGTCTTTAAATCTGAACCGCAAAAAATTGGTACAAAATCTTTTATTATTGAGTCATGTAAACGAATGACCCCAGAGTGGTTTGCCGACACTTGTTCTCAACACAGAATAGAGGTATTGGACTTTCTATTATTGGTTCTCCTTCGGAAACATTGCTCTTGGACTACAGAAAAAGGAAGTTTCAAAAAAAGAAAATTAGATATTTTATCCAATAAAAAATCTTTAAAAAAAATTAACTTTATTAGCCTTTTTATGGAGATGAAAATCCTCAAAATATTCATACTTTTTGATGCTTTGAAGTATAAAGTAAGAAATAATTTTAATCTTGATTATTATTTATTTATTATTTATTTTTAACATAAAAAAATTAAAGTGTCTTTTCTTTTAAAAATGTATATATACGTACATATATATAATTCATACATACATATATATGTAAATTAAAAATAAAAATAGAATTTTCTTATAAATAATTGAAAAATCATCAATTTATCAATCGAAAATTTGTCATTAATGAATATATATGTAGTTGTTTTTTTATATTTTTGGAATTACATTTTTTGGTTTAGTTAACCTTTTATTTCAAATAAATATAAAATCAATTGTTAAGCATAAATAAATAATAATAATAAAATATATTTCTAACTACACTTTTATTACGATATTAAATAGGGCGCTATAGATTCGATGTAGATTAATGTATTTTCCTTCGCGCAACTACAAATTAAATATGCTTTGCCCTACACTAGCTTACATAGTCGTATCGGAGCACTGTATTCTTTAATACACAAAAATATTTGAACCAACAACATTATTCTCTAAGTTTTAAAATTTAAAAAACGAAAACAGCTCACAATGAATAGGACACAAACACACACATAAATTGTATTGTATGTGAATATTGTTGTTAGCATGATACCGTTTGTGTACTTAAGCAAAAAAAAAAAACACGAAGTAAAAAATTTGTTGTGGCTATCGTCTTATACACTGTGATGTTGTGTGTGCAAAAATTTTGTTGTGGCTATCTTGCTGTGTGATGTTCTTGTTATAGTTGTTGGAATTTCGTCACTGTATGTACTGTGGCTGAACGAAAAAACCTAAACAACAATGCAAAAGAAATAAAACACACATTAGCACTGTGCATACACTGTGACATTAGTTTCTCTTGTTTTGTTACGCTCTTTTCTTTTGTTTTGCCTTTTGCCCTTCCTTCCCGCGTCGGAAAAAATGTTGACAAAATATTTGGATAAGTGTTGAGATGCGCATTCTATATGATTTATATTCTTTGGTTGTACCCATAAATATTTTAAAATATATTATTTCACCACGATTTGTTTTTGACCATGATGCAATTATAAGGTGGTATAAATTTTCCGGCTGCCTGTTTTTTTTTTATTTAATTTCGTGCGGCTAAAATGTCAAATATTTTTCTTAAACAGCAAAAGCAAACTAAATAGCACCAACCTAGTTTTATATCACTAAACGTGAAGACATTTATTTTCAATAAAAAAATGCTTCAAACAATTACTTTTTTCATTATTATATTACATTTTTTACTTTCAATGGTGCAAGATTTCTTTTAACGGTCATAAAGAGTTTTTTGCTTTTTTTAATGTTTTTAAAAAATTAAGGTGTTACTAACCAGTAATCCTCAAACATAATGAGTCTTTTTTGAATTGAGTTGGAGTTATTTTTATATTGACTTTTTTGACATTTTACATGTACATTGTACAAAAACATTGCCTGTGGTTTTTTGGAAAAATATTAGTTGTTGTAGAATTAACATCACCTTATTAGATGCGCCTTGTTTTTGAGATATCACGACCGTAAAAGCAAAAACAAATTCCCTGTTGTTTTTGTATTTTATTCACCTGCCACCTCAATCTATATTTTCACCATGGCAACACTCCCAATAGTGTGGTGAGTTTGCATTTTACTCGTATGCTATCCAGTAGCCAACGTTGCAATCTTAATTTTTCTTAAGCTTTTACTTTTTTTTTTGTAGTCGCCGTGGTCTAGAGGTTAGTGTGCTGGCTTACTAAGACATGGGCTCTGGGTTCGACTCCAGGCGCTGACATCTTCAAAAAAAGAAATATGAAAAAATATTTCTTTCGGCGACTACCTCTCAGCAGTCTTCTGGCAAAAGCTCTGAGAGTAACTAATTGCCATGAACAAGCTTCTCAAGTCTGTCGTTCGGAGTCGACATTAAACTGTAGGTCCCGGTACCCATGGATAAAAATTGACACACACAACATGAGTGCTGCGAGAAGCTAGGCCGTAATCCTGACACAGGGTTGTAAAGGCCAGTTATGTATGTATGTAAACCATTGAAAGAAATTTGCAAAAATTGATGATCAGCGTCGGAGAATGGCAATAACGAACCAGCTTGATGATAAATCTGGCCCTGAACCTGTAAATTTTTGTTTTAAATTATTTTAATATTTAAAACTATCAAATATTTTATGATTCAGATTTATAAAAATATGGGACAATCCTGTTAAGGTATTTAAAATTTTAATTTTATTTTTAATTTTATTTTAAAATTATCTCTAATAATTATGGTAGCACCAAAAAATGTCATTTGAAATGTCGAATTGTATTGTTGAATATGACTTAATATGTGCTTAGACGTTTCAGATATGCCAAACATTAGTGAATACAATGTCTCGGGTGGAGTTTCTAATGCTGGCAATCTCACTTTGCCATTAGCACAACACATGGCGTGCGTTTCACCTGCAAAATTAGCCGCATCACAATGTGGATATATTGCGTCCATCATTCCAATGTAACCGTACATACTATAATCAATCAGAGAGTTGTAATTAAAAGCAGCACGCATCATTTCAGCCGAAATAGGACGACGTATCCGTGATCGCCGTTCAAGATTCAGTACATGAACTGGGTCAACAGATCCATTGCGTTATTACATTCACGTTGTGATGGCTTAGCTTGTGCACGTCCATCTGTTCGCCGGCCTATATTTGCTCCTCTGGCTCGTGCCATTTTTCCTTCAGATATAAAAGCAACCGTGTGCACACAATATAATTTTTCAAATAAAGGAACACACATTAATACATGTAATTCACTTCAACAATTCAAAACTTACCGTTGCTTGAGAATAAATAAAATAAACAAAATAAATAAAAAAATCAAATAGAGCCTGGAAAGGATATGAAATACCGACGACTCGTTAAAAAACTGAGAAAAGGACACGCACTCAAATACATACATAGTGTACATTTGAACTATTCAAGACTCACCGTTTGTATGAATGCACTCAACAATAGAACTTAGTTAAATGACTGTTGATTTTCGTTCCATCATTAAAAGTTATCCGGATTGTTTACTTTGTTCAATTGTTCTGGTCGCTCGTTCGGTAGTTCAATCTCAATTTGTTTTTTCTTTGTCTTGATCGTTCGTTCAATATTTGTTTTGTTGCTTATTTTTTGATATGCATGTTATCAGAGTTGCTGTTTTGTTTATTTTTAATCAAAATTGGCCATCGTTTCTTTAATGTGTAAATACGTTCTTTAATTACATATTACGGCAAAATGTGGCAACAATAACAACCCTTCCGTAGCCGAATTGAAAAACATTTTGGCAAAATTAATGGTAACTAAAATAATTCAGTCAAGTTCGTCCAGCAATTGTGTGCATTTACAAGACGAGATAACGCAAGTTGATGCCAACTTTGAAGCTGATTTATATATTGAACATAAAGAACCAAGTTACAATAAAATTGACGACGTTGATTTCGACAGCAATATATACGCAGATTATTTTTTGGAAGATGTTTTCCATAATTCTGCAGCTATAAATTTCGAACTTGTTTCGATGAGATACTGAGTTGGATACATAGCATTTAAAGTCATTCCAAAATTACAATGCGAAAAGTGTATTGCGGAACAGATTTTGGAAATTTTGCTGTCCCATCAGATAAACTAATGGATGCAAGCAAAAAATACATTTTAATATTTCATAATGTCTTTAAATTTGAAACTCAAAAAATTGGTATAAAATTTTTTATTATTGAGTCATGTAAACGAATAACCCCAGAGTCGTTTGCCAACACTTGTTCTCAACACAGAATAGAGGTATTGGATTTTCTATTATTGGTACTCCTTCGAAAACATTTCTCTGGGACTATAGAAAAAGGAAGTTCCAAAAAAAGAAAATTAGATATTTTATCCAATAAATAATTTTTAAAAAAAGTAACTTTATTAGCCTTTTTATGGAGATGAAAATCCTCAAAATATACTTTTTGATGCTTCAAAGTATAAAGTAAGAATTAATTTTTGATCTTGATTATTATTTATTTATGATTTATTCTTAACATAAAAAAATTGAAGTGTCTTTTCTTTTAAAAATGAATATATATGTACATACATATATGTATATATAAATTAAAAATAAAAATAGAATTTTTTAAAATTTTTTTTTTGAATTGATCAATTTATAATTCGAAAATTTTTCATTAATGAATATATGCTTGTTTTTCTAATATTTTTGGAATTCCATTTTTTGGTTTAGTTAACCTTTTATTTCAAATAAACATAAAATTAATTGTTGAGCTTAAATAAATAATAAGTGTCTTGCATTTGTGCTGGGTCTAAGACAGATAATAAAAATAATTTCATGTGTGGCTACGTCAAGTCTATGTTCTATGCCAACAGGCCAGCGACGATTGATGAACTTCGTACGAATATCGAACGTAAAATTGCAGCAGTATCGGCCGCTTAATACTTGAAAACCATCGAAAATTGGGGTCAGCGTCTAGACTTCTGCAAGAGTGCCCGTGGTGGCTTTGCAAAAAAAGTCGAATTCCACACATAATTGCGTCGAACGTACTTTTACAGAAATAAAGAATTTCATTGATATCCAAAACCGTTTATGTAGCGCTTCTATTGAAAAACCCGATATTTGTTTTGTTTTTACTTTGCATTTGTTTGCTTTGACCGTCATTTGTACTTGGTTTTACGCTTAAAATGTTTAAAAAAACAAATATATTTGAATTCAAATACACTTGATGCTATAGTCTAAAGTGCTTATAAAAATTATATATTTACATAAAAAACAGTTTTCCTTTTTCTTTTACTTATATTTTATATTGCCGTTAGTACTAAATTCGGTGATACTAACAATAAGTTACATTTGGCAAAGGAATTTAAACAATTGGATAAGTGTTACAAAAACCGTTAAATTCAAATTTTAAATCCATTAATTCATAAATTATAATAAAAATATATATATTTAGTGTCAAAGCCTAAATTGGACAATTATTTAAATTAAAAAAAATAAATAAATAAAACAAAAGACAAGTTTAATATAAGTTTGAAAAATCAGATGATTTCAATTATACATATTTAAGATTTTTGTTAAATAAAATAAAAATGTTTTCTTAATTATTTTTATTTGTTTTATTATTTCAGGTTTTTTTATGTTTTTCTATTAAACTAATGTTGTTTGAATTAAGAAAATTCGTTTTAGTTTATCTATCTTGTAGAATAATAAAATAAAAAGGCTTTTTTCTCTAAATAATTCCCAAAGGCATATGATGTACACACAACCAAAAGTAATATTAAAATTTTATTTGAGGTTTTGGAAAAACTTGTAAAGTACAGCTTATGAAAATCCACATCCTGCAGTAAACATTTAACTAAAATATTTCGGTTTTTTGTTTTTGGTTTTGTTAAACTATCAACAGAATAGCATTTAATTTGCGCAACCACTTATAGCAGAGCAGTTTCTTCTTTCTTAACTTTCAATTGTCAAAAATCATCAACCACTACAAAATTGCTTTACATTAGAGACAAAAAAGTGTTAAAAACTTTGTCTTATAGTTTTCATGTGGTAAAAGACTTTGTTCCATTTTGTAACACTCAAAATATTTTCTAAATAAAAAAAAAGAAACCGTAAAACATACTACATGACCACAGAGACATTGAAGTACAAAATTGGTTGCGGGCTATTATTGTTATAAATATTTTGTAATATGAACTAGAAACCGCATTCAGTTTGTCAGACATTTAAAGGTAAATATAAAATGTGGTTTAAATAATTTTTAAGTGAAAGTAGATGACAGCGCTAATATATTTTCCCACATCAACAAACAAACACAGAATATAATTAAAAAAAAATCTTTTCTTTTTATATTTCTTAAAATTATTGCATTTACTTTGGAAATCAGATAATAATAAAGACATACTATAAGATAGACTCCTTGATAAGGTCAGGAGGTCCGCGGCAGTGCAGATTACTGGTGCATTACGGACCACCCCCACGAAGGCACTCTTTGTTATGCTGGGGTGACTTCCGTCTAGGATTCTTGCCAGGCAGCAGGCCAAACTGGTGGCGGTAAGACTCAATGCACTAACACGGTGGAATATTGTTACTTCGGGGCACTCCTCTATTCTTTTAGAGGAACCTCGGATACGGGACTGGAACTACACAGAGACTTCCACACGGTAATCCCAAGTAGGGATGACTGGACCTCTGGCAGGGTCATCCCCATTGGATCGGTGGAAGTCTACACTGATGGTTCCAGGATTGGAGATAAAGTGGGGTGTGGGACCTATTCAGAGATGCTCGCCCTCTCCATATCCCTTCGCCTCCCTGATTATTGTAGCGTTTTTCAGGCTGAAATAATGGCTATATGTCACTCTGCAAAGGTGATACTTCAGGGTGGCACTCCCACTGCCAGTATCACCATATTATCTGACAGCCAGGCGTCGGTCAGATCCCTGTCGAGTTTGACCACAAACTCTAGAATTGTCGGCGACTGTCGCGATACCCTTGTGGCACTCTCGAAGCAGTGCATCGTTAATTTGATTTCGGTTCCTGGTCACAAGAACATCACGGGTAATTGTACTGCGGATGAATTGGCTAGGGCGGGCACGTCTCTGCCGAACGTTCATCCTCATGTGGAAGTGGGTATACCCCTTTCCTCGGTTAGACTCCTTATTAGAAGGAAACATTTATTGGACGCGGACCTGTTCTGGTCGCGGGAGGAGTCCTGTCAAATTTCTAGACTCACCTGGCCCAAACTGGACCTGAGGCGTACCAATTAACTCTTCAAACTGAACCAGAGGGACATCTCTTCCGTTGTATCTGTCCTCACGGGTCACTGCGTGATGGGCAGGCATGCAGAGAGGCTGCGCTTGCCTGCAAACGACTTCTGTCGTGACTGCGGGTCGATCAAGGAAGA
Source organism: Metopia argyrocephala (assembly GCA_963576795.1). Lineage (NCBI taxonomy): Eukaryota > Metazoa > Arthropoda > Insecta > Diptera > Sarcophagidae > Metopia > Metopia argyrocephala. Next base: position 73,388,021 of record OY756210.1, on the reverse strand, counting down.
GGAAACTGTGGTTCACTATACTTGCCAGTGCCCTTCTCTGGCCCGACGAAGATCTCTTACATTGAGATCTCCTTTTCTTGATGGATTGACTGACCTGTCCACCCGGGACATTGGTTCAGTTGCCAAATTCATTAGGCTCTCTGGCTGGTTTCCAGCATAATTTTCTGGGGAAGTAGTGCTTCTTATGGGGAGCCTCTGCCTATCAGGGCTCCCTGCATAATATGGTATGACAACGGGCCGCTATGCGTGCTCAAGTGTGCCTTGTCATTACGAGGCTGCCACTTCCTCCTATCCTATCCTAAAGATATACTCGTATTTATAGATAGAAATATGTAAATTTAATATTTTTAAGTACTATTGTTTTAAGAAATATGACCAAATTCCGCGGAATAAAAAACACTGGTTTTCCGTTAAGCTTCCGTTTGGTTCTTACAAAGATGCCACTTGATGTCGGTTTGCGCTGCCAGCGTTAGCAACAAGCCAAATACCCAGCAGGAAACGGTAATCAATTAGAATCGAGAAGGTAATACAAGGAATGTATAATAGGGTGGGTCAATTTGTTCGGGACCGAAAAACATGACAAAGCGTATAGCAAGGTCGTAATCTACGAGAAATTCTAAGAACTTTTCCCAAAGAAACCATGGTTCTAAAATCAAAATCGAGCTTCCGGTTTTTTACGAGAAAATTTGGTGTTCAGGTCATCCGAAAATAATGCTATTTTTTTGGAAGTATTCATTGCAATTGGTGAATAGTTGACCTGTAACGCTGGAAGAGGGTTTATTTTAAAGGAAATTATCTCAGCTTTCTATATCTGTCCTCATTTATAGAAAATTATTTACCCAAATAATGGTTTTGGAGGTTTATGTCAAAATAATAATAGTAAAACTGTTAAAAACCTAAAACTATTATTATTTTGACATAAACCTCCAAAACCATTATTTGGGTAAATAATTTTCTATAAATATGGACAGATATAGAAAGCTGAGATAATTTCCTTTAAAATAAGCCCTCGTACAGTGTTACAGGTCAACTATTCACCAATTGCAATGAATACTTCCAAAAAAATATCATTATTTTCGGATGACCTGAACACCAAATTTTCTCGTAAAAAACCGGAAGCTCGATTTTGATTTTAGAACCATGGTTTCTTTGGGAAAAGTTCTTAGAATTTCTCGTAGATTACGATTTTGCTATACGCTTAATAGGCAAAAAAATTGACCCACCCTAATGTATAATCTGTTGTTTACGGAAACCATTACCCTTAACACAAATCATGTCCTCTGAAAATAATAAAAGTTTTTAATCACCCCGTAATATGCATTAGAATTCATTTTTTAATCCATAAAGTTATTATTTATTAATAACTTGAAAGAATAACGAGAAATAACGATTTTTTTTAAATAAAATGAAGAACAATGAATTCCTTTTTCTGAAGATGTGAGAATTAATATTTACTTGTGTGCCACATGAAATTACATTCTTGATTCCTATATTAATAAATTCTCAAGGCAGATATTATTTAATTGATTATAGAATAAAATAATAAATTTTTTCCCGCTGGGTATGCCTTAAATTCTAACAGATAACAAGTTATTAAAAGACTGATTAAATTTTCGTTATTAAGATTCCCATGATTGATGTGATCATAACAAAGAAGAATTCTGTCAAAACATAAAATTCCTACAACTGCCTTCTCCTCTTTTATTATCAACAGCTTCAGTAATATGTAGATTAAACGTCCGTTTTTTTACCAACCACTACTCCAAGATCAAGAAATACGAGTACAGTATTCCTCGGATAATGTCCCACGCTTATTTACCTCAATTTCTAAATCCCCAAATTTTTTCTTAACACGGTTAATTACTCTTTGCTTAACTGCTATGTATATTCGCTTAATTATCTCAATTATATTTTCCCCAAAGAGAAATTTCCCTTAAAATTCCTTTGTTTAATTAACCAAAATTATTATTTTCTAAAAATTGCAGATTAACTCAATTATGTTTATATGTATAGGCATAAAATGTCCGTTAAATTTACTTTTAAACTACTTGTTTGATGCAACCTTCCAATCAAAGTCTACCAAGTTTATATAAAGTATAAAGTTTCATATGTATTGACGGCAGTGTATACAGGCAATTAAGCGTATTCGTTTAATTGCCTCTTTAAATAACTTCCACGCATAAATGCCAAAAAATTGTGACATTTTTGTCGGGGCAATTATCCGTGGAATACTGTATTTCGACATTCTTCTATTTGCTATTATAAGTAGGGTTCACGTAATTTATGCTGCCTAGTGTATGAAATATATGTAGGTATAAGTTGTTGAGATGAAAATAAAACTTAACAACCTGTTATAAGCATGCATGAAAATAGAATAATATTTAGAATAATTATTTAATACAGTAGAAAACAATACATAAAATATGTTTTTAAGTATAACCGCTGGTTGGCTTTTATAAGAAAAACTTATTCTTTACAAGCCAGAAGATAAATGATCTCAATAAAAGACTACATGGATTACAAATAGTTAAAAAATTTGACTTTTTGAAATTTTCTTCGAATATTTTTCGATTTTCTTTTAGACTTTGACGCAAAAATGTTAAATCCAGTAGTCTTTTCTTTCTATCAACTTTTGGTTTTTGTATACAGCATTTCTGTATTTTAGAAAATTTGGAGAATGGAGGCGTGATACAAGGGCAGATGGGACGTACGTGATACGTGGCAGATTATTGCTGGAGCTTAAAACGAGATTTCCGCAGACTTCTTATTAAGGAAAATCGTTAAAAAGGCCCTTTTTGGTTACTTTCGAAAACTGAATTTATCTTTTGTAATTTTCTTTAATGTTTTGTCTACAAAATACTTATATATCTACTATATCTCAAAAACTCATGAAAATGGTTTTTATTTCCAGAGTCAGTCGGATGTCAAATGTCTAATAAACTTTCTGGAAAAAGTCTTCGTCGTTATGTGTTATTTGTTTCAAATATGTATGTTTGATTTTATTTATTTTTTTCTATATTTAGTTTCGCTTTTGTACGCATTAAATGTTTTGGGTGTAATTCTAACTGTAACATAATTAAACTCATTTAGAATGATGATCTTTAATATTAATTTTATTTTTATGTTTATTTTCTGGTGTAAGAACCTTCAAAATCTTAAGCCAATTAGTGGGGGAACTATAAAAGGGAGTTCTTTTTACAGCATTCACAGTTAATTTAAAAATTAATTTAATTTCAAACTTTTTTGGTTATTTATTAGAACAGTTGTACATACCAGAAGAAAATACAATAAAATTTTTAAACTATTCAAACTATTCATGCCCTTCTTCTTTTGCACGCAAACTGATGATAGAAACAAGAAATTAGTTTTCCTTTTTTAATTTTCTACTTTTACTTATTAAATATAAAATAATCTGACTACTATTTTTCTATCAAAAGAAAATAATTGGCCAAAACTTAAAAACGAGTAGTATGACAATAATTATAAAACTTTGTTTTTTTTTTTTTTTCTTTTTTTAAAGGAGAAGTAAATTTCTTGACAGTTTAGAAATTTTCTTTCCCAAAAAATTGTGGTCATTTTGCAGGAAAATTTATGGTTTGATTGTGCACAAAAATTTTAATAGGGTGTGTATAAAATAATCGGTAATTTAATGAAAAAATGGAAGTGGGTCGGTTTTCCTGTTACTCAAGAAGAGATTTAAAACCGAATCATGGAAAGTTTATGGCTCTAAAAGCACAATTCAGTAGCAATAGTTGGTTGGTTTTTTATTTCATTGCTATATTAGTACATCTTTCTATATATCTTAAAATAACTAAAGAGCACAGTATTGCAAAACGCAACATTTTGTACAAAAGTGGTATAGTGGTTAAAGAGCTTTCACAGAAACTCAAACGACCGGGGTTCAAATCCCAACTAAGTAGAAAATTTACAAAATTAAAAACAAGCAAGCAAATAGTTAGTTTTTTAAATTCAGACACTTTTGAACTGGGTGTGTGATATAGTGTTGTCGCAGTGATAAATTATACATAGTATGAAACCCAGACTTACCTTTTTTGATAATATTTTAGAATATAGTGTAGAGTTAGACTTTTTGTATTAAAATTTTTTTTAATATAAGACCGCATCGTCATAAAAGTTCACACATACTTAGTAGGGACATAAATACTGTTACTAATATGTTGGGCTATAAAACAAAAACTAGTGAATTAATCTTAGTTTCAGTCAAAATGTCCGATCTCCATCCTTCGCACATGACTTGAGTCGCACTCCTTATTCATTGGAACATTGACTATAGCACGAACCAGAGCTGTCTTAAAAGAATCAATGTTATGGTATCTTTCATATCCTCTAAAATTATCCTGAATTTATAATCCAAAGGTTTTAAATCACGGCTGCCGGATGACCAAGCTTTAGAGCATATAATGCGGGCAAAATGTTTCAAAGCCAGAACTGTGTCGTTTTAGCCTTATGTGCTGCTGCAGAATTTTGTTGGAAAGTCGAAGGTTGATTTTGAAATAGGGAATTGTTAAACTTTGGCCGATGTTTTGACACCTTGTTCACGGAAATGCAAGCCAGTCAACCCATCGTAGAAGACACAAAAAAAAAACCATGACTGCAGCTGGATGATGACTCTTTTCGACCCATGGAATTAGTTTCTTTAGATGACCGGACATAAATCCTATCACTTTGTTTGTTAAGCTTTTCCTGTACGGTAAAAAATTTATCATTTTGTCTATGAAAGTTATCACCGTACTTCACCAAAAGAGGTTCGGTCAACAAATCTCCTGTATGCCGTTTGAAAGCTGCAAGACCCATGTCTTTTTTAATAATATGACTCATGGACTTTTGTGTGATTTTCATCTCACGAACCATGATTTTCTCTTTCTGGAAAGGATTTCGTTGAATTCCTGCTTAGACGGCTTTGACTACTTTTTACCTGCTGTGTAAGAACGGTACATGAGCGGCCCGACCGGGCATATTCGCATAATAAGAAAATAAAATAAATCTATCTATGTATGTTTAAATTCCAATACAATGCACTGCATGAATAGGAGTTTACCCAAAAAAAAGTTGCTTCTTTAAATTTGCAATAACTGCGTTACGGATTTCTTTATCTGACCACTCTATGGTTAAAGTTAACACGGTTGCAAACTCCCGTAGCTGACTAACGCTATATTAAACGCTTTTAAAAAACTTGTGATAATAGAAGGGTATGTTCAGTTTTACTATTCTAATGGATATGTTCAAAGTAGTAACAATATTTATGTCACTACTAAGTATACATATCGCTCACTTGCGAGAAGAGTGGCATAGCTCAAAAAACAAACAAGAACAAAAAAGAACTTCATTTTTCTTTGCCTAAGCAAATATTGCAAGGCCTGTCATATATCAATGATATTAAAAGCTTCAGAAAATCATCAAAATCTATCAAGACAATGAAATTATTCATCGAAAAAAGCTTAACTTTGTTTTGTTTGTGTGTGTTTGATTGTTTGCAGAAATCGAAGGAAGGACTATATTTTTCTTCTCTTTATTTATTCATTTCTGTCTATGGACCTTTTTGTCCATAAAAAAGGCATCAGTCTAACTCTACACTATATTCTAAAATATTATCAAAAAAGGTAAGTCTGGGTTTCATACTATGTATAATTTATCACTGCGACAAACACTATATCACACACCCAGTTCAAAAGTGTCTGAATTTAAAAAACTAACTATTTGCTTGCTTGTTTTTAATTTTGTAAATTTTCTACTTAGTTGGGATTTGAACCCCGGTCGTTTGAGTTTCTGTGAAAGCTCTTTAACCACTATACCACTTTTGTACAAAATGTTGCGTTTTGCAATACTGTGCTCTTTAGTTATTTTCAGATATATAGAAAGATGTACTAATATAGCAATGAAATTGGTTCAGCCGGTTAGATGCCTTTAGACATCAAACAAACCCACAAACATCATTCATTTCAAAATATAAAATTTAGAATTTCAGGGAAGTCGATGTGTATTTTTTATAATGCTTTTCGGAAAAGTAGGCGTGGCAACTTTTCGCTCGATCAAAACTTAAAAATCGTTTAATACAAACATCTGAAAGAAAAATTAGTCAAATTGACGGAGCCTTTTCTGATTTTAGGTAAATCAAAAAAGTGGGCAGGGCCAAATTCTCTTTCCGAAAAACCTAAGTTGGATCACGACGATCATTAGAAAGAAAAAATTGTCAAAATCGGTTCAGCCGTTCTTAACTGATGCGTTGACCACCAACGAACAACATTCATTTCTATTTCTACATATACATATTTTACTAACCTGTTCTTTTGTCAAAGGTCTGATTCTGAAAAATGAAATAAAAAACCAACCAACTATTGCTACTGAATTGTGCTTTTAGAGCCATAAACTTTCCATGATTCGGTTTTAAATCTCTTCTTGAGTAACAGGAAAACCGACCCACTTCCATTTTTTCATTAAATTACCGATTATTTTTTACACACCCTATTAAAATTTTACAGGATATATGAAAAGATCACCGATCACCACAAAAGTTTAGAAACACGCTCACAGGATATAGGCATGTAATAATAACAATACGCCACGTATTCTTGGACCAATTTTTACAAAATTCCAAACTTTTCAAAACTAAATACTCGGCCATCTAAAGTGTAAATAAATTGTTTTATTTAAGAAAGTAGTTTTTTTTTACTTTGCTTAATATATATTTTTTTAAAAGCTACCGGCATGCGTTACATAATGAAGTACTTATTTTTTTTAACACCAACGAAAAGTTTTACTTTTTTTTTAATTACTAATGCTTTTAGCGTTCAGTTTTGTTCCATACTGTAGATAAATTAAACATTTTTGCCAATATTTCCCAAAACGTCGGTGTTCTGTTTATTTGTAACTTGATAACAAAGACTTAGTTGGCTGACGAAGGAACACTAAAGATCTATTTGTAGGTAGAGTATAGCTGCATCATCTATGACGATTTTAAGCTTGAACCAGTTTTTGTTCAAACAAATTTTATTTTTAATTTATTTAACCTTCACATTGTAAATTGGGGCCAATTTAACCCCAAGACACAAATAGTGAAAAAAAACACTTTTGTTTGTTTACGCGTTGAATTTTGTTTATAGGTTATCCTCTCCATACATCAATAAAGGTCGAACCAAAAAAAACCAAAAAAAAAAAAACCTAGACAAAAATGTCAACATTTTTGGGCAATTATGCGTGTAAGCAAAGAATATAAATCATATAGAATGTGCATCACGTACAAGTAAAATTTCTTATGGCGGGTCGTAATGTTGGAACCCGCAAAAAGAATTGTTACTCTCTTACTTAGCAAAGAGAATTCGTTTATTCTCTTACTTTGCACACACAACATCACAGTGTATAAGACGATAGCCACAACAAAATTTTTACTTCGTGTCTTTTTTTTTCGCTTAAGTACAGAAACGGTTTCATGCTAACAACAATATTCACATACAATACAATTTATGTGTTTGTGTGTATTATTCATTGTGAGCTGTTTTCGTTTTTAAATTTTAAAACTTAGAGAATAATGTTGTTGGTTCATATATTTTTGTGTATTAAAGAATACAGTGCTCCGATACGACTATGTAAGCTAGTGTAGGGCAAAGCATATGTAATTTGTAGTTGCGCGACGGAAAATACATTAATCTATATCGAATCTATAGCGCCCTATTTAATATCGTAATAAAAGTGTAGTTAGAAATATATTTTATTATTATTATTTATTTATGCTTAACAATTGATTTTATATTTATTTGAAATAAAAGGTTAACTAAACCAAAAAATGTAATTCCAAAAATATTAAAAAAAACAAATATATATTCATTAATGACAAATTTTCGAATAATAAATTGATGATTTTTCAATTATAAGAAAATTGAAAAAATTTTATTTTTAATTTATGTATGTTTAAAATATATAACTGTATGTATATATTCATTTTTAGAAGAAAAGATACTTAAATTTTTTATGTTAAGAATAAATAATAAATAAATAATAATCAAAATTAAAATTATTTCTTAGTTTTTACTTTAAAGCATCGAAAAGTATATTTTGAGGATTTTCATCTCCATAAAAAGGCTAATAAGGTTACTTTTTTAAAAATTATTTATTGGATAGAATATCTATTTTTCTTTTTTTGGAACTTCCTTTTTCTATAGTCCCAGAGAAATGTTTTCGAAGGAGTACCAATAATAGAAAATCCAATACCTCTATTCTGTGTTGAGAACAAGTGTTGGCAAACGACTCTGGGGTTATTCGTTTACATGACTCAATAATAAAAAATTTTATACCAATTTTTTGAGTTTCAAATTTAAAGACATTATGAAACATTAAAATGTGTTTTTCGCTTGCATCCGTTTAGCTATCATTCTAAATTATTTTACTTCCCAAAATGGTTTATCTGCAGATTCTTTAAGTGAAATTGTTACAGTAAATGTAAATATTTTAAAAAGCATTGGTATTAATGTTTATGCCCTTATATGTGATGAAGGCTCGACTAACCGAAAATGATTTTCCAATCTTAAAGTATCTGCTAAAAAACCGTTTTTTTTTAATTAAGCGATCAAAATGTTTTTTGCCTTTTTGATTTCCCACACTCAATTAAATCTTTGCGGAATGGGTGGCTGAAATGTGACATAAAAACCCGGGATGGGACGGCAAGCTTTCAGGTAATTAGGGAATTGTAAGAAATGGAAGCAAATGCAAAAACAAAAATGTGCCCAAAACTAACTCGGCAACATATGTTTCCTAACACTTTTGAAAAATGTTTGTAGTATTTGCCGCACAAATTTTCAGCAGGCTTGTTTCTGCTGCTATTAAAACAACGTCTGAAACCACAAAATTTAAGACATGTTCCGCAGAATTGGCTTTATCAACAGCTCAGTTTATGGAAAAAATGGCAAAATTTTTGATTGTCTTAATAGTGGCTCCCTTTATCGAGATAATTGCTACAGATCTGCAATTCAGATTAACAATGAAGTGTATTAATATATTCAGTTCTATTTAGAATATTTAAAAAAGGTGGAGTTTGTAGATCAAAACAAGCGATTTTCTTTTCAAATAAAATGAAACTCACCCTAAATTCAATTCTTATGTTAACAAATGAAATTTTAAGGGAATGTGGTGATTTATATTTCTTAATGACAAAGTCCCTCAATCAAGACAAATTAGAACACTTTTTCTGTCTTTAAATCTGAACCGCGAAAAATTGGTACAAAATCTTTTATTATTGAGTCATGTAAACGAATGACCCCAGAGTGGTTTGCCGACACTTGTTCTCAACACAGAATAGAGGTATTGGACTTTCTATTATTGATTCTCCTTCGGAAACATTGCTCTTGGACTACAGAAAAAGGAAGTTCCAAAAAAAAAGAAAATTAGATATTTTATCCAATAAATAATCTTTAAAAAAAAATTAACTTTATTAGCCTTTTTATGGAGATGAAAATCCTCAAAATATACATACTTTTTGATGCTTTGAAATATAAAGTAAGAAATAATTTTAATCTTGATTATTATTTATTTATTATTTATTTTTAACATAAAAAAATTAAAGTGTCTTTTCTTTTAAAAATGTATATATACGTACATATATATAATTCATACATACATATATAAATTAAAAATAAAAATAGAATTTTCTTATAAATAATTGAAAAATCATCAATTTATCATTCGAAAATGTGTCATTAATGAATATATACTTGTGTTTTTTTTAATATTTTTGGAATTACATTTTTTGGTTTAGTTAACCTTTTATATCAAATAAATATAAAATCAATTGTTGAGCTTAAATAAATAATAATAATAAAATATATTTCTAACTACACTTTTATTACGATATTAAATAGGGCGCTATATATTCGATGTAGATTAATGTATTTTCCTTCGCGCAACTACAAATTAAATATGCTTTGCCCTACACTAGCTTACATAGTCGTATCGGAGCACTGTATTCTTTAATACACAAAAATATTTGAACCAACAAAATTATTCTCTAAGTTTTAAAATTTAAAAACGAAAACAGCTCACAATGAATAAGACACACAAACACATAAATTGTATTGTATGTGAATATTGTTGTTAGCATGAAACCGTTTCTGTACTTAAGCAAAAAAAAAAAAAACACGAAGTAAAAATTTTGTTGTGGCTATCGTCTTATACACTGTGATGTTGTGTGTGCAAAAATTTTGTTGTGGCTATCTTGCTGTGTGATGTTCTTGTTATAGTTGTTGGAGTTTCGTCATTGTATGTCAGTGGTCTTCACCAGTATTACTCAGGTAAATAAATTGTTCGGACATTTTTTTTAGTTTTTCTTACTCTCTTGGTGAATATTACAACCAGGGTTGCTTAATTCCACAAAAATTCTGGCAAACAGCTTCTTAAAATATACCAAAACTACCCGTATCGTTAATTCTTATTATATTAGTTTAAAATTAAATGTATTGTACTTTATTAACAGATATCACTTTTAGAATTCCTGGAAACCAGTTTTTGTTTTATTTTCCTATGAAAAACTTGGGATGGATGGGATACTTCGGACAAGGCAAAGTCTCTGATCGGGGTCAACCTGGCGGCCTCCAGAACGATCCTTGTTCCCGTTGTATTCAAGTCGACATACAGCCTCCACGCGGCCCTCCTGGATAACATTCTAGCACCCGCTAGCTTGTTAACTAATGTATGCGGCGATTGTCCAATCCCCTGGACTTTAAATTTGGGTTGTGCGTAGGGCTTGAAACCCACCACGTAAAAACATAATTTCAATGAAAACTTCAGCAAAAGCCTCTAAACGGACCCCCTTTTATGTTGACGACCATGGCAAACGTTTTAAGGACTATGATTTAAGGATATGCACCTGGAACGTGAGAACCCTTTATAGGGAAGGTGCCTCTATCCAATTGGCGGATGCTCTCAAAAAATGTAGGGCTGACATCACCGCCATCCAGGAAATGCGATGGATAGGACAGGGTTGTACAAGGCAAGCAACATGTGACATCTACTACAGCTGCCATGATAACAGACGTGAATTTGGCTGCGGATTCGTAGTTAGCAAGAGACTTCGCCACCTTGTCTCAGAGTTCACCCCCGTGAACGAAAGAATAGCTACGATCCGGATGAAGGCGAAATTTTATAACATCAGCCTCATTTGCGCTCACGCCCCGACGGAAGAGAAGGATGATGCGGTCAAAGATGCTTTCTACGCAAAGCTCGAGGATGTATACGATAAGTGTCCGGCACATGACGCCAAAATTGTCCTCGGCGATTTCAATGCGAAAGTTGGACGTGAAGGTATCTTTGGCCCCACTGTCGGGCAGTTCAGTCTCCATTCTTCCACCTCGCCGAACGGCATGAGACTGATCGATTTCGCCGCGGCGCGAAACATGGTAGTTTGTAGCACCAGGTTCCAGCATCTCGATATCCATAAGGCCACCTGGCTCTCTCCCGATCGATCAACTACCAACCAGATCGATCACATTGTGATTGATGGAAGGCATGTATCCAGTATACTAGACGTGCGCACATTTAGAGGTCCGAATGTCGACTCGGACCATTATCTTGTCGCAGCCAAGATGCGATTGCGCATATGCGCAGCGAATATGGCACGTTCTAGTGTTCGAGGGAAGCTGGACATCAAAAAGCTGCGATCACAAGAGACAGCCAGGTCGTTCTCCGATCGTCTTTCTAATGAGCTCCATTGTATCCCGTCCTCTCTCGAAAGTATTGGTGGACAGTGGTCTCACATTGCTCACTCTCTGCGCAACGCTGCCGAAACAGTCCTTGGTTTTGAGCGTCCTCCCCGCAGAAACCAATGGTACGATGAAGAGTGTCGTGAGGCCACTGCGGCAAAGAATGCTGCCTACAGAAGAACGTTGCAGTCCACCACTACAAGGGCAACTGTGGAGGTGTACAGAGAGAAGAGGAGGGAAGAGAGACGCCTATTTAGAAGAAAGAAAAGGGAGCAAGAAAGGCGTGATCGTGAGGAAATCGAGATGTGCAGGAGTAGACATGATGCTCGAAATTTTTATAAGAAGATAAGGCGTCTTACTACTGGTTTTAAACCCGGAGCAACCTCCTGCAGAGACGAACATGGTAATCTGGTTACAGATGCACATGGTGCACTGAGATTATGGAGACAGCATTTCTGTAATCTACTGCAAAGCGATGATGATACAAATTCCGCTACTAGAGATGCTGTGCCGGACCCAATCAATGATGACGTTGTGATCCCGTCCCCCAGCCATGAAGAGGTCAAGGTTGCCATATGGCGACTGAAGAACAACAAAGCAGCCGGACCTGACGGTCTGCCCGCTGAACTCTTCAAGTATGGAGGCGATGAGCTGGTTAGGTGCATGCACCAGCTCATTTGCAGAATATGGCTGGAGGAAAGTATGCCCGATGATTGGAACCTCAGTGCCCTCTGTCCGATCCTGAAAAAGGGAGACCCCACAATATGCACCAACTACAGGGGTATAAGCCTTCTCCCTATCGCATATAAGGTTCTTACGAGCGTATTGTGTGAACGACTGAAGCCATTCGCCATCTCACTGATTGGACCTTATCAGTGCGGCTTCAGACCTGGTAAGTCCACCATTGACCAGATATTCACACTGCGCCAAATCCTGGAGAAGACCCATGAAAGTCAAGTCGACACACACCACCTCTTTGTCGACTATAAGGCAGCGTTCGATAGCCCGATAAGGGATCGCGTATATGCAGCAATGTCTGAGCTCGGTATTCCTGCAAAATTGATAAGACTGTGCAGAATGACGTTGAGCAATTCCTGCAGCTCCGTCAAGGTAGGAAGAGACCTCTCCGAGCCTTTTAATACCGTGCGAGGTTTCAGACAGGGCGATCCCTTATCCTGCGACCTCTTCAATTTCGTCATGGAGAGTGTTTTGCGAAAGGCGGGTGTCCATCGTAATGGCACTATTTTTAACAAAAGTGTCCAGCTCCTTGCGTATGCAGACGATATAGACATCATTGGGCATACCAAGCGAGATGTCACCGCAGCCTTTAATGCTATTGAACGAGAGTCTGCTAAAATGGGTCTGGCGGTAAATGAGAGCAAGACGAAGTACATGTTGTCGACGAGTAGGGATGTTGATCGTATCGGCTCCCAGGTTACAGCCGGCAACTATACATTCGATGTGGTCAAGGAATTCATCTATCTTGGCACCGCCATTACCAGCAAAAATGATGTCAGTCTAGAGATCAGGCGAAGAATCACACTGGCCAACAGGTGCTACTACGGTCTCGGTAGGCAGTTTAGTAATAGAGACCTCTCTCGTGCGACGAAATTAACACTCTACAAGTCGCTTATTCTCCCGGTGCTTCTCTATGGTGCGGAAGCATGGACGCTGTCTTGTGCCGATGCAGCGGTCCTCGGGGTGTTCGAGAGAAAAGTTCTTCGTAAGATCTTTGGTCCTCTAAAGCATGGCGATGAGTTTCGCATTAGAACCAACCATGAGCTGTATGAGCTCCTCGGCGATGTAGGTGTTGTCCAGCGTATTAACATCCAGCGGCTACGCTGGCTCGGCCACATTGTTCGGATGGAAGAATCTGCTCCAGCGAAGAAAGTTTTCGATGCGAAGGTCACTGGACGTCGGCGTAGAGGACGACCCTGTTTACGTTGGAAGGACCAGGTTGATGAAGCCCTGTCATCGATTGGTGTGACCAACTGGAGAAGGCGCGCGCTAAGCAGAAGCGCCTGGAGACTAGTGCTGAAGCAGGCCGAAACCCGTTAACGGGTTGTTATGGCCAGCTAAGTAAGTAAGTAATGAAAAACTTAATTAATTATAAAAAAATTTGCAATGTTAAAAATCGTTCATAAAAAGAAATCCATACTAGTGCTGGCAAAGTATTGAGTAATGGGTACCGAGTATCGAGTATTTGTACTAATTTTTGGGTACTCAATACTTTAAAGTAACTACTCAATACTTTAAGGGTTGTATTTCTTCTTCGAAGTTGTATAGAAAATTTAAATTTTAACGGCCAAACACATTTCTGTCTAAAAACACAATACTTTATGAAAATGTTTTCTCTTAAAAATAAAATCCGTTAAAAGTATTAAGTAGTATTGGATACCCAAATGAATGTGCTCAATACTATCGAGTACTGAAAAGTAGCAGAATTTGACAGCACTAATCCATACGCTTTGTTTTCATCATGCTAAACGACAACCACAATTGTTACAAAAACATGTGTGTGAGACAAAAATTGCGTATGTGTTTATGGTTTATTAGTTTTCAAGAGAGCTAAATTTGTTTGTCAGACACTGAGAAGTTATGATAATAAGCAACATAAACTTATTAATGTTTATATTTCTTTTAACTACATTTCAATTGGTTAATGGCATTTACAAACAATTTATTTCATGAATAATATTAATAAATTAGTTTAAATTTTAAAATTAAAGGTTTTTAAAACGAAAATTTTCACTAAATTCATTCAAGTTGTTAAAAACAATACAAATGAAGAAACCAATCTCATCTCTCAGTGTATTTTTGTGTGACTCTCTTTGTGAAGACCACTGTTGTATGTACTGTGGCTGAACGAAAAAAACTTAACAACAATGCAAAAGAAATAAAACACACATTAGCACAGTGCATACACTTTGTCATTAGTTTCTCTTTGGTTTCTCTTGTTTTGTTACGCTCTTTTCTTTTGCTTTGCCTTTTGCCCTTCCTTCCCGCGTCTGAAAAAATTTTGACAAAATATTTGGATAAGTGTTGAGATGCGCATTCTATATGATTTATATTCTTTGGTGTAAGTCATTTAAACCAGTGGTCTTCACAAAGAGAGTCACACAAAAATACACTGACAGATGATATTGGTTTTTTTATTTGTGTTGTTTTTTACAACTTGAATGAAATTAGTGAAAATTTTTGGATTAAAAACCTTTTATTTTAAAATTTAAACTAATTTATTAAAATTATACATAAAATAAATTGTTTTTAAATGCTATAAACAAATTGAAATGCAGTTATAAGAAATATAAATATTAATAAGTTTATTTAGCTTTTTATAATAACTTCTCAGTGTCTGACAAACAAATTTAGCTCCCTTGAAAACTAATAAAACATAAACACACGCAATTTTTGTCTCACACACATGTTTTTGTAAGAATTGTGGTTGTCGTTTAGCATGATGAAAATAAAGCGTATGGTTTTCTTTTTATGAAAGATTTTTAACATTGCAAATTTTTTATAATTAATTACGTATTTGTTAGAAAAATAAAACAAAAACAGGTTACTAGGAATCCTAAAAGTGATATTTGTTAATACAGTACAATATATTAAATTTAACACTAATATAATACGAATTAACGATACAGGTAGTTTTGGTACATTTCAAGAAGCTGTTAGGCAGGATTTATGTTCAATTGAACAATCTTGGTTGTAATATTCACGAGGAGAGTAAGAAAAACTAAAAAAAATATCCGAACAATTTCGTTACCTGAGTAATATGGCTGAAGGCCACTGATTTAAACGAATACGGTTAATTGCCTCTTTGAGATAAATAAAGGAATACGCTTAATTGCCTGCATACACAACTGTCAATACATATGAAATACAAGTAACTTTGTACTTATACATAACCTTGGTGGACTTTAATTCGAAAGTTGTATCAAAAAAGTAGTTTGAAAGTAAATTTAACGGACATTTTATGCCTATACATATAAAAATAGTTGAGTTAATTATTTTGGGTAATTAAAAGAGTGAATTTTAAGTGAAATTTCTCTTTGGGGAAAATATATTTGAGGTAATTAAGCGAATAACGCAGTTAAGCGAAAGTTAATTAACCATGGAATTTTATTAGAAAATGGTAAGAAAAAATATGGGGATTAAATAATTGAGGTAAATAAGAGTGAAAGGCAATTAACCGTGGGATAATTATCCGGGAAGTACTGTAGAACAAATGACACAGAAAAAACAACAATATTTGGAAATATTCGCTCAAATAAACCAGTTTTACCAAAAGAATTGACGAGCATAAAATAAATTAATAAGAAAGAAGTGAATTCTTCCAAATTTTGTTTTGTTAACTTTCTAACATTGGTAAGCTACGTTCCGAAGCTAAACAAAAATGTGTTGCTGGTATCCACTTTACATAAAAATGACGCTATTGACTCCTCTCCAAAAGAAACCCAATATTATATGTAATATGTTCGTTGTTTGAATTGTTTTTTTTTTTTTTTGCATTATGTATTTTCATTTAGGCCAAGTTTGGGAAGACAATTTAAATTTAACGACATCTACTTGTCATGTAACATTCACTTTGTTTATCGTTTTGTTGACGTTTATCTTTTCTTTTTTTTTTTTTTTATTTTCTTTTGGAATTTTATTGCTGGAATATTTTTGGCGCGTAGATCAATTATGGCTCTGTCAAACTTTTCTTTTTACCTAAATTATATTTGTCTGCCATTTTATAATATACCAATCTCAGGTCAACTTCTATAATTCTTTTTGATCAGCGATATAGAAAATAATAGTTGTTTTTGAAAAAAAAAAGAAAAAAGAATAATATACATTGTTTGTTTGTTTTAATTACTTTTGGCCAAATTTTAATTTTTTAACAATAATACGTGTAAAAAAAAAAAGAAAAAATTATACGTGTAAATAGATAAATAGGAGAGAATACAGGTAAAATTAAATTTTTAAAAAGAAAGAAAAATATAATTAATTACACAAGGGAAATTCATTTAATTAAAATTTTTCTGTGGCCAAGCAACTTTAATCAAGTGGAAGCATTTTAAATTGTACCTAAGTAAGCCAGAAATTTCAGTACTTTTTCCTTTGGTGCCAACTCCTATGGGTAATTATATTTTGCTTTAATAATCGATTGCACGAAAATTTTATTTAAAGTCGCTCTTTGTTTTTTTAAACAGATTTGGCACCTAATTAAAATTAATATCCACGAATTGCTTAGTTCTAAAAGCTCTCTTTCATCGTTGGAAACAAGTACCCTTTTGAGTATATTTTAATGAGGGATTAATTATAATTTGAAACTATAGTTTAAAGGAATTTGGAGTAGAGAAAATAACTAAAAATTTTAGTGCGGTAATCGTATCATCAAAGAATATAAATCATATAGAATGTGCATCACGTACAAGTAAAATTTCTTATGGCGGGTCGTAATGTTGGAACCCGCAAAAAGAATTGTTGCTCTCTTACTTAGCAAAGAGAATTCGTTTATTCTCTTACTTTGCACACACAACATCACAGTGTATAAGACGATAGCCACAACAAATTTTTTACTTCGTGTTTTTTTTTTTTGCTTAAATACAAAACGGTTTCATGCTAACAACAATATTCACATACAATACAATTTATGTGTGTGTGTCTTATTCATTGTGAGCTGTTTTCGTTTTTTAAATTTTAAAACTTACAGCCAGGCCCACGATATCGAATCGTGTAGTTTTAAGCGACAAACAGCTGATTTGCGGCACACTAATTTTTGTGTCACCAAAAATAAATGCGATTGGTAACACAACATTTTTTTACACACATATACATAGATAAACAAAATCGGAATAAGTTTGTTTACTACATTTCTGTCAAGTTAAACTAGCACATGGTTGCATTTTTTACTGTACAATTTAAGCATTTCAGCGCTTTTTTCGTGTATACTCGCGATTATTTTTTAATATGTTGATATGGCAGCTTTGTTGTTTATTTGCATTACGTTGGTAACGTAAACGATAAAGTGACAATTAGTGGGCCGCAGTTTAGATTCACAGTGAGTGACTGAGTTTCTTTCGCTTAAGTTTTCTTTCGATATCGTGGGCCTGGCTGTTAGAGAATAATGTTGTTGGTTCAAATATTTTTGTGTATTAAAGAATACAGTGCTCCGATACGACTATTTAAGCTAGTGTAGGGCAAAGCATATGTAATTTGTAGTTGCGCGACGGAAAATACATTAATCTACATCGAATATATAGCGCCCTATTTAATATCGTTATAAAAGTGTAGTTAGAAATATATTTTATTATTATTATTATTTATTTAAGATCCACAAGTATTCTTATGTTTATTTGAAATAAAAGGTTAACTAAACCAAAAAATGTAATTCCAAAAATATTTAAAAAAAAACAAATAAAACATTAATGACAAATTTTCGAAAGATAAATTGATGATTTTTCAATTATAAGAAAATTGAAAAAATTTTATTTTTAATTTATGTATGTTTAAAATATATAACTGTATGTATATATTAATTTTTAGAAGAAAAGATACTTCAATTTTTTATGTTAAGAATAAATAATAAATAAATAATAATCAAAATTAAAATTATTTCTTAGTTTTTACTTTGAAGCATCAAAAAGTATATTTTGAGGATTTTCATCTCCATAAAAAGGCTAATAAGGTTACTTTTTTAAAAATTATTTATTGGATAGAATATCTATTTTTGGAACTTCCTTTTTCTGTAGTCCAAGAGCAATGCTTTCGAAGGAGCAGCAAATCCAATACCTCTATTCTGTGTTGAGAACAAGTGTTGGCAAACCACTCTGGGGTGATTCGTTTACATGACTCAATCATAAAAGATTTTATACCAATTTTTTGAGGTTCAGATTTAAAGACATTATGAAATATTAAAATATGTTTTTTGCTTGCATCCATTTAGCTATCATTCTAAATTATTTTACTTCCCAAAATGGTTTATCTGCAGATTCTTTAAGTGAAATTGTTACAATAAATGTAAATATTTTAAAAAGCATTGGTATTAATGTTTATGCCCTTATATGTGATGAAGGCTCGACTAACCGAAAATGATTTTCCAATCTTAAAGTATCTGCTAAAAAACCGTTTTTTGAATTAAGCGATCAAAATGTTTTTTCCCTTTATGATTTCCCACACTCAATTAAATCTTTGCGGAATGGGTGGCTGAAATGTGACATAAAAACCCTGGATGGGACGGCAAGCTTTCAGGTAATTAGGGAATTGTAAGAAATGGAAGCAAATGCAAAAACAAAAATGTGCCCAAAACTAACACGGCAACATATGTTTCCTAACACTTTTGAAAAATGCTTGTAGTATTTGCCACACAAATTTTCAGCAGGCTTGTTTCTGCTGCTATCAAAACAACGTCTGAAACCACAAAATTTAAGACATGTTCCGCAGAACTGGCTTTATCAACAGCTCAGTTTATGGAAAAAATGGCAAAATTTTTGATTGTCTTAATAGTGGCTCCCTTTATCGAGATAATTGCTACAGATCTGCAATTCAGATTAACAATGAAGTATATTAATATATTCAGTTCTTTTTAGAATATTTAAAAAAGGTGGAGTTTGTAGATCAAAACAAGCGTATTTTTTTCAAATAAAATGAAACTCACCCTAAATTCAATTCTTATGTTAACAAATGATTTATATTTCTTAATGACAAAGTCCCTCAATCAAGACAAATTAGAACACTTTTTCTGTCTTTAAATCTGAACCGCGAAAAATTGGTACAAAATCTTCTATTATTGAGTCATGTAAACGAATGACCCCAGAGTGGTTTGCCGACACTTGTTCTCAACACAGAATAGAGGTATTGGAAACATTGCTCTTGGACTACAGAAAAAGGAAGTTCCAAAAAAAGAAAATTAGATATTTTATCCAATAAATAATCTTTAAAAAAAAATTAACTTTATTAGCCTTTTTATGGAGATGAAAATCCTCAAAATATACATACTTTTTGATGCTTTGAAGTATAAAGTGAGAAATAATTTTAATCTTGATTATTATTTATTTATTATTTATTTTTAACATAAAAAAATTAAAGTGTCTTTTCTTTTAAAAATTTATATATACGTACATATATATAATTCATACATACATATATAAATTAAAAATAAAAATAGAATTTTCTTATAAATAATTGAAAAATCATCAATTTATCATTCGAAAATTTGTCATTAATGAATATATACTTGTTTTTTTATATTTTTGGAATTAAATTTTTTGGTTTAGTTAACCTTTTATTTCAAATAAATATAAAATCAATTGTTGAGCTTAAATAAATAATAATAATAAAATATATTTCTAACTACACTTTTATTACGATATTAAATAGGGCGCTATATATTCGATGTAGATTAATGTATTTTCCTTCGCGCAACTACAAATTAAATATGCTTTGCCCTACACCAGCTTACACAGTCGTATCGGAGCACTGTATTCTTTAATACACAAAAATATTTGAACCAACAACATTATTCTCTAAGTTTTAAAATTTAAAAAACGAAAACAGCTCACAATGAATAAGAAACACAAACACATAAATTGTATTGTATGTGAATATTGTTGTTAGCATGATACCGTTTCTGTACTTAAGCAAAAAAAAAACACGAAGTAAAAAATTTGTTGTGGCTATCGTCTTATACACTGTGATGTTGTGTGTGCAAAAATTTTGTTGTGGCTATCTTGCTGTGTGATGTTCTTGTTATAGTTGTTGGAATTTCGTCACTGTATGTAATATGGCTGAACGAAAAAACCTAAACAACAATGCAAAAGAAATAAAACACACATTAGCACAGTGCATACACTGTGACATTAGTTTCTCTTTGGTTTCTCTTGTTTTGTTACGCTCTTTTCTTTTGTTTTGCCTTTTGCCCTTCCTTCCCGCGTCTTAAAAAATGTTGACAAAATATTTGGATAAGTGTTGAGATGCGCATTCTATATGATTTATATTCTTTGGTATCATATATGAAAGAAGAAAACGTGTAAAAAGAAAGGCAAATATATGGAAAAATCTTCGTCTGAAATGTTAAAATTGTGAGAAAACGGAAGGAAAATTAAATTTTTAAAAGGGGAAACTTAGACGGGAAAATTTAATAAATTAACAGAAGTGTTCGGAACAGAAGAAATAGAAAATTTTTTTTTGAGAAGTGTCAGAGTGAAATTATGTAAAAATTAGTGTTTAAATTTGTAAAAGAAAAAAAAAGTAATTCGGAAATTCGATATATAGTATATAAATACGTATAAGAAAAAAATTAGTGTTCAATTTCAAAATTTCAAATAGAAAAATATGTAATTGTGGTTTTTCTCTATATTGATACAGTTATATGTTTAAATACCTTGGTATATATATATACATACATATTTTTTTTGTGTTAAATTCTATTTACTGTTTTATATACATACATATTTACCGCTTTTGTATCCAAGTTAGCTAAAGCAAAAGAGTTTGTTACAATATTACAGCCTGTAAACTTGTTGGCTCTGTTAATAGATAATTATTAAGTTTCCTTTTGCTTGAGTTAACATATTCTATGTAAATTAAATTTTTTTAGAGTGCTTAAGAGAAATTGTAACTGTTGTAATAATTTCATATAGACATTTGTGTAACAACATTTTTTTATATTCATCAAGAGAAGAGATAGATCAGCACAAACAACACCAGCATCGAACGTGCCTATAAAGATCTTTACTGGCTGAGAGAAGTTGGATGATGTAAGTGACTTTTATTTTTGTTGATCTTTTCTTTATGTTTTCGAACATTTGTATTGTTAGTAATTGTTATACTATGTTCAGGTATAAATTTTTATTGACTCAATATTTAGTTAATTGACAACATTATTTTAAGTGTTCAGGTATACGCAATTTAGCTTTCTCAATAATCATCATATGACAATCAGCTGACAAATAACAACAATATATAATTTTTATTTTGGTTGTGAACATTTGTATAAATTTTACATAAAATGGAAAATAATTCAACTTTTTTTTTTTTTGTTTTTACCTATTTAAAACATAAATACATCATTATTTTTTATCAAATTAGAAATTTCATAAAAATAAACTTACCTTCCACCTGACTAGCCATCTTTTATTTGTCTTATTTACATTAGAGTTGCCAACCATCAACGAAATTTGTTCGTTTTTATTGGTAATGTACAGTGTTGCATTTTAAATTTTACACAATATTATAAAAATATTCGTATTATTACGCAATAAATAATTGAGATTTTGTATGGAATATTGAGCTCAATAATGGCGTTTATTGCGATTTACGCAATAAAGGTGTATACCTGAACATAGTATTAGGGTCACCAGTAAAAATATTTCTCTCAATTTTATTGCTCTTAATTTATATCATTTGTTACATATTACATGATTTTTTATACAAATTTTTTTTTATTTTAACTGGTTACCTTAATTTACTTGAATCTACTTAATTAATTTAATTTTATGTATGCATTTCAAAATTTTTAATATTTGTTACAAATTGCATTTCAGTACGATAATAAATTTTTTTTTAAGAAATTTCAAATTTATGAAAATTAATGTTTAAAATAATACCATGTATGCTTAAGCAAAATTATTTCTGTTTGGTTGTTTTGATTTAAGCGTCACAGCATAAAATTTGTGGGGTCATGTTAATAATTATTAAAGGTTTTTTGTGTCATGACCAGGTTGGGTGGGCAAATCATCCCATCAATATCAGGTGATGGTAACTTAATATTTAGCCATTGAATTTTATTGTGTAGCATGTGTTGTAACGCATTTTTTTAAATTTTAAAATTTATAACAGTGACGATATGGCAGTCGGTATAACGAGACTACGAACCTCCCTATTTACGACGAGCAATAAGGCCGGTATAAAGGCGTGCCCTTTTCGTTATACTGATATTAACATCAGCCATCACTAGCTAATTTTTTTAGAATAATTTTAGTCACTCTCTCATTTTGTATGAGTAGAATAAACATTATATATATTAGATTACAATAAAACAAAGGGTGCTCCTGATACACTTGACAAATTGGTGCGAACACATACCTGCAAAAGGAAAACTTCTCGATGGCCCATGGTTTTATTTTTCAATTTTTGTGATATATAAGGTGTTGCAGCTGATATTTTGTATGAATGAGCGAATCTCCAACTAAGTATGGAGAAGAAAAGTTCCAGCCGCAAAGCATTTTTGAAACAATTGTCAATGGAACTAGTAAACGAGCACAGATTGTCAAATTCGAGAGCAATGAAAAATATACGTAAAAACGGCTATAGAACAATTAGGATATAAAATTATACGAGATGTTAAAGCGACACCAACAAGTAAATTCGTCAACAAGCGATCACGATGTTATATTTTTCCTCGAGCTGTTGATAAGAAAACATTCATACCGTGTCATTCTTGCAATCAATCGGGCTGTTCAAATCACTTAAAAACAATATTTTTGGTTCTTGTTTTGTAGACTAACGTAATGAATAACTTAAATTACTTGATTTACTTTAAATTATAATTTTTTTCCTGTAAGTAAATTAATTTCTAATAAAGTTAAAAATAAATTAACAGCATGTTTCCAGGAGACAATTACAATGCCATACCAAAGATTGTCACACTAACAATAACGTAACAAATTGGGTTTCTGTAACACTACAGAATATTTTTGTCCGGCTTACGTTATACAATTTTACTTTGTCAAAACCAATATTGCCATTACTTTATTTTATAGTTTTTGTTTACATTTTTTCTTCTAAAAAATACTTTTTTATGTTATAAAATGTCAGTCAGCTGCTAAAATATTGTCTATACCCAATTTTTTGGTTAAATTATTTTTTGTTTGTATAAGAAAGCATACATATGTATGTATCTCTAAATAGTGTTCTGTGAATATAGTGCTTTAATAAACAAATATCTTTTTTAATGTCCTTATCACAAGATATCTCCATTCTTTTTAATTATTTTATGAAAAACTATTTTTTTTTTTTTTGAATAAAACAAACTTTTAAAGCAAACAAATCAATGACATTAATTTTTTTCTGATCGTCTATTTTTGGCATTTCATATTGTGTAAGACAATTACTTTTGTTATACAGAAACCAACTCACACACAGAAAATATGACAGTCTTACGTTGTTTGTTTACGATAATTACATTTGTTTTATAGAACCCCAAAGTGATTATTGTTTGTTGTTTTGATAATTTAAAAACAATAATTGTCTCCTGGAAACATGCTGTAAAATAAGAAGTTTTTCTAAAAAAAAAGTAAGAAAGACACAAATTAAAAAAAAAATAATAATATGGAGTCAAATTGACCCCTATAAACAAGCTATGCACCAAGTTAAGGTTAAACCTGATGTTGTTAATATAATTAAATACAATTGAAATCAAGTTGGTTTAAAATAAAATATGAACGGAATTCAAATATTAAAAAATATTAAATATAGAATTTATGGCTAAATCAATAGAAAAAGTAGGCAGATGAAATTTGTAATCCCATGATATTTCTATTTTACATCAGCACTCATAGAAAAATGTATTCATAACACACTTCATGACTGATTTCCATTGTTTTCACTCTAGAGATTTAACTTTTAATTTTGCAAATACATTAGAACCTCTGCGACAACAAAAATATATGAATTGTTGTAAGAAAATCGATACCAAAGTCATTCAAATGAAAAACTTAAAATGAT
The DNA here is from genome assembly GCA_963576795.1 of Metopia argyrocephala. Lineage (NCBI taxonomy): Eukaryota > Metazoa > Arthropoda > Insecta > Diptera > Sarcophagidae > Metopia > Metopia argyrocephala. Next base: position 73,363,599 of record OY756210.1, on the reverse strand, counting down.
TGAGGCATTTACTAAATACCGTTGAAAAGAGAACAGAGACAAAAGTTAATGCTTCTTGGAAAGCATAATGTGAAGAAAAAAAAATATATATTGAAAAGAAAAACTTGCCCAGTGGCAAACAATTATTGCCTTATGAATAACGAAAATTAGCAGCTCACTCGAATACAATTTACTCACAAAACACGTGCCAAATTTCTGCCAACAAGCAACTAAACTATTGCCTACAATATGTCAAATACATATTTTTCGTGCTCTATACTTAAGGAACTTTTACATTGTGCCTAATAAGGGTAGCAGATTTGCATGTATTTACACTCTACCATCCAAAGTACTGGATTTTATATTGTGTGATACTTACGCGTTCAATATTATAAGAAACTGATCTGATCACATGCATATTAGATTTGATTTGGTTGGTGTTATTAAGACCAATGATAGGCCCATAGTCTCTAAAAGAGTAAACTGGACCTTCTTCAGAGAAAGTGTGTGTAAATGGCTGCTTGACTCTATTAAATGAGTTGAGGAACTGGATCTTGCAGCAGATCAATTACAGTTAACATTAAATCATTTTTAGGCGTAATATTGAGAATAAAATCAATTGCAAGCTTGTTGTTGAACAGAACACTACGCTGCACAGTGCACAGTGTGACTTTTGTCAGTTTTGGGATGCCAAAAGTCGTAACAGTCAAATAAAAGTAGATATGGCAATAAAATTTAGCGATAATAATAATGAGATCGATATAGCATTGGACACAAAAAATGGGCGTGTTTCGCCTACTTTTTTGGTCACCCCCCATAAAAGGTGTGTTTTCAAAATTCCGTAATTTCTAATTTAATGCTTGTAGTATTTAATACAGTAGTATAAATAAAAATAATTTTAATTTCACTACATTTTTAAATACACACAATTGCCTTCAATTAGTAGTTGTTTTAAGATGATTAACCTATATTTTTGAAAATAAATTTAAATTTCATATTAAAGAAAAGCAATCTGGAAATAATAATAATTGCTCCGGGTCAAGATCGTTTCCATATTCCGGTACGGATAATAAGCCAATAACTTCTTTTAGTAATGTTCGTTGCTTTGTCTTAGTCGCTTTCCGCAAGCTGAATGTAAAGGGGTCTGACGATATGAGTAACCTGTGCAACAAATCCAAATTACTTTCAATTCTATATGTTTTTCGGGTAAAGAGTTCTCGATAATTTCTTGCATCTTTGTTTCTGGACTCTTAAGCCTCTTCAGAAAGTTGACCAATAGGAAGAATGGAAGACGCTATTATATCCTTTCCATGAAAAACAATTTTATGCACACTCACTGGCATATTGTACCATGCATATTTCCATCTTGACCGAAAATCAAAAGAAAGTTTGATCACAAACTTTTTTAATTTATGTTGGTCCACATCTTTTTCAATTATACTGCAAATGTGATTATGTACGGCATTATTTGTGTTTTCTTTCTTGCTTCTGAGCAAAACGTCAAAGAGCACATTTCGTGAAACTGCCATTTTTTTTTCGAAAAAATCAAAATATCGCAAAAAGGAGCAAAAAGAAGCAAAAACTAAATTATTGAGTCTGAAACTAGATATATAAATCTTCAATCTCCATATAATCACTTAACAGAATTCTACAGAGTCATGCAAGTTTTTCTCTATCGAAAAACAAACATTTTTGGAAATCACTCAGTTTTTGGTGATTGCATATTTTTATTGATTAAAAATTAAAATAATAACGCTAAAGCTTCAGAAACTTACCAGCATTTATAGAAAAGGTTCCAACTTAATTAAAACAAAAAGACTTTTGTAAAAATATTTTGCAAAAAAAAAGATAATGCCACAGCAAAGTTCAACAAAAAATGAAAACTATAAACAGTTTTAATACACTTATCACAGTGACACAAGTTTGATAACTGTTATCATGTTAATTGTTGTTTTTTTGTTTTGTTTTGAGTACATATTCGTAATAGTTGAACTGTTTAGTATTACATAGCATAAAATTATTCAAATCGGGGAACATATTTTTTTTTTTACTTTTGGCATCCTAAATGTAACAAAAGTCGCACAGTGCAGTGGGATGAAATTGCTAAAAACGGGTCTTTATTCAGGTGTTAGAAATAGCACTTATTTTTCCATATCATAGTATTAAATGGGTCATTAATAGTTAAAAAGAACTCATTTTGAAAAAAAAAAAATTTTTTTAAACTTCAGGGATCTTCGTTTGTTAGCCCGTATGAATATGTAAATAGCTTTGCAACCTAAATTTTTAAAGATAAATGAATCAAATTTGGGGTATTTGATTTGTTTAGGTTAGCAACTCAACGTACAAAAATTCAACGAAATCGGTAAATGATTTCGTATAGCCCCCATGTAAAATTTTCCCGGAAACAGGCCATACTAATTTTTATTTTTTAAAATGTTTTTATTAATATTAATAATAGTAATAATATGTATAAAATAAATTTACATTTTATGTTTAATATTATTAGCCTTCATAGTCTCTGTCACTAAAATAAATATTATCAGAATTATTTTCTTCAGAAATTGTAGGTAATATTAGAAGGTCCAATACCTGCTGTGGTAACACGCTAGTTTACTTTTTGTAATGTGTGGTCATTTTACTAGTAATAGGATCAGAGCTTATTAAAAACCTATTGAAAATATCTTCATTAGACTTTTCGCGACTGCATTTCCGTGAAAAATGTTCTCTCTATGATTTAAAATCTTTATTACTTCCTGCGCTTCTTCCGATAACTGAGTAATAACCTGTGGACCATGTATTTAAAATTTATGTAAAGTGGGAGACATGGTATCCATGATATGGGTACAACAACAAAGTATTTAGCGATCGATAAGGCAAAATTCATAAGATTTTCAACATTAATCTGATGACTGCAAGATACACCAACGAGCAACTTGATCAGTTCAACGTCGATTTTTGTAATTTCGAAGGAAACTTCGGGAGTTTAATAAAAACGTCTGGCTGTACTCTCGCCATTTGAGTTTCCAAACCTTGGTTTTGGTTAGTCAACTATAAGTCCGGTTCTTTGTCTGAACTCGATCGGTATTTTTGATCTGGTTTCATTTACTACTTTTTTCCTGTTTTGGATCTTGCTTGCCATTTTTGGATTGAAATTTTATATGACAAATGAAGAAGAGACTCAACTAATAAAATAAACAATAACAAAACTATATACTAAACATACATATATGTATATGTACACACTTACATAATTAATGCAGTGGGTGCATTGCTAAGCATACACGAATTTTTCTTTGATGTTGGATTAAAAAACTATTTCTTTTTTCGTTATTATCGCAAAAAACCTGAAAAATATTATTATATTATTTGTAAGTAGACATACATATGTATGTATCATGAAAAATTATAATTTTTTTTACCCAAGCTTGCCCAAACCGAATTTGAATTTCTATTTAAAAGTGAATTGTTTTTTACACCAATTTTAGAAAAATATTTAAAATATTCTACAACAAAAATATTTAAAGGAGATACATATTTGAGTTTCTAATTACCTGAGGTTAAAGGTTACATTGAAAAAATATTAGCTTTAGCTAGAAAAATACAAAAGTTTTTTAAAAATATTTTTTTTTTTTTAATTTTTACCACTGTTTTCAAAAACTTAAAAAAAAGTTCAAATTTGACAACGAACAACTAGAAAATTAAATAAATTGTTAGTGATTTTGTTTACTATACCCTATAATAAATTTCTTTATAAAAATATTAATTTTAAATTTTCAATTAAGAGCCATTATTGGGAATTTCAACCCAACGCGCGCTGTCTAGGCCTTTTAAGTACCGAACATAAAAGTTCAGTAAATACATCAAAAACTCATTTCTTAATAATCTATATAAAGTGTAGATAGACAATAATAAATATGTGTCTGTGTGCTTGCCCGTCTATTTGTACTCGATAAATTAAAAAACCAGACATCCATCCATTCGGGAAGTTATGAGGTATATCCCCAGGAAATTTCGTATCTAAATACTTGTTTTTGTATGTCTTGACAATGGTTACAGTTCAAGTTTCTTAATTCTGAATCACTTTATGGGGAAGGTCAGTAAGAAAGTGGGTGGAATCGGACAATAGAGCGTGGTACTTCCCCTACAAACTAGGTACTGATTTTTCTATATCTTGAAAATGCTCAGATCAAAATTGATAAAAAAAAATAAATATTTTATTTAATTCAAATAGGCGAAGCACGCTGTTTATGCTTGTTAAACATAAAACATATAAGCGTTTTAATGCTTAAATACAATCTTACGAATATGACTGATTTCTTTTTTTTTTTTTTTTTTATTTTTTTTTTTTTTTTTTTTTTGTACCTTAAATTAAGATATATCGTACTATAAAACAAACTCTTCTCATTTATAAGTGTTTGTCCTGCAACTTTGGCAAATAAATATTTGATTTTAGATAATTGAATAAATGTTTTTGTTTCGGCGAAATTTTTATATAAAAACTCTGTAATTGCAATAACTTACCAGACGCTTTTTACGCAATCATTACACATATAAAAATGAGTTTGTTTTTTAGGAATTTATTTAGGAAAATAAGAAATTGATTTGAAAGGAAAGAATAAATAACAGAACTGTTTATTTTATTAAACAGCTTTATTGAAGAAAAAGAAGGAAAAAAATTGTAATTGAAATTTAACATTAAAAACAACAATAAATTATTTTTTTTTTTTTGTAAGTTTACAGAATTGAATAACGGAATTTTATGAATCTTCTCAAGAAAGAAATAATTAAAGACAAATAAGAATGTAATATGAATTGTATACTTTTGGGGATAAGTATGTCTCTATGGCCATTTCGTCTCTGCTTAAGAGACTCGTCAGGAGACTTTTTCCCAAAGGTGTTATTCAAAACTATAAATACTTATGTTAAAATAGTTATAGACTATTTCCCATTCACTATATCCCATTTAGAATATAAAAACCAAACAAAAGTATTTGTAAATGTAAATGGCCATAGAGACATGCTTATCCCCAAAAGCATACATTTCATATTACATTGAATGTATTTGCCAATAAGGCGAAAAATATTTTTTGTTTTTTGACAAATAAGAATTTTATAAAACACCGGTCTTTTGAAACGAATGTTGCGATAATAAAGTGTTATTAGAAATTCAACAGCTCCAGTAACAGGGACATAAATATTGTTACTACTTTGAACATACCCATTAGAATAGTAAAATTGAACATACTCTTTTATTATCACATATTTTAAAAAAGGTAACCTCTATAGCGTTAGTCAGTTACGGGAATTTGAAATTGTTGTTTGAAATGTTTGAAAAGTTGAAAGAAAACTATATCGCAGTTATGGATCTTTTTAAGTATGAAAAGAACAAAAATTATATTTTCAAAACGCCTCGCCCGCTCGCCAGGGGCATACAATTGTTCATGGAGACTGGAGATATAAAAGAACGGTCGGGCCGTCCAAGTACCGTTCGGACACAGCAAGTAATCAAAGCTGTCAAAGCAAAATCCTCTCTCTCTGAGATGAAAATAACACAAAAATCCATGAATCGTATTAATAACAAAACTTGAGTCCTTAAATAATAAGGGTGCTCTTGAAAACGGTTAAAATTAACATTTATGAATGTCGGAAAATTTGCGAGAATGGTTTAAGAAGCTCCTTTCTAAAATATTGTGCAATATTCAATATTTAATGTCAATTTGATATAAATGTCAAACCAGAGAGAAAAAAATTAAATACAAAAGGGGAAAAAATTAGTTTAATAAAGAATTCTAAATTAAAAGTTACGTATTTTTCAATATTGTACTTATTAGAGAAAAATTGCAATAATTGAATGATATAAAAAATTAAAGTAAAAGTTTACTTTTAAATTAATTAAACTTTCGTAAGAATATGCCGAAATTCAGCAATTCGTGTCAAACCAACTAAATAATATGTCGGCGAATATCCAGATTTTAAAATTTATAGGCAAATTCTGTTTTTTAAAGTAAATATTAAACGTAAAACATCACCTTAGAGGTCAAAAACATATTGAACTCAACGCAAGAAATTATGCTTTCAAATTTCCACAAATTACTGCCGCTGATGTCGAAAGAACTTTTCGATGTATGTATATACAAGAGCGTGTTGCAACAATATAGACAAAGCTTCATGTTTTAAAATTTAAGCGATATGTTTGCCATTTATTGCAACAATAATTTAAATTAATTTTGTACTCTATTACTTGTATTCTATTTTTGCCCAAGTTTGGAATTAAAATATATATATATATATAGAAAGGAATTAAATATATATAAATAAATAGAAAGGAATTTTATTTTATTTCGTTGGTGGCTAATTTTGTTACTTTTCATGTTTTTATATTTTTGAAAAAAATATACATATGTAATTTTTTATCAACATATGTATGAGTTTATAAGGGTATATTTTTAACGCCCTTAAAAGTGTTTTTTCAATGCATATTTTAGGCGCTTTAAATTTTAAAGAGCATATTTTTGGTTGCGATTTTTCTTTATAAAATTATGTATTCGTATATATATGTATTAATTTACGAGTATATGAGGGTAACTAAAAGTATTATATAATAATATAATAGAAAAGTATTATATAATAATATATAGAATATATATTTACCTCTATTTTTCTAAGGGTGATGAGCAATTTAAGTCTCAATTTGTCTATTTTATTTTTTGACGGCAAAATTAAACTCTTCAAATAACTGTTATTTTTGACACTAAAATAAAAATCTCAAACTAAGTTTCGTTATATCTGACTTTTTACCTATTCGTCGAAAATTAACTGTTAAAATCCGAATCATGACCATTTTTCCAGCACCATTACAGATTGAGCGAGAGCATCCTTAAAAAGGCATTTTATGTAGAACAGCAACTGCATGTGTAAGTAGGCTCTAGTCCAATAAGTTTTGCTGCATAGTTTTTAATTGATAACCTTTGTTTACAGTCTCTGTTACGTGTATTTGTTTTACTTTTCATTGGCTTAAACAAAATTGGATTAAGTTTTGACTTTTTTTTAATGTATTTAAATAACCTCCTGAAGCCTTTCAGGAATTCACAGTACTCTGCTTGAGCAAATGCAAATAAAAATTGTAAAATATTCATACTACTTTACTTACGATTGAGACAAAATCTACAAAAAGAATAAATTCTTTTGTTATGCCAACCAATCTCAGCTCTGACATCTTGAAAAAAATAAATATGAAAAAGCAAAAGCTCTGGGATCAATTAATTGCCATGAAAAAGCTTCTCAAATCTGTGGGTCGGAGTCGGTAATCATGAATAAAAATTAATGTAATGGCCAATTATGAATGCATGTATGTTATGCCAATTACAATTAAATTTTAAAACAATTAAATTTTGTTTTAAATAAAAAGTCTTATATTCGCAAATACTAGAACTAATTTAAAAGAAATTTAGATAGAGATAATTTGTTTTATTTAATTTAATTGCTTTTAAACATACCACAACAATTTTTGTAGCAGACTTTTGTCAAATCAATATCATCAACATATTATTTTGTGGCATTATTGGGTAGCAAACTTCCCACTTGCAACGGAACGCAATTATTATTGGCGCCACTAGAGTTTGATTGCAACGAAAACAAGAAAATTAGACGAAAATATTCTGGCAGACAACCAGTCGAGAGAGATTTTTTTTTCTTTTTTATTTTATAAATTCACTAAAACTTGCAAAAACTAAGAGTATAATTTTTATTATTTATTTTGACATTTGCTTGTGCATCAGTGGGAGCAAGATATGTTCTTTGTCTATTGAAAATTTAAAAAAAAAATCAATTTAAATGATTTCAAATTGCATTTTTTAAATTATCAGTAGTTAAAAATTAACAATTTCCATCATTTTAAACAAAAATTTCCGCTTTTTCTGAATTTATAATAAATTTTTTAAAAGTATCGTAACTTTAATTGCAATTGCTAAAAAGATAAAACCCTTTTTTGATTTTTTGTTTAAACTACTAATAAAAATTATTGTCCAAATAGCTCGTATTGTATTTAATTCTCATTCTTCGATGGAATTAAAATTATTGTGAATACACTACCATGAGAAATATTATATTTGGGAATATAAGCGTTTTTATCTCGTTCTCTTAAAGGGCTTTTATATAAAGAAATAGTTGAGCTTTGTGCCTGCTTTGCCAGGCATAAAAAAAAATTTGTCTACATAAGGAAAGAAATTTTACCGTTCTAAAGATATGCATAAATTAAGGACAACTGAAAGGCGACTTATTGTTTAATTACACTGGTCTACAAAAAAAAAAAAAGAAAATGTTCGGGCCTTTAAATAAATTCAACCATATGGAATATGGATTTTGATGCGATGAACTCATATCCGTTTTCAGTTCTATTCCATCGGGCTCAAATTTTTTTTTTTTTTTTTTTTTTTGTGGGCGTGCCAAATTTTTCAACAAACATTTGTTAGTTATATCAAGATATTTCATCATGACTGTAAAATGACTTGGCCGATTTTAATCCAGGTACTACCAAATTTTAGAGCAATTTTTATATATTGGGAGCAAAATAAACTTTAAGGCAGGTATCTAACTTTACAAAAAATGCACTTTTACTTTTATTTTGTGGATTCTAGGAGAGCAATAGCAGTTTTTGTGACCTTGGAAGGCAAAAATTATTTTAAGCATAAGATGTTTTTATTATTGTGGTTTAAAATCCAGTACAAAACGCTATTTATCATTTAACACTTGTTTGCGAAACTGAAAAGATGAACCCTATCCGATATTTGATTTTATTTAAAACCAAAAGTTAATATTGAAAACTTTTCTCAGGATTATTTCCGTTTTATATTTTATATTTATGCATGGAGTTTGCTTAAGGTGGTTTTACACTATCCCACTGAGTATAACGACACGTCAAATACTCAAATAAAATGAAAAAGTATAATAGTGTGAAAACAATATGTAATGAATTGCCAAAAAATACGGATTAGATTTTTATTTTATCAGAGTTACTTTTTTATACAAATATAAGAAAAAATTTGGGTTGGAAAACTGGAAATTATTCACCATAATTCTGCTTATTCCTTTTTTATTAAATAACTACAAAAATGCAAAATATAGTTAATATTTCAAGTTCTTTCCCTTTAACATAAGATAAATTACAAATATTTGTTGTAAAAAATAATTAAATATGGCTTATATTATAAAATATTAATAAAGCAAATATTGCCATATTAATATGTTCATCGTTGGAGAAAGAGAAAAACACAAACAGCTGTTGTTTCCATTTTATTTGAAATGTGGTAGTGTAAAAGCAAAATGTAATAAAAACATTTTACGTTTAATTTTTTGACAATCAGACCAAAAACCATTAGATTTTGTTTCGACAAAATCCAGTGAAATTCTTAGGACTTGTAGAATAGTGTAAAAGCACCTTTATTAATAGTGGATATTTATTGTATTTAGATTACAGTATGTCAATTCGTTGTCAAGCTATGATGAAATATGTTGACATAACTACCAAGCTGCCTTACTAAGACATGAGGCTCGGGTTCAAACCCCAGCCTTGATATCTTGAAAAAAAATTATAAAAAAAATATTTTTGATACGGTAACCTACCTTGATTTCAAGAAAATCAAACGTTGTCTCGGGAGTTATGTAGTATTGATTGGAGATCAGTTTATTATACTTATAGAGATTTCTGATACTCCAAATAATAAAATTATTTATTTGACTTTTGGGATGGATGGGATACTTCGGACAAGGCAAAGTCTCTGATTGGGGTCAACCTGGCGGCCTCCAGAACGATCCTTGTTCCCGTTGTATTCAAGTCGACATACAGCCTCCACGTGGCCCTCCTGGATAACATTCTAGCACCCGCTAGTTTGTTAACTAATCTATGCGGCGGTTGTCCAATCCCCTGGACTTTAAATTTGGGTTGTGCGTAGGGCTTGAAACCTACCACGTAAAACCAAAAATTCAATGAAAACCGAAACAATAGCCTCTAAACGGACCCCCTTCTATGTTGACGAATTTGGCAAACGTTTTAAGGACTATGATTTAAGGATATGCACCTGGAACGTGAGAACCCTTTACAGGGAAGGTGCCTCTATCCAATTGGCGGATGCTCTCACGAAATGTAGGGCTGACATCACCGCCATCCAGGAAATGCGATGGATAGGACAGGGTTGTACAAGGCAAGCAACATGTGACATCTACTACAGCTGCCATGATAACAGACACGAATTTGACTGCGGATTCGTAGTTAGCAGGAGACTTCGCCACCTTGTCTCAGAGTTCACCCCCGTGAACGAAAGGATAGCTACGATCCGGATGAAGACAAAGTTTTATAATATCAGCTTCATCTGCGTGCACGCCCCGACGGAAGAGAAGGATGATGCGGCCAAAGATGCTTTCTACGCAAAGCTCGAGGATGTATATGATAGGTGTCCGGCACATGACGCCAAAATTGTCCTCGGCGATTTCAATGCGAAATTTGGACATGAAGGTATGTTTGGCCCCACTGTCGGACAGTTCAGTCTCCATAATTTCACCTCACTGAACGGCATGAGACTGATCGATTTCGCCGCGGCGCGAAACATGGTAGTTTGTAGCACCAGGTTCCAGCATCTCGATATCCACAAGGCCACCTGGCTCTCTCCTGATCGATCTACCAACAACCAGATCGATCACATTGTTATGGATGGAAGGCATGTATCCAGCATACTAGACGTGCGCACATTTAGAGGTCCAAATGTCGACTCGGACCATTATCTTGTCGCAGCCAAGATGCGACTGCGCATATGCGCAGCGAATATGGCACGTTCTAGTGTTCGAGGGAAGCTGTACATCAAAAAGCTGCGATCACAAGGGACAGCCAGGTCGTTTTCCGATCGTCTTTCTAATGAGCTCCATCCCATCCCGTCCTCTCTCGAAAGTATTGGTGGACAGTGGTCTCACATTGCTCACTCTCTGCGCAACGCTGCCGAAACAGTCCTTGGTGTTGAGCGTCCTCCCCGCAGAAACCAATGGTACGATGAAGAGTGTCGTGAGGCCACTGCGGCAAAGAATGCTGCCTACAGAAGAACGTTGCAGTCCACCACTACAAGAGCAACTGTGGAGGTGTACAGAGAGAAGAGGAGGGAAGAGAGATGCCTATTTAGAAGAAAGAAAAGGGAGCAAGAAAGGCGTGATAGTGAGAAAATCGAGATGTGCAGGAGTAGACATGATGCTCGAAATTTTTATAAGAAGATAAGGCGTCTTACTACTGGTTTTAAACCCGGAGCAACCTCCTGCAGAGACGAACATGGTAATCTGGTTACAGATGCACATCGTGCACTAAAATTATGGAGACAGCATTTCTGTAATCTACTGCAAAGCGATGATGATACAAATTCCGCTGCTAGAGATGCTGTGCCGGACCCAATCAATGATGACGTTGTGATCCCGTCCCCCAGCCATGAAGAGGTCAAAGTTGTCATATGGCGACTGAAGAGCAACAAAGCAGCCGGACCTGACGGTCTGCCCGCTGAACTCTTGAACTATGGAGGGGATGAGCTGGTTAAGTGCATGCGCCAGCTCATTTGCAGAATATGGCTGGAAGAAAGTGTGCCCGATGATTGGAATCTCAGTGCCCTCTGTCCGATCCTGAAAAAGGGAGACCCCACTATATGCACCAACTACAGGGGTATAAGCCTTCTCCCTATCGCATATAAGGTTCTTACGAGCGAATTGTGTGAACGACTGAAGCCATTCGCCATCTCACTGATTGGACCTTATCAGTGCGGCTTCAGACCTGGTAAGTCCACCATTGACCAGATATTCACACTCCGCCAAATCTTGGAGAAGACCCATGAAAGTCAAGTCGACACACACCACCTCTTTGTCGACTATAAGGCAGCGTTCGATAGCCCGATAAGGGTTCGCGTATATGCCGCAATGTCTGAGCTCGGTATTCCTGCAAAGCTGATAAGACTGTGCAGAATGACGTTGAGCAACTCCTGCAGCTCCGTCAAGGTGGGAAAAGACCTCTCCGAATCATTTAATACCGTGCGAGGTTTCAGACAGGGCGATCCCTTATCCTGCGACCTCTTCAATTTTGTCATGGAGAGTGTTCTGCGAAAGGCGGGTGTACATCGAAATGGCACTATATTTAACAAAAGTGTCCAGCTCCTTGCGTATGCAGACGACATAGACATCACTGGGCATACCAAGCGAGATGTCACCGCAGCCTCTGATGCTATTGAACGAGAGTCTGCAAAAATGGGTCTGGCGGTAAATGAGAGCAAGACGAAGTACATGTTGTCGACGAGTAGGGATGTTGATCGCATCGGCTCCCAGGTTACAGCCGGCAACTATACATTCGATGTGGTCAAGGAGTTCATCTACCTTGGCACCGTCATTACCAGCAAGAATGATGTCAGTCTGGAGATCAAACGAAGAATCACACTGGCCAACAAGTACTACTACGGTCTCAGTAGGCAGTTTAGTAATAGAGACCTCTCTCGTGCGACGAAATTAACACTCTATAGGTCGCTTATTCTTCCGGTGCTTCTCTATGGTGCGGAAGCATGGACGCTGTCTTGTGCCGATGCAGCGGTCTTGAGAGTATTCGAGAGAAAAGTTCTTCGTAAGATCTTTGGTCCTCTCAGGCATGGCGATGATTTTCGCATTAGAACCAACTGTGAGCTGTATGAGCTCCTCGGCGATGTGGGCGTTGTTCAGCGCATTAACATCCAGCGGCTACGCTGGCTCGGCCATACTGTTCGGATGGATGAATCTGCTCCAGCGAGAAAAGTTTTCGATGCGAAGGTCACTGGACGTCGGCGTAGAAGACGACCGTGTTTACGTTGGAAGCACCAAGTTGATGAAGCCCTGTCGTTAATTGGTGTGACCAACTGGAGAAGGCGCGCGCTTAGCAGAGACGCCTGGAGACTAGTGTTAAGGCAGGCCGAAACCCGTTAACGGGTTGTTATGGCCATCTAAGTAAGTAAGTAAGTAAGTAAGTATTTGACTTTTGGTTTAATGGCGTTAATTGCGTTGATGTTGCTTTCAGAAAATTGAAAAAAGGAAGAGAAGAAGGGTTGTTTGATTTTAGTGTTGTATTACAAGATAAGCAGGTAACCAAGCACGAGTTCACTTAGGTATTTGGTATTCTTAACAAACACAGGGATAATTAATGAACAGGGTACCACATACTCGTATGTCTTCAGTAGATGACCAGCTTATGTTTTTAAATCTAAAATTAATTGAAGTTTGTGAAAAACCAGTTCCAGTTAAGTTTTGAAGATTTTGGATTTTCTATTATTGGTATTCCTTCGAAAACATTGAATTTAGATATTTTATCCAATAAATAATCTTTAAAAAGAGTAGCTTTATTAGCCTTTTTATGGAGATGAAAATCCTGAAAATATACATACTTTTTGATGCTTTGAAGTATAAAATAAGAAATAATTTTAATCTTGATTATTATTTATTTATTATTTATTTTTAACATAAAAAAATTAAAGTGTCTTTTCTCTTAAAAATGTATATATACGTACATATGTATATATAATTCATACACACATACCTATATAAATTAAAAATAAAAATAGAATTTTCATATAATTGAAAAATCATCAAGTTATCATTCGAAAATTTTTCATTAATGAATATATACTTGTGTTTTTTTTAATATTTTTGGAATTGCATTCTTTGGTCTAGTTAACCTTTTATTTCAAATAAATATAAAATCAATTGTTGAGCTTTAATAAATAATAATAATAAAATATATTTCTAACTACACTTTTATTACGATATTAAATAGGGCGCTATATATTCGATGTAGATTAATGTATTTTCCTTCGCGCAACTACAAATTAAATATGCTTTACCCTACACTAGCTTATATAGTCGTATCGGAGCACTGTATTCTTTATTACACAAAAATATTTGAACCAACAACATTATCTAAGTTTTAAATTTTAAAAAATGAAAACAGCCCACAATGAATAAGAAACACAAACACATAAATTGTATTGTATGCAGCGTTGCCACTATTGGTAGAATTCTACCAAAACTGGTAGAACATTTTTCGTTTGGTAGGATGGTAGGTTGAATATGATTTTGGTAGAATTTAGCAGAAGCTAAAAAAAATTTTAAAAAGGAATTTCAGTCGGCAAGTTTAAAATTGGCGTATTTATATCCAAGCATAAAATCTAACTTTTTGCTCATATTAAGCAATTTTATCAAAACATATTTAATACATAATATATATATATATATATATATTTTGTACAGCATAAGGATGTGTGGGACAAGTGGCAAGGGAAGGGAAAAAAATTTGCTCTTTTTCTCATTTTTTGCAAAGATAAATTTTTTGTAGATACCCAGCGGGAAATGGTAATCAATGAGAAACGAGAAGGTAATACAAGGAATGTATAATCTATTGATTACGGAAAGCATTACGCTTAACACAGATCATGTCCTACGAAAGTAATAAATTCTTTTACTGTCCCCCCGTAATAAGTATTAGAATTTATTATTGGTAATGCATAAAGTTATTATTTATTAATAATTTGAAGGTATAAATTCTATGAGGCATTATTTTTAATGCATTATATTATAAACGTATTTATACTATATTAAATTATGCATTAAATTATTAATAATAAATTAATTTCCCCCATTATAAATAAAATAATAGTAGCTATTCGGGAATATTTGTTTTACTATTTACCATGTTCATGTTAAAAACATTTTGCAAACATTTAAGTTTTAAAATAATCCCGAATAGCTACTAATATACATATTAATTAATATTAAATATTAATTTGGTGTCTGCACTCCTGCGCATTTAAACACAAACTGCATTTTTAAATAAAATACATTTCTTTTTGCGTAAAAAATAACGGAGTTTTTAACTATGAAAAAAAAAAATAAAAAACAAAAAAATCCACAAACAAATACACGCAGAAACAATAACTTCTTTCTTCTTTATATGTGGGAATGTACATGGTAATCGATATGTAAAATAGAAGAAAAAAACCAAATTACAGTTTTTTTCAACAAAATATACGAAAAAGACAAAAACCAACAAACAATAACTTCTTGCTTCGTAGATGTGGGAATACACATGGTAATCAATATTTACTTGTGTGTCACATTAAATTACCTTCTCGATTCCAAAAGTAATATATTCTGAAGTAATATATTATATAATTGATTATAAAATAAGGTAATCAATCTTTTCCCGCTGGGTAACAAATAACGGGGGAGAGCGAAAGCACTTTTATTTTGCTCTCTTGCAAGATAAAGTATTTGATATTATTGTTGTTGTTATTCTTACTGTTTATGTTATTTTTTTAATAGTTCATTTTCGTTTATTTATTTAGTTTATTTTTTAAAAAGAGAGATTGTTCTTTCTATTAAATGTGAGAGTGAAAAATAGAAAGAAACAAGATGACTTCTTAGGTGAGTGTAGGGAAAATCACATTTGTTTTGTTTTTGTGAAAACGAAATTAAATTGATTCGCACCGAATTTATTATGCCCATTGTATGAAATTTATATACCAAATTTTTAAAAAAATTCTCTTGTAGTAGAAAATTAGGTTTACAAGTAATGTTAAAACTGAATAATATTTTATATTTTACTTATTTGTATTCTGCAAAAGAGAAAAGAAGTTCTTACTAAAATAAAAAATTCAAATTAACTTAGTTTTT
Organism: Metopia argyrocephala; assembly: GCA_963576795.1. NCBI lineage: Eukaryota > Metazoa > Arthropoda > Insecta > Diptera > Sarcophagidae > Metopia > Metopia argyrocephala. The sequence goes on along the minus strand of OY756210.1, from coordinate 73,347,915 downwards.
AATAAAACTTTATTATTTAAAGTGTTATTAAGTTAATAGTGCAAAGTCATAATAATTTCATATTAATAAAAAAATGGTAAGAAAATTATTTTTAATTACATGTGCACATTAAACGTTTCGTATACAGACATATATGTATGTATATACTGTTTGTACTTTAGGATTCAAATTCATCGGTTTCACGAAAAGCTGGCAACAAATGCAGTCTGCCCCATTGCCGCAGATCTAAAACAAGTTCTCCTAACGTAAAGCTATTTCGTTTTCCAAATATGGACTCACCGTTGTTTAAAAAGTGGGCAGAAAAATGCAACTTTGACGTGCAATTTATTGCAAATTCTTCTTTATTGTTTTTATGTGATAAGCACTTCTCATTAGAGCTTATTGGAAAGACATTTTTGAGGCGAGGTGCCGTGCCAAGTTTATACTTAACTAAAAATAACGAGGACATGAGTGTAGAAGGAATCGAAGTCTATTCTGAAAATGATTTGCAACTCTTCAGATCTCCGCCACAATTACGTAGAGGATCAAAATTGCCTTCACTTTTATGTACAAATCGTGAAAAAAATGTAAAAAATGAAGCACTTTACCGAAAAAAATACTACAATATAATTAAAAAGCTTAATACAAAAATGCTAACTATTCGTAATTTAAGGTAAAAAAATTAGTCTTTGAAGAAAAGAGTTACGGTAATGGAAAAAAGTTACAATTAAAGAAATCCATTGAAATTGATGAGTTGCATATTAACCTACATGAAAAAACGCTTTGTAAAATGCTCATAAAGCAAAACAAAAAATCAAATGCTCGATGGGAAGATCAGGAGAGAAACTTGACTGGAAGTATTTATTATAGATCCCCCTCTACGTGTAGTTTTTTAAGAAATACTTTAAAACTGAACTTTATAACCCTTTCTTCCCTAAGCAGATGGAGCGATATTAAGAATTTGCAGCCTGGCAATAATTTATGCATATACATACATATAATGCACTGGAAGCAGCAGTTCGTAAAATGCAGCATGCAGAAAAACAATGTATTCTAATTTTTGATGAAGTATCTATCCGGCGTAATATTACATATAATAACTCTGCAGATATTATAGATTTAGGTTATAGATGTTATAGATATATTTAATAGATACGATTTATTAAGCTACATAAGTCAAGTTTCGTATGTGGGCAGCAAAATTTTTTCCATTAATGGACTTATTCAAACCACCAGGGGTATAATGTCTCTATCAGAAGAAATGTTTCAAGAAGATGACATGCTTTTTATTTTAACCAGTCACTTTAATCAAGATCCATTAGAGAACCTATTTTCGTGCCTTCGGGCAAAAGGTGGACATTGTAAAAACCCTTCAGCTCATGAATTCAACATTACCATGACCAAGCTGTTATCTTAAAAAATAACTCAGTTTAATACCTTATCTAACTGGGAAAAAGATGATGCGGTTATGTTGCCTATAAATTTTCAAACAATTTTAGAGGATCTTTCAAAAGATGCCAGCATATCTGGATGTCAACAAACCTCCGCAGAGAACGCTCTTGATATTTATGAAGGTAATGAGGTATATTTTGACGAAAACAGCGATAGTTTTAATACCGTTACTGTATCAATTGAATTAACGTCAAGCCGTTATTTCGCTGGGTACATTGCACAACGAATATCTTGCCAAAAATGTCGATTGGATATAATTAAACCCACCTAAATATTGACATATCCCTCCGAAATGTACCGTATTTGCCGGACGATAAGACGCACCCCAAAATTTTAGCTATAAATTTTTAGAAATAATTGAGGTTTGGACGATAAGACGCACTGACACAATTTTTACAAAAAAAAAAATAAATTTTTTTTAATTCCTTTATTTATTTTAATTCGCCTTATTATTGTAACACATAGGTATTTATTTGTAGGTAAGTTTATTTTTCTACATTAGGTATGCTGTCGCTTATTAAAATGTTTTCTGAACTGCTATCGTCATCCTCACGTTCCTCGAAAACAAAATTATCTTCTGTATCGTCCATCGCGTTACTAATTCCACATTTTTTAAAAGACTTCACTATTTCTTGTTTTATTTTTTCCGAAGAATTCTTTACCCAGGTACACACTTCTGTAATTGTAGGTCGTTTCATTCTTCCTGTTTTTGTCAAATCGTGATTCGGTATTTGTATTTGCCGGACGATAAGACGCATCGGACCATAATATGCACCCTGATTTTAGGTCAAACTTTCAGAGTAAAAAGGTGCGTCTTATCGTCCGGCAAATACGGTATATACATACATGCGAAAAATTACAATGAAGATTTAGATTTTGGAAGTTTGTGTGGACCATCCGATTTGTTTTTTGAAATATGCAAGATACAAATAAAAGTATTTGAAAAAATATTCACAGAAGACAAAAGCATACGAAATATTAAGAAAAATATTGTCGAACAATGCATACAATGCATCAAAAATGCAAAATATTCCTTTTGGTATGAGGAGAATGACGTATGCTATAAACATAGATTAGAGATGCTGAATCTTCTTGTGCTAACATTACGTCGTAAGCATTCGTCATGGCAGACTCAAAACTATAAATCATCGAGTGCTGAGAAAGTCAAAATTAATTTAAATAACCTGTCCAAATGTAAAAACATTTTATCTTTATTTCTTTGTAAAAATTTCTATATTATAATAAATACTTGTTAAAATTTTTATGTTATTTATAAGAAATCAGCACTTCGGTGCGAGTCGATTAATTTTTATTTTGTACACCAATAAAACACATATTCTTTACCCTACATAAATATCAACTTTTGTAAAAATCATTTTCTTGTTTACTACAAACATTATGTGGTTTAAAAAGTATTAAAAAGAAACAAAACACAAAAAGAACTTATGAGTAGACAACACATATATGCATACAAACATATCGCACACCCAGTTCATAAGTGGCACAACTCAAAAATTAAAACTACACGTATTAATACATAAACTCGAAAAATACAAATTTTGAGTTGTGTCACTTACGAACTGGGTGTGCGATATGCATGTGTACGTCTGCTTCCCAGCGGTAAAAATGTACCTTACGTAATCGCTGATGTAAGCAACACAAAGTAGCAAACAGTGGTGACACCTTCGCTTATTTCTCTGTTTAGATTTAACATATAAGTGTCATAGGCTGCTTAATCTATGAGCTCTCGCTTAAAAAGTAAGTGACGTTGTCACCACGTGCTACTACTAGTGCAATTACATTGTAAACAGAGTTATAAGCAGATTTTATGATATCCCTATTAACAGAAGTAAATTGGAACGTAATGCATATGTATTACAATCTACTTTGCAACTGTAAGTTAAGGTTAAGCGCTGTCGCCACTTTTCCTACTGATTTTGTAATTGAAAACATAATGCATGTTAATTTGAATTAAGCCTAAAAAATTGCAATATTTTTTTATTATTTCAATAAAATTCAATTAAAATTTATATTTACAAATTATTTTAAAAATTGATTAATACAAAAAAAAAAGAAAAAAATAATAATAAATATATAGAGAATATAATAACAAAAATATAAAATAATTATTAGTTACTATTTTTTCTTTCACTACACTTTTTTGTATAAAATCTGTTTATATGTTTTAAAACAGTGTTGTTATTGTTTTTTATACACATCAATGGTATGGCCCTCTTTCTTTACGGCTTCTAAAAAATAAAAATTGGTAAATGCAAACACTTACATATGTATATAAATATATAGCAATTTTAAAGTCAACTTACCAAAAATTGCATCATGCAGGGCCTTTAATTCTGAAAATACAAATATATATATTTTTTATTATTTTCGGCCAAATGAGTTTATATCTTCAATCTTCTTTACCAAGCTACTTAGGCCCAAATGGTTTCATATTAATAAAAAAAAAGTTTATTATACATATGTTTTTCCGACTTTGGATCTGTGTAATAATTGTAACTGCTGGGATTTATTCAACTGAAATAAAAAAATAACTTGCTATTTCTTTATTTTTATAAAAGGTTTTTTACAGACACTGAGTAAAGTTAAAATAAATAAATTAACGTACCTTTCAATTTCTCCAAATCACTTTCAATTTTTGCAATCTTTTAATTAATTAGTAATTATTATTAAAAATATAATCACCAAAACACCTTTTTAAAAACCACTTTTCCACTGGGTAATGAACTTTGAACTAATTTAAATTGCAAAAATATTTTTTGTTTCACTTGTATTTCATATGTACATTGAAACTAACGGCATTTTATTATGTAAAAAAATAAAATACGAGAACAAATTTTATACTGAAACAGTAACTGACTCGGCCGCTTACATCGTAAGTGAAGTTTTAATTTGGTATTTTAAATTTTTACATATACGTATGGTAAACAAAAACAAATGTTCTATATAAATATATGTTTTTATATGTATATATGAAAGTAAAGTCCAAAATAGAAGAGCAAACAACTGAGCCCTTCGCTTACATCGTAAGTGGAGTTGTAATCTCGGCATATTGAATTCTTGCATTTAAAGTAAAAATAAAAACAAATACTCTATATTGAAACAGTAACTGACTCAGCCGCTTACATCGTAATCCAAGTTTTAAATTGGGTGTATGATTCTTTAGGTTACGCACAGCTTACACTTTAAGCACGTTAAGAGTCCGCTTAAAATGTAATGCATACGTCATCGATGATTGCGTAGGTACTTAGTTTTTTTTACCACTGGGAATTGTTATAGCTTATTCTCTTTTTCGCAAAATTCGTCTCCCTTTTTATCTTTCAGAGAGACTATAAATGATTTTCTCTTTTATATGGGATTTTTGATAAATCCCAAGCATATTTTTGCTATGGAAAAAATAATGTACTGAGTGCAATATCTTTATATTATATAGTCTTTGCTCTTACAGTCGAGAAACTTTAAAATATTTGGATATATTAAACACTTGCTGGTTACATTGCAAAATACAGCCTTAAAGCAAAATTACTCGTAACATAGCTTTCAAAGATATTTGCCACATAATTATTTGATGAACGCAACAGCTGAAAAAATGTTTTTTACATAACTTGTTATTTTAAATATTTAATGATTTTAAAATTGCAATGAAAAAGTAAAAATAATTACATGAATTTAATTTTTGTCACAAATAATTTGCAAAATAAAAAACAAATATCGGAAGTGCATGATGTGACGCTGAATATAAACGCCAGTAAAATTCTGCAGAGTTTTACTTTATTTTGAAACACAATTCAATTCAATTTAATTTAATTTTATTTCATTTAATTTTGATTTTTTATTTATAAATATATGGACGTGCATATGTGCACAAAATCATCTGTATTCTAATATATATTTTTATTTATTTCTTTTCTGAGCTAAAAAACTTGTCCTTCCTGTCTGCTAGCAAACTTGATTCCTTTTCCATTTTTATACTTTATTGTCTGTACGTCCTTGTGTTCTGGTTATTGGCAGTAAAAACTCTTTCAAGCCATCTCAGACTCAACATAAAAATATGAGTCTGTTATAGGAAGTCAATATTCTATGATGGTGTAAGATTTAATAAAATTTATATGAATGGTGAAGCTTGTAAATAAGAAAATACAGAAATGTTTTTACATTATATGACTGAAGTAAAATAAAAGTGACAGTTTAAGTTTTTCTTTAACACAACTTAACCCACAGTTGAGGCAAGAAGTTGAAATATAGCGAAAAAAATAATATTTTTCACTAATAAAAACAAAGGAGTTATATGTGGTTTTATATGTTGGCACGTAAAGTTTTCTACCCATTCAAAAAAAAGGAGGCTAATCAGCTGAGAACGAATACGTAATGATTTTTCAGATTTCTCTATACGACCATGTGCTTGCTACAATTAGCATTAAAATAGTAATGTTTTTTTTTTTTTTTTTTTTTTTTTTTTTTTCGCCAAAATGTGATACGATGATTTTATTTAATAATAATAATAATAATAATAATCCTACCTCAACCTGAATAGCTGAAAACCTCAGCCGAAAGTCTAATTAAACAAGTGCTTTTGTTTTTTTTTATTATTTGTTTTTGACGCTCATTATTAAAAGAATATCTGTTTTCAGTTTACAACTTGTGTAAACTTTACTTTCCATCACAATCATTTCATACATTTACCACAACCACAGCAGCAAAATAGATTCTTGCGTTTAATTTTTGTAATAACTTAACACCTCCCGCCTAATGGTCGCTAATATCGACGTATAACGACGTTTAGTGACAATTTTCAGTTTTCATGGTGATTGGTTGGTGATTAAGTAGTCCGGGGGTTAGTTGCTAGAGCATAATATGAATTATTTCAATTAAATTTGTGAAAGTTTTTTCTTTCTTATATTTAAATTAATTTTGCAAAATATAACATACAACGTATTTAATTTATATAATAATTTGCATCACTTAAAACTTTCCTGTTTCAAAATACAAAAGAAATCAAACAATAAAGTATTAAACACATAGATAACAGCAAGCAGTATGACAGCAAGCAGAAAATGCAGCCGACAATATTAGCTGCCATGCTATGGGCTGCATAAAATTTTGAAGGCAGAAACAGCAAAATACTAAAAAAAGCAATAAAATAATGAACATGTATTTGTTGTTGAAATAAATATTTCAGCGATACCACTTTCAAGTATACGAAATCGCAAAAATAAAATTGTTTGTTTGAAATGTATATATATTTTATTATTTTAATTTATTTATATATTATTAGTAATCAAAAAGTTTACAAAATTCTTTAACAAAATATATTGCTTGCTAATTTTATACACACTCTTAAAAAAAGTTCAAATTTTGCTCTAATCTCTTATTATTTGGCATTATTTGCCGTTGATATTGCCCGTTGAATTCTGACATGTTGTGCATTTCTTATCTAGTACGGCTGCATATCTCCCATATAAATCGCCTGATAACAAAGATATTTCGGTGTATCATACATCTGCATATTTCTTATAAGACATAACGTATTTGATTGTTTGTTTTACATTCATCAACTTCATTGCATTTCCATCGCATTATATAAGTACATGTATTTTAAACAACAAGGTATATTTATATATATAAATTTTTTTTTTGTAATAAAAAACATTTTTTAGGACGTACTTATTTAACATTTTATATTGTGTTAACATAACTACCCAGTTGTTGCTGCCTCAAAAAACAGAAATTCTTCTAATGCAATAAACACATTCACGGCTATCGACCACCGAACTCACGACTATCAAATTTTCTGGCTAACAAAAGTAGCCAAGTAGCCAGCTACTTAAATATAATAACGACTACAGCTACAAAATAAACATCTGTTTTGACCGTTGAACATAACCTAAACAAAAAGTAATAAACTTATTTTTTTAGGTGAAATAAAAAAGTTAATTAAATAATAAAGTAAAAATTGCATAAAAACTGATGTAATTCAATATTTTAGTATATCATAAAATTTACAATTTAAATAACAAAAAGTAATAAAAAGATTGATTGTCCAATCTGATTTTGACAATGTAAATGAAAACCAAGTAAAAAATGTAAACAAATGTTTTTTTTTCAGTGGTGCAACTTAAATTTTTTCGCTTTTTTAATCTGTATATTTCATATATTGCGTTTTTAAACACATTTTTCATGCATCTTATTGTATTGGCAGCTCTAAACTGTTTATTGTAGCCAAGAAAAATAGAAATTATCCTAAAGGCCTATTTAGCCAAACGTAGAATTCGTAAATGTTGCGTAAATGTAAATGTAGCGTAAACGTAAATGTAGTTGCACTTATCCAAACGTAAAATCGTGTCAGCTGTTTTGGTCATACATAAGCATTGAGATGGCAATTCAGTTTGTTACTTTTTTTTGATTGTTTGAAAAAGTACGGAAATATGTGCACATTACGCAAAAAAAGTACGAAAATTATTTAAATGGTAATAGTTTAAACTTTTATATAATAAATTTTAATAATATTTGAAGCTTAAGGTATCTTAAATAAAAATTCTTTTATGTTTATATATACACATATAAATGTGTATGTACAATATATATGGTGGCCATATTTTTTAAACCAAAATACAGCACAAGGAAATATTTGACCAGTAACAACCATAAAATGCAACCTTCATAGGCATGTATTTATTGTATTTATTATTTAAATGCAAAATTAATAAAATAAAAAAAAACAAAATAAATTAAACTAACCCTGCTGTTAGGTTTGGACCATTTTGGTCAATTTATTTTTGGCTTTTGCTTTGACTGGTGCAACGTACCAACATAAAACGTTTGCTATTGGAAAACTTTCAACTAAACATAATAAAATAGAACTTAGAAAAATAAAAAATTACGAATCTTAGGACCATTTTGGTCCGTTATTGTTTTTATATTAAATCATCTCACTATATGATAAGCAAATGATCTTTCTTTGCAATTTACATATAAATTTATTGCATATGGTGCATTTGCTATCGCACTTAATTTTGCAGCAGCTGCAGATTCCACGGTTTCTAGTTGTTGTAATTTTGGTAAACCGCATGTAGATACTGTACAATCAGAAGCTAATGTTTTTATTTCGGTAGGAAGTTCAGCTGAAAATTTATTTGCAGGGAGCTTAGATCTTTGTGTGGAGTTAAAGATAAAGCTAACTGCCGCAAAAATTTTGCTCTCTTACGATTTTTGTCCACTGGCGCGCACGAACCATCAATTTCAGAAAACAATATGGCAATCATAATCAAAAATTAAAAAATAACTAAAGTTTTGTGAGATCATTAAATAAGTACATAGCTTGCATACATACTATGTATGCACATAATTTTTAATATATTTTTTAAACTCTTTACAATTTATATTATAGTTTAATTTAGTGACAAAAATGGCTTCGATGGTTTCCATTTTCATTTGAGTTTTTTCATTGGTCCATATATTTCTGTTGGAGCATTTAAACCTGGTAAACACAAACTAAACTTGACAACCGTCAAAATTTTTTTAAATTTATGTTTCTTTCTCTAAACTGTGCATACATACATACTTACATGAAATGTACTGCTTATGAGAAGAAGCCTGTCTCTGCTTAAGAGACTCCTCTTAACCCAAAGGTGTTAATCAAAACTACAAATACTACTCTGAGGCATGAAAATACAGAACAAATACTGAACATTAAATGAAATAATTTATACAGAACTCGGGTTTGAAATACAGAACTGTTCTGTATAATATAATATAATAATAATAATAATATAATAAATAATAAAGATACTCCTATTAAAAAGTATCCTTGGCTTGGATAGTTATTAATATTTAATTAAAAAAGTCGAAAAACCAGAATAATAGAATAACTTTTATATGCGATTAAATTATAATTCTGGTTTTCCACTTACATACATACATATATTACTACAATGTATTGTGGTTATAGGTACATATATATTATGTATATTATATACATATATTTTACGTATATGTTATATATATGTTGAAACACTATATTTATTTAATATATATGTACGTACCAAAATATGTAAGTACCAAAAAAATAAAGAGTAAAATTACCCCCATATTGTTCCAATTACAAACAGCCCAACACTGCTTGGCAAATGTCACGTAAAGTAACGTAGAATTCTATTTTCAATAGGTTGCTACGATACGTTTACATTACTCTACGCTTGAGTAACCACTTGTATAGCTTTTCATATAACAGAAACGATCAGCTGACACGACTACATTTACGGGTTTACGTTTACGTTTGGCTAAATAGGCCTTAAGTTAGCTACAGGCTACAAAAGTAGTCGTGTTGCCACTAAAATAATTATTCTCATATGCTCAAATATGTATATTCAATTTTTGACAGGTAGTGGTTAATGGTCGGTAGCCTTTAATGTGTTTAAAGCAAAAGTTGGGCAGCAGGAGCAAAGGATTTTGTTTAGGGTTTTTCTGCGCTACGTTTAAAATAATCGTTTTTATATGAACGTGTGAATTCCAATTTTGATAACTTTCTGCCTGCTGCTTGCTGTCCTCTATGGGCGTTATGTATAATGAAAAATTAGGAACTCGTTAGTATATGGAATAAAAAACTGGCAAGTTTATCACCCGCTATAGACTGATATTATTAAAACTTGGCATACCTTCTATTTAATAACTATGCAGAGAATCCAAAAAATTAAATACCTTGTAGGTTTGAGCAAGAATTTCCACATATTGGAATGACAAACTTAGCTTTTTTTTATTATTTTTATTTACTTTTCTTTTATTTTTTTTTACTTGATTTTATTATAATTTAATTTCAGTAATAATCATACGTAATCTGGTACATAAATTACTTCATTAACCCCAAAAGTATACTATATTTTATGTACAGTTAAGTATGCTATCAAAATAAAAATTACTTATACGTATAGGTTTAATACCCAAACAATCATTCCGAAAGCGAAATATAACTGAACTGGAGAATAAGCTTATCATAAACAATTTTCCACAACTTTTCATAAGCATACTTATGATAGATTTATTAAAGTGAAAAATATTGAAAATTTTTAAATATAAATGAATATTCATATGTATGTACATATCTATGCATGTATGTATGTAGATTTAATTTTTTTACACAATTTATTATATATACAATCGTATCTCAAGAACATTACAATTTTTTAATAAAGCAGTGCGTATAAAAGTAGTATTAACCAAACCATGCTGGAACGCAAAGTGTCAGCGGTTCGTTAATTTAACGTTTCTATAACTTTGCTGTACCTAGCAATCTGTAAAAAATTGAATTTTCTTACAACGTTACGTGACATTTGTAATGCAGTGACAAACTGTTGGTATATTGAATGTTGTGGGGAATATTTTAACTTTTTTGTTGTTTTATTTTTGTACTCTTTTTTAAATTACATTCGTGGATAAAGTAAGAGTAACTTAAAGAATTTTATAAAATTCGTATAAAAGGTTGTTGTTGATCTTTAAAGAATTTTGTTTTTTTTTTAATAAGAAGAACTAGCGTTGTAATGTAAGAAAACTCAAGATTTTTGATTGCTATTCGGGAATAATTGTTTCATTACTCACTGTAATTTAGGCACCTTAAGTTCTCTTGTGTTAATTATTTTAAAGATTTGTAATTTGATTATATAGGAATTTTATAATTAAAAGAAGTAAGAATTTCTAAAATTATTAAATAATTAACAATGGTGTTAGAAATTGTAACGAAAATGCCAGCACCTAAAAAAATTTGCTCAACCATGCTCAGGGCATTAGGATGGTTCTTGTCTGGCCGTTACACTCATTAAAAATTAAAAGTATATTAGTTATATAAGTAATTTTGCAAGGTATCAAAAGTATGTATGTTATTATATCAATTAAAATACAAACATATTTTTTTTATGAATTATATAGTATGAATTTCTTTTAAGTACTCACATATATTCACAGCATTCAGTCTTCAAGCGCTTGATGATGAAATTTTTGTGGTGTATTGAGGTGGGTTTCTTTTCAAAATAAATTTACGAGTTAAAAAAAATTAAAGGAACAATAAAATAATATACAGTGAATACATTAACTAGGCGTTGCGCAGAATGACCCCAAGAAATATGACCCCAATTTAAAAATGTAAATTAGCCCCATTTTTGGGACGAAATTTCATAATGAAAATTAAACTAAAAAAAAAACGAAGAATGACCCCAACCGAATGAAAATTCGCCCCAATATTAATTTTGAGGCACATTTTCATTTATTACTTTAGGGCTTTTCTTCATTATGCAAAATAACCCTAATTTAAATAAATGAAATATAACCCCAACTGAACGAAAAGAAAAATGACTCCAAAATATTGAAAGTAAAAAAAAAAACATTGTTTACAGTACAGTACAGTATTATTTATTGAATAATAGAATTTGTAATTAGGCAAAAACTTGTATGGAATCTACAACAAGGACACTTATACTTTAATTCATTTTCTTGTACAGCTGCGGCAAGGTAACATAACATAACAATATCTTGGTTTCTATCGTGACAGCCCACGCAGCCAGTTTTTATTAAATTTGGTGGTAACAACGAATGAACTATCAATTTCCGATATGCTGTTCTTGCAGCATCCGACGATCTTATAAAATTTAAGAGCGAATGGTTTTTCATGACATTGCGTCTTAGAGCTTGACAATAATGAAACCTGTTTAGAATTATATTTGTTCTTTATATACGAAAAACTATCTGAAAATGTTTACCAAAAATCGCGCGATTTTTTGCGTCTGTGGCGCAAATTTTTAAGATCACATCTCACCAGCTCCATTCACACTACTATAAACGCTCCTTATTGATTCTCTCAAAGTATGTTCATAATCCAAATGGTTCCAAGTCAAACACATTACTTTTATTATTTATATATCAGCAATTCTCATATGCCTTTTTTGATTTCTTTTCCATTAATACATAAAACACTGGATAAATCTGTAACATCAAAATATAATTAAATAATCCCAGTTTTATATGAATTATTCCAGCAAACATATTTCACAATATCTTTATAGCTAGATTTCTTTTTAAAAATCATTTTTTGATTCACTAAATATAGAAATTTACTACTATATTTTTTTCGCTATTATACACTTTTTTACGACTATTGTCAACGCATTGCATCAGCAAACTAATTCTTTTCTATTAAATAGTGTTAAAAATTCAACTAAATCAAAACAATCATAAACCAATAAGATGTTTGTTTTCCTAAAAAACCGAATTTAATAAAAATGAAATTTGGCCCCAAATTTAACATCATGCTAACTGGGGCCATTTTTCATTTCTACAAATTGTGGCTACAATTCATAACGCAATTCCACCATATACATAAAAAATGAAACTTGACCCAAAACTTTTGAGGTCATTCTTTATTTCTGTTTTTTGGGACATTGTTTTATTTCCCAGAATGAAAACAGGGCCCACCAGATGAAAATACGCCCCAAATATTTCCCTCAAATTTTTAGGGTCATTTTTCACTTTGGGGCCAAATTTCTTGGGGCCTCATTTCATAGCGTCCACTATCTAACGTAAACAAAATTCTTGAATATGTATGAAATAATGAAATATTTAATGTTAGTGTCTTAAAAAAATGAAGCTCAATTATTAAATGTTTAATTTAACAATTATTTCAAAATCGATAACAAAATTTAACCATTTAAAAGACTTCCATTAAACGTAATATCAAAATTTTCTTTTCTTTTCCTTTTTCTGCTTGAGTCCTCTTAAATTTATTATTTATATTCTTATATGTATTCCATTTCACTTTTAGCACTTGAAATTGAGATTCCTGCTGCTAAATTGTTTGAATAAATTCAATTTCTTCTTTTGTGGCGGTGGGACTATCTTTTATTTATTTTCCCGAGTGAAACAATCGTATAATATATATTTTATATACATATTTAATTTATATATATTTTACAGCTTCATTTTGTTCGAAAATTCAAACAAATATCCAAAAATATTTAACTTTTAATTTTGAAATTTATGAAATAAAAAAAATTATTTTTTTTTTATATTTGTCTTTTCAATTTAAACTATTTCTTTTCTCTCACAAAAAAAAACAAAATTTTTCTTTTTTGAGTATATAAAGCTTTGCTTACTCAATTATAAAAAATGAATATACGGCAAGTAGTATTAACAGCAAGTAGCATATTACTACAAAATCAAGTAAATTATGAATACCCGAATATCTTCCAATAATTTGATTTGTTTGTAGTGCATAAACATATTTCAATTGAAGACATATAGCGGAATTGTTCTTGCATGATTTCTGGTAGTCCATTTCCTTGAAGTGGTCGATTATAAACAGAATATTAACGACACACTTGCATAGTTCATACAATATGTGGTCAAAGACAAACTTAGTGACATTGTCGCTTAGCCTGCCATGCATAAGCTCAGTTGGAGTGAAGTATTTCTTGCATCATTTTTAAAAGCCGATGTGTGATGAAACAAAATTGGATTTTTAATTAATTAATTACTCCCCAAAGTGCTTCAGCACTAAGCCAATTATGTTGACCTTAAACTACAGTGCGAGCTCGATTTTCGCAACTTGAAAAAATCTGGCCTGTTGCAATTACCGAAAAAGTTGCAATTATCGACCACTTTTTATTGTACCTGAAAATACCCCATTTTTAATAAAAAGAAACGAATTATTTGTAAAAAACAATTTTTTTATTAAAAAACAAAAAACTAACTGTTAAAAAAAAGTCTTCTTGTTGAAACATTGGCATAGCGAGCAATTTTTTTTTAAATTAAATTATACAAATATATTAGGTTTCGCATCTGTGTAAACATACATATGCTGCAAAACAGAAAACTGATGCGTTTTTATTTGTGTTTTAAAACGTATCCCAAGCACTAACGTGGGAGAAATGCTATTGAAATGGGATTCTTTTATTAAATATGATTACTTTTATAAAACTACTTACGTTTCTGAACAAGAAATACAAACAGAAATCATTGTAAATATATTTAAAAAAAATAGTTTTGCACTTATTGAGACTAATTTTTGAAAATCGTTGCACTTATAAAGACTGTAATGTAAAAAATTTGCCTGTTGCGCTAATCGGGGTGTTGCGTTAATCGGGGGTTGCGAAAATCGAGCTAGCACTGTATATGAAATACTTTAAGCCTCAATTGGTCTAGACGGTACGTAAAAAGCAGCAAAATAACCTAGGGTATGATCAGGCTTGATGTAAAAACGTATCAGCTGTTTTTAAATATGTAGTCTCAAGAGCTCAGCTCTGACATCTTTCGACGTCTAGCTCTTGCAAAAGCTCTGTTGGCAACTGATGGCCACGTACAAGCTTCTCAAGTCTGTCGTTTGGAGTCGACTTTAACCTGTAGGTTCCGGTACTCATGAGTTAAAATTGACGGCCGTAACCCTGAAACAGGGTTGTAATTTCCCATTATGTATGTATGAATTCCCAAATTAAAGAAATCGTTTCCGTCGGTATCTTGGCACACGTTTGTTTATATTTAAATACATTTTTGAGTCAACTGACTGTGCTACTGTCGTACAACCGTAGAGAGAGTTTTATAAACAATTTCGACTAATCATTTGTATGTGTATCCCATTTTACAGTTAAGTTATGTCTAGACTAATTGAGCTAAACAATTAAAGGCCCAACCATAATGTGCGTAGGCTAGCTTAAACAACTATGCGAATGCATGCAATTAAAGGTGTATAACAATAATGTATATAACAAACGTTTCGTTGAGTTTCGTTAAATTTCATTTGTTTACGTTTGGAGCGAAGCCGGTCGCACCAAACGTACGCAAACAGCTGCTTTGTGTTTGTGTAAACAATAATAAACAAAAGACGGCAGTGTGCAATGGAAACCGAGGATAACTTTATTGAAAATTTGATTGAAAATATATAAAAAAAAAAACGATTTCTCTGTGACAAATGTTTATCTTATTTATTTTCAACCATTTAAATATTTTTCTTTCTGTTCATTTTGTAGCACATTAATAACAAAATTTAAACAAATGTGCTTGTGTTTACAATTGGAATGAACGCACAGTTGCATTTTTTAGTACTATTTTTTATTGATGATTTATTTTTTTTTTAATTAACAAAAATAAATATAATTGACGTGTTTTCGGAAAAATATTTAACCGTTGTAGATATTAAATAACAGTTTGTGATAAAAATCTGTATATTTATAAAATATAGAGACAAATCAAGTTTTACATAAGTACTAATGTTTGCAACTAAGAACAGCTTGCACTTAAGTTCAAAAAGTACATTATAGCCACTCGAAAGCTTCGTTAGATTTTTGACAGACGTTTCGTTGACTTTTGACATTAGCATACGTCTACGAAAGTACATTATGGTTGGGCCTTAATGCTGTCTTGCCACTATATGCTTAACAGAGTTCTCAACAGATTTTAACTTAAGCAGCCTGGTGACTATAGCTATCTCGAGCAGTTTTCTACCAAATTCAATGCATCGATTTTGCGACTAACATTTTAAACCGTCTGTAGAAAAGATTATTTGGCCAACTTTTGGAATATATTGGATATTTCCTTTTTTCACACTCTCTTGTGGCATGTGGAGTGTGTTATGTGTTTATATGTCGTAGAATACGGGTTGAGAACCGCAGTATCATTTGGAGCTAGCTAGGTAGATCTTTCATGCCGTTGAACATTGACATTTTAAGCACGTACAATAATTATTATTTGTTGAATTTTTTTTATTATTAAATGTAGCCGACGTGTGACATGTATAGACATTGAATATGCAAATACAGTTTAAATTTATGTTCACGAGTACAACAAATAAATATGAAATTTTATTTCTTTGTTTACTTTTCTCCTTGTTTTTCTTTCATTTTTCGAACAGCCTACTTTTTTATGCATATTATCTTATTGCTTTTATACATAATTAATGGTTTTGACCAAAAGTCTTTTCATAAATATGCATGAATACTACGAGTACAACCAACCACGTGTTGTCGATAACGCATAAATTTCCCCAAAGGAAATAATATTTTTTAATACATACACGCATAAAAATAAATAAATGAAAGCGTTTCAGTTACGATCACTTAGAAGATGCCCTATTTAATTTTTACTCAATAAAAATTATAAATTTTTGTTCAATACAATTCAAAGGATAAAGAGCTTTACTTATATTTTATAGTACATTTCCATTTAAGCCAAAGTAGATTTTAATGTAATGAAATTCTCAAGCTCAAGGTGTTTTAAATAAAAGTTTTTATTTAAAAAAAGACCTTGAGCTTGAGAATTTTATTACATTAAATAATAAAGGTCGAAAAACCAGAATTAAAAACCAAAGTAGATTTTTTAAGCACAACGCTTTATGTGTCTTCGTAACTGATCTTTCGAAATTGCATTGACATTTATGTTTAAAATAATTTTTTTTAAGTAAAGAAAGATATTTTTGTTCAATAAACATTTTTTTTTTAAATAAAATTGAAAGACAAACGAAAATTTTATATTAAAAAATGGATTTACTGTGAGCGTCAAAAGTAAACAATTACTTTATCTGCATTAAAGCTTTTATTACAGGAAAGATATAAGTAGAAATAAAAATGTTTAATAACTATTTAAAAGGCTTATAAAATAAGAGTTTAATTCTGTATTAACAAAAAGTAAAAACTAAACAAAAACAAAAATATATCACTTCATCTTAAAATACTACTATTTTTGCGAGTCAAAAAAAGTAAACAGAATCTATTAAATGGGCAAGTTAGTACAAGTTAGATTTGTTTTCCTTTTGCATCTAGCACCGCTTTTAACCTTCTTGACATTGATTCCACAAGGTTTGTCGTAATGTCTGGAGAGATTTTGTGCCATTCTTCAATTAAAGCTTTTTTCAAATCGTTCTTGTTGGAAATGGCTCTCTGCCTGATTTTTCTATCAAGGTGCTCCCATAAATGTTCGATAGGGTTAAGGTCTGAAGACTGGGGTGGGTGATCTAAGGTCTTAGGCGTTCGGTATAACAACCATTCCTTTACAATCAGCGTATCATATATCACCATATTTTTATTTTTGTTTAGTTTTTATTTTTGGTTTATACAGAATTAAACTCTTATTTTATAAGCCTCTTAAACTGTTATTAAACATTTTAATTGCTACTTATATCTTTCCTGTAATAAAAGCTTTAATGCAGAAAAAGTAACTGTTTACTTTTTTTAAGCTCACAGTATATGGCAAGGATAAAATGAAAAAGTTGATGCTGAAGAAGCATACTATTTGTGACATTATAGGCTTCAAAAGCTAGAAAGCAAGATGCCGTGTGGTTTTTGCATCGTTGTAATTTGTCACCATCCTTATTATTTCATCATATGCAGAGAAAAACAACCATCAAACACTTGCTTCGCTCCATAACTATGCCCCAACTATTATATACTAAAAAAAACTTTCCCATTTACATGCTTTTTCATGTAAACTATTTATGCGTATTGCGTTTATTCTTTCTGCAAAGATGTAGCGAAGAAGAAGAGCTTGAAGAATTCTAAGAAAAGTTTGAAACCAAAGACAAATAAAATATTGTAATTGGGTTCTTTAAAAACGTAGTATATTATTCGTGATAACTTGTTTTCGTTATAAACCTATTCGACTCTATTTAATCTATATTTTAACGAATTCAATTTGACTGGAATTGTTTAAGTTGTTATGTGTGTTGTGTTCCAAAATCATTCACGAACTGTACAAACTTGCCACCAATCATATAGTGACATTGCAATGCATTGAATATAAAAATAAAGTATCATAAGACATGAGAATATATTTGCCTGTCATCTTTATTTATCCCTGGACAGCAAAGTTGTCATAAATCTCATGGACAATATGCAATCAAAACCTTAATAAATGTATATATGTATGTAGTATATCTGTATGTTTGTATATATACGAGTATATTTTTTATAACTATTGATTTGACTTGAGGGTGAATTCCAGAAAATGGATTTTTACGAAAAATAATCTTTTTTTATCGACTTAAATAAATAACTTAAAAATGTAGGATTGTATTGAGCATGGGTGTATATTAGGGTGTGCCTTATATAAGAGTAAGCAATAATTAGTGTAGTAAAAAAATAATATATGATATATACTTCTGACCATATAAAATCAAAAAAAAAAAAAAAAAAAAAAAACTTCACCTTCAAAATCAAAATGGCAAAAAACCTAAAAAATTCGATATTTTTTTATCTTCTTTTCCCCTGTTTAAGTCCATTGGTAGCAAACCGTTCAAAATTAAAGGAAACAATGAACTACAAAGATTTTCCTCAGAAAGTAAATCATAATTGCGAACGGTTTGCAAGATATGAGTCTGAGAAAATGATTATTTTTTTGCAAAAATGACAACCAGGCCTTAAATGTTTGGGGGCTCATAAAAATAAATTTCATAGCTTTAGAAAAAACTGGGAGACACGGGTCTTCTTTTTTTGGCCTTTTTTCATGTAGTGGTGTCCGTATATGATTGTTTTTTTCGTGTTGTACAGTGTAATGGACTATTTATGCAAAAACAGAATGTTAAAAAATTACTCGGGGAGGCGTAAAAAAAATAATTTGTTAAAATTACACCATTTGGAAAAAAATACTTCAAATTTATACATTTTTATACAACAAAAAAATAGGTTTCTATAAAAAAAGATATGATTCCAATTGTTCAAGATTACATTTAACCATTGAAGTGGTGATGAGTGGTGGTGCATAATTTTTATTCAGAGTTCACTTTTGCTACCCATTGAAATTAACAAAAATACCATATTTTTCAATGCTGCTTTACTACAATGAATTTAAATTATAATTTTATTTACCTAAGTGGATGAAATAAGTAGTATTTACCTGCTTTACAATTTTCCATTTTGTTTAAATGATTAAACTGAACATACGCATTCGCACAGCCTGCTAAAACTAAAAAACTTGAAAGCAACAACAACAGGAAACGTGTAGAAAACGAATGTAAGCAAAAAGGAATAAAAAAATAACGGAATCGGTAATTAGGAAAAACATTAACTTTTGAAAAATCGAATTTTGGCCGCCCATATCGTCAAAATACCCCTCTGTGCGCCCTTAATAAGTAAAAAGCAAAGAACGCAAAAAATTATTTATAGTGAACCTAAGCAGTCGTAAGACGCATAAACATTAATTTTTACTTCTCGTATACGAAGAACGATATTTATGTTTTTCAAATTAAACGCCGATGAATCGCTATTAAAAAAGTCGATGTTTATGATCAAACCATTGATTTTTATAGTTTGCATTCCCAATTTTTGGGGAGCCCATGTGAAGCAAAATCATCAATATAATATTTCTTATCTAAATATTTCACTGAATTAGTGATGCCTGGACCAAAATAGACAAAAATTTATTTTAAATTGAGTCTTGAAGATTTATAGGTGAAACTTTTTATTGGGGAAACAACGGAGAAACATAAGTTCACGTTAATTTACATTATTTAAAGAAATGCAACTGCGGCAGGAATACAAATAACCTCTTTTAATTAGCGGTAATTTTAGTAAAATGGGCACTTTTAAATTTTCTATTGTGAATTGCTGGAGCATTCTTTGAATATCTAAGGCACCATATAGCTTAAAAACATATTTATCTTTTAACCGATTTTTTTTTGTCTGGTTGTGGGATTAATAAAATTCGAATTATATGCATGTGAGTATTATTGTTTTAAAAATATATTTAAAAGTTTGAATACAATTATCAACTGCTATGGAAGTTTTCAACCAGAATTTAACGTTATAAAAAGTTTACATCTTTACAATTTATTTAATGAAAACTTAATTGGAAATCATATTAACAAATTATGCAACAATTTGTGATACCCATCGCCAGACTTAGTAGCGTTGCAACCTAGATCAGGAATAACGATAAATAACAAATTTTTTTTAATAAAATGAAGAATAATGAATTTCTACTTCTGCAGATCTGGGAATACACATCGTAATCAATATTTAGTTGTGTGCTACATGAAATTACCTTCTTGATTCCAAAAGTAATATATTCTGAAAGCATATAAGTATTATTTAATTAATTAAATTAAATAATAATACATATGTACATATTTAATACATACATTATTTAATTAATTAAATTGAATAATGTAATCAATTTTTTCCCGCTCCGTAGTTACAAACTTGTAGCACAAAAAGAAAATAAACAAAATACTGGAAAAAGTATACCAGAGAGGTAAAGTTTACCAAATAAAACTGAATGCAGTTGCCACCATTGTGACATGATTTAAAGCAACCGAAATTACAAATAAAATAGATTTCCAAATCAAATTGTAACTTCAAATAAATTAAAATTCAAAAAGTATGTACGACAAGAAACACACCCAGATGACGTTGTAGAATATCTACAGCAATATTTGAAAAAAAAAAATGTAAAAATATTTCTTTCGGCAACTACCTCTAGCAGCGATGCCAACTTAGCCCTTTCTACGCCGTTTATAGTTCTTTTTAAATGCCAGAAAAGATATTAATTGGGGAGAACTTGATAAAATTTACTAAACATTTAATTTACTAAATAGGAGCTTAATTACCCACAAACTTTAAAACATTCGAAAGCATTTCTATCTTCAGTGTAACAAATATTTCTTCCTGCAATATGGAGGATATTAAAGCTGTAATTAAAGAATTTCCGAAGAAATTGTGGAACTTAAAGATTTTATAAACAATTTAAAACTAGTAGAGTGGAAAAATCTTGATAGAAGTGAAGCATTTGGAATCAAAGTCCATCATTTTAAAAATTTAACCAACGAGAATCCATTTCATCAACTATCATGTGATGTTTTAAGATTTTTCACACTGCCTCATTCAAATGCAGAAGTAGAAAGTTTTTCAAAAATAAAGTTCGAAACAGAAACAGCTTATAGGTTAAAAAGAAAAAACGATTATGAAATACCAGAAAAAGTCTGTTTGAAAATATTTTAAACGAAACGTATAAAAAGTCAACATATTTTATTAAATCTGTTTTGTGGACTGAAGGAGAAGAAGACGACAATGCAATATTATGCAAATGTAATGAATTGCTTTTAAATAGCACTTTTGTTATATTATTGTTAACGTATTATTCTCATAAAATTAGTTTTATCTCGAAAGTAAAAAGAAAATTAATTTAAAAAACATTAAATCTAAATTCAGCCCTTTTTTAATGTGGTGTTGGCTCTTTTGGCATCGCTGCCTCTTATCAGTTTTCTAGTAAAAGCTCTGAGAGTAACTGATTGCCATGAACAAGCTTCTCCAGTCTGTCGTTCGGACCAGATGTTAAACTGTAGGTCCTGGTACTCATGGACAAAAATTGACACACACACACAACATGAGGTCTGAGAGAAGCTAGGCCGTAACTCTGAAACAGGGTGGTAATGGCCAATTATGAATGTTTTAATTTCTTTAGCGGAATCGCTTTTTTGTGAAGAATTTTCTTTATTTATTTAGCTGAAGGAAAAAAAAACCTCGTTACGGTATTCATCGCCAAAACATGTTTCTGTGATTTGAAATCATTTTTTCAAAATGAAATAAAATGTGAAACGTTCCAATGGAATGTCATTATCTAAATGAAAAAGAGTATTGAAGAAAAGCAAAAACACACATTATCGTATGTAGTCAAAACAATAATTTCAATTCATTAATTATTTTCTTCGAATATTTTTGTTTTTGCAGATGTTTTATTGTGTATGTAATCAATAAGAAAATATTGTATATCCCAAATGTATTCTAAATACACATTTCAAGATTTCATTTGTCGCTAATTAACGTCTGACATTTAACTTTGAAAGCAGGATGAGATGCAGAATTTTACACAAAAATTGTTTGTAAAATTCAAATACAAATTTTTGATGTAAATATCTACAGAAATATCTTTAAATAAATTTCTTATTCTGTTTTACTTACGGCTATTACACTTTGTTTCTCCCTACTAATGTCACTCATATATAAATAAATGGCATTCTGTCATCTTGTGAGATATTTTAATGTTTTGTTCTTTTAAAAATTAATTTAAAAAAAAGTCTTAAATCACATCTTTTATAATTTTAACAGTTCAACACGTTTCAAGAGTTCAAAGTAAATTAAAATTTCTGAAATTCTTTACTGAAGGCATTTAAACAGAAATCAATGATTTGTAAGCATTTTTTGTTGCAATGATTTATTTGCACATCTCATAAGAATTCTGAATTCTGTATACAAAATACAACAAATACAAGCACATAATGAATATTCCTTCGTATTACAGATCACATTTGTAAGTGTAAGAAAAGTTTTTACTTGACAACCTTTTCCAATTAAAGGGTATGAAAAGTATTTCGTTTAAATATCATTTTGCTTTCTTATAAAATAAAATATTTCTTTCTCGTATTTTAAGGTACGAATATGAAGGAACCTTTAAAGAAAAAACAAATTAAACGACAAACGAAGATGAAAGAAGAGAAAAATAATTTCATTTGAGTGAAAACTTTTAAAAGTTCAATACAAAAAAAAGGGTCAAAGGAACTTAAAATTTTAATACGCCTTTAAAATATAGTTTTACAACATTTTTCAAGCAATTTTTATTTTGTAATTTATCTTTTTGATGTTTAAAAAAATTAATTACAGATACAATTTGTTATCTGAGACTATTATCCAACATCAAATAATATTTTGATGGTCATTAAAGAGGGTCAGTGAAATTGTTTACGTGCACAGTATCTGGTTTGTAAAAAAAAGTTGTTGGATTTAATGTATTTCCTTCCGCTGAAGAGACTACTTGAGTATTTATTTTTCTTGTGATTTATTGAAATAAATATTTTGTTTCCATTGATTTATATGGACACTCTTTCAGTTAACAAGAAAAGAGGAAATATTTTTATTAATTTCATTAAATTTAGAAAATACCAAAAAAAAAAATAAAAAATTTCAAAATACATTCACAGTGATAAGAATTCAAACTACGATAAATAGATTTATTCCAATTTACTGAAAACATATTGGGGATGTAGAATTCATTGCCCTCTATAGAAATTCTTCTCAAGAGCTCAGAATTGTTTCATAAGTTTTTAGATGCAAGTAAAACGGTTTATGCCATTGAAAATGTTTGTTATGATTTTTGCTTCGTCCCCAAACGATACGTTGAAAATATATTACTCTTCAAAAGATTGGAAAAAAAACTTCATGTTATAAATTATGGAGATTGTATGTGTAAGTCTGTAAGAGCAAGAAACGCCAAACTTAAGAAGTTTGTTCATGGTAATCAGTTACTCTAAGATCTTTTGTTAGAAGATATCTCAGAGATAGTCTCCGAAGTACATATACAATTCATATTTCTTTTTTTTAAGATATCATGGCTGGGGTTTGTACTCGGAGCTTTTGTCTAGTAAGCCAACACACCAACCACTAGACTACGGGGCACACTGGTTCAAGGGTTCAAGAGCGGCATTAATTATCTTTTTTCATTCCTTCTGATCTACCTGATTTTGTCACAGTTTGTAATAAACTATCTAGTTGTCATGTACCAAAAATATTAGACTTATATCTTAATGTGCTGGAGGCCCGAAGTTCGAGCCCCAGGAAAAGTAGGCTTATATCTTTATTACTTTTTGTCCAGAGACATTTAAGGTTGACTTAAGTAAATGCGTTTGAAATGACCGTATTATATATGCTACCTTCTATCGCTTCATGCTTTTAAAATACTCTTGGAATGACACTATAAAGCAGGGACTGAAACCGAACCCGAACCGAAATGGGTTCGGATTCGGTGCTTTTATAACCATGAACCCGAACCCCGTTGAACCCTAAAACTCATCCAGATTCGGGTTCATAAATTTCAAAAAATTATTTTTGCACATATTTGCACAAAAACAAGATGAAAATATACGAAAATAATCAAAGGCTGGCAAAAGAAAACAAAATATTTTAGGATTTTGGGAGCAACATAAAATGGAAACACCATTATTATATCAGGTGGCCCAGATCATCTTCGCAGTTCCTTCAACGCTAGTAAGCGTAGAAAGGGCTTTATCAGCTTTGAAATTTATTTTATCACCACAAAGATCAAATTTAAAAGAAGAAAACTTAAAAAATATTTTAATTATTAAGGCCCATTATTACAACTTGCAGTTAGTTAAAGGTAGGATTTTATCAGACCGATAAATTGCTTTTTGTTATTACAAATAAACTCTAAATTAAAGGTAAGGCAATCTTTTCAATAAATTTATCTATCACTTTAGGTTAAAATTTATTTGTAATAACAGAAAGCGATTTATCTCTTTGATAAAATCCTGCCTTTAACTAACGGCAAGTTGTAATAATGGGCCTAAATTAAATAAAAAATTGTTGAAAAATAAATAAATGATAGTGGTGTTTTTTCCTCTACGCTGACGTCCAGTAACCTTCGCATCGAAAACCTTTTTCGCTGGAGCAGATTCTTCCATCCGAACAACATGGCCGAGCCAGCGCAGCCGCTGGATGTTAATGCGCTGGACAATATCTACGTCACCGAGGAGCTCATACAGCTCATAGTTGGTCCTAATGCGAAACTCATCGCCTTGCTTTAGTGGACCAAAGATCTTGCGAAGAATTTTTCTTTGAAACACTCCCAGGACCGCTGCATCGGCACAAGACAGCGTCCATGCTTCCGCACCATAGAGAAGCACCGGAAAAATAAGCGACTTGTAGAGTGTTAACTTCGTCGCACGAGAGAGGTCTCTGTTACTAAACTGCCTACCGAGACCGTAGTAGCACCTGTTGGCCAATGTAATTCTTCGCTTGATCTCCAGACTGACATCATTCTTACTGGTAATGGCGGTGCCAAGGTAAATAAATTCCTTGACCACATCGAATGTATAGTTGCCGGCAGTAACCTGGGAGCCGATACGTTCAACATCCCTACTCGTCGACAAAATGTACTTCGTCTTGCTCTCATTTACCGCCAGACCCATTTTAGCAGACTCTCGTTCAATAGCATTAAAAGCTGCGGTGACATCTCGCTTGGTATGCCCAATGATGTCTATGTCGTCGGCATACACAAGGAGCTGGACACTTTTATTAAAAATAGTGCCATTACGATGTACACCTGCCTTTCGCAAAACGCTCTCCATGACGAAGTTGAAGAGGTCGCAGGATAAGGGATCGCCTTGTCTGAAACCTCGCACGGTATTAAAAGTCTCGGAGAGGTCTTTTCCCACCTTGACGGAGCTGCAGGAGTTGCTCAGCGTCATTCTGCATAGCCTTATCAGCTTAGCAGGAATACCGAGCTCAGACATTGCGGCATAAACGCGATCCCTTATTGGGCTATCGAAGGCTGCCTTATAGTCGACAAAAAGATGGTGTGTGTCGACTTGGCTTTCATGGGTCTTCTCCAGGATTTGGCGCAGAGTGAATATCTGGTCAAAGGTGGACTTACCAGGTCTGAAGCCGCACTGATAAGGTCCAATCAGTGAGATGGCGAATGGCTTCAGTCGTTCACACAATACGCTCGTAAGAACCTTATATGTGATAGGGAGGAGGCTTATACCCCTGTAGTTGGTGCATATCATGGGATCTCCCTTTTTCAGGATGGGACTAAGATTCCAATCGTTGGGCATACTTTCCTCCAGCCAGACTCTGCGAATGAGCTGGTGCATGCACCTAACCAACTCATCGCATCCATACTTGAAGAGTTCAGCTGGCAAACCATCAGGTCCAGCTGCTTTGTTGTTTTTCAGTCGCCATATGGCAACCTTGACCTCTTCATGGCTGGGGGACGGGATCTCGACGTCGTCGTTAATGATTGGGTCCGGCAGAGCATCTCTAGAGGCGGAATTTGTGTAGCCATCGCCCTGCAGTAGATTAGAGAAGTGCTGTCTCCATAATCTTAGTGTTCCTTGTGCATCTGTAACCAGGTTACCATGTTCATCTCTGCAGAAGGTTGCTCCGGTCTTTAAACCAGTAGTAAGACGCCTTATCTTTTTATAAAAATTTCGAGCATCATTTCTACTCCTGCACATCTCGATTTCCTCACGATCACGCCTTTCTTGCTCTCTTTTCTTCTTTCTAAATAGGCGTCTCTCTTCCCTCCTCTTTTCTCTGTATACCTCCACCGTTGCTCTTGTAGTGGTGGACTGCAATGTTCGTCTATAGGCAGCGTTCTTTGCTGCAGTGGCCTCACGGCACTCTTCATCGTACCATTGGTTTCTGCGGGGAGGACACTCAAAACCAAGAACTGTTTCGGCACCGCTGAGCAGAGAGTGAGCGATGTGAGACCACTGTCCACCAACACTTTCGAGAGAGGACGGGATGTAATTGAGCTCGTTAGAAAGACGATCGGAAAACGACCTGGCTGTCTCTTGTGATCGCAGCTTTTTGATGTCCAGCTTTCCTTGCACACTAGAACGTGTCGTATTCGACGCGCATATACGCAGTCGCATCTTGGCTGCGACAAGATAATGGCCCGAGTCGACATTTGGACCTCTAAATGTGCGCACGTCTAGTATGCTGTATACATGCCTTCCATCAATCACAATGTGATCGATCTGGTTGTTGGTAGATCGATCAGGAGAGAGACAGGTGGGCTTATGGATATCGAGATGCTGGAACCTGGTACTACAAACTACCATGTTTCGCGCCGCGGCGAAATCGATCAGTCTCATGCCGTTCAGTGAGGTGGAATTATGGAGACTGAACTGTCCGACAGTGGGGCCAAAGATACCTTCACGTCCAAATTTCGCATTGAAATCGCCGAGGACAATTTTGGCGTCATGTGCCGGACACCCATCGTATACGTCCTCGAGCTTTGCGTAGAAAGCATCTTCGACCGCATCATCCTTCTCTTCCGTCGGGGCGTGCACGCAAATTAGGCTGATATTATAAAACTTTGCCTTTATTCTGATCGTAGCAATTTTTTCTTTCACGGGGGTGAACTCCGAGACAAGATGGCGAAGTCTCTTACTTACTACGAATCCGCAGCCAAATTCGCGTCTCTTGTCATGGCAGCTGTAGTAGATGTCACATGTTGCTTGCCTCGTACAACCTTGTCCTATCCATCGCATTTCTTGGATGGCGGTGATTTCAGCCCTGCATTTTATGAGAGCATCCGCCAATTGGATAGAGGCACCCTCCCTATAAAGGGTTCTCACATTCCAGGTGCATATCCTTAAATCATAGTCCTTAAAACGTTTGCCAAGTTCGTCAACATAAAAGGGGGTCCGTTTAGAGGCTATTGTTTTTGTTTTCATTGAAGAACATTTTTACGTGGTGGGTTTCAAGCCCTACGCACAACCCAAATTTAAAGTCCAGGGGATTGGACAACCGCCGCATAGATTAGTTAACAAGCTAGCGGGTGCTAGAATGTTATCCAGGAGGGCCACGTGGAGGCTGCATGTCGACTTGAATACAACGGGAGCAAGGATCGTTCTGGAGGCCGCCAGGTTGACCCCAATCAGAGACTTTGCCTTGTCCGAAGTATCCCATCCATCCCAATAATGCCCAATTTAATTTCTTAAGCACGTACATATGTCGTTTTTTTCGAAGCAGTTTATCTAAGCGGCTATAGGTATCGAAAAAAACACCACTGATATTGTACTTTTTTTCTAAATTTTGATTAACCCAAACCAGAACCCGAACCCAATTTTTTCAGGGTTTCAGTCCCTGCTATAAAGATATATTTTACACAATTGGACGTTATTATTTCCAAGAAAAACTGCAAATTTTAAACCTTAGAAGGCAATTTTAATTCGCTCACATCTACTACTCTACATATGCAATCTAAACAACTTTTTCTTAGAATTAATATAATAGAATAAAGGAAGTGCTGTATTTTATTGAAAAGTTATCAATTAAAATATCTGAAATATACAAATTAATGAACTGTGTGAAAATTTTCATCAGTTTTCGTTTTACAATATTTATGTAAGTGACTTCAATAGACTTTTTCTAAGACAAAATATTCCTATTTATAGAAATAAATTAAGAATTTCTCTCACTCTTCTTTGGAACGGAATTATTTCTGTGGACATTTGACAAAACGTCTTCTAAATCAACAACTTTTTAGTAGAGCAAAAAAACAGTTAAAAAGGCTAATAGAAGTTAATGCTTAGAAAACACAGATTTGATTTGTAAAAAATTATTTTTAAAAATCGCATTTTTGTCACCAAAATACCGCCTTCGCAGAGTGCAAGACTGCGCGATGGACGTGGCTGATTTAAATGAAACTTGGCATGCGTCTTTTGAATTTTCTAAGAAGTATATCGTCGATGGAATTAAAGAACGCTGTAACTGACAAAACCTTAAATGTTCACCAGAGCCAAAAACGTTTATAAAAGTAGAACAAATACACTGGTATTTTTCATTTCGCAGACGGTGTAAGTGAACTTATTTTCATCGTAGGGATCTGGGACCGGGACCAATCGACGCGTATTTTTTTTTCTGATAAAAATGATGCAAAAAACGTATTTTCGATTTTTTGTCAGTTACAGCGTTCTTTAATTCCATCGACGATATGAATGTACTAAATTTAAAAAAAACAATTTTTTTATTCAACGTATTAAAAAACATAAGATGCCCTCCGGCTTATTGGCAGTTAGAACTACTTTTGTGATAAAGCACAGTTTCCTGTCGATATGAGTTTCGAAAACTAAAAACGAGTTCTGAGCTTTTAAATTTACACCAGTGATATCCACAATTCTCTTTCCCTATCACGCGTGATAGGAAAACAAATTCTGCTTGCGTCGAAGTCAAACACGTACAGAATAAAAAGAAATATTGTTACTCTTGCTCTTTTAATATTTTAGCTTCTCTCCAACATAGTGCAGGGTTGGATAGTGCATATTTTTTGTATCATTTTTATTTAACTGAAATAATTATTCATTATTTCCTCCAAATTTATGTGACCTCGGTGCTCCTTTATTCTTAATAGATCAGTCACATGTCTATCGGACAATCGATTACGTACTTTACTCAGAATTATGAAGAAATATTTATGAAGTTATAAACAGAAAGTAATTCGAACATTCCCATTTCTGGTAGAAGTAAGCAGAGTCTTTTCTCTGCTTCATACACAAGCGCAAGTGTGTTTATGTAGTAGTGGACATCACTGATTTACACCCACCATTGATAAGATACACTCTTTGGAATATTTACTGAAGATTGTGTTTTTACATTTATTTGGTTTCTACACCTTTATTTTATTACTTTTTTTAGAAACTAATACACAGGGGATAACCTTTACTCTTGTTTTGGATTGTATTAGTGTTAAGAAAATTAGTCCAATTGTACATAAAAATTCGCCGGGAGTTTTTTTTCCTCTCTCATGTTGCCTACATAAATTCAATTGCAAAAACAGGAAACAGAAAAAACTCCCGTGGAATTTTTATTTAGAATTGGTCTGAATATCTTATGAGGAGGAGTGAAAAGAGTAGTGTTTGTGAATATTTGATTTGAACCTATTTGTTTGTAATTAAAAGGTACAGCATTCGCAGCGAGATTATACTATACACGAACCTATAACCTATAATGAATCTCGTACCAATATGACAGATAATAATATGCGGTTAGTTGGAAATAATTTTTTTTGATCCCATTATTGCACCGATAGAACAGAGAAACATTGCGACGATGCTGCGATGAATAATTAAAAGTTAATTATCAAGTTCATAAATCAATTAAAACAAATGTTTATTACCACGTTTTAATGTTCGTAAAATGCATTAACGGTAAATTTCTACAATGACTAGAACTACTGGTAATTCCAAAAGTTTCTCGCAAGCCTTTTGTTTCAGATTTCAATTATGATATATATCATTTTTTTAATTTCCCACTTCAATGAATTCTTTTAAATATGGGCTCTAACCAAGCAATCTTTACTATTCAATTACAAAAACACATTTAAATTGTTTACTGTTTTTGACAAACTTGCTATTTTAAGTGTTTGATTGCCTTATGGTAAACATCAGAATTATGAGTTAAGAAGTTGGATACTTTCGTTCCAATTTAGTTAATTTTTTTGAAATTCAGTTACCAAAAATCAAAGGCCGTTGGCAACATTGCCGATTTATGTAAGTTTGCTTTGTTTGTGCTTTCTTAAAATAGGTCATTCTGTCAGGTCTCGTCAAAGCCTTAATTTTTATACTCATATTGAGTTTATTATTTATTTAAACTTCCAAAAGACAGGCGGGTTAATGGGCTTAATGCTCATATACCTCGGAAACCAAGCTTTTCCGTTCAATAATTCCTATACCATTAGTTTTAGAATGATAAGAGTATTCATGGGTCCCTAAATGTGGTCATTTTCTTGTGATTTAATATTTACAAGATATGTATTCGACGTAAGATTAATTAAAACTGTCATGCAAATTTTGGGGCTTTTCAACCGCATATATTCGTAAGATGAGGCGAAGGTGCTTATTAAATAGTAAGTATTTGTTAATTTCTTTTTGTTAAAAAAAACTTTCATATTAAATTATGGAGTAATCAGCAATTCCAAGTTCACAGAATACACAGAAAAGACACGGTTAATAGCTTCGTGCGAGTGGGACAGCAAACTACGTGTAAAGATATGACTGTTCTTGTTGCACAAAACTATTAAATGTCATAGAAATTGGCGCATTTAAAAAATAAATTATAATTAAAAATTGTGTTGTGTTGAAAAATCTTTTGTAGAAAAAAATATTGTGAAAAAATAAAAGTTTTAGAAAATAATTTGTATCAAATTAATTTATTTGTGTTGTGTGATCATCCGTTTTGTTGCAAAAAAAAAAATAAAAATTTTATTTTCGTGTGTGTCTATGTACATGTGTTCATGTACCAAATTAAATTATAAATATTTTTAGGAGCCGCAAATGCATAATGGGTTGTCCATCAGGAGCAAAACTCCACACTTTCCTGTCTGATAAAATAAGGTAAGTTCTTTTTCTTTACGTTTAGGTTACACACATTATATGTTAAAAATGGTAGTACAGGTATCCCTTGCATAACGCGGTACTTGTAAAACGCGGTTTCAATATAACGCGATTTGAAAAAATAATCGGTTTCAGTAGAACGCGAAATTTGGACTTTTATAACGCGAAGTTTAAAACATGTGTATTCATATTTGTTATGAATGTAAACCGGGAATTTCCCATTTCTGCTTTTAAGACGTGTGAGTATACATACATACTGAATTAAAAATCTTAGTACAAAGTGAACTTTTGAAACAGAAACAGACTAATTGTAATGAAGTCTGTTAATAAACCTTTAGTTTTTTTCAGTTTGTTTTTAAATTTTATAATATGAATGTATGTACATAATTTGTTTTATTTTGTTTTTTGAATTGTTATTAATTTTGTTTTTATGGTTTTAATTTTATAACAAAATCTGAATTTTAGTTTTGAGTAGAGAATATATATTATTTCTTATTAAATGTGTAATTTATTTTGTAAAAAATTTATTGGAACATAACCCCCATATTTATATGAAAACTAAGTCTTATATACCGCGAAAACACATAACGCGAATTTCCCTGGAACGTAACTATCGCGTTATACAAGGGATACCTGTATCTTGTTGCAAATTAGGAAATGTACACAAAAGCTATACATGTGCATTTCTAATATGGAATTTGGCCACAATATCGTTTTTAATGGTTAATTGTAACAACATTTAGTGACGAAATTGTGGCAATTTCATATCTATACTTTCTTGCTTGCAACGAAAAACAAACATTTGCAATCAAGTTATAAGTGATGTAAATATCCATATAATATTACCTTATCGGGAGATTTCTAATTCGGTTGTACTTTGATTTTAGATTTGTGTGTACATATGCATCTATTTAAACAATCACATTTGTACATAAATTCCAATTTTATTAAATTATTTCTATTAAAATTTCTTTTCAGGACAAAATGTGAATTTATAAGATTTAAATAAAACATGATGGATGTGGACCAGAAAAGGTAGAAAAATAATAATATTTTTATATAATTTTCCCTTTTATGAATTTATTCATATTAAGATTTCTTTTCAGGATGAAAATTTGCATCGTTGTGGTTCTCAAATAGTAACATCGGCCCTTTTGAGGGCCATCATATGATTTAAAAAAGAGATACATTACATTGTGTTGAAACTTACCGTATGCTGCAAATATTATAAAATCGGACAAAATAAAAAAATTAACTATAAAATAAATACATATATACACCATGTTAGTTTCTTCTTCTAAAAAATTAGAACCATTATTGGCCAAATGTATCCCTTCTGTATGTATCCTTTGTATATTTTAAATCAAATTGAATCAATTCTTTAGTACAAATTTAAATTTTAACATTAACGTTGAAAGCAAAAATTTACTCTTTTGAATATGGTTTTGTGGTCCTAAAAAGGACCTTTTTGTTTTATATTTTTCCAGCGTTCGTTCAATTTCTGACACATAAAATTCCTTTATTGTCAATGGACTGAAACATACATACAAATAATTCAATACATATTTACCTTGGTAGTGGTTAATCCAAATTTAAATCGTTCCAAAAAAGATTCTTCAACCTGAACGAGGTTCTCATTGAAAAATATAAGCTAATTAATTTGTCCTGAAAATACATAGATACATAACTGTCCTTTACAACCCTGTGCCAGGATTACGGCCTTCTGTCCTGAAAATAAACTTTTTATTAATTGAAATTGGTTCTTTTGTAGGAATTAAAAATTTTTATTTTAAGATTCACATTTGAAAATTAAATAGTAATTTCTTTTTAAATTGTTCTTGTGGCCTTGAAAAAGACCTTTTAAAATTAAATTTTACTACCATTTCTATACCCTTTAACAGATTAAATTCCTTTGCAAACACTTAATAAAAACAAAATAAACTACTAATTACATTGTTTCAATATTTAGTTAATATTACAAATATAACTCTTTGCTTATTTCTTTTTTCACAGCCTTAAATTATTACTCGTCTCCCAACAAATTTCTAAATGCACTTCTTGCATTACTTTCCTCTGGCAAGTACACTATTAAATACACTTTTAAATACACAACTTTTATTTAAACAGTTCCTCTTCGTCAGGATCGTGTTCTGTGGTTTGCTGAATAGTGGTTTTTCCAATTGCCTTAAAATTTTTAAGCTGCTTCTTTAGTTGCACTGTTTGTTTTGTTGTTATTAGCTTTTTACAGTATTCCCCGGATAACTGCCCCACGCTTAATTGCCTTTCACGCTTATTTACCTCAATTTCTAAATCCCCATATTTTTTCTTACCACTTTCTAATAAAATTTCACGGTTAACTAACTTACGCTTAACTGCGTTATTCGCTTAATTACCTCAAATATATTTTCCCCAAAGAGACATTTCACTTAAAATTCCCCGCTTATTTACCCAACATAATTGTTTTCTAAAAAGTGCAGCTTAACTCAATTATATTTATATATGGCATAAATTGTCCGTTGAATTTACTTTCAAACTGCTTTTTTGATACAACCTTCCAATTAAAGTCTACCAAATTTATGTATATGTATGTATAATTATAAAATTACTTGCTTTTTATGTGTATTGATGGCAGTGTATAAAGACAATTAAGCATATTCGTTTAACTGCCTCAAAGAAGCACTTAACCGTATTCGTTTAAATGCCTTACACGCATAATTGTCCAAAAATATTGACATTTTTGTCGAGGCAATTATCCGGGGAATACTATATATTACAACACTATAATTTTTCGTTTAAATCTCACAAACACTTACTTACTTTACATTTTAAAATTTTTTCACACTATTTCAATTGCTACAAACCTTGGAAATTTAATTTCTTATCACAATTAACACACTAAATTAAAAACTTTGTTTGTTTACTTTCAATTTTTATTTTTTATTTACGTAAACAAATATATTTTTTATCGGTTGCTTCATACATATAAATATTACAACCTTTTAACCAAATTATCTATCTCTTTTCAACGAAGCTATTAAACATCTGATTTTCGCGTTTTTGAACTGTCACTTCTGTCGTGTCTGTATATAGCAGGGATGGCGAAACTTTTTTTTGACTGCGTGCCAATAAATATTATTTTTATAAAATCAAAATACATGCGTGCCAATAAAAATTATTTTTATTACATGAAAATACATGAATTTTAAAAATTATATGTATATAGATTCATTTCTATAATACGCTGACATATGTTTTAATGGGATTTTTGTTGCTGAATATTTCTCGATAATACATCAATATCCGAACAAGGCTCCCCACATACATCGATAAGTCTGTTTCGTACATCGGATTTTATATTATTCATAATTGAAAATAGACTTTCACAGCTATATGTTAATGAAAATATTGTTAGAATAGCTTAAAACAACTTCTTCATCGCATTAAATGTTTCTGGGAGCGAACACAGTGTCTTCAACAACATATTATTCATGTTTTCGAATTCTTCTTCATTTAATCTTTTTTTTTCTATTTCTTACATACCTCAACTCTATAAATTTTTGCTTCCAAATAGAACTTGATTGAAACTCTGCCAACTACATTTCTAAATTCACTAAATTCTAATTTAACCATTCTAATTGATCTATTTTAGTAGTTTCCAAATCAAACTTGTCTGGATATTTAATAAAGTTAATTAATGGTTAAAATTTTTTGAAATCTTGAAATCTCGTAACAAAATTGTCTTGTATGTCACTTATAACTTGGCTATAAAAATTTATATTAATTTCATAGACTCCATGAATAGAAAATTTTTGAAGGTGATCTTTCAACAAAGGAAAATACTTAAAATTATTGTTGTCAATATCGCGTTTAAATATTATTAATTTGGACTCAAAACCTTCAATAATATCGAAAATTACATCAATTGATTTTCCGGGACCTTGCAATTTAATATTTAATTAATTTAAATGGTTGGAAATATCTTTTGTACTATTGTGCGTTGATTTAATATACTTCTGAGCTTGATTAACCCATTCGCTGTCAAGAACGAGTATACTCGTCCTCAGCAGGGTAGGCCGCACTGCCAAGACGAGTATACTCGTCCTACTTTAACAACAAAATACGCGGATATACTTTATCCTGTTATCTGCTGAGACACTGTAATCGACAATAGTGAATTTCTAAGTGATGCTTGTAAATAATTATGTATGATAATATATGTGCACTTACCAAGAAATAACAGTGTTTTGGTAAACAATAACACTCAAAATATAAATGGCAATGGGAATGATATCATATTATTTAGGCTTGGCAGCAAATGGGTTAATATGAATGCGAATAGAGGTTTTATATATTTTGCCATTTCCCTCACAAAACCAGAAAATAAAATTATCTTGACAGATTAATCAAAGTATATACACTCCGGTTCACTTATTTAAAATCACAAAAAATCCCATATTCAGGAGCCGGTATCTTTTGCAATTTTTAACCGATTCCAGAATTTAAAATAGAAATGGAAGGTAGACATCTTGAGATATAAACAAAATCATGACAATGGTGGTTTCTTAACTAAGTGTGCCTTTATTCAAGTGAACCAAAAAAAAAAACCAAATTTTTAGATTTTTTTTATAAATTCCTCAAAAAAAGGTTCCTTAGTTAAGACAACACCATTGTCATGATTTTGTTTATATCTCAAGATGTCTACCTTCCATTTCTATTTTAAATTCTGGAATCGGTTAAAAATTGCAAAAGATACCGGCTCCTGAATATGGGAAATATGGTGCTTTTAAATAAGTGAACCGGAGTGCATATTACATTATATTGCAAAAAACAAATAGTTATAATTGATTTAACATAATTTTCTTAATTATTTCTATTAGAATTAGGACTTATAAATTTGGTAAGATTTTTGCTGAAACTTGGTTACAAAAATTTAAAAGTCGTGTTAACACTGTATCCCTTTAACTACGAAAAAGAAATGCAGTTGTCACACAATGAAGAGTACAATTTTTTTACTGTACTCTGAACCAACTATATAAAATGTTGTACAATGGCGTTTATGTGCTGTTGTTTTTTGTTCTCTGTTATTGCTTTACTCATATTTATATTTGCAACTCCAATCAGTATTTGCTCATGAGGAAAATACAATACTGAACAATTTTAGTGTCTTGTGCTCACCTCTACTACATATGCAAATAATATAATTATATTTTAACGTTATGAATAAAGGCGCCAGAAATCTGGAAGTTTGTTTTTAAATATCAAAATTTATGCATTAAATTTGATTTGAGTTCACAATTTTTTCAATATCAAAAATGCATTTAGATTAGTCAGTACATATGTATGAAAATGAAAAATATTATACGTGCCAGCGAAAATTTAGCTGCGTGCCACTTTGGGCACGCGTGCCATAGGTTCGCCATCCCTGGTATATAGTCTGTAGTCAAGTTTTCTAACTAAACAGAACTCTAGCATTATTCGCATGCAAAGTTATCATGATGTTCTAAAAGCCCTTAGTGTGTGTCCACACTCGGAGAGAAGAGTCGGCAACTTTTGAGTTTGTGGACGTTTACGGTGAGGGGAATAATAGAAGAAAAATACTTGCCCGTTCTCGGCGATTCTTTATATTCCCTCATTCGTTTTTTTCTTTGTAGTTGATTATTTGACATTTCCTTTCATATATTTTTTCGCTGTTTGGTGTACATGTCTTTTTCGTACAATCGTAGTGTTCGTTTTTCTTTTTAATAAGTGCAGCGTTGCCAGTTTATGTGTAATTACACATAAATGGAAGAGAACACTTTTTCTTTAAATATTTTTAGATCATAAATTTTTTATATAATTTTGTCTAACCATTATTTCAATTAAATTATTTATAATAAATTAATTCAATTCTTCATGTTTTTAAGCAACCCATAATATTGGTCACCATACAATTTCATTTCATAGAAATCAAACATTATTCAATACCAGAAACTATATGAATCTTATGATAACAAGATGTCGGTTAGAAACTATGAAACAACGCATTCAATATATGGATAGTATGAAACTTAATAATCTCCCTCAAGATATTAAAAATATACAAAGAATTTCGAATTTCAAGAAAAGGATAAAGGAATATTTGTTTCAGTACTTAGAAATTGTTTTCATATGATTTACAACAATCGTACACAATATCCTATAAATTAATAATTAAATTTTGTCTGTATATATTACTATTTTTTTACTTCTTTTATTTCTTTCCTTTCTTTTGTAAATTATATAAATATATAGAATTAAATATCTTAAAATAAAATATTTAGGGGATTCAAATGGTCGTTTCAAAGTCATATATTATAAAACAATAAAACGAAAAAATATTATTGCTGTAAACAACCCTTCATAGTTTAGTATATTATTTTTAATTTTATTTTATTTTTTTTTTTTTTTTGTTACTTTTTATTTTCAATTTATGACAAAATGGTAAACATAGGTTGAAAAGTATTATTGATTTATGACTTTTTTATTCAAAGACAAACAACAAATTTTTTAAACTATTTTAAAATTGTATGATATTATGACAATATGACTTGATATTACCCCGTTTGAATACCCCAATTATATATTGTACATGTGTAATTCAAAGCTGTAAATATTTTACCAGCTCGCCTCAATAATGAGTATGTGATGCTGAGGCAATCAAAATTTGATATGCTAATGATATAAAGGAATGAATAATAATAAAAAAAAAACAAAAACAAAAAAAAATTCTTTAGGCATTAATTGTAAAATATTTAAATATTTTTAAGGCGACTTTATCAAAATTTATACCAATTTTAAAATATGTCCACTGGTAAGCTAAAGCAAACATTTTTGGAAATTATTAAACTATAAGTAAATTGCCTTTCAGTGGGGACAACATGCTTTTTTAAATATTAAGAATCATAATGAAATGTAAATTCTTCTGCCCGTATGCAAAAAAATTAAAATAGATTTTAATTCAAAAGGAAAATAAAGACTGCAAATTTACTTTATTTTGTATATGACTGTTAAACTGCTGAATGTCTAATCGGCACATAATACGTGAATACATAATCTAGCTCAGGGATGAGCAACACGCGGCCCGCGGGCCGCTTGCGGCTCTTTCAACTTATTTATGCGGCCCGCAAAACAAATGTTGCTGCTTCTCAAAAATACACATAATATAGAGACACATTTATCAACGAATATCAATTACGAAGAATGTTTATAAATCCGACCACCGACCAATTACCACCGATCAAGACTGAGTAATGCACGATTAGAAACTTGTGTATGTGTACCTACCTCATTAATACCGGCTGATATTGATCAGGGGCTCAATTCTGGTTCTGTGAAACAGTGAAACGTAAAGTTTTTTATCATTTTCGTTTTCATGAGCACTTTTCGCATTATCATATTACAATTACACAATTTGCGATTCTGGTGCATGTTATGAAAAAATTGTTTCATTCCAACCGTAGTCGTGAAACTTTTGCTTGTATGATATTGAAATTTTATGTCAAAATGTCAAAACATTTTTATTTATTTTTTTTAACTGCTTCGAATTTTACTGATACTGTTTTTAGATATTAATAAAATGATAATAATATAACAAACAAATATGTATTTCATTGATACCACTTTCAGTTTTACACATTCGCAAATACATGCGTTTATGCAAATACATGCGTTATGGACTTTTTTGCCTGCACTAATTTATTAGCGTACATGAAATGATGGTAAATTATGGGATGATTTTTATGTACCTAAAAGTATAGTCGCACACTAAGAACTTGTTCATAAAAAATTTGCGATATTTGTTGCTATTCGCTCGTGGTACTCAAAGTATTTACCTAAATGTATAAATATATGTACATACAAGAAAAATTTAAATGACTTTGTGTTGCATAAACATATACAACAGAGGGTCCGCCGGGAAGGTATACGACTTTGTTTTGCCGCCATTTTGGTAAAGATTAGTCTTGACAGTTCATATTTGGCAATCGTGAAGTAGAGACGTGGCAAATTTATTATGGAGAAATACAGTGGTGGCCTTATAATTAGAAACGATGCTTAATCAAAATGAAATCAAAGTGTAATTTTTATTAAAACCATTACTAAAAATGACAAGCACCGCTATTCGAAAAGCACACCCTCCACATTATTGCCGCTGCAAAAAAACTTTGAATTTAAAGCTTGCACTTTAAAAAAATTTTGATTAATTTCTATGTACTTGGTTTTTAGCTGGCCACGTAATTAGAAACGGTCAAGTTTTATTTAATTAATAAACTTTTTTTTATTATGAGTCCTAAATTTAAAATTCAGTAGATCGTATTTAAACAACCTTAATACGTCTTAGTTTTCAAAACTGGAAAAAACAAGTGATGTACTCCATAAATAAGGGAGGGCATCTACAAGGTGTATCCAATGGAAAAACTGTCAATGTGGGCTATCGCACGAAGAAATTCATAATCCAAAAAAGTGAAATTTGGTGCAGTTCACTTCTAAAATTAAACAAAAGAAGTTTTCAACCCCAGCCAGGAAGCATAGTGCTAGAAAAACTCCTCAAGTAAAAGATAAGATTATTTGCAGCATCAGTAAAGGTAACCAATTTCTGAATTAACACAAAATTGGGATGAAACTGGGCAACAAATGAGAGAAGAAATATTTACACGCACAATAATAATGCGTTTATAAGCATTTTGGCTTTCGTAGAAGCATTGTATAAAAGAAACCGCATGTCGCAAAAAAATATTAAGAAACACTGAGGCTTTGCAAGCAAAAGGCTCAACAAAGATGCATGTTATCTGAAATAGAATTCTCACAAGCAACGAATTTAAGAATATATTGTTTTAACCTGTCGAAAAATCTTACGTAAGATGTTCCTCAGTAAAATCCTTAAGACTTTAGGTATTTTGTTAAAACAGTGGTGGTGTATTATAACTTGGGATGATATTTTGTGGTGTGGTGTGAACCCATTCTTAGAATAAAGGGAAAAGTTGATTAACATCAATAGAAAAACAATTTAAAAAATGTAGTAGAACAATATTTCTTTTGAGAAAATGCTCGTTCTCAACATGATAACGATTCAAATCAAAATTCTAAGTTATTGACATACTGGATTTCGTATAAAAATATTGACTTTTTGGACTTATTATCGTAATATTTTTATCTAGACCCAATTGAAAACTTATAGGCAATTGTAAAAAGGAATCACACGAACAACAGTCCAAAAAACAAAAAGTCTATTAGTTCCAAATGATGCAGCAAACCTAGGGAAACATGTCTCTGTAAACATGTCAGCATTTAATTCAAAATTTACAGAGAAGACAAATATTAGGCAATATTGTCAAAAATAAAATATGTCAGAGAATATCCTATTAGAGAATATATTAATTTTTATTTACTTTTGTGGCAAAAATTTTAAGTTTTGTGAAAACATTTGTGTCGTTTCTAATTATAAGACCAACATAAAAGTGGTATATTTTGTTTAAAGTTAATTTTTTTTACAAATGTTATCTCAGTTGTAAATATTTTTATTATAAATTCAATAATGATTTAATACTTTACAATTTATAGTATTTAGTTTTGGTATTGTGAACTTAATTTTTAAAATATATAAAGAAAAGAGTGTGCTGCTAAGTCGTTTCTAATTATATGGCCACCACTGTATGAACTGGCGGACACCCTCTACATATTTATGTACATACTTAAGTTCGTTTTGAAACCATTTTTTTTTTTTTTTGGAAAAAGTTTTTAGTTGTATGTATGTAAATCTTTTTCAATATGAAATGTGTATGTATGTATGTACATATACATATGTTTATTTAACAACCGCAATTGCATACATAGCATTTGTATATTTGTTCATCTAATTGTTATCATAAATATAAATTGATGATATGTACTGTTTTTTCTGTTAAAAAAAATTAATCAGATTTTTGCTGGATACATTAATTAATATTAAAAATAATTGCAACTATCGCCGATTGATTTTTTGTGCTGCCGGTTTCGCCGCTACCGCCGCACACTGGTTCAGCTTCATACATTTTTGTGCAAAAAATATAAGGAGTGGACCTAGAAACTTGAAAGTTGGCACAAAGTATTATATTGACTAAATTAAGAAAATAAAATAGTTTCATGAAAATCAGCCACACCCATCGCCTACCGCCCATACAATCAAAATTGATATTTTCACATAAAACCTTTCGTATAAGAGCAAGTCTTAAAATTTATACTACTTAGAAAAAACAAAAGACGCATGCCAAGTTTCATTGAAATCTGCCACGCCCATCGCACCGTCTTGCATTCTGTGTAGGCGGTATTTGGGTGACTAAAATTCGATTTTTTAAAAATATTTTTTAGAAATCAAATAAAACCGTTGCAAAGAAGAGTCTTTCATAATTTATTTGATTAAAAAGAAATATTTTGTCTTAGAAAAAGTCTACAGAAGTCACTTAAATATTGTAAAACGAAAACTGAGGAAAATTTTTACACAGTTCAGTAGCTTGTATATGTCAGATATTTTACTTGATAACTTTTCAATGCAGTTTTTATTGAAATACAGCAATTCCTTTATAATTCGTAGAAAAAGTTGTTTAGATTGCGTATGAAGTGTAGGAGATATGACCGAATTAAAATTGCCTTCTAAGCCGCAAAATTTGCAGTTTTTCTTTTAAATAAAAGATAGGTCCGGCTATATTACTGGAACCGAATGTACCCTAAAAGCCTATTCTTTGAATTTACTCAAAAAAACCCACAAGTTTTTACAGATCGTTAAACAAACTTATGAATTTTCTTAAAATGGCCTAGAAAACTGCAGACAAGTTGCAAGAAAATCTATTGCAGAGGAGTGCAATCCTAAGAGTATGCAACAGATTTTAATACAAACGTCTACTGCAATTACATGATTGTGAAGGAAATTTTTCCTAACTAATTTTAGTTTTTTAAACCGGAATTGCTTAGGGGCAAAAACGGGCAGCTGAATTTTTAATAAATAATTAGCTGAAACTTCAGCCTTTAATTTAATATAAGTATCTGGCTGGATCTCGTTGGAGCTCAGAAGATGCAATCCATAGAATTTGGAGAAAATATATATTTTTGGACAATTTTTTGTAGTAAAAAAAATTACTTCTTGTAAATTTGAAAATTTTTTGTATTTGCATATACTTATATCGTAAAAAACTTCCAATTGTAAGAAAAAAAATCTTTTTAGTGTCATTACAAGAATATTTTAAAAGCATGAAGCGATAGAATGTAGCAATATAATACGGTCATTTCAAACGCATTCACTTAGGTCAACTTTGAATGTCTCTGGACAAAAAAGTAATAAAGATATAAGCCTAATATTTTTGGTACGTGATAATTGGATTATCTATTATAAAGTGTAAAAAAATCAGGTAGATCAGAAGGCATGAAAAAAATGAATTAATGCCGCTCTTGAACCAGTGTGCGCCGTCTACTATATTTATTTGACTCTGTGTTCTAGTACAAACAAAACACCAATGTGACGCCATACTTGCTTTGATTTTTGATATAAATATACGATTATTAAATACTATAATAAAATAAAAATATGACTGGTGCAATTATTTTTTTTTTTCGATTTTATTAAATATTCTTTTTTATTTTTTGCTAGCACGC
Organism: Metopia argyrocephala; assembly: GCA_963576795.1. Taxonomy (NCBI): domain Eukaryota; kingdom Metazoa; phylum Arthropoda; class Insecta; order Diptera; family Sarcophagidae; genus Metopia; species Metopia argyrocephala. The sequence goes on along the minus strand of OY756210.1, from coordinate 73,304,951 downwards.
TTTCCTTTTGTTAATTTTTTCGTGGTTTTAAACCTCTATGTTATTTTTTCACATAAACATTTTCTGTGCAAACTTGTTACACATATGAAACAATTTTGATAGTTAATTTCACATTTACACAAAACACGAATCAGCACTCTTGTGAAACTGTGAAAATATTTTGTTTCATTCCACTTTTTGTTACATGACAAAATGATATGTATCTTTTAAGTTTTGCACAAAACAAGAATCAAAAACGCTGTGTAACAGTGAAAAACTTTTCATTTCACCGTTTCACAGAACAAGAATTGACCCCCAGGTTGTATCGAAAAAACAGGGCCAAATTTCTCATTAAGAATTTCAAGCAAATACTTTTTTTTTTGGCATTAATTTTTATATTTTTTTATTCTAATTTTTATTATAAATAGAGTTTTGTAAATTATTAGTATTTATGTGCGGCCCGCCAAACAATTTTAAAATTTATAAGTGGCCCGTTGATTAAAAAGGTTGCTCACCCTTGATCTAGCTGATAAAAGACATTCATTTTGTATCTCAGAAGGTATTTGGTTGAAAGATGCTATCATTATAAGAGAAGGGAAGAGAAACATTATTATTTTTCATTAATTGAAAATTTAATTGTGTAGCATAATGATATTACAGTAAAAGAAAATATTTCGTTTATATCAACTGATTTTCATTATTTGCATTATTTTATATGTAACATACCTTAATTTTAGGATAAATTACAAAAATATAAAATATGTCTTATCTTATAAACTTCTTCAAAATTTAAGCGGTGCTCTCGAATTATTTCAAGTACTAGTCCTCATTAGCACTAGTATTCAACTATAAATACTTTAGTATTGTTTTGAGCTGTTCCAATAGCTCTAGTAATAACTTTAAGGCTTTGTCTTACTTACTTAGCTGGCCATAACAACCCGTTAACGGGTTTCGGCCTGCCTCAACACTAGTCTCCAGGCGTCTCTGCTAAGCGCACGCCTTCTCCAGTTGGTCACACCAATTGATGACAGGGCTCCATCTACCTGGTCTTTCCAACGTAAACATGGACGTCCTCTACGCCGACGTCCAGTAACCTTCGCATCGAAAACCTTTTTCGCTGGAGCAGATTCTTCCATCCGAACAACATGGCCGAGCCAGCGCAGCCGCTGGATGTTAATGCGCTGGACAACATCTACGTCGCCGAGGAGCTCATACAGCTCATAGTTGGTCCTAATGCGAAACTCATCGCCTTGCTTCAGTGGACCAAAGATCTTGCGAAGAATTTTTCTCTCAAACACTCCCAGGACCGCTGCATCGGCACAAGACAGCGTCCATGCTTCCGCACCATAGAGAAGCACCGGAAGAATAAGCGACTTGTAGAGTGTTAACTTCGTCGCACGAGAGAGGTCTCTGTTACTAAACTGCCTACCGAGACCGTAGTAGCACCTGTTGGCCAGTGTAATTCTTCGCTTGATCTCCAGACTGACATCATTCTTGCTGGTAATAGCGGTGCCAAGGTAAATGAACTCCTTGACCATATCGAATGTATAGTTGCTGGCTGTAACCTGGGAGCCGATACGATCAACGCCCCTACTCGTCGACAACATGTACTTCGTCTTGCTCTCATTTACCGCCAGACCCATTTTTGCAGACTCCCGTTCAATAGCATTAAAGGCTGCGGTGACATCTCGCTTGGTATGCCCAATGATGTCTATGTCGTCGGCATACGCAAGGAGCTGGACACTTTTATTACGATGTACACCTGCCTTTCGCAAAACGCTCTCCATGACGAAGTTGAAGAGGTCGCAGGATAAGGGAGCGCCTTGTCTGAAACCTCGCACGGTATTAAAAGGCTCGGAGAGGTCTCTTCCTACCTTGACGGAGCTGCAGGAGTTGCTCAGCGTCATTCTGGATAGCCTTATCAGCTTAGCAGGAATACCGAGCTCAGATATTGCTGCATAAACGCGATCCCTTATTGGGCTATCGAAGGCTGCCTTATAGTCGACAAAAAGATGGTGTGTGTCGACTTGACTTTCATGGGTCTTCTCCAGGATTTGGCGCAGTGTGAATATCTGGTCAATGGTGGACTTACCAGCTCTGAAGCCGCTCTGATAAGGTCCAATCAGTGAGATGGCGAATGGCTTCAGTCGTTCACACAATACGCTCGTAAGAATCTTATATGCGATAGGGAGGAGGCTTATACCCCTGTAGTTGGTGCATATCGTGGGATCTCCCTTTTTCAGGATGGGACAGAGAGCACTAAGATTCCAATCGTTGGGCATAAGGCTTTGTCTCCTACAGGGAAATTTATAAATACACAAATATTTATCCATATATTAAAATGATATACAAAAATAAAAAGCATTATATTCTATGTATGAAATATATTTTGGGCAATCTATAAAATTTTGTGTAATTGGTAAGTATTTCTGTGGCAACACGGCATAAATGTCAAATTGTAAGAAAAACAAGCAAAAGAAAACACAAAAATTGCTGAACACCAACAAAAAGTTGGGCAACTAAACTCTTCGAGTGTGGACACGAAGACAAGTTTAAAAGAGAATTGATGAAAAATTGCCCAACTCTTCTCTCCGAGTGTGGACATACACTTATGACAACAACTTTTTTTGTATTGAATTGTTATAGAATTGATAGAAAGAAACAGCAAATGCTAGAAAGAGTGGAATATAAAAAATGTAAACAAAATATTTATTTTTGTTTTTATGTTTATATTTATTTCAATGTTGATACTTTTTATTTTGTAAAAAAAACGCTACCCTAAAGTTAGCAACACTATAGTATTTTGAATTCTAAATTTCAATTTCAATGTAAAATATTTTAACTTGTTTTTGACAAACTCCATTTTTTTATCGATAACATTTGTAAATATTTTGGCAATTTTGTATTGATATGAATATAGTTGAACTCTTTATACCCTTTATACTTTCTTATTATATTATATTTGCACTATTCTCCAAATCAATATTAATACAAAAAAAAGGAGGTGTCATACGGGCTAAAGTATTATTTTTTTTAAGTGAACGTGAAATAAATATATATATAAACAGAAATAATATGCGTGTTCTCATTACTTATTATTTCAAGCCTAATTGTCTTTTTATGATAAGAGTACTAGCATTTATGTTAAAACGCCCCATTATGTTTCTCGGCGGGAACTAAGATTTTAAATCCATAATTTCTTAGCAGTGATGCCAAAACGGCGGTTTTTCAGCTAGATCTGGAGGTATTTTGTCGCATATTGCGGGTATATTTCGAAAAAAAAACCGCTAAGCGGTGGTGGTTTTTATGGCTTTGAATTTACCTAAACAAATCTAAAATAGCAATATTTGACATTTATTTTTTTTAGTGTATGCGGTACAGAAAAACCATTTAAAACCGAATGTTTTAAAAATTACATTAAGCGAAGTTATTTGGGGTATCTGTTTGAAACTGAAATACGAAAATACAAACGCAATGGCAGAATTACGTCTGAAAAAGATTTACAAATAAGACAAGGATGTGTGCATTTTTTTATATCGCTATTGAGATGAGACAATTGATTCAAAGGTAATTAAAAAGTATTATTTTTATGCTTTTACAACTTCATCATTACAAACTTTCTGATTACCAGAAAACAGAGATATTATGTCAAAATATCGGTGAATTGCGTATTTCAATTAAAAAGAGAACATGTTATTCAATTATTGGAACAATTTGGTAATAGTCCAAAAAAAATTGAAAACATGTTATTGCAACTTAGTAACATCAACATCATAAGATGGAAATATATTTTAAATACTATATTGCTTTGGTTCTGAAAGAAATAATATCTTCAAGGAATTAGCTGAATGTTTTAAAATCAAAATTAAGAAATCGGTTGCAATCTGAGATGGTGAGTAGCCTTTTGACAAGTAAATTAATTAATAAGGGAATTTAATTTTCGTATGTTTTTAATTAACATCTTTTTTTTAGATATGGCCTTTGTAGACTTGAAAAGTGCTGCTATGATTATGAGGTTTCAGAAAAGTTTTTAAATTTAGCATGGCACCTCAGAAATACATATATTGTTCTCAATATGATCATTTCAAATGGATACATGTAAATTAATTATTAATTTATAAATTAGCTTTTACATAAGAAGTAAATAAAATTTAGAATCACAAATAGATTATGTGTCAGTCTTACTTAAAGTTATTTTTTTAAGAGTTTTGCTGAATTAATTGTTTAATGAAAATTTTGCGGTTTATAACAGCGATTTAGTGGAATACTTTTTAAAGTTTGGGCAACACTATTTTAGAATTTGTGGCAGATTATGTTTTTGCTAGATGCCTATTTGCAAAAAAAGTTGACTTACCCTAATGTACACACGTATGTATGTAGTATGTTAGTTTATATTTACATAAAATTTTGTCTACCATTTTGCTATTTGGCCTTCTTTTAATACAAAATGTATGTTTTATTAAATATACAAATTAATTCAAACATTAATTATATCACCTCCCACATAATTTGTAAAAACTATTTAAATTGGTATTAATCCAACAGCTAATTGATTAATTAATTAACACATTTATACTCGTAAAATTGCTTTTTGGTGTTTTCAGTTCTTTTTATGATTGTAATTGTTAACATCATACTTCTGTCGCCAAATATATTTATTTCTTTTCTAAATTATACTTAAACAACATTATTACGATTAATCATCGTTATTTGTATTGTTTTTATGATATTTTCATTGAGACATTATTTGCAAGCTACGAGTACAAGAATGTATTTGAAGCTTAAAGCTATTTAATTAAATTGATTGCTATCCAATAAAACACAGTGAATGTATTGTAGGGCATTACAAGACTTTTGCATTAAATCAAATTATCTTAACAAAAGGGATTTTAAACTGTCTCAAGGGCAGTCTACTAATTATAAGCACTTATAATTAGCAGGTAGCATCTGGACTTAAACTCAAAGTGGCATTTAAAAACAAAAAGTAACTCCTAAGCAAATCACCATAATCATTAGCTTTTTTTGAAAAGCACATTTTTGGTAAAACGAAAAAAAAGAAAAAAAAATAAGAGAAGTGATTACATTGTTCATATTTTTTTAGGTAAAGGTGTAAAAATTTATAACAAAACTAAACCAAACTAAAACCAAATCAGACACAAATAAAATAAGAAAAACAAGAAAAAAAATTTAGAGATAAAAACGTTTTTACATGTACGAGTATATTTGGCAGAGTGGTTTTCTAGTTTAAGGCCATTTGGTTTACACAGTAGAACAGTGAATAGCTCATAAGGAAAAAAAAAGAGTATTTTTTTCCGAATCAGTGCAGGGTACATATTTGAGATTCTTGTTTGTTTGCAAATTTAGTAAAATTTATCAACCAATGTGGAATATCTTTTTATAAGAACCGTTTTTAAATTTTTAAGAAAGAACACAAAACAAGAAGAAAAAAATAGTACAGTTATTTTTTAAATTTGAATTTTTAACACATTTACTACATTTACATTTATGAGGGCAGTAAGATTGGTTCTTAGAAATATTTGTTTGCTCATTAAAATGTCCTGAAAGAAGGCGTATATAATTCGTCATACGTTGATTTTCTCAACAGATGTTAACGTATTACCGGATGATGTTGGCACAATGAATACTTTGTTGACGGATATAAAATCAGATATTTCTATCTCAAATGTTTTTGAAAATAAAAGAAATTAATATTAATGTATTTCTTCCAAAATCACGTTTAAAGTTTACGTAGGAAAGTAATGATTTACAAAACAATCTTAAAACCAGTGTGGACTTATGGAATACAACTTTGGGAAACAACCAGCCGATATTGAAATACCGCAAAGGTATCGGTCTAAAATTATAAAATTATGAGGGCCATTATCAGTGCACCATGGTTTATTGTCATGTTTATGCCCGTTTTGAAAACGTTTTCATTCGCTAAAGCCCATCGCATAAACAGCTATAAAAACAGTTTTAAAATTTCGAAACGTTTTCACTGAAACTGCATTAAAATAAGAGGCCCCCCCCTCGTCCAAGAAGTCCATCTTCACGAAACCGCTCCCTGACATTTCCAGTCTATTTCACCAAGAAACGAATGATCAGGAGTACAGCGCCACCTTCTGGGAAGGTAACAGCTAATCTACATAAAAGATGCTTACCAGTCACATTCCAAATCCAGCGTTCTTTAATTCTTGCGACGATATACACAAATATATTTTATTTTTAGCGACGAATATCGTGACCAAAAATTCGTCGTTCGCCCCAATTGTGTTCCTAGCATAATGGGCATGGCTTAAGCAACTTTCAAAAATTAACGAGAAGTCTGTCAAAGGCATAAAGCTATGTACAGACGGTTGTCAGATCTAAAAATATTTTCAGACCAGTCAATTACCAGACAATGTAAAATTTCCACCACAATGTATATGTCAGTTGACACGGTTGCAAGATATTTGCCAGAAAGTCTAACAGCCTGTTTCTAGAACACGAATGGTTTTTGGCATTCGTCTTTTTATATGAGAAACACTAACAAATTTGAGTGTTTTTGTTGTTGTTTCACATATTTCACCATTCGTGTTCTAGAAACAGGCTGTAACAATCGCTTGCAAGACAAAATCAACATTGGCAGGAAAAAAATTCTCAGTTTTGTTACAGGAGGTCTAAATTATTTAGGTGATCAGTCATGTGAGGATTCGATTGATTTTGATATTCATCAAAATGAATTGACATCACATACCGGTATGGTTTTGTGCAATATAGTTTTTGTTGTTGTTGATTGATGTTGACCTGCAAAAGAAGGAAAAAGCAAAATTATTAATAATTATTATAGCAGAGTATCGGAAAGATACATACTTACCCACCACATTTATTCCTCCTGTCGTCTAAAAAAAGAAGTGGAATGGAAAACCTAGAAAAAAGTAGAATTAAATAAATTTTTACTTACCGCTTGCTGCCCATCTGTTTAAGAAATGACTTTCATATGAAAACTTAGGAAATGCCGAAAATATTAAGTAGGACAAAGACAGACATACTTTGAAGGTTGTGATGAAAATTAAATATAAGGTAGTGTATTTTTCATTCATAGATTGAATATAGTAAAGTAGCGTTTTTGTTTACGATAAAATTACCCAAACTATTTGATGCTCTTCTTTTGCATTTTTTAAATTTTGTTAGGCATTGTGAATGAAAAAAGACACTTGCTGAAAATATAAAACCCTGGTAGTAAGAGGATGCGGATGCTTGAATATATAGAATTTGAAGTCTGGGAAAGATAAGAGCGAGGTGATGAGTGATGTTTTGGGATAAATTGAGGATCGCGCCGAATTTATATAGATAGAAAAAAAGATGGGGAAATATATATTTATTATTCCTTTATATACATGTATATTCTAAATTGCAAAGGAAAAAAATCCGGGATTGATCTAAAATATATAGGTACCGCAAGTGTGATAGCGGTAATGAAAAAATTTTTTGGTAGTTTGAAAAATGCAAATCAGTTGCGTTGAGTGTTTTGAAGTGTAAAAACAGATAGTTATGCTTAAGAAATAAGAGAAAATAATAGGAAAAAAAATAGGAAGTGAAGAAAAAGTGAACCAGTACAGGAGACGTTATATTGTTGGCAGGTTATTATAGAGCTAGAAATAAATGTGTTCTGGAGCAATAACAATTCCTGCTGACAGGCTTCGACCAGCATCAGGATTTGATACACTCGGAGCTTATAATTATAAGAAAGTGGGAAATTAACAGAGAACATTTTCTTATTTATCTGGTACTATCCTCGGAAAATAAAAGGGAAGAGCTTGAAAGCCAGTTACCAGGAAAGAAGTAAAATTTCTCTTATATTCCTTTTGCCTCTTAAGAAATATGCGTAATTACCAATATAAACGTTATAAGAAAAGTCAAAAGTCTCAGCGCCACGTATTAAAATAAAAATCCAAAAAAAAGTAAATTATAAAAGCAGAAAAAAAGGTCTAAAATTGAGCCAAGAAAAAAAGATAAGCAAAAGCAAATCTGAAATATAGCAGTTTTTTAAATATTTAACACCCCTACATCTATTAAGTAAAATTAGAAAAGAACAAAAAAGGGGCATATATTAACAAAAACAAGTTACATAATTAATACTTCTTATTTATTAACATTATATTAGATTTTATATTATATTATTTATTAACATTATAATAATTTAATAACATATTAATTAGTATTATGAGTGAAAAGAACATAGAGGCAAACTATAAACAAAAATATAGGAAACAGTTTTCTCTTGTTAATAAAATAATTTAAGGGTTACTGCCTAGTGCTGTAGTTTTTTTTTTTTTTTTTTTTTTTGTGGCCATTAATACCATCTAAGGGAGCTCCTTCAGTATAGGTCGTCAGCATATTTTAGCCAGAACAGCATTTGTCAGAAAATTCTGAAATCTATCTAAAGAAAAAGAAGGAAGAGAATATTAATTAAATAAGTAAAATATTTGTTAAAAATTTTTGTTTTTAGTTTCAGTTTTGTTTTATCTTGTTAAATTTTCTTTGCTGATTTAGGTGTTACCACTGTTTAAGTTAAAAATTAATTTAATTTTTTTTTATTGGAGAAATTATTGTTATCTTTTTGTTTATCAAATTTATATTATATGCTGTTATTTTATTTTAAATCTTTTATTCTGGTTCGGATATAATAAAAATAAAAATATGTTATATGTTTTAAATGAAAATTTTGTCTGAGCGTATAGTTAAAAATAATGAAAACGGAATAAAATAAAAAGGTAAGGCTATGATGATTGGTTAAATTGGTTGGAGATTTGGCGGAACATGGGTCATGGCGTGAATGTGAGTGGATGCAGCTATGACATGGTAGGGTGGGCAGTGGGTCGTTTTTATTAATTTTTTTTGCAGTGTGTTTAATTTTGTTTTGTTGTTCAATTTTATTGTGTACGAATACGCGGTCGGTGAGAAGGGTTGGGACCCCCTGAGGATGCCAGCTAGCCGGAAACCTCACCCATCAACCGGTTCGTAACAGTTTACACGGTCGTCAGATTTTCTATGAAGTAAAAATTGTCAGTGCAATTAACAGAATAAACTTATTGTAAAATTACTGTGTGAGAACTTGGAAATTGTGATATAAGAACATATCTTATTAATTAAATTAAAATACACCTGTTAATTATGTTCAGAAACATGCTAGAGTGTACAATATTGATTGCTTATGCCATTGTTTTTGTCATTCCTTTCCTTATACTTTTATATATTTTTTTTTTCTTAAAGTAAAGTTAAAACTGAAACTTCACTTGTATTTTTGAATTTGAGTCAAACACATACTTGTAACCGCTGCGGTAAAAATAAACGAGTAGTGACAGTACAAAAGAAAATAATTTAAATTGTGAACATAAAAAACCCAACTGGTTAAAGGCTTATTATAAACATAAATATCAAATAAACAAATTTAATAAATAAATATTGAAAAAAAAAGAGAACAGAAATTTTAAAATATTTAGAATTAAATACAGAAAAAGGGTTTATTTAAAATTATTAAACAAAAGAGGATCAAAACTGTAAGACAAATTAGAATACCACTTAAAACAAAATAGAACTGAGACCTAAACACAAACAAATATTATTATTAAAATTTCTTAAAAACTAACAACTGAAAGACAAGAAAACAAAATTATAAAATTTATATATGTACAGAATTAAAATTATATTACAAAACCAATTATATCAAAACATACAAAGTGAAAATATAATAAATAGAATTATATATAATTAAAAAAAAAACACAAAATGAATGTGTTTTTTTTTTTTTTAAATCCTATACATAGGCTGTGTTTGAAACGGTAGCAAAGTTCTCTTGTAAGTAAAATTTTGACATTTTTGAGGTGAATAAAATTTCACTAGCCTCAAGGGCTAGTAAAATTTTTGACATAAGCATAGAAATATTTGACAATTAAAGAAAAACAACAAACTAAAAAAAATAAAAAAATAATTATTAAAATATTGCGGAAAAGTAAACAAATATACAAAGTTAGTAAAATTATTTAAAAAAAAACTAAAATTGAAGGAGAACCCGTAAAATAAAAATAATAAAGTAAAATAAAAACAAAAACATCAAATAAATGCGATCTTCTGATCGACAGACTATTGGAATGAGTACTGGAATATACTTTGTTAACTTATTCATTTTTATATAATTTTCTAATTAACAAATTTAATAACAAAAAGAGTATTTTTAATAATAAATGTCAAAATTTTATGCTGTGAAAAAAGTTTTCATTTCCAACAGCAGAAAGAGAAAAATTTTTTACCACAGAACAATTTGTTTTTACCATAGAACTTTGCTACCGATTCAAACACAGCCATATTATGGAAGTTTTTTTCTGACAATGATGTCGGTGGCAGATGTTAAAAATTCGCTCATCAATGATATGGCAATAACAAGGAAATGCGTTTACACTGTTGCCAGATGTCTGGCAATATTGTTAGTTCTTCCAATCTGAAACAGAAATTTTGTAAGTTCACATAATTATAAGAAATTTTCTGTACATTTTTCTAACAATACTGTTAGATCTCACAACCGTCTGTACATAGCTTAAGTAAATTCAAGAAAACTTTTAAGTGGCCATACTATACTTACGTGAACTTAAGATACATGTAACCATTTTTGCACATTTGTGCAATATTTTGCTATTTTCAATAGAAAAGTACCCAAAATTACAGTAATTGCTTACATAGATAAATACATAATTGGCCATTACAACCGTGTGTCAGAGGTACGGCCTAGCTTCCCGCAGCACTCATGTTGTATGTTTTTTAACTTTTATCCATGAGTACCGGGCCCTATAGTTTAAAGTCGACTCCGAACGACAGATTTGAGAAGCTTTTTCATGCCAATCAATTACTCCCAGAGCTTCTGCCAGAAGACTGCTGATAGGTAGTCGCTGAAAGACATAATTTTTTCATATTTATTTATTTTTTTTAACCCGGCGCACAGTGGTCCAAATCCTATACCTAGCCGGAAGAAAGTAATTAAACTTTATAATTTCGAAACTAAATATTTTGTTTGATAAAAAGTTGACAAGTGCCCACAGTGCATAACGGTACATTTTTTATTTATTTAACTTCTTTTTTGTTTTAAACACAAGTAATTACTGTCTTGTTTTTCTGTTAATAGCTCAGTTGATATCTAGTACCGCAATTAAAGTTATCGTGAAAAAATAAAGTTTTTAAAATATTTTTTTGCTTAATATATAAGCGTTTAATTAAGCTTTAGGTCTATTATATAATTATTTTTTCGATATTTCGCTACTTCTCTACGTAGCTTCTTCAGCGAAATATCGAAAAAATAATTATATAATAGACCTAAAGCTTAATTAAACGCTTATATATTAATCAATAATAATACTATGTTCAGGTATAAATTTTTATTGACTCAATATTTAGTTAATTGACAACATTATTTTAAGTGTTCAGGTATACGCAATTTAGCTTTCTCAATAATCATCATATGACAATCAGCTGACAAATAACAACAATATATAATTTTTTGCTTGGCCACAAATCAAGTAAAGCTGCCTCACTGGCAGCACTCCACCCCATTCTATTTTTCTTTTTGTTTTTACCTATTTAAAACATAAATACATCATTATTTTTTATCAAATTAGAAATTTCATAAAAATAAACTTACCTTCCACCTGACTAGCCATCTTTTATTTGTCTTATTTACATTAGAGTTGCCAACCATCAACGAAATTTGTTCGTTTTTATTGGTAATGTACAGTGTTGCATTTTAAATTTTACACAATATTATAAAAATATTCGTATTATTACGCAATAAATAATTGAGATTTTGTATGGAATATTGAGCTCAATAATGGCGTTTATTGCGATTTACGCAATAAAGGTGTATACCTGAACATAGTATAAGGTCAACTAAACTTATTATTGTAGTCGCCGTGGTCTAGTGGTTAGTGTGTTGGCTTACTAGGACATGGGCCCTGGGTTCGACTCCAGGCTCCGACATCTTCAAAAAAAGAAATATGAAAAAAATATCTCTTTCGGCGACTACCTCTCAGCAGTCTTCTGGCAAAAGCTCTGAGAGTAACAAATTGCCATGAACAAGCTTCTCAAGTCTGTCGTTCAGAGTCGACATTAAACTGTAGGTCCCGGTACTCATGAATAAAAATTTACACACACAACATGATTGCTGCGAGAAGCTAGGTCGTAATCCTGAGACAGGGTTGTAAAGGCCAGTTATGTATGTTATGTATGTATGTAAGCTTATTAATACTATTTTTTTGCTGAAATTAATTTATCAAAGGTAGGAACAAATGTTACTATTTTTATATTTCATATGAAATCTGTGGACATTTGACAAAACGTCTTCTCTCGAAATAAGACAATTTTCCAAGATTTTTATAGTAAATATAGAATTTCTTTGTCCTTCTTTTGCTCTAGTCCCCGTATTATCTACGACCTTTGGAACGCAAGATATGCAGTTAACTGATCGACCTCTTTCAGGCTTTCCCCCAATTTCAATTTGACAAAACGACTCCTTTCTTCATTAGGGTCGTGGAAATTGTAGCGCGTTGGATCTATCCACGACTAGGCTGGGAGGGTAATTACGGAGACTGATAACACCTGTCTCCAGATCCCTATTGTGTGTGTGCTTTTGTTTATAGAATAGAGTGTATTTACATGAATTTTTTTTTTGTGTTACTGGAATTATAGTGATGAGAGCGTTGGAACCTTCCTTGAGGTACATATGAGCAACCCGGAAGCCTCATCACGATGAGAACAGGCATAACAATTCGTAACATATTCCATTTTAACAAAACAACTGTCTTGACTTATACGATTAAAATAATTTCCAAATTTAATAAAAAAAATTTTGACAATACGACTTGTATGGTGGAAGCTAATTTTTTTTTATTTAAAATCTATTTAACAAAAAGTCTTAAATTATTTTTTTGCCGTTTTAAAGAAAGCTATTGCTTCTAGAGGGAAAAGAAGGTCGCATAATGTTCGTTAAGTATTAGTGTATATTATTCAAGTTGAAAATTTCTTTAATTTTTTAAGCAATAACTTCTATTAGCCTTTTTAACTGTTTTTTTTGCTCTACTGAAAAGTTGTTGATTTTAAAAGAAGACGTTTTGTCAAATGTCCACAAAAATGTTTTGTTTAGAAAAAAAATGCAGTTTAGTACGTGTGTGCCTTATTTGTAAACTGTTTCTTCAATGTCCAAATTCAATTAGACTTTTTAATGGGAATTTATAAAACTTTAATTCTATTATTTGTGTTTTTGCAATATGTATGATTGTCGCTTGTCAATGTTTTTAAAATTAGCTGCCATTTTTTGCCTAAATGCTTTTTATTTGGTTTAGAGTTTAAAATGTCCATTACTAAGAGGGAACTATTTGATGCTTGGTATAGCGAAAAACAACAAAATAAGAAACTTGATGCTGTTGTATCATATGTTTTTGCTGAGATCGGGCTTCAGAATAATGAAAAGGATAGGTATTGCAAACAAGTGAAGCAATCTGATCGAATGTTTGTATATTTTCTGGCTAAGAAGTGGGCTCAAGCCAATCGAACAAAGCTAGTTTTCGAGGCTTCAAATAAATATTGCCTAGATGGGAATTTTGTAATTCTAATTAAGCCTACTTCAGCATATCACGATGACGGATTACTAGATCGGCCGTCGACATCAAACAATGGCAGAACTTCTCTTGTCTTTAGATCCTCTTATTTCTTATATTTTAACAAAGGCAAAAAGGCAGTATAGAGCTTTTGGGCGAAGAATTTATTGCGTTACTTTCAGATTCTTCTATACCAGAGTCGTTCCTTGATTCAAAAAGTGAATCAGATTAAAGCAAACATATTGTCTTTTCTATTTGTTGTATTTGTTCGCCACAGGACATGGTTTTCTTTAATAATTTTCAGTTTCCTTTGATTTGCCTTTACATTTCACTTGCCTTTAACATTTTGAATATTTAGATTAAATATATGTATGTACTCGTATATTCATATTTCATTAAATTGAAAACATTATTTCTTTCTATAGCTCTTATTAGTTAATGTAGATTAAAATTTGTGATAAAAATTCGAAACTTTAGATAAATAAATAATATACAGGTATGTATATTATTTGCTTTTATATCTGTGGCAATATGGAAGAGTAGCTTAAGTCGAAAATTGAAGTTTTGAGATATCATCAATTTTGTGTAATTTTTATTCTGTATGTTTTTTGCCAATAATTTATCAGTTAATATATTGGTAACATGTTCATTAGACAAGAAGGTTGAATATTTTAAAAAAATATGGTTTATTTTAGAAGATTTTACGCCTTTTCTACTTAAGCGCTTTTTCGAAACTGAAATCTGCGTTGAACAGGTCCTTAAGTAACTTAAGCGCTTCTGTTGAAATAAAAAGTACGTATTGTGTAGTTTTAAGTAAACATAAGAGGATTTATTCAAGAACTTACATTCACTTAAGATAACTGTATACAAGAATCACATTTTATTAAAAAAACTTATGTATATATAAGTTATATGATAAATCGAAAATCTGAATATGTAAACAAATCTATGTATACATAAGTTGTTTTGTTAAATGCATTATTGATTTAAAAAACTTAGGCTAAAAAGTAAACGTACATAACATTGATAAAAAATAGAATTTTTCAAAACGGACTAAACACATTTAAGCGCCTTTGCTTCTGTAATGCCCCAAACGCCTTAACTCAATTCTCTCTAATGTCGACTTAAGCTACTCTTCCAAATTGCCACAGATATATTTAACAAAAAATATACCACACCCATTTTACAGATTGCGTCCATTTTTTGGCGAGTGTTTTTATTGATAAAATCTATGAACGTGCAAAGTTTCATGTCAATGCGGCTTTTCAAAAGCGAGTTATAACTTTCTTCCGGCTAGGTTGAGCATTTGAACCACTGTGCAGCGCTACCGTCTTAGTAAGCCAACACACTAACCACTAGACCACGGCGACTAAAGAAATTAGAATACCTAAAACTAATTAAGTATACTCTTAAAGTATTATGTGCAAAGCATTTACATACATACATACATAACTGGCCTTTACAACCCTGTGTCAGGATTACGGCCTAGGTTCTCGCAGCACTCATGTTGTATGTGTCAATTTTTATCCATGAGTACCGGGACCTACAGTTTAATGTCGACTCCGAACGACAGACTCGAGAAGCTTGTTCATGGCAATTAGTGACTCTCAGAGGTTTTGCCAGAAGACTGCTGAGAGGTAGTCGCCGAAAGAAATATTTCTTTCATATTTCTTTTTTTGAAGATGTCAGATCCTGGAGTCGAACCCAGGGCCCATGTCTTAGTAAGCCAACACACTAACCACTAGACCACGGCGACAAAGCATTTGCTATAAATTAATACAGTCCGCTCCTCTTAATCCAGAAAATTATAAAACCCATAAAACAAGCAAACATATTCACATACCACTTTGCAACAGATTTTTCCTATTTGTTTCCAAGCTTTTTCAGTAAAATTTATGTTGAAATAAAGTGGCCTCTTCTTGTTATACTCGTAAAGACACTTGTGCTTTTTCAAATTGTCAATTAAGTTAAATATTGATTATTCATCCATTTAAAATTTTTTCATTTTACAGCAGCTGCTTCCGTACGGAATATGCGTTTAGTTTCTCACTTTCCTTAAAAAAATGACATTTGACAAAACAAAAGTTTGATTAAGTACATTATAGTTTGTCACATATGCCTTACATGTATTCGCACAATTGCTTAAGTTAGCTTAAGCTAATTCATACACATTATGGTTGGGCCTTTTATGTCTCAAAATGAGAGCATAAGAAAAATCTTTGTCGAAATACAAGGGATTGTATTTCACGAAAAAAATCGTCATGCTCCAGTTCCATTTCATCATTTACTTCACTTTTTTACGCGCTGTCAACTCACATGTCTATCACAAACAAACAAAACTCAAACTTATACAAATTCTACAAAGAGAAAAAAATTGTGTAGCCCAAGCAATTGCAAAATAAAATTTTTCAGTTGTACAGACCTCGTACATATATTTTAGTACATATTTATCAAAAATACACTCCAATTAAATTTGCATATGAAAAATTGCTTCATTTTATGTGCATATGTACATGCACGCATACAAACATATGTATACTTATATACTTATAAAGATAAATACAAATTTTAAAATTGAATCTTTTTAGAAAATAAATAGTAATTACTCGTATAAAGAGTTTAAATAAAACAATATAATAAATAATTTGTTTATAAAGGCTAAACAAATTTGTTCACAGAGTATTTTTCTTTTTATTTTACTTATGAAATAATGTGTCTTATTGTGCAATTAAAACTGCTTTGAATGGTTTGTAATAGGATTATTATTTAAATGCCTTCACATACGTTTGTATTCATATGTATGTATGTATCGTAAGTAATTATTTAAATAGGATAAATATAAGACTATTACCCGTATGTCTTTAGTAGATTTTAATTTAAAATTTGTATGGAAAAAAAGGCCTTCAGTTCTACTTTATTTTTTGCATATGGCAATATGTGTCTGGGTAGATATTTAAGAGCCATCCCTAAATAAAAGCGGCAAGCGGAACGTTTTCTAACGCTCAGCGCTTACTCTGAACCGCCATCCCTAAATAAAAGCGGCAACGTTTTGTGAAAACATTATGCTATAAACACAACAAAGGCTATCGAACACCGAACACACGACTACAAAAATCGCTGGCTACAAAAGTAGCCAAGTAGCCAGCTACTTAATTATAATAACGACTACAGCTACAAAATAAACATCTGTTTTGACACATTGAACATAACCAAAGAATATAAATCATATAGAATGTGCATCACGTACAAGTAAAATTTCTTATGGCGGGTCGTAATGTTGGAACCCGCAAAAAGAATTGTTACTCTCTTACTCAGCAAAGAGAATTCGTTTACTCTCTTACTTTGCACACACAACATCACAGTGTCCCAGCGGGAAATGGTAATCAATGAGAACCGAGAAGGTAATACAAGGAATGTATAATCTATTGATTACGGAAAGCATTACGCCTAACACAGATCATGTCCTACGAAAGTAATAAATTCTTTTACTGTCCCCCCGTAATAAGTATTAGAATTCATTATTGGTAATGCATAAAATTATTTTTTATTAATAATTTGAAGGAATAAATTCTATGATGAATTATTTGTAATGTATTTAGAGTTTTTTTTTCCCGGGGTTTTGTGTTTCCCGGGAAAGCGGGAAATTTTTTTTAATTTCCCGGGATCCCGGCCTATGAAATAAATACAAAAATTTATTTGTTTTTATTTTGGTTTACACGAAGTAAATACTTACATAACTAAGTAAAAATAATAAACATACGTTATTAAAAATAAAAATAGGAACTAGGAGTAATGTGAGATCAAAAACAAAATATAACACTTCAACTATTTAAAACAATTAATAGTTTTATGCCCGTATTCATAAACATTATTTTAGGTTTATTAACAGTTTATTTGACATATTTCTATGCAATACTTGTCAAATAAACCCTCAATAAACCTAAAATACTTTTTAGAATACGGGCATTATTATATAATAGTTCTATATAAAATCGAAAATCATATTCCTTAACGGATGTTACTTCTCAATAAGAATACCAGTTCTTGAATACTATCATTACAATTTGGATTTATAGAGGCAATACAAAATAGACAAATATAAGAAATACATATTTCCAGCAATACAAGAATGAAAAATGTATAAAAATTAAATTTTTATAAATAAACATTATTTGTTTTTTGGTTTAAAAAATAATTTTTTAATACACTGAGTGCATTTATAGACTCATCCGAAAGTCTATTTCTTATTTTATTAACAAACTGCCTGCTATCGAAAAAACTCTCTCACTTTCTACTGAACTTGGACGAATGGATAAAAGTGCTTTAATCAAATGCGCAATACTTTGAGTTCTTTGGCCACTTCCTTCAAAAAATTTCAATTCTTTTTTTATAGAGACCTTTTTATTATTTTTGGAGGTAGGTTGAGTACCTCAATTTACGTCACTAATGGCTGCATTTAAGACTTCTTCAAATGTTTTTTCTTTTGCAGCGGAAAATTCTTCAACCTCATCAAAAGTTTCAACTTCTCCGAAATTGTGTACACTAAAGAGTCGATTATAAAAATTTTCACCATATCTAACTACCAAGTGCTTAGAAGCATAAGAAAACAAACTATGTTTATGATCACTGTTAATAAAATCTAAAATTAACCATGTTGTTTAATACAACTATATTTTCCTCAACCCATAGTTCAGCCATTTCTAAATCAATAAGGCTCTTTTTTATTGAATTTTTTATGAGCAGAAACTTTTCTATCATTGGTACTAACGAATTCCAACGAGTTACAATATCTAATTGGAGACATACTTCCTTCTTGTGTTCTGCGACAACATATTTTTGAAGTATAGCATTTTCTGTTGAATTTTTTTTGAAAATTTTGATAATACGACGTGTCTGAGCCAACACGTCTTTGTAGTTACTATTTATTGACATATAATTTTTTTTCCCGGGATCCCGGGAAAGCGGGAAATTTTAACAATTGAAATTCCCGGGACGGGATTTCTCGGGAAAAAACTCTAAATGTATTATATTATTAATGTATTTATAATATATTACATTATCAATAATAAATTTAAATTAATTTCCCCCACTAGAAATAAAATAATAGTAGCTAATCGGTAATACTCGTTTCACTATTTACCATTTTATTTCACCTGTAATTGCGCTCTTAAACTCCAAATTTTATCACGTTCATATTAAAAACATTTTGCAAGCATTTAAGTTTTAAAATAAATATAAAAAATATACGAAAAGCTATAGGTGACAAAAATGGTAAAAGGTAAAACAAGTATTCCCGAATAGCTAATAATATATATGTATGTATATTAATTAATCTTATACATTAATTTTGTGTCTGCACTTCTGCGCATTTAAGCATAAACTGCATTTTTTGATAAAATACATATTTTTTGCGTAAATAATAACGGATTTTTTAATTATGAAAAAAATAGAAAACAAATATACCCAGAAACAATAATTCCTTTCTTCTATATATGTGGGAATGTACATGGTAATCGATATGTAAAATAGAAAAAAAAAAACAAATTACAGTTTTTTTTCAACAAAATATACGAAAAAGACAAAAACCAACACACAATAATTTCTTTCTTCATAGATGTGGGAATACACATGATAATCAATATTTACTTGTGTGCCACTCTGAAATTACCTTCTCGATTCCAAAAGTAATATATTCTGAAGTAATATATTATATAATTGATTATAAAATAAGGTAATCAATCTTTTCCCGCTGGGTGTATAAGACGATAGCCAGAACAAAATTTTTACTTCGTGTCTTCTTTTTTTTTTTGCTTAAGTACAGAAACGGTTTCATGCAAACAACAATATTCACATACAATACAATTTATGTGTTTGTGTGTCTTATTCATTGTGAGCTGTTTTCGTTTTTAAATTTTAAAACTTAGAGAATAATGCTGTTGGTTCAAATATTTTTGTGTAATAACCCTGTAGGAAGTCAAACACATTATTAAGTAACTTCAAATTGGTTTTAAAATAAGCATATCTAGTTGATTTATTTTTTTATTTATTTATTTCTTTATTAAGTCTATAGATAACATGTCCTTACAGACTAAGCAACAATGTACATATATATAATTTAAATTAGGAATTAAAGTGTAAAATAATTTTTCTTTTCAAAACGACATTACTCTCAGAAAGATCTATAATATTATAACATTTATTAAAATTCAAACAAATGCGACGAAATGGATCATTATTTGCATACACAGATCTATAATAATTTAAACTTAACAGCTGAAAGGTACGAGTAGGTCTAACTGGAACACTAATATTAACTTTACCAAGCAGGACTTCGGAATCAACGTCACCTCTAATTAGTCTAAGCATAAAAGAAACGCTAAGCATAATTCGGCGACTCTTCAAAGTTGGTAACTTAATAAGACCAAGTCTACTTTCATATGACGGCAGCTCATAAGAATTCCAACCAAGGCCTCGTAAACAAAATAATAAAAACTGCTTCTGTACAGATTCAATACAATTAATATGGATGGTAAGGTAGGGATCCCATATAATCGAACCATATTCTAGTATTGGACGAACTAATGAAGTGTACAATTGCTTTGTTATATAGGGATCCGAAAACTCCTTAGCCCATCGTTTCATGAAACCAAGAACACCATTAGCTTTGTTTACAGTAAGTGCTATATGGTCACGAAAATTTAGTTTTGAGTCCAACAAAATATCAAGATCCATAATCTTATCAACTTTTTGCAATGTATTACCATTTATATGATAAGTAGATCTCATCTCGTTTGTTCTAAAGAATGATATGTGTTTACATTTCTTAACATTTAATTCCATTAAATTTATTTGGCACCATTGAAAAATTTTATCGATATCTGACTGCAGAAAAATATAATCTTGAGGGGTATTCAAAGTCATGCATATTTTTACATCATCAGCATACATTAAAATTTTCGAATATAAAATAACTGATGGCAAATCATTAATAAATAACGTAAATAGTATTGGTCCTAAATGGCTGCCTTGGGGAACACCAGAAGTAACTGTAATCTCATGCGATAAAACATCTTTAGTCTTTACTTGCTGAGTTCTATTGGATAAATACGATCTTAGCCATTTCAAGGTTGTATTACTAAAACCCATATAAGATAATTTATGAAGCAAAACATCATGATTTACTTTATCAAAAGCTTTAGAAAAATCAGTGTAAATAACATCAGTTTGTCTCTTACGTAAAAAGCCTTCATGTATCATAGATGTAAGTTCTAAAATATTAGTAGTTGTAGAACGTGATTTGCAAAAACCGTGTTGACATTTAGAAAGCACCGAAGATATTTGATGTGAGAGGCTATCGGTTAAAATTTTTTCAAGAAGTTTGGGAATAGCATTAAGTTTAGCAATTCCTCTATAGTTTGATACTTCCATTCTACTACCACTTTTAAACAATGGAATTATAAATGATTTTTTCCATACAGCTGGTAAATAGCATAATTCTATAGACTTGTTAAATATTCTGGTAATTGGATGGCACAAGGATTCAGCACAATTTTTCAAGACACAAGTGGGTATTCCATCAGGACCGGGATTACAAGAGTATTTTAGAGACTTTAAATTGGATAAAACAGTTAAGTAGTCAATAGATGTAATATGTATGCCAGATGAATGCGAAACTTCAAGAGGATATTGTGGGTCCCGGTTGTATATATTTGTAGAATATGTTGAGGCAAAGAATTTAGCAAACAAGTTACAAATCTGCAATTCATCATCAATAGTGTAGGAATCATATTTTAAACATTTAGGGTAGTAGGATGCTCGACGTTTAGAATTAATGAAGGTATAAAATGATTTTGGATTAGTTTTCAATCTAAGTCTCATGCGAGCAATGTAATTATTGTATGCCAATTTATTTATATTATTATATTCACAGCGAGCAATTGAATATTTTCTGAAATCCACCGCAGAGCCAGATTTTTTATAGATTTTGTAAAATTTATTTTTCTTATTTTTAGCTCTAGATAAGTAGTTATTATTCCATGGAGGACCACTATTAAAACGAGAAGTTATTTTGGGAACAGTTTTAGATAAACAGTGTTGTAAAACAGAGTAAAAGTTCAATACAATATTGTCGATGTTATTTTCAGATAAAATCGAATTCCAATCAACATTACATAACAAGTAATTAAGTTTTGCAAAATCAGTGCGAGAAAATAAATATACTTTCTTATTATTATAAATGCCTCCATTAAGAGTGTATTTTTTCATGTTTACGTAAAGCTCAATATTTAAAGTAGGATGATGATGATCTTCAGGATATGTAATTGGAGGAATTCGCCGCATACATACGTCCATTGGCACATTGATAAAAGCAAGGTCCAAAAGTTTTCCATTGGCATTTTGTATGTCGTTAATTTGGAAGAGACCAAAGCTGCACAGTGATTGAATGAAATCATTTGATGCTGTTGGAATTAAATAATAAAGTTCGTCAGACTATTGACTATTTTCCTTGTCGCAAACTCACTATTTTAACATGGGCATGTCATAGGCGGTAGTCAATTGTCCACTTCTGCATGACTTTTAAATTGACTACTAACTACTTATTTTTCAACCAATTTGTAGTTAATTTAAAAATTTGATATTAATAACCAGTTTATAACAAATTATTTAAAATCCACTTTGTAATTCATTTTTATTTACATTGAATTAAAATTAGAGTTTAAATTTAATTTAAATTTTGGTACAGTTCATAGAAAATATACATATTAAGTATTTAAATTATTTTTTGTTTTAATAATATTTTTTAAGAACAGTTTTTAATAACAGCTAAGGCGTTGCGTAATTCTTTGTGTGGATCATTACAGAGAGGCCGAACCGCATCCATTAACGCTTCAAAAATTTTTTCGTAATCCTTCAAGCGTTTTATTCCATGATTACCATCAATGTTTATAGCGAGAATCAATTCCAAAGATATAATTGTCGTTAACGTTTTGGGCAATTTGCTTTTCAGAGATAATTTAATTTCATGGCATTGGTCTGCAAAAACAAAGGTCGGAAGAGTTAAAAAAAAGTTATAAAAATAGAGAAAGATAAGAACTTACATAAATTTGTAGATTTTCATCACTTATTTTGTCACTGAGTGCTTTCAACTCCTCCATAGTGTTCATTAGGAAAACATTCTTAATTGCCACATTGTTTTTTTCCTGGCGAGCAAGACACTCGGTGACAACTTTTTGGGCAGACAATGCTGCCATTATAGTCTTATCTCTTTGATCTCCTTAATTTGGGCTATAAAAGTTTGTGTGAAAAACATGATATTTTTTAAAATAAAAAATATTTTTATCTTACATGTTATTTCTGCAAATTTCTTATCAAATTGCTCCAAAACTTCTCTTTTTTATTTTATTATTTATTTATTTTTTTTTTTATTGAATACTGACGTGTAATTCTATGTACTATTTTTGGTTGATATATGCACGAGACTTAAACCAGTTTGTAGTCACTTGCGAAATAGTTAATTTATAGTTAGTGATTTTATCAACCGATTATTTTATTTACTGCAGGGAAAGAATACAGTGCTCCGATACGACTATATATGCTAGTGTAGGGAAAGCATATTTAATTTGTAGTTGCGCGAAGGAAAATACATTAATCTACATCGAATATATGGCGCCCTATTTAATATCGTAATAAGAGTGTATTTAGAAATATATTTTTTTTATTATTATTTATTTAAGCTCAACAATTAATTTTATATTTATTTGAAATTAAAGGTTAACTAAACCAAAGAATGTAATTCCAAAAATATTAAAAAAAAACAAGTACATATATGTATATTCATTAATGACAAATTTTCGAATGATAAATTGATGATTTTTCAATTATAAGAAACTTCTATTTTTATTTTTAATCTATATATGTATGTATATAAGTATGAAATATATATATGTACGTATATATACATTTTAAAAACAAAAGACACTTAATTTTTTTTTATGTTAAAAATAAATAATAAATTAATAATAATCAAGATTAAAATTATTTCTTATTTTATACTTCAATGCATCAAAAAGTATGTAAGTTAAATTATTTCTCAACTATCCTCTAGATATTTTTCTCCAACTTAAACAATTGTTTTTTTTATCTTTTTCGTCGATATTATTTATATTTTGGTTTATTATATTTTATCTTAAAATGAATTTATGAAATTAAATAGAATGCGATCTTGAGTCTAGTCAATATAACAATGAATATATTTTTTAAAAAATTTTGAAATATCAATATACAAATTTTCAATGAAACAATAATTATAAAAAAGTTTTAAAACAAAGTAAATTACAGTCAACAATAAAAGTATTCTGTGTTCTATGAAACATTAAATCTTTATAATTTTTCTACTATGTAGGCTTGAATCTGTTTCTGAAACAATAATTAAAGACTCCAAGAAGTTCACATTATTATCCCGTTAACTTGTATATTTTGTGGATTTTC
Source organism: Metopia argyrocephala (assembly GCA_963576795.1). NCBI lineage: Eukaryota > Metazoa > Arthropoda > Insecta > Diptera > Sarcophagidae > Metopia > Metopia argyrocephala. The sequence goes on along the minus strand of OY756210.1, from coordinate 73,280,862 downwards.
ATCTCCATAAAAAGGCTAATAAAGCTACTCTTTTTAAAGATTATTTATTGGATAAAATATCTAAATATCTAAATTCAATGTTTTCGAAGAAGTACCAATAATAGAAAATCCAATACTTCTATTCTGTGTTGAGAACAAGTGTCGGAAAACTACTCTGGGGTCATTCGTTTACATTACTCAATAATAAAAGATTTTAAACCAATTTTTTGCGGTTCAGATTTAAAGACAATATGAAACATTAAAATGTGTTTTTCGCTTGCATCCATTAGTTTATCTGATGGGGCAGCTAAATTTCCAAAATCTTTTAGCCATTGATAATTTTTATAATATATGAAAAGCTCGCTTGGGGCTGTTAGAACTTCATCATTTTTCTCAAATTCCGTACTACACTTTTCGCACTGTAATTTTGGAGTGACTTTAAATGCTATGTATCCAACAAAGTATCTCATCGACACAAGTTCGAAATTTATAGCTGCAGAATTATGGATAACATCTTCCAAAAAATAATCTGCATATACTATATTGCTGTCGAAATCAACGTCATCAATTTTATTGTAACTTGGTTCTCCATGTTCAATATATAAATCTGCTTCAAAGTTGGCATCAACTTGCGTTATCTCGTTTTGTAAATGCAGACAATTGCTGGACGAACTTGACTGAATTATTTTAGTTACCATTAATTTTGCCAAAATGTTATTCAATTCGGCTACGGAAGGGTTGTTATTGTTGCCACCTTTTTGCCGTAATACAGAAAAAGTGTTTTCTAGTTTTTTAGAAATATAAATTACCACCTTCCCTTAAAATTTCATTTGTTAACATAAGAATTGAATTTAGGGTGAGTTTCATTTTATTTGAAAAGAAAATACGCTTGTTTTGATCTACAAACTCCACCTTTTTTAAATATTCTAAAAAGAACTGAATATATTAATATACTTCATTGTTAATCTGAATTGCAGATCTGTAGCAATTATCTCGATAAAGGGAGCCACTATTAAGACAATCAAAAATTTGGCCATTTTTTCCATAAACTGAGCTGTTGACAAAGCCAATTCTGCGGAACATATCTTAAATTTTGTGGTTTCAGACGTTATTTTAATAGCAGCAGAAACAGGCCTGCTGAAAATTTGTGTGGCAAATATTACACGCATTTTTCAAAAGTGTTAGGAAAAATATGTTGCCGTGTTAGTTTTGGGCACATTTTTGTTTTTGCATTTGCTTCCATTTCTTACAATTCCCTAATTACCTGAAAGCTTGCCGTCCCATCCGGGGTTTTATGTCACATTTTAGCCACCCCTTCCGCAAAGGTTTAATTGAGTGTGGGAAATTATAAAGTCAAAAAACTTTTTGATCGCTTAATTCAAAAAACGGTTTTTTAGCAGATACTTTAAGATTGGAAAAGCATTTTCGGTTAGTCGAGCACATATAAGGGCACAAATATTAATACCAATGCTTTTTAAAATATTAATATTTTCTTTAAAAATTTTACTTAAAGAATCTGCAGATAAATCATTTTGCGAAGTAAAATAATTTAGAATGATAGCAAAATGGATGCAAGCAAAAAACACATTTCAATATTTCATAATGCCTTTAATTCGGAATCTAAAAAATTGGTATAAAATCTTTTATTATTGAGTCATGTAAACCACTGATCCCAGAGTGGTTTGCCGACACAGAATAGAGGTATTGGATTTTCTATTATTGGTACTCCTTCAAAAACATTGATCTTGAAGTACAGAAAAAGGAAGTTCCAAAAAAAGAAAATTAGATATTTTATCCAATAAATAATCTTTAAAAAAAGTAACTTTATAAGCCTTTTTATAAAGAAGTAAGAAATAATTTTAATCTTGATTATTATTTATTTATTATTTATTTTTAACATACAAAAATTGAAGTGTCTTTTCTTTTAAAAATGTATATATGTATATATGTACATATATATAATACATACATACATATATAAATTAAAAATAAAAATTGAATTTTCTTATAATTGAAAGATCATCAATTTATCATTCGAAAATTTGTCATTAAAAAATACATACTTGTTTTTTTATATTTTTGGAATTACATTTTTTGGTTTAGTTAACCTTTTATTTCAAATAAATATAAAATCAATTGTTGAGCTTTAATAAATAATAATAATAAAATATATTTCTAACTAAACTTTTATTACGATATTAAATAGGGCGCTATATATTCGATGTAGATTAATGTATTTTCCTTCGCGCAACTACAAATTAAATATGCTTTGCCCTACACTAGCATATACAGTGGCATCATAAAATAATCGGACAGTTAATTTTTTCTTAATATTTTTGAAATAAATGAAGTGATAACAGTTTTTTTATAATTTTTTTTTACATTTCTCTTTATTGTTATGTTAAAGATATATATTTTTTTTTATTTTGGCACAACAAATAATCGGACAGTGCAAAGAAGATCACAAAAAAGTACCGTTAGATTCAATTGCGTGGCTTCATAATATTTTTCATAATAAGTTTATTCTTTGTTTCTACTATCATTAGTAAGTCTTATGTATTAGAATCTTCATGGCACCACAAGGAAAGCAAACTTCTTACGAAATTAAGCATTTAATTATAAAATTTAATGGTGAGGGGAAAACAACTAGAGAAATTGCTGAGCTTGTTGGAAAACCAAAATCCACTGTTCACGATATAATAAAAAGATATCGAAATAAATTTCGCATAAGTTATAAAAGTAGAAAAGGACAGGGGAAGATTTTAAACGAAAGGGAAGAACGTGGTATACTGAAGGAAATAAAAATCGATCCTTTCAAAACGGCAAAAGAGTTGCAAGTTTCATTGCTCAACAAAACAGGTAAAGCTGTGAGTTTGACCACCATTCGCAACACTTTACATAGCAACGATTTTCATGGCAGAATTGCTCGAAAAATGCCATTTATAAGTCCAAAAAATAAAAATTTAAGAATAAAATTTGCTCAAGAATACGTATTAAAATCCAATGAATTTTGGAATTCGGTAAGATTTGCTTTTGTATGTAAAATTTTTTTTTTAAAATTTATTTTTTAATGTGCTATATACTGATGAGAGCAAATTCAATCTCCATGGCTCGGATGGTAAATCATTCGTGTGGCGTAAGCCAAATGCAGAATTTGAGCCAAAAAATACTCGAGCAACAGTTAAGCATGGAGGAGGTTCTGTAATGGTTTGGGGCTGTATGTCCAGTGCTGGGGTAGGCAATCTGCATTTTATTGAGGGTAAAATGGATAGATTTGTCTATCTTAACGTTTTGAAAGAAAACGTTAAGCAGAGCGCAGAAAAATTGGGCATTAAAGACAATTTTGCTTTCTACCAGGACAATGATCCCAAACATACTTCGGCAGTAGCGAAGCTTTGGTTGATACACAACTGTCCCAAACTATTGCAGACACCTCCACAGTCGCCGGACTTAAACGTGATTGAGCATTTGTGGGAAGAATTGGCAAAGAGGGTGTATACAAGAAAGTTTAATACACTAACACAGCTCAAAGAAGTATTAAGACAAGAATGGTACGCAATACCACCTCAAGGTTGTCAAAACTTGGTCAATTCTATGCCACATCGTTTACAGGCGGTAGTTAAAGCCAAGGGATATGCAACAAAATATTAAAATATTTATTTCTTGTAAGTTTTTTTAATTTTTAATACATTTAAGCTTAGTGTCCGATTATTTGTTGTGTTAAAATAAATGAGTTAATTTTTGTTATTTTCTAAAAAAAATGATTTCTGTTTCTTATTTTATAGTTTCTTATGTATATATATTCTAAAAACACAAATAAAGAGATATGTAAAAAAAAATTATAAAAAAACTGTTATCACGTCATTTATTTCAAAAATATTAAGAAAAAATTACCTGCCCGATTATTTGATGATGCCACTGTATATCGTATCGGAGCACTGTGTTCTTTATTACACAAAAATATTTGAACCAACAACATTATTCTCTAAGTTTTAAAATTTAAAAAACGAAAACAGCTCACAATGAATCAGGGTTGTCAGATAGTTTTCAAATTTTATCCCCAATTTCGAAATTCATATCCCCAAAAATCCCCAAAACCCACAATAGTTCATCCCCAAAAATCCCCACATAAACTGCATCAATAATTTTGCATGTACATATGTTTTATTTGATACGTAAATATATATTTTATTTAATATTTACATATGTATTCAAGTTCAATATAGTAGGATAACTCTGATCTAATATTTTGAGGCCGAAAAAACATTAGAAAAACGTCATTAATATTTTCGATTGCTTTCATTTTATTTCAATTATAAACTAAATAATATAAAAAACACAAAACTTCTCAAGATCAAAATTAAAAAACATCATGTATTCAAATATATTGTTAAGATGTTCAAAAAAATTAATTCACCAAACTTTTTGGACTAATACATAATATTTTTTATGAATTAAAACAAATTATTCCTTTCAATTACCATGTATTTACTTCTGTACTTAGTGCAATTACCAATATTTTTTATAAGATCCAAGCAACGTTTCCCTTTTTTTTTGGCGCTTTGCCAATTTGCCATACATTTTCAATAGGATTTAAATTGGAGACTGTGCAGATCAACTTAAAATCTTGCTTGCATCGATGTGTGTTTCGGGTCGTCATTTTATGAGTTTTAAACAAGCAAGTCTTGAAAATTGAAATTCTTTCATCGTGTGATCCGAATGTAAGAAGTCTATAATATACATATGTAATTAAACAAGCAAACAAATTTTAAAAATCGCCGAAAACTTGTCGATCATCCCCAATAAAATCCCCATCCCCAAATGAATTTTTTCATCCCCATTTCAGAAAAAAAATCCCCATTTTGGGGATAAATCCCCTAATCTGACAACACTGCAATGAATAAGAAACACAAACACATAAATTGTATTGTATGTGAATATTGTTGTTAGCATGAAACCAAAGACTATATAATATAAAGATTGTGCACTCAGTACATTGTTTTTTCCATAGCAAAAAGTGCTTTCGCTCTCCCCCGTTATTTGTTATCTACAAAAAATTTATCTTTGCAAAAAATGAGAATAAGAGCAAATTTTTTTCCCTTCCCTTGCCACTTGTCCCACGCATCTTCATGCTGTACAAAATTTGTGCTAAACCAAAATGTACTGAGTGCAACATCTTAACCCTTTCACTACAAGTTTTTTCTGGATGGATGAAAAATTCAGATTTCTTGGATTTCTACTATTATTAAGTCCGGGAACAACATTCAACAACCGATTTTTAAAAATTATTACCCTAAATGTGTTCTTTGAAATGTATCCATATGGATACAAAATTCACTAATGGTAAAGAAAAATGCAAGAATTTTGTTTTTCATTCTTTTTTATTTCTATTAAGTTTTTATTTTTTTTTACATAAGAATACATTTTTTTAAAAAAAAAACAAGCATAAAACTAAAACTTTTCATAAACTAAGCAATACACATAAAAATTCACATAAAAACCTTAATAAAGCTGAAACTGAAATAAAAAAATATTCATATACTTACTATAAGTTTATTTATTTGAAATGTAATGAAAATCCTTGAAGCAGTTCCTGGATCCGTTTGGAATGCATAAGAAAGTATCGCACTTTGAGCACTTATATCTCGTTTGCCCTTACATCCTTTAAATTTGCATCTGCCTTTATCTTATCCGGCCAATGTTGATTCTCATCATATCGAACAGATAGTGGTGGAGTATATTTTGGTCTTTTCTTTGAAGTCTATGGACTTTCGGGAATTTCCTCATTAAAAGACAACGCTGGGCGTCCTCGTTTCCGAGAATAAGCCTGTTCAACAGAAAGAGCTAAAAGTCCATTCGCAACATCATTACGAAAGCTTAGCAAATCCATATGTTTCTTTGTACAGTTATTGCTTTCATGATCCATTCTATATTCCAACCACGAATTGCAAATTGCTAGGTCAATGAGGTGGTCAAATATCTTAAGCGTCCACTTTCGAGATCTAATGAAGATTCTGTACAAAGAAAGCAGAAAATCCATCTTATCAACGCCACCCATGTTCTTGTTATATTATCTTATAATATTTGGCTGTATTATTTCCACATTTTTCTTTTCTTCCGCATTGAATCGGCGTACAAGTTGATGGGGTTCATGTCCATGGATTGATGACACCATTTGGACAATCCCGCTATCAAACCAATTTAGGAGAAATATATTATCCGATCTTTCTACACGGTAGTCGAAGCTTTCACGGCCTTCCTTTTTTAACTCCTTATCAGATTTAAAATTTATTTTACCTTATCTATTTCCTCTAATTGTACCTGTTGCACAAATTTCTCGTTGACGTAAATTCAATACTAAATTAAGAGTGGAAAAATAATTATCGAAATAGATTTTATGATGTTTTCCTTCTGGAATTGTCTTTGAAAGGTGAAATACAATATCGGAGAAAAATTCTAACTTTGCGCCACCTAATAATGTACTTTTATCCTGATAAATCTCAATATCGTAAACCATTCCTTTTGAGCTACATAGACAAAAAATTTTTATTCCCCATTTGATATGGGCTTTTTTAGCATATATTGCTTCATAGTAGTTCTTCCTTCAAATGGAACCATCATCTCATCTACGCAAAGATTTTCATCTTTTGGAATAGAATAGGATTTTTTCAGAAACATATTTATTAAAGGCCGTACCTTGTACAGCTTGTCATTACCTGTCATTAACAATTTCAGACTTTTCCGGTTCGTCTGTATCAGAAACGTCTGAATCTGAAAAATTCGTAAGAATTCTTTCAATCTCAGAATCTCTTAGTTTTCTATGCATTTAAAATTTTTCGACTTTTAACTTAGCAGAACTAAAGTTTACGTCTGAACTACAACAGCATCAACAATAAAATGGTTTAGTTTGTTATTTTCTTCCCTCTTTATATACACAACTCAAGTTTGTGTCCATATGGATACATACAATTTTCAAAAAATTCCTGGCGACTATACTAATTCTTAAATGAAAAAATAATAATTGAGATCAACGCAACAAATGTTTATCTTGATCTAAGATTCACTTATTTACTAAAAATGTATCCGAAAGTATATGTAATTTAAGATCCAAAAAAATGATTTTTTCAAGAAATAAAAAAATAAAATAAACGTTTTTTTTAAATTGATATATTTTTGACAAATTTTGAAAAAAATGTAAAAAAATCAATTCTTATAACAGCCAAGACTTCAAAAAATCATAGTTGATTAAAATTTCAACCAGAATTATCAAATCGAAGCTGTGAGACGCCCTCAAAGTTTACTGTATCCATAAGGGTACATAGGAGCGAAAGGGTTAATATTATATAGTCTTTGATGAAACCGTTTCTGTACTTAAGCAAAAAAAAAACACGAAGTAAAAATTTTGTTGTGGCTATCGTCTTATACACTGTGATGTTGTGTGTGCAAAAATTTTGTTGTGGCTATCTTGCTGTGTGATGTTCTTGTTCTAGTTGTTGGAGTTTCGTCACTGTATGTACTGTGCACAGAAAAAACTAGATTGTAAATACAACAATTTTTTTTTGTATATACAATTAAAATATTATTCAATTTTGCGCTAACAATGGTTTTTGTAAATACAAATACGACAATTGTAGGTTTCCTTAAGAAAAGAAAAAAAAAATGCAACGGTACCATGTTTTTTCAATTATTGTGGTTAACAAACTATTTGTTGAAAAGATTACAAGACTTTCAGTAAATGTTTTTGTTGCACTTATTTTATCAATCTTTTTTTTTAAATTAAATCGTCTTCATTTTCTCCTTTGCTGGGATTTGAACCTGGGCTGTTGTGTGTTGTATGCAATCGCTCTAACCATTACACCACGTCACTCCTAATTTCTATAATGTTGTTTTTGTACTAAATATGCGCAACTAACCTAAAGCAAAGAATTCAACAAAAAATTTATTTAATCGTTTTTATTGAAAATGTATGGTACCGTAATAATTTATTTTATTTTTTTTGTCAAAGTTTACTTTGAAAAAAGAAAAAAATGTAACGGTACCATCTTTTTTCAACAATTGTAGTTAACAACCCAATTGTTGGAAAAATTTCAACACTTTCAACAAATATTTTTGTTAAACTTCCCTATAAATCTCATATGTTTTTGTTGTTTTTTTATAACTAAGTCTTCTTGTTTTTGAAAATATTGCTTAAATAATAACAACAATTTTAATTGGCATAATTTGTTGAAAATAAATCCTAATATTTGTAATATCAAAAAAATATTTGATTGTATTTATAAAACACATATTAAAAATAAAATTTTACATTAACAACCCACTTTGTTGATTGAATTTTGGTGATATTTTTTTCTGTGTGGCTGAACGAAAAAAACTAAACAACAATGCAAAAGAAATAAAACACACATTAGCACAGTCAGGGTTGTCAGATAGTTTTCAATTTTTATCCCCAATTTCGAAATTCATATCCCCAAAAATCCCCAAAACCTTGATTATTTCATCCCCAAAAATCCCCACACGAAGTGCATCGATAATTTTGTATTTAAATAAACATAACTTTGTTTTATTTGATATGTAAATTTTAAATTTGGAGATTGTGCAAATGAACTTAAAATCTTGACGACATTCTTTTTAAACCAACCTCTTGCTTGCTTCGATGTGTGTTTCGGGTCGTTATTTATTTTTAATATTCAGCATAAGACATCATGATGCTGTTTGAAATATTTGTATAGCATACAGCATCTATTTTACCTCAATTCTAAATAAATGTTCTGTGCCATATTATGGAAAACATAAAGTATAAGTGGAGAAGTAATTGTGGTCGGACGAAACTAAAACTAGTTTGTTTATCTACGAAAGAAATAATTTAGCTGTAAAAAGACCCTTTAATACTGAATTCCTCCGCAATACAATCCATTAAAGAAGGTGGCGGAAACATAATGATATGGGGATGTTATTATATATATAAGAAAATAAATCAAACCAAGAGCAAACGTTGCAAAAGTTTTATATATGTATATATAGTATGAGTTTTCAACAAGTTTATAAGCAAGATTTGAAAATTGAAATTCTTTCATCGTACTTATAATATATAAGTAAGCAAGCGAGCAAATTTTAAAAATCGCCAAAAACTTGTCGATCATCCCCAAAAAAATCCCCATCCCCAAATGAATTTGTTTATCCCCATTTCAGAATAAAAATCCCCAATTTAGGGATAAATCCCCTAATCTGACAACACTGAGCACAGTGCATACACTGTGACATTAGTTTCTCTTTGGTTTCTCTTGTTTTGTTACGCTCTTTTCTTTTGCCTTTTGCCCTTCCTTCCCGCGTCGGAAAAAATTTTGACAAAATATTTGGATAAGTGTTGAGATGCGCATTCTATATTGTTACGAAAAATAAATTATGTAAAAAAAAAGCGCCAAAGATTACAGCTAAAATAAAAGAAAAACGCGTATTATGGTAACATTTTATAGTAAAAAAAGTAACAATAACAAACACGTAATTTTGACTTGTGCTGTTACCAGTAAAAACAAAAACACACACGCACATATATATCTTTAAATTAGTGCTCTGTCAAAATTGGATTTTCCAATTGCAAAGCGTTGCCGCCGCGTTATTTTGGGATGCTCCATACAAATTGTATGGGCATGAGATATTTTGACAGCTAAAAAACGCTTGCCGCTTTTATTTAGGGATGGCAGTTAATTTGATAGCACTTTTAAGTGTTTTTTACGCATGAAATATTGCATATTTCAAAGTTAGTTGGGGTTCGTCATATATTTAGATTCGATTAGAGCACATTAAATTGGCTAAAGTGGGATTTGTTAAAATTTGATCCTTGGGTCAAAATAAGTAACATATAAATTTATTTTCCTTCCTTGAGCAAATTTTCTTATTTTGATCCCTAGAATACGATTTCCCTTGTCACTTGGGTGATTTTTTGCGTCCCTACCAATCGACCAGCCCCAATGTATATACACTAGTGGCAGAAACTGAAGCCAGTGAGCTAATATTAAAGTATTTCCATAAAAATATTGAAAAAAATGAAACTCATGGTGGGGGAATGTAATGGTGTGGATTGTTTTTTACTCAATGGAATCGTAACTCTGTGTAAAAGTAGCGATACTATGAACTGCTACCTCTCCAGAAATACTTTGAAAACTGTCATGTTGCCGTTTGCAAAAGATGAAATTTATACCGGATAGATTTTACAACTCGATAATGATTCAAAGCATACTTCGAAATATCGTCATGCGAGAGCTTATGTGCTCTATCCGCCATTTTATTTAACTCGAGTTAATGATGCCACTTTACGTTTTTGACATGACATGTCACTTACTGTCCACAACATTTCAGAGTTGTTCCTGCTCGATATATTGTGATCTATTTGTTTGAAGATTTTATTGAAAATGGTGGGTTACGTGATCTGCTATTTTGCAGCTACGAGAATTAAAAACAGTCTTACTAGGTACAAAGTATTCGTCAAGAGTACTCCAAATAAATATGATGGATGTTACTTGATTCATTATACACTATTTTTTCATCGGCAGCCTCATTCAATTCATCTGCTATATCGTCAGCTAAATATATCTTTCCAATCTATGGAGCTAAAGACACCACAACGTAAAAATTTGCCAAAGAACTTCTCGTCTGTAGTATTCTCTCTCATGAATTGTGCGTATATACAATTTTACAGTTAAGTTCACACAAATACTTCACAAAAGTTAATTACGTACTCTACTCTAGCTGCGTCATAACTCACAAAATTTGACACAGAAAATATAAAAAAATAAAATATAATAACGGGATTTTTTAGAATGAGTTCGGCAAAGTTTAAAGATGAAATGGTACAAACAAGCAAAACCTAATTTAAAATTTTAAGAGACGTTTAAACCTTAAGTGGTACATACTATAATATATGTATCTACTATCCGGGTAGAAAGGGTTAATAGAATATTGACGATACGCCTGGCATAGTTAATACAATGTGTGGTTGATGACAAGGTCAGTGACATTGTCGATCAGCCATTCGTGCACAATTTTTGCGACATTTGCTTGAAAATGTCAACGACGAATTATTCTGGCTATCGTCTTTAAGGCACACCCAACCCAACTGGCAACAATAAAAAAGTGTAAATTTTTTTAAATACAAATGTCTTATACATATACTGGTATAAACACAGACAAAGAATAAAACAAAGTTTTTCTGTTACATTTTAAGTAAATGTGCCACAAATATACTAATCTATTACAGTCTTTTACTTTTGTAAGAAATATTTATAAATAAATTTGTGTGTCGCTGATTTAAATCACTAAAGAAAACTGTACCTCAGCCTATGATTTTGTTTACACAAAGAGTTTTTGTCGCAGAAGTATATACACATTTCATAAACACGGTTTACATATGTACATATGTACTTAAAATAATGGAAATTCCTGTCTAGACAACATATTGAATGGATTAAGAATTTGAAATGGTTGTGTCTACATTTGCATTAAAAAAAAGATAATCGAATATGTTTACAATGTAGTGAGGAAGAATACAAAAAACTTAAAATTCTATAGCAAAGATATCATATTTGACAATGAAATTTCCTTGATTTTGTAAAAAATTATACTTTTACTTCACCGCAGATAGTGTTTGCTAATAAAAACTACATTTTATTGTAACATAATACGGTGCAACCAAAACCGTTATAAAATAATGTTGAACAAGCTGTTTTCTTATATCCATCCCATAGTTCTGCGGTTAACACATTACAAAATGCAAACAAAAGGAAATTATAAAATCAAGAACGGGAATAAGGACATATGTACATACATATAGTACATATAAAATATTTATATAATTTTACAGATATAGAAAAATAAAATAAAACATTATAAATTGCAAAAATTTATTGAAGACGACTTCATAATGTCGAGGAGTGCTTCCATTCGCTTGTTAAAGGAATTTGATTTTGGTTTGGTTTATATCAGAATTGTATGCGAACGAAAAAAATAACATAATGACTGTGTTAGGTCAACGTATAAATATTCGCTAAAATATTTCATTAATTTATTTTATATTTTATTAAATTTGTATTATTTTTGATATTTTAATTTCAATTTTTATTTTGCTATTTTATCAGGCGTTACGCAGAATGGCCCCATGAAAGATGACCCCAATTTAAAAATGAAAATTAGCCCCATTTTTGGGACGAAATTTCATAATGAAAATTAAACTACAAAAAAAATATACGAAGAAAGACCCCAACCGAATGAAAATTCCCCCCAATATTAATTTTGTGGCACATTTTCATTTATTACTTTAGGGCTTTTCTTCATTATGCAAAATAACCCTAATTTAAAGAAATAACATATAACCCCAACTGAACGAAAACAAAAATAGCCCCAAAATATTGAAAGTAAAAAAAAAACATTGTTTATGTACAGTATTATTTATTGAATAATAGAATTTGTTTTGTAGGCGAAAACTTGTATGGAATCAATAACGTCCACTCTAGAACAAGGACACTTATACTTTAAATCATTTTCTTGTACAGCTGTGGCTTGCAGCAAAAGATTGCATTCGCTATAAACTTTTAGGTACTTCCAAGAGGTTTCTATCGTGACAAACCACGCAGCCAGTTTTTATTAAATTTGGTGTTAACAACGGATGAACCATTAATTTCCGATATGCTGTTTTTGCAGCATCCGACGATCTTATAAAATTTAAGAGCGAATGGTTTTTCATGACATTGCGTCTTAAAGGTTGACAATAATGAAAGCTGTTTAGAAATATATTTGTTCTTTATATACGAAAAACTATCTGAAAATTTTTACCAATCTGAAATTTTTTACGATCACATCTTACCAGCTCCATTTACACAACTAAACGCTCCTTATTAATTCTCTCAAAGTATGTTCATAATCCAAATTATTCCAAGTCAAACACATTACTTTTATTATTTATATATCAGCAATTCTTCATGTGCCTTTTATATTTCTTTTCCATTAATACATAAAACACAGGATGAATCTGTAACATCAAAATATAATTAAATAATCCCAGTTTTATATGAATTATTCCAGCAAACATATTTCACAATATCTTTATAGCTAGATTTCTATATAAAAAATTAATTTTTTGATTCACTAAATATAATTTACTACTATATTTTTTTCGCTATTATACACTTTTTTACGACTATTGTCAACGCATTGCACCAGCAAACTAATTCTTTTCTATTAAATAGTGTTAAAAATTCAAATAATTGAAAACAATTACAACCAATACCGTTATAAGGATGTTTGTTTTCCTAAAAACCCGAATTTAATGAAAATGAAGTTTAGCCCCAAATTTAACATCATGCAAACTGGGGCCATTTTTCATTTCTACAAATTCGGGCTACAATTCATAACGCAATTCCACCCCATACATAAAAAATGAAACTTGACCCCAAACTTTTGAGGTCATTCTTTATTTCTGTTTTTTGGGACATTGTTTCATTTCCCAGAATGAAAACAGGGCCCACCAGATGAAAATACGCCCCAAATATTTCCCTCTAATTTTTGGGGTAATTTTTTACTTTGGGGCCTCATTTCACAGCGCCATTTTATCCCACTGTATTTATGTCGCAATTAAATCCATTGTTCATATTTTTGTTAATTTTCCCGTTAGTTTTCATAATATGTATATTTCTTATTTCTTTTGAATTACACTGTCTTGTTGTTGCCTTAAAGAATTTCAAATATTTGCAATTTATCTAAATGTAATTTGTTTTTGCAAAATAATCAAACACAGTTTAATAAGTAAATGAAAACAACAACAGTGGCCCTTTGGTATTAAATATTTACAGTTTGCCAAAATAAATAAATCATGTTATTTTAAGTAGAAAGAAGTAATTGTTAAATAAAGAAAACATTGTAAATCTTGAATTCAAACCGATCGGGTCTTGTTATTTATTAAGCGGTCGCAATTTTCTCTAAAAATAATTATAATTTGTTGTCCCAATTTTGCATTTAGCAGCCTATAGATAACAGCTTAAAATTACGAAGTTGCTCTATATCGCTGCCGATGAGAAAAACTCTTCTTATCGTACAGACTGTCATACAAAAATCAATTTCACTATTATAAAATTGTATTGGTGTATGGGATAGACACCAATATAAAGAAATTATAAGTGATGCGATAAATAATAACACAAAAATATTAGTTCAATTTTATTTGAATTTAATATTTTATTTAGACACTTTTTAACGTATTTTAATTCACATTATTGCATGTATTTTAGTTATTTAGATTTAGGGTATAAATATTTTTTATTTAATTTTAAGTATTTATTATTATACATTTGTACATCTTACATCACTATATAATTATGTAGATGTAGTACAATAAAGTTGCCTTTACTGTGGCTAGATATCAAGTGACTAAAACATCGATCAAAACAAAAGGTAACAATCTCGTTAAAACTGAAAATTATAATTTATAACAGTTTATCTTCTTAGAGTGAAAATAATTCTGATTAACCCTTAGCCTTGTGAGTAGGGCATATATAAATTATATACATAAATTAATTTTATAAGTTGATACAAAATAATAAATAAATAATATTGTCCAAATCAAGTTTGGACAGAACTCATTGCCAAAATTGCGAAGGCAAATGTCAGAGTACTACTAAGTTCAGACATGCGTCATTATTGAGATTATCGCAAAAATTCCATTATTGACATCAATATTCCATAAAAAATTTTAATTAAATTATTGTTCAATAAGTATAAAATTGTTTTAAATGTTGCGTAAAACATGCAATGCAACACTGTTCAAAAGTGTGTTCAGTGACACAAATATTTAGAATGGCAAATTTAAATAAAATAAAAAATATTAAATTTATAATCTATATATATAAAAGAAAGTGGCGTTAGTTACTACGCTTATAACTCAAGAACGGCTGGACCGATTTCGATGATTCGTACCAATTTGGAATGGTCTCTGGCCAAATAAGAAGAATAGCAAAAAAAAAAATTCTAAAATATTCCAAAAAAAATGACGTCATATTTTTAAAATACAGGGTTCACACAATACTTCTATATCTATATATATAAAACAAAGTGGCGTTAGTTACTACGCTTATAACTCAAGAACGGCTGGACCGATTTCGATGATTCGTACCAATTTGGAATGGTCTCTGGCCAAATAAGAAGAATAGCAAAAAAATTCTAAAATATCCAAAAAAAAAAATGACGTCATATTTTTAAAATACAGGGTTCACACAATACTTCTATATCTATATATATAAAAGAAAGTGGCGTTAGTTACTACGCTTATAACTCAAGAACGGCTGGACCGATTTCGATGATTCGTACCAATTTGGAATGGTCTCTGGCCAAATAAGAAGAATAGCAAAAAAAAAATTCTAAAATATTCCAAAAAAAAAATGACGTCATATTTTTAAAATACAGGGTTCACACAATACTTCTATATCTATATATATAAAACAAAGTGGCGTTAGTTACTACGCTTATAACTCAAGAACGGCTGGACCGATTTCGATGATTCGTACCAATTTGGAATGGTCTCTGGCCAAATAAGAAGAATAGCAAAAAAAAAATTCTAAAATATTCCAAAAAAAATGACGTCATATTTTTAAAATACAGGGTTCACACAATACTTCTATATCTATATATATAAAACAAAGTGGCGTTAGTTACTACGCTTATAACTCAAGAACGGCTGGACCGATTTCGATGATTCGTACCAATTTGGAATGGTCTCTGGCCAAATAAGAAGAATAGCAAAAAAATTCTAAAATATTCCAAAAAAAAAAAAAAAATGACGTCATATTTTTAAAATACAGGGTTCACACAATACGAATGGTCTCTGGCCAAATAAGAAGAATAGCAAAAAAAATTCAAAAATATTCCAGAAAAAAAAATTAACGTAAGTGTGTACTTTTAAAATACGGGGCTCACACAATGCCTTTCATGACTGTTCACATTTGAGGTTCATGACTCTTCACACTATGTTTCAATGATGTTCACACTAGGGGTTCACACAATGCCTTTCATGATTGTTTACATTAGAGTTGCATGACTGTGCACACTATATTACAATTGTGTTCACACCAGAGTTGCATGACTATTCACACTATGTAGGAATGGTGGTCTCACTAGAGTCATGACTTTTCACACCATGCTGTTGCTTGCTTGAGTTATAGGGATGCCAATCCTTAATTGCGATACTGATAATTATGATTTTCAGGATTTACAAAATTTTTTATTTTAAGGTTTTTTGTTTCTCATGTAAAAAAAGAACTGTAGTTACGTCCGTTTGCATTTAATATGACGATATGTATAGAGCTTTCAGTTGGTGTCTACATTTTGTATTGTCGCCGACTTTTTTATCTGTTCGTTGTTGATATGTACGCAAACATTGAAACTGAACGACTAAATTTCATACGTTATAATCAAAAGAAATTACGTTCAGAAGAGAATATCCATTTGCGTGATGCAATTCATAACGATGGTAATGTAAACGACATCGGAAAAATGGTTATTTTGCCTTCAACATATACAGATAGCCCACGTCATATGCATGAATATGCACAGGACGCAATGACTTATGTACGTCATTACGGTCGGCCAGTTTCATTCATAACTTTTAGGTGTAAACCACAATGGAATAGCTTCTCCGAGATTCTCTGACCGATTCTTATAAAATTTTGTCTGTATATTCAGTAGGGCTGACTATAGGCCGTAATTTTTTTTTTACACATCCACGCCCACTTCAATGCCCATTTCTTCCGTGAACTTAAAACCCTGTTTACGTTCCCCATAAAGCCTTTAGACATGGTACGAATGCTTCCAGCAATAGCTTTTATGATATAGCTTAATCCGAGCGGGATAAGGGCAGAGGAAGGGGTATTCCCGCACATGGTAGAACACATTTTATCACTCTTTTAAAGAAGTGTAACCCATAAAGTTTTCAAGCTTAGTAGGAATACTAAGAATTATATTTTAGGGTCAGGGGAAGTTATTCCCTCAAACAGGTAAATAATGTTCTGTCGTTTATTTAAATACTTAGTTGTTATACATAATGCTTTTAAGCTTGCTAAGAATACCGAAATAAATTTTTTTTGGCGGGGGAGGAGTTCTCCTACTTAGGTAAAACACGTTTACAACACAAAAATCTTTTTAACTTTCGAGAAAAGCCTCAAGTTGCATTTTTTATGATCCAGTTTAATCCGAGCGAGATAGGAGCAGGGAAATAAGTAGTCACATAAAGGTAAGTTACATTATTGCTTAAAGAGTTATTACAGATCACGCTTTCAAACTAAATAGAAATACTGCAATTATATATTTTATGATCTACCTTATCAAAATTAGGGGAGAGAGTATCCCCGTACCAAGAAAGTGGGTTTTGTCGTTAGTTTGTTGCTCATAAATCTCTCAAACTTGGTAGGAATACTAAATTTTATATTATTTATAATCTTGCTAAGCCCGAACGGAAGAGAAGCATAGAAATTTAGCTTATTTATGTACGGACTAAAGAACTATACATTGGTATGTTAAGCGCTTAAGTTAAAAAAACCTTTAATTTAAATAGAAGTCCACTGTCAAATATTTATTGAAAAGGATTTATGAATAAACAAATAATTTTTTAATTATTTTTATATTTGTTGTCAAAATTTAATTTACTTTTTTATTAAATAAAAAATATAATTTTATTTTGTTAAACGTATTTTTTTCAACTGAGGGCTTCTAAATAATTTTCGATCTCTTATAAAAATATAATTAACTTCAAAAATCTTGGAAAATAGTTAACTTTAAATTTTTTGGCAAACGGCCACAGTTCAAATTCGTTGCTAATTTCAGTGGTAATTTTGGTGTGAAGCTCTATGTATTTTCTCTCTGTGTATTTTCTCAAAAACCTAGCTGGGGTGAACCCGGCAACGGGTCACACCAGCTAGTATATGTATATACTAGAGGTGAGCACAAGACGTCTTGTTGCTTACTCCTCATAATGTGCAGTACTGAAGTGTTCTCTTTTCTGTTGTTCCTGATTTTAAGAGAACACTGAAATATATATTTTATTTTTATTCAAAGTGTACAACTGCAGTCATTGTCAGAGCATATTTCACTAGTGTCACTTGAAGAACTTGTGCACACATAAACCAGACAAGTAGATATCAGTGTTGCCACGACTTTTAATTTTTTACAACCAAATTTCAGCAAAAATTTAACCAAAATGGAAATAAAGTAATCAAATTACTTACTCCAAATTCTGATTGAAACAATTAAGAAAATTGTCTTAAATCAAGTATAACTTTTAAATTTTTTGCAATAATTCAACTAATAAATAAATAAAATAAATAAATCAAATTGCTTTAAAAAAAATAAACATGTTTTCTTTCGTTAACTACCATGATATAAGGCATTCCGGTTGTAAAATAATTTTTTTCTGCGCATCTACGTCACACCAACCATAAACAAAAAACACAATCACACAGCCACTCGTATTTGATATGGGAGAATTTTGTTTACATTTTAGATTTTGGGCACCATGACATCACAAAGAGAGAGCATTTATAACGGACCTGCTCAAAGCACTATCTTTATTTCTTTGTTTCATGACTCAGCGTTGCCGTTTTTAGTTATTTCTAACCGAAATTGGTTACTTTTTTCTGCAGTGTCTACATGTGGAGTTTTTTTTCGCCTTGGTTACTTTTTACTTTGAGGCTAAAGAAAGTCACACTTATTTCAACGGTTTGAATTTAAAATAATAACTTTATAATTTGTAAATAATAATAATAATATGACACACGTGTGTTGTTTACTATTTTTGCGAATTTCTACCTTAAGTATAGAAAAAAAACCTTCATTAACGAACATTTCAATTAAATAAAGCTCTGTAGTCTAGGCTGGCATTTTTGTTGTTCTTAATTTCAATTTTAGCATTCTTCTAAAAGTCATAGCAATATCTCTAAAATGAGTGTATCTACCAAAATAGGCGACTGATGCGATTTAAAAATCAAATAGATAGAAAAAGACTTTATTATCGGTTTAGAATTAAACCTATCTTTTATACAATTGTGGTTTATTTAATATACTCATGAGCTTGAGTAATTTGAATGCGAATAGAGGTTTTATATATTTTGCCTTTTCTCCCATATAATCAGAAAGTAAAATTATATCTTGACAGATTAATCAAAGTATATATATTACATTATATTGCAAAAAACCATATAGTTATAATTGATTTAACATAATTTTCTTAATTATATCTATTAGAATTAGGACTAAAAATTTGATAAGATTTTTGCTGAAATTTGGTTACAAAAATTTAAAAGTCGTGGCAACACTGTTCTCCATTAACTACTAAAAAGAAATGCAGTTGTCACACTATGAAGAGTACAATTTCATTATTGTACTCTGAACCAACCATGGCGCAATTATCATAAGGTGCCTTTAAGATTACAACAAGTAAAATAGTAACAAAAACAACACAGCATTTTGATGCTTGTTAGGGTAGTTAACTGTCAAAAAAACCAAAACAAAAAGTATGAAAACAAAAACAATGTACATAAAACAAAGCAAAAATTGACAACTATATTCACAAATTGGCTGAAAAAAAAGTAGCTCAGCTGCCATGTCAAATGCACCTTATAATCAATACGCCATGGAACCAACTGTATATTAAAATGTTGTGCAATGGCTTTTGTGTGCTGTTGTTTTTGGTTCTCTGTTTTTGCTGTACTCTTATTTATATTTGCAACTACAATCAGTATTTGCTCATGAGAAAAATACAATACTGTTCAATTTTAGCGTCTTGTGCTCACCTCTAGTATATACATACATATGTACGATATTATAAAAAACAAATAAACTATTGGAATAAATAATAACCAATTTCTTTTTAATAATAATAATAATATAACATAACAAGCAAAAAAATAAAGAAAAAGAGAATGGCCTGGGAGAGGTCAGGGAAGCAGGCCTTCCATATATGTGGCAAAGCAAAATAGATGGGCTTCGTAGCTACAGAAAAAACGGACACATCTACGCCGATACTCTTCCGGGCCACAGGATATCCAAGTATGTATGTAAGTGCCAGCGTTCGAAATTTCGAACAGACAACTTCACGCATGCGTATGCGTTTATATTGAGTCAAGCACGTGTTTATAACACGTATGTTTTATACATATGTATGTATTTTATAAATTATTTACAAATAGGTATTATCAAGATTCATAACTATTTTTAGAAATTTTTCTTTTTATTATTTTTAAAAATTATTATTAGATGTTTCAAAAATATGCCCCTAGGAATGTGATAAGGGTTGCCATTCGTACTGATTTTACCAGTACACGTACTGGTTTATGCATAACACCCAAATGAGTACGCAAATGTACTGGTTTTTTAAAATTTTAAAAAATTTGTGCATAAATGTGTCGATCAATGACATTACTTCTATCTATTTTTAATAATTTGACGTGATGTTTTTGTTATATGTATTTTGTTAAATTCTTGCCTAAAAAAATAGAAAAGTTAATTATTTTTAATGTATAAATTTCTTTTTGTTTTAATGATAGTTTAAAACTTATGAATTCTATAAAATTTTGGGTTAAAATTTGTGTACTGGTTTTTTTCGAATGTACTGGTATTTTTCTTATGATGTACTGATTTTTCCAATTTCAAAAATGGCAACCCTAAAGGTGACTGAAGGGGGAAACTAAGAGAATATGGTTCTTAATTTATTGAAAGATAACACTTAACAGTAAGTACGGTGCGGCTAAAGAACGAATTCTGTCTATAATGCATTGTGCTCAGAGAGAGGCACGAGTAGTCTGTAAAACAAGTCCTTTACTTCATAGGAGCATCTTTCATGGTAGTACCGATAGATCATTAAAACGCACGCCACATTGCGCCGATAGAGTTAGATACCATACCGTCCCTGATAAGCACCTTCGCCCTTTTCCGTACGCGGTCGAGAAGCCTCAAAATAAACCTTGAAGCACCGTCCCATACATGCGAGTTGTATTCCATTTTAGGTCGGAAATATTGAGAATCTCAAATGGAGTGAAGTATTTTTTGCTCCGTTTTCCAAAACGGGGGCAATTGAATGCTCGTTTCGACACTTGAAATATGTGATCATCCCAACGAACATCACAATTAATTCTCATGCCCAGAAAACCAAGAGCATCCGCCTCATCGATATTTACATTACCCAAAGTCACAGATGTCAAGATTGGATCATCACTACTACACCTATGCGCCCATTAAATTTTACTAGTATGCAAACATACATAATTTGCCATTACAACCCTGTGTCAGCGTTACGGCCTAGCTTCTCGCAGCACTCATGTTGTGTGTGGTAATTTTTATCCATGAGTACCGGGACCTACAGTTTAAAGTACAGTCGACTCCGAACTACAGATTTGAGAAGCTTTTTCATGGCACATACATTTTTGTGCAAAAAATATAAGGAGTGGACCTAGAAACTTGAAAGTTGGCACAGAGTATAATATTGACTGAATTAAGAAAATAAAATAATTTCATGAAAATCAGCCCATAGCTCATACAATCAAAATGAATATTTTCACATAAAACCTTTCCTATAAAAGCAAAAGTATTAAAATTTAATACATTCATATACTTCTTAGAAAAGTCAAAAGACCCATTCCAAGTTTCTTTAAAATCTGCCACGCCTATCGTGCATTCTTGCACTCTGTGAAGGCGGTATTTTGGTGACAAAAATTTGATTTTTTAAAACTATTTTTTGCAAATCAAATAATTCCGTTCCAAAGAAGAGTGTTTCACTGAGAGAAATTCTTAATTTATTTCTATAAAAAGGAATATTTTGTCTTAGAAAAAGTTTATTGAAGTCACTCACATAAATATTGTAAAACGAAAGCTGAGAAAAATTTTCACACAGTTCAGTAATTTGCTTTGACAAAACCTTAAATGTTCACCAGAGCCAAAAAACTTTAATAAAAGTAGAATAAATATACTGGTATTTTTCATTTCGCAGACGGCGTAAGTAAATTTATTTTCATCGTGAAAATCTGGGACCTGGACCAATCGACGGGTATTTTTTTTCTGATAAAAATGATGCAAAAAACGTATTTTCGATTTTTTGTCAGTTACAGCGTTCTTTAATTCCGTTTGTAATTAATTTGTAAACAATTTTATATATGTATGCAATAAACGTTAAAGATTTATTTCAAATGTTTTTTATATACACATTGCATATATACATATGCATATATAAATATACATATGTATGCAGATATTAGCTTTAAAATTTTATTTTAACTGTAGTCCCGACGATCCACTAATCCGGACAGTTGATGAAACTATGTCTGTCCGGATTAGAGAGTTCATACTGTACTGATTAGAGAGTTCATACAGCTTTGTAATTACCACATATAACTATAATATCCGAAGTTTCTAACGAGAAAACCCTCTAGATGTGAAATAATTCTATATACATACTCGTAAAAGCAGGTACTAAAGTCGGTTTAAATTACATATATTTATAAAGTAAATATCGGCAATAATAGTATGTAAAGTTGTATAACAAGAAAGAAGTTATTTTAATTTAATTTTATTTAAAAACTGTGTTACTTTTATTAAATTTGCAATCACATACACACATACTTTGGAAACCGTTTGTATTGAGAAGATTGATAAAAACAAAATGATCAAAAATGATTAAACGCAACAATATGTAAATCAGTTTTCTTAAATACATATTTTTTACTACTTGGCTTTTGTCCAAAACGTCATATATGACTAAAGTTGATTTTGTCTCGTAGAAGTCTGGGTATTGGTGAGTTCTAACAGACATTATCATCTAAAGTCATAGTGAACTTTTTATGTAATTGATCGCTATATCAGAGATTCGTGGCAGATAAAATCACTTCACGTCCTCTGTGAATTTTTCTTATACATATCGGTATAACAGAGACTATTGGAGTAATTTCTTATTAATGATTCATAAATGACTTTTTATGCTATGAGCTGCCATCTCGAAGAATGTTAGCAAATAATATCACTATGATTCATACACAAAATTTCAACGCAAAAACCGTAAAAATAACAAATAGATAAATATTTACATAAAAAATTTTATTAAAAATGAAGGCACTTATTAGTTTAGAAAATTAAAATATTCTTCAAAATATAAGAAAAATTATAAAACAAAAGGTTAGATTTTCATAACTTATAGTAATAATGGTTATGTCCATATTTACTCGTATGTAAGTAAATATACTTATGTAAGTAATAATGGCTACTGCTTGACTAATAGTTAATTTAAAAGAAAGTAAAAAAATAATTTTTGGGTTGTTAAATGTTCAATTTATTGGAGTGTCTTGGGTATCCATGGATATTTTTAAAGCATCTTTCCTATAGTGGCGTTTAGCGTCTCTATTTTTTACTTTTTTAATAGCCGATCGGAAGTCGTAAAGGAATTTTTCAAAAGACTCGAAGCTTGTGCATTCTGTTTAAACAAAAATAGAAACAATTTAGAGAAATCTTATTATGTTGGAAATTTATCGTATAGTGACATTAACCTTTCAAAGCTGTTGTTATGTTGGAATACAACTTTAGTGCTTTCTTGCCTTTGGTGCCATCATAGTTGAACTGTGAAAGTAAATTCGGGTCCAAAATTCTTTCTAAGTTTCTTGCCAAGTCGTCGCAAAGTAATCGACGCATAGATACCACCTTTAAAAATAATGTTATGTTAAAAATTTCATTCAATTTTTCTATAATATTTTTTTACTTACTAAATTTTCACGATTTTGTCCCATAAGGTCATCATCAAGTGATTTAAGGTCATCTTCCGATTTTAGAGGAAAGCGACCATAAGCTAAAGATGTGTAAGACCAATTGCGAGCCAATAAAATGTTATGTTCGCCCAAAATTTTTGCTAATTCATCCTGTTTTTTAAGGCAACTTTCAAGTTTTATATCTAGTTTCACTTGTTGACTTACTATTGCATCCACAGTTGCAGGTAAATTATCTAGTCGCTCCAACTTTTTTAAAATGAGATCCAATTTAGGTTCGATGTTCATTTCTTAGAATTTAATATGCAAAGGAATTGTTTAGATTATTTTATTTAGTTTATTTAAAGAAATAAAATTTTAATTAATTAACAGTATGAAGTAAGGGCATTAAAACGTTTCTGTTTTCAAATGGTAGCAAAAACATTTTGGAATGAATTTTGTTAATGTTGAATACGATTTCTGTATCATTTTCTTTTCCATCAGTTTCATAAATTCCTATTGAATCTGATAAAGTAGGTAAACTGAAAAAGCTTCTAATATTGGGTATTTGTTTTCCTTTGACAATATCTCCAGAAAATGATGATATCTTTAAAACTATTGTTTCCTGCTGATCTTCAGACTTTATCGTGCACAAGTTATTTGGAAAATCTGGACTTATGTAATATTTTGTGTTAGCTATGTTTATAACTCTTCCCTTTTTCAAATCTCGTTTGCTGTATATGGTGTAATTGTTTATTATTGATGAATTCTTTAGCTTTGTTTTTAATTGTGATAGCACATTTGAAGGACGTCGCACGGTTTTCTTTATATGTCTTAAATAATTTTCAAAATCATAAGCTGCAAAATTGTTAGGTAGTCCAAAAGCTTCAACACAATCTGGAAAGTGCAGCAGGTTGTGCACGTTGTACACTAAGGCTCTTTCAGAATACAAATTTGGGTAAAACGATACGAAATCAGACAGTAGAAGTCTTGCTGTAGCTATATTGGTTTTATAGTGAAGAGGGCAAGACAATAATCTATAAGCAACACTTAATAGAAGAAAATGATAATAAATATCATCATTGACAATGCCTTTTAGGGCAACTAACCCAAAATATAATGTGAAGTGCCGAAATTCCAATGCTTTCCATCTTGCAATCTCTGACAAAGGCCTTGGGTGTCTACCGAACTCCTTAGGCATAAATCCAATGTACGACTGCAGCTTCAGAGACAATAAAGTTTTATATTCAGAAGACATTTGGCCAACTAGGTGCTTCAATAATTTCCTTCCGACGCCCAGATCGATAAGGTGCATGCAGTCCAGAGGAAATTGAGTCACCATTTTTACTCCCATAAGCTCAAGATTGCTATGCTCAGTTCTAAATTGTATACTGTGATGATCAAGTTGTCTTCGAAGTCGAAAGTTTTCATCTGTTCTTAAAGGTCCAGACATTGCATCATAAACGGTCACATTTTTTACCCTTCTTCCCATTTGTTGACAACGACTACATCCATAAAACGAACAGTGACCTACAATACCAGTAGCAAAAGCGCGGGCCGGTGCATCACAAATAAATAATCTTATTTTAAACGGCAAAGTTTTACCATTATAATTGAGACCATCAGCAATTAATTGTTTTGCTTCGTAAATAAAATCATGTAGAAAGGCATTTATGCATTTAGGTTTTCCTTCGCCATAAAACGCTCCAATTAAAAATACTGATTTAATCCTGGTACTTACAACCTTGCCCAAAATGGGCCACAACGATTTGTTAGTGCTATTAAATAAAGGAACCCCATCAATTCCTATATCAATAGTTAAACCTTCAGATTCTGTGAAGTAGTTGGAAATTTTCATTAATTGGTGTGTAAGTCCCAAGTGATAATATTGCCCTGGATTAACGCTACGAAGAATCGTTTTTTCTCTCTGAATATTGAGAAGATTATCAATACTTAGAGGCACGTCCAGATGTTCCTCTTGTAACACCTTTAGCAACTCATTACAAAATGCTTTTCGCACATGATATTTAACAAAAAGCTTTTTTAATTTCTCGCGTACAGCTATAGGAGTTTCCCCATTTTTTTCGTCAGTATAATTCACTTCAAGAACACCTTCAGAAAAAGTTTCACTTATATTTATGTTTTTGCAAGACTTGTTTAAACGTCGAAAATATTCAGTCTGTTTTTTGTTAATTGCTCTTTTAAGTGTTTTTTTAGATGACATTTTAACTCACTTGAATTAACTTTTAAACTTCTTTTAAAATAAATTATAACACCACTCTTCACTGACTACTATACTGAACTAAATAAGAAATCATTTCATCAGAAATTGAAACTACAAAAAGTAGAAGAAAAAAGAATATAAAAAAAGAACCGTTATAATTTTTTTCAATTGTTTATGCGTAGCAGACAAACTCAGCTTAATCCTAATGGACAATGTCGCTAAGATTCAATATTTTTCAATGCGTTGAGAAAGAAAAAAATAAACAAATATGAAAAAATCCGTTATTTTTTCCTCTCAACTCTTAAGGAATACTTGTAGCAGACAAATTCCAGCAAAGTTCAGTTCTACAATCACTCATAACAGAAAATATCACTAAGTTTCAATATACTTCAATGCGGTGGCAAAGAAAAAAAAAACAAATATTTAATAATCCGTTATTTTTTTTTTTTCATCAACCAATAATGAATACTTGTAGACAAATTCCAGCAGAGGTCAGCTTTTAATTGAATTATAACAGACAATCTCAATTAATTTCACCTACATTTTATATGACGAATTTATACTCAAACTGTCGTTAAAACTGTCTTTGACTGTGTCGTTGTCACGTACATTCATCGACATTTGGATATTTTCATAAAACTTTCGCCTTGAAATCTACTTTATAACGAGGAATGATTGATGAAAATATCAATATGACAAAGTCGCTCACAAAACGCCACCGGGCATGCATACATACATACATACATAACTGGCCTTTACAACCCTGTGTCAGGATTACGGCCTAGCTTCTCGCAGCACTCATGTTGTGTGTGTAAATTTCTATCCATGAGTACCGGGACCTACAGTTTAATGTCGACTCCGAACAACAGACTTGAGAATCTTGTTCATGGCAATTAATTACTCTCAGAGCTTTTGCCAGAAGACTGCTGAGAGGTAGTCGCCGAAAGAAATATTCTTTTTTTCATATTTCTTTTTTCAAGATGTCGGTGCTGAGATTTGAACCCGGCACTATCGTCTTAGTAAGCCAACACACTAGACCACGGCGACTATGCTCTCATACATAGTCCAGAAAAATTAAGTCAGAGCAATTAAGAAGTTTAGATACAGATAAAGATCCCATTTGTAGACTTGTACAAAATGAGAAAAGCCATGGGAGGACTATAAACAAACACTGTAGAATATATTCATTTAAAAAAATATCACTCTCACTTCTGTAAGTAACTAGAGCAGTGGTCTTCACAAAGAGAGTCACACAAAAATACATTTCTTCATTTGTGTTGTTTTTAACAACTTGAATGAAATTAGTGAAAATTTTCGTTTTAAAAACCTTTAATTTTAAAATTTAAACTAATTTATTAAAATTATTCTTAAAATAAATTGTTTATAAATGCTATAAACAAATTGAAATGTAGTTAAAAGAAATATAAACATTAATAAGTTTATGTCGCTTATTGTCATAACTTCTCAGTGTCTGAGAAACAAATTTAGCTCTCTTGAAAACTAATAAAACATAAACACATACGCAATTTTTGTCTCACACACATGTTTTTGTAATAATTGTGGTTGTCGTTTAGCATGATGAAAGCAAAGTGTATGGATTTCTTTTTATGAAAGATTTTTAACATTGCAAATTTTTTTATAATTAATTAAGTTTTTCATAGGAAAATAAAATAAAAACTGGTTTCCAGGAATTCTAAAAGTGATATCTGTTAATAAAGTACAATACATTAAATTTAAAACTAATATAATAAGAATTAACGATACAGGTAGTTTTGATATATTTTAAGAAGCTGTTTGCCAGAATTTTTGTGGAATTAAGCAACCCTGGTTGTAATATTCACGAAGAGAGTAAGAAAAACTAAAAAAAATATCCGAACAATTTCGTTACCTGAGTAATACTGGTGAAGACCACTGAACTAGAGGTGAAGTTTTAAAACTCAGCAGAAATATACTTTTCTTTGATGCAACTGGCAGTGTTGTTTAATAAGTAGACGAAAACTCAAAAAAAGTGTTTTTTTTTCTTCTCTGTAATAACGCACGTGAAGCAAGAAGATAAGACTGGAATCCTGTTGCCGATTGCAAAAGCATTACTCGGCTGGCTCTCACTACACGTAAGATATTGAACGATTTTAAATTTATTTATTTACCTATTGTATTAAAAATAATGTAAATTGGCAATATGTAAAAGAGTATGCGTAGATAGGAGTTAGTAATAAATACAACAAAACTAATAATTGTCCTTACGTCCATAAATCGTCGATATTTGTCTTAATTTATAAAGGTCAGCACTCAGAAGACGAACCCTACTCATGCCGTATACTGTGCTGGCCTAGGAATATATGCTATGTGAAGTGAGAAAGAGAGAATAGTGCTTGTGGACATTTGATTTAAACTTATTAATATCGTTTATTGTTTCATAAACGGGTGGTGCGGTTAAAGAAAGAACTCTCTCTATAATTCACTGTACGGTTCACTGGACAATCAACAACAAAATGATGTGCTCAAGTGGTCCGTAAAAATATGCGACTACTGGGAATCAAGTCCTTTTTTCATCAGAGCACCTCTCATAGTAGTATTGATAGAGCAATGAAACGCACGTCACATTGTGCTGATGCTGTAACGAATCGATACCTTACCATCGCTGATAAGCACATTCGCCTTTTACTGTATACAGTCGAGAAGCCCCAAATAGACTTTTAAGCACCGGCCCATAGATGAGAGTTGTTTTCCAATCTAGGTCGGATATAGGTTTTGAAAATATTGGAAGGTCAGATGGGATAAAGTATTTCTTGCACCGCTACAAAAAGCCGAGGCACTTGATAGCTTCTTTCCACACTCGAAATATGTGATCATTCCAATGGACATCACAATTAATTCTCATTCCCAGAACATCAAGACTGTCCGCCTGCGCGATATTTATATTACCCATAGTCACAGATGGTAGGATTAAATCATCAGAACGTCTATGCGTCACAAAGCAAAATTTAACCCCGTTTGCTAGACCCCATTTAGATATTTTCTGTGTGAGCGTGTCATTTATATTCTGTCTTCTCGCCTCAATCTTCAAAACGCTCGGCCTACGATCAAATGAATATGAATGACAAATGACGCTGTCACTTACGAAAGATTTTATAGGGTTGGAAATTGAAAGGAGAATATCGTTTAAAAAAATTAGGAATAGTGTAGGAGACAGAAAAGAGCCTTTCGGTACTCCCGAATTAAAACTTAAACTGGTTCGAAGTGCCATTGTCTACATCCGCTGTCTCTGAGAAAGCTCGTTATAAAACTACAAAAATGGTCAACGACACCAAAGGCAGCTAGTTTGGAAATGAGAGCGTCGTGCCAGACTCTATCAAACACCTTTGAGATACATAACGAGAGTAACAGCTTTGCTCTAAATTGGAGAAAAATCGTCAAATCTGACAGTCATGGCTGTAGGATCGTTATAACTTTAAACAACAATTACAGTTGTACATAGAGCGTAAAGTTAATAAGGAAATTTTTCATAAACATAAATGTTGCCAGTATGTAAATTTTAGTTTGTTTCAAATATCTAAGATTTTTATGTACCGATATTATATCGGTATTGACAGAAACGGTATACAGATACCGGTATTTTACGCCAAAAATAATTTCGGTATCGGTATGAGTACCGGTATATATTATTAATGCCTATTCGGTTTTATTATCAAGCTTAAAAAAACCTTTCATTTGGTGTCAATCGCGGCGGAATCTATACATAACTGCAGATGTCACAAAGCAAAATGTGTTTGAAGAAAAATGCCGCTGTACCCGCTAAATATGGACCGAATTCAACGATATTTATATATGATCTTTGGTTCATCCCGCACATTAATTGTAAACCACTGATTAACAAAAAAAAAAAAAACGCGAAACAAAATCATGAAATTTCGCAAAAGTTTTATTTTCTTTATAAAATTTTTGCCTTTCAAAATATTTTAACGCCTTCTTGACGTTGAGGTGCCATTTACTAAGAAGTTTAGATCACGCAATACATAAATAAGATTGCAAACGTCAGGCGCGAAAAACTGTAATTTTTGACAAATTTACGCCAATTCTATAAAAGTTTGAGGTCATCGTTCTCAGCAACTAGCAGCCTGACATCGACATGATATGGCGCAAATTTTAGCAAATTACACCATCTAATAAATACTGTTGACGAAATGCAATTTTCTTGAACGGCGCAGAAACGCTATAGAAAAAACTGCGAAAATTAAAAAATCGGAAAATTTTGGTTTCAAAAATGAACCGCTGTAGAACTTTTTCCCAAATAGTAGTATGGGCATAACATTTATAGTGTAAATATCTACAAAGTCTAGTGACTTTATTTTATATCAGTGGGCATCGGAAGTTTAAAACTAAATGTAGAAAAGTGATGAAATATGAAAAAACTCTTGTAAATTTCAAGCCTTTTTTTGAGTTTTTCGATATTTGAGTGCCCATAACTTTTAAAAATAAAGAACTGATGGTCTGAAATTTTGAATTTCCCAGTTTTCTAGTGTGGCCTACCATTCCCTTTTGACCGTTTTGGTCAATTCGAAAAACTGGAGAAATAATACGCATCTGAACTCAGTTTCAACATATGTTGAAAATTTTTGAAATTGCCCATATGTAGACTAAACATAAAACTTACAAACTAAATATAAAACTTATAAACCAACCTTAAAAGTGAAAATTTAAATTATAAATATAAAAGAAAAGAAACTTAAAATCTAAAAAAATATAAAAGAAAAACCAAACTTAAAAAGACTTAAAATCTAGAAAACTAAAGAAAGGGGAAATTATGAACAAAACAAGAGAACTACAAAAACTACAGTACAGCATTCCACCAGCCATCTATAAAAGCAGCAATCCTCATTTTCATCATCATCTTCATTTCGTCATCTGGTTGCATCAACACCCAGCAAGTCAAAGAAAAAAAATTTATATACAATGTATATACATACATATATATATAAATTCAAATTATTTTAAATATTCAAATATCATTTCTTTTTTTTGTACCTGAAACTAATAGCGTTTTCGTTTCTGTTCAAAAGTGTTACCTTTTTGCCCTAAAAATACCTTTTTGTTTTCGTTTCTAAAAAAATGGGAACCCTGAACATAGGTATTGAGTTTTTTTCTGAAAATGTTGCCAGTAAAAAATGAAAAAAACTTACCTTTTTTGCTCTATATCAAATCACAGGGTGAGAAAATGCTTTGAAGAACAGCTGACTTTTGTTTACGTTTTTGTTTTAATTTTGTAAGAAAAAATTAATTACTTTTTGCTTTTAACAAAAATAAAATATTTTTTGGCGTTTAGTATACTCATATTAATTGTGCAAAAATGGAAAGTTCTACAATTGTTTGCGATGTAAAAGTAATTGAAGATTGGTTAGTATCATCTTCGTCATCTGATGAAGAAGATGAACTGTGTGCTGCATTGGGGCAACGGAATTCTATACCGCGTATTAAATACATAGTAGATAATGTAATTAATGTATACTCTGAGGAAGATGTAAGCAATTCCATATACATATATAAAATCAATTTTTTCATACATATGTATATGTATGTAATTTGTAGTTTAGAAAAAATCTGCGGGTAAGCCGAGATAGCTCAATGTATCTTATTGAGAGATACTCCTTGTATTTTTGTAGAAGATCGTACCAAGGCGGAAGGTGTCAAGTACCAATTGAGACACAGATTCTCTCATTTTTGTGGTAAGTAATTAATTAGAAATATTGTGAATATACTAATTTATATGTATGGAAAATGAAAAGTGAAAATGAACAGCTGCTAAAAACTGGGTTGCATATTTTCGTTTTTTTCGTGTTTTTTCTGTTTGTAGGGTGAGGCAAACATTTTAAAAATGTTGTCGCCTAAAAGAGCAACACTTTTTAACAGAATCGAAAACGCCATAAATAAAATAATATTACAAAATTTTTATAATTTATCTTTAAATATTTTACTTACCCTGTGAAAGTGCCACGTTCATATAGTGGAAATTTGTTTTGATTATAGGATTCATATGCATTACGAGAGAGGAAAAAAGACACATATAGTGTTAGTTTTTTTGTTATATTTTGGAAGTGTTTTTAATAGTAGAAAAATGGGTCAAACTGTCATTGATAAAAACAGTGTAGTAAAATAGCGATTCAAAGCGTAGTAAATTTGTGCGTATTTTTTTATATTTTTGTAAAATTTTCGTTTTTGGTTCGCGTTAAAATAACTGCCTCTTAAATTTCATGTACGCCTGGTAATGCTAGGAGACTAGATCATAATGATAAGGAGTTTTGGACTGGTAGGGGAGTGGAATGTATAAATTAATTTAAAAATTATATTATTTTGTGTCAGGAATCAATATTTTAGGAAAGATAGAAGTATTTGGAATTAAGATTTGTATAATATTTTGGACAAATGGAAGGGAAAGTTCTAGCATATGAAAACCGTTAAAGGATACGCTATTTCAGGAATAATTTTGCCTGACGATAAAATTTTTTGTCAGTATAAAGTTATTAGAAAGTGGAGCATCAATATAAAAATTGATATAGCGGTATGTAAGGCGAATAAGTGAAAATGATAAATATAAGTTCAGTGAAAATATGTGTTTTTTAATCTAACTGTATAGGAATTAGTAAGAAAAAAACAGACAGTGATAGTGAATCCTGAATATAAATTTTGAGGACACTCTGGAAAAAATTTAAACTTCTTAAACGTATATACGCAGAAAATAATATTAAATACGTAAGTAAATTTAAGGACCTAAGGGTATCCCGAATTGACAAATTGTCATTTTTTTCATTTCAATGTAGCTGGTTCTACAGTCCATAGTCTCTGGAGTATAGCCAACTGCAGAAGAACCAGGTAGGAATATATAAGTAAAATATAAAATAGAGAAAAGTATAACAAAAGAAAAAAGTATTCCATAATATAAATTGAAAACGTGCATATATAGAAGCGAATATTACAGCGAAGGTTCACTTTATTAAATTTTGTCTCGGCCTTACCTATATATATATAGCATTTTCAGTTTAAATGAAACCTTTTTCAAAATAAATGAAACCTTTTTCAAAATGAACGCAACCTTTTTCAAATTAAAGGAAACTCTTTTCAAAATAAATGAAACTTTATTCAAAATAAAAGAAACTTTATTCAAATTCATTTAAACATTTTTCAAATTAAATTAAACCAGTTATAGAATTTAATAGAAAACAAAAGAAAAAAAAAATAAAACATATTAAACATATGCACTTTTATATAATACTTGTTAAAATTAATGAAGAATTTGTCCACTGACCGCTTTAGGAATTAACATGATCATATCCATGACATAGTTCGCACAATCATTTTGATTAATTTGTGCGACACTTTCCTCAATTATATACACTTACTATGCTATGTTCTGTGGTAATGTCACTTTAATAATGATCGGGCGTGGAATTTTATCTTAGAAAATGTTTTCTCTATCGGGTTCAACATAGGAGAATAAAGTGGTAAAATTTAAGCGTACAGTTACTATTATCCACCATATTTAGAATTTCCTGGGTTTTATGGATTTTGGCATTATCCATAATTAAAAATGAATGTTTTATTTTTTTTTTCTTTTGTTTTCTAGAAAATTCTATAACTGGTTTAATTTAATTTGAAAAATGTTTAAATGAATTTGAATAAAGTTTCATTTATTTTGAAAAAAGTTTCACTTATTTTGAAAAGAGTTTCGTTTTATTTGAAAAAGGTTGCGTTCATTTTGAAAAAGGTTTCATTTATTTTGAAAAAGGTTTAATTTAAACTGAAAATGCTATATATATATATATATATATATATATATATATATATAAACATCCCCTAACAATCTTTCTATATTGGAGCTAAAAGTCCATTTCCAGGTTTAAAAAGAAAAGAAAAATCCCCAGAGAGATTAAAGTTAAAATTTGAACATAATTTCCTTTACACCACATATTTGATCTTGATGATTAAAGTTTTTTATGATATCATCCACTTTAAGGCCTATTTAGCCAAACGTAAACCCGTAAATGTAGTTGTGTTAGCTGATCGTTTCTGTTATATGAAAAGCTATACAAGTGGTTACTCAAGCGTAGAGTAATGTAAACGTATCGTAGCAACCTATTGAAAATAGAATTCTACGTTACTTTACGTGACATTTGCCAAGCAGTGTTGGGCTGTTTGTAATTGGAACAATATGGGGGTAATTTTACTCTTTATTTTTTTGGTACTTACATATTTTGGTACGTACATATATATTAAATAAATATAGTGTTTCATCATATATATAACCAAAGAATATAAATCATATAGAATGCGCATCTCAACACTTATCCAAATATTTTGACAAAATTTTTTCAGACGCGGGAAGGAAGGGCAAAAGGCAAAATAAAAGAAAAGAGCGTAACAAAACAAGAGAAACCAAAGAGAAACTAATGTCACAGTGTATGCACTGTGCTAATGTGTGTTTTATTTCTTTTTTCGTTCAGCCACACTACATACAGTGACGAAACTCCAACAACTATAACAAGAACAACACACAGCAAGATAGCCACAACAAAATTTTTGCACATACAACATCACAGTGTATAAGACGATAGCCACAACAAAATTTTTACTTCGTGTCTTTTTTTTTTGCTTAAGTACAGAAACGGTTTCATGCTAACAACAATATTCACATACAATACAATTTGTTTGTGTTTCTGTTCATGTGTTTGTGTTTCTTATTCATTGTGAGCTGTTTTCGTTTTTTAAATTTTAAAACGTAAAGAATGGTGTTCGTTGAAATATTTTTTTGTAATAAAGAATACAGTGCTCCGATACGACTATATAAGCTAGTGTAGGGCAAAGCATATGTAATTTGTAGTTGCGAGACGGAAAATACATTAATATACATCGAATATATAGCGCCCTATTTAATATCGTAATAAGAGTGTAGTTAGAAATATATTTTTTTATTATTATTTATTTGAGCTCAACAATTAATTTTATATTTATTTGAAATAAAAGGTTAACTAAACAAAAAAATGTAATTTCAAAAATATAAAAAAATAAATATATATTCATTAATGACAAATTTTCGAATGATAAAGTGATGATTTTTCAATTATAATAAAATTGAAAAAAATTTTATTTTTATTTTTAATTTATATATATATATATATATATATATATATATATGTATGAATTATATATATGTGCGTATATATACATTTTTAAAAGAAAAGACACTTAAATTTTTTATGTTAAAAATATATAATAAATAAATAAATAATAATCAAGATTAAAATTATTTCTTACTTTATACCTCAAAGCATCAAAAAGTATGTATATTTTGAGGATTTTCATCTCCATAAAAAGGCTAATAAAGTTACTTTTTTTAAAAATTATTTATTGGATAAAATATCTAATTTTCTTTTTTTGGAACTTCCTTTTTCTGTAGTCCAAGAGCAATGTTTTCGAAGGAGAACCAATAATAGAAAATCCAATACCTCTATTCATGACTCAATAATAAAAGATTTTATACCAATTTTTTGCGGTTCAGATTTAAAGACATTATGAAATATTAAAATGTGTTTTTTGCTTGCATCCATTAGTTTATCTGATGGGGCAGCTAAATTTCCAAAATCTGTTAGCGATTGATAGTTTTTATAATATATGAAAAGCTCGCTTGGGGCTGTTAGAACTTCATCAATCTTTCTCAATTCCGCACTACACTTTTCGCACTGTAATTTTGGAATGACTTTAAATGCTATGTATCCAACAAAGTATCTCATCGACACAAGTTCGAAATTTATAGCTGCAGAATTATGAAAAACATCTTCCAAAAAATAATCTGCATATATGTCGCTGTCGAAATCAACGTCGTCAATTTTATTGTAACTTGGTTCTGTATGTTCAATACATAAATCTGCTTCAAAGTTGGCATCAACTTGAGTTATCTCGTCTTGTAAATGCACACAATTGCTGGACGAACTTGACTGAATTATTTTAGTTACCATTAATTTTGCCAAAATGTTATTCAATTCGGCTACGGATGGATTGTTATTGTTGCCACCTTTTTGCCGTAATACAGAAAAAGTGTTTTCTAATTTGTCTTGATTGAGGGACTTTGTCATTAAGAAATATAAATCACCACCTTCCCTTAAAATTTCATTTGTTAACATAAGAATTGAATTAAGGGTGAGTTTCATTCCATCTAAAAAGAAAACACGCTTCTTTTGATCTACAAACTCCACCTTTTTTAAATATTCTAAAAAGAACTGAATATATTTATATACTTCATTGTTAATTTGAATTGCAGATCTGTAGCAATTATCTCCATAAAGGGAACCACTATTAAGACAATCAAAAATTTTGTCAATTTTTTCCACAAACTGAGCTGTTGATAAAGCCAATTCTGCGGAACATGTCTTAAATTTTATGGTTTCAGACATTGTTTTAATAGCAGCAGCAACAGTCCTGCTGAAAATTTGTGTGGCAAATTTTACACGCATTTTTTCAAAAGTGTTAGGAAAAATATGCTGCCGTGTTAGTTTTGGGCACATTTTTGTTTTTGCATTTGCTTCCATTTCATACAATTCCCTAATTACCTGAAAGCTTGCCGTTCCATCCGGTGTTTTTATGTCACATTTTAGCCACCCATTCCGCAAAGATTTAATTAAGTGTGGGAAATCATAAAGGCAAAAAACTTTTTGATCGCTTATTTCAAAAAACGGGGTTTCAGCAGATACTTTAAGATTGGAAAAGCATTTTCGGTTAGTCGAGCCTTGATCACATATAAGGGCACAAATGTTAATGCCAATGCTTTTTAAAATATTAATATTTTCTTTAACAATTTTACATAAAGAATCTGCAGATAAACCATTATGGGAAATAAAATAATTTAGAATTATAGCAAAATTGGAAAATATAGACTTGATCATAAAAACACAAACATGGGTGCCAATTTTATTGGTTCTCTCAAATCCCATGGTTTCGAATCCATCAACTAAATCTAAACTTGCATTGTATCTTAACTCTTTTCTTATACTCATTTCGTCCATGATCAAAGTCATATGCTTGGCATCCCTGTCATCCAACTGGGCACACTTTTGCTTTACGAGTTCAAAGGCATTATTTATCAAGCCGGGTTGGAGAAATTTAATGGGTGCCCAGCGATTCAAAGTGGAAACATGAGGCAGACTTAAATTTAATTTATCCCTTAAAAAAAAATATGTGGACTGGGATTTGTAAAATATGTTTTGAGCTAAATATTTGACATCTTCAGAATATTCCTTTGGCCGAGAGGTCACCAAAAGTTTACAAAAAGTTTTGCTTTCTGTGCTAATATTTTGCAAAGAATCAATCGTTTCTCTAAGAGACTTCTCTTCATTTTTACGGCTAAACTTTCTGACAAATTTTGTGCGTTTCTTTGATTTCAAATTTTGTTTAAGATTTCTGTATTTTTTGAGGAGATTAGTATATTTTTTCTTGTACCGATCCGCAAGCAAAACTTGTTTTTCGCAATTACTACAGAAGTGGGCCTCAACGTTTTTACAATCTGTAATTTTTGGGGAGAACCTGAACTCTGCGTTTAAATCTTCCGTTTCTTCTTCAATTTCATCCATATTTTCAGATGGAATAGCTTCCGCCTTTAATTTTTTTCCCCAATGTAGGAACTTGAAAAATGATTTACACATATATATAATTTTTTATCAAAATCCTTCTCAGAAATTCGACATTTCTCCCGCCAAATTTGACCTAGAATACTATCCGGCGGAGGAAATTTAAACATTTTTAAGTTCTTGAAATGCCTCTTCGATTTTCCACATTTCCCCACGCAACACTTAATGCCCGATTGCAAAGAATTCTTTTTTTTTTCCTTATTGCTCGAATTCATTTCTTCACTTATTTCTATATGTTTAAAAATCGCTTTACGCTGTTAAGAGCTGACAACAGAATAAGAAGGCTTGTGTCGTTCTTGAATGAATTATTTCGACTGAATGATTCTTTAAAAGAAAGAATGCAATATTTCAGTATTTTCCAGAGCATACAACAATACCCTTCTATTTGGAATTTTTTCAGGTAACTGTTGTTTTGTGTGTTGGCGACAAGCAGGCGTCAAAAATTTCAAGAATGTATGAATGCATTACAACAACAATGTCATTAAACATTGCTGTTGGACTACAGAAAAAGGAAGTTACAAAAATAGATATTTTATCCAATAAATAATTTTTAAAAAAGTAACTTTATTAGCCTTTTTATGGAGATGAAAATCCTCAAAATATACATACTTTTTGATGCTTTGAGGTATAAAGTAAGAAATAATTTTAATCTTGATTATTATTTATTTATTTATTATATATTTTTAACATAAAAAATTTAAGTGTCTTTTCTTTTAAAAATGTATATATACGCACATATATATAATTCATACATATATATATATATATATATATATATATATATAAATTAAAAATAAAAATAAAATTTTTTTCAATTTTATTATAATTGAAAAATCATCACTTTATCATTCGAAAATTTGTCATTAATGAATATATATTTATTTTTTTATATTTTTGAAATTACATTTTTTTGTTTAGTTAACCTTTTATTTCAAATAAATATAAAATTAATTGTTGAGCTCAAATAAATAATAATAAAAAAATATATTTCTAACTACACTCTTATTACGATATTAAATAGGGCGCTATATATTCGATGTATATTAATGTATTTTCCGTCGCGCAACTACAAATTATATATGCTTTGCCCTACACTAGCTTACATAGGCGTATCGGAGCACTGTATTCTTTAATACACAAAAATATTTGAACCAACATTATTCTCTAAGTTTTAAAATTTAAAAAACGAAAACAGCTCACATGCATGAGACACACACACACATAAATTGTATTGTATGTGAATATTGTTGTTAACATGAAACCGTTTCTGTACTTAAGCAAAAAAAAAAGACACGAAGTAAAAATTTTGTTGTGGCTATCGTCTTATACACTGTGATGTTGTGTGTGCAAAGTAAGAGAATAAACGAATTCTCTTTGCTAAGTAAGAGAGTAACAATTCTTTTTGCGGGTTCCAACATTACGACCCGCCATAAGAAATTTTACTTGTACGTGATGCACATTCTATATGATTTATATTCTTTGATATAACATATACGTAAAATATAGCACTTTCAGTTTAAATTAAACCTTTTTCAAAATAAATGAAACCTTTTTCAAAATGAACGCAACCTTTTCCAAATTGATCGAAACCTTTTTCAAATTTAACGAAACTCTTTTCAAAATAAATAAGACTTTATTCAAAATAAATTAAACTTTATTCAAATTCATTTAAACATTTTTCAAATTAAATTAAACCAGTTATAGAATTTAATAGAAAACAAAAGAAAAAAAATAAAACACATTCATTTTTATATGTATAATACTTGTTAAAATGAATGAAGAATTTGTCCACTGAACGCTTTAGGAATTAACATAATCATATCCATAACATAGTTCGCACAATCATTTTGATTAATTTGTGCTACACTTCCCTCAATTATATACATATATACATTTACTATGTTATGTTCTGTGGTAATGTCACTTTAATAATGATCGGGCTTGAAATTTTATCTTAGAAAATGTTTTCTCTATCGGGTTCAACATAGGAGAATAAGGTGCTAAAAATTTAAGCGTACAGTCACTATTTTCCACCATATTTCGAATTTCCTGCGTTTTATGGATTCTGGCATTATCCATCATTAAAAATTATTGTTTTATTTTTTTGTTTCCTTTTGTTTTCTATTAAATTCTACAACTGGTTTAATTTAATTTGAAAAATGTTTAAATGAATTTGAATAAAGTTTTATTTATTTTGAATAAAGTTTCATTTATTTTGAAAAGAGTTTCGTTTAATTTGAAAAAGGTTTCGTTCATTTTGAAAAAGGTTTCATTTATTTTGAAAAAGGTTTAATTTAAACTGAAAATGCTATATATGTATATAATATAAATAATATATGTACCTATAACAGGGGTTACCAAAATTTTTTTGGTTGTGTATTAGTGAGTAAGAGAGAAAACAAAAGTTGAGAGAAAAATTTTAGTAATACTTATACGCTATTTTGACATTCATTTCATCAATATGCATACATAAAGTTATAAATGTTTGACTATTTATTCTTCTTAAAAAAAATTCTTTAAAAGTACAAGTATATATATAACTGGGATAAAATAAGACTTTTAGAAGATAAAATCTTCTACATTTGTTTTTATTTGACAGTTTCGGAATTGTAGAAGAAATTTGTTGCGTTGCTTGAACAAATATATTTTAAGTCGGAAAATATTTGTGTTATACAATAATTAGGCCTTTTCCAAATTGTTTTCAACAATTGCTTAATAAAAACATCATCACTAAATGATCTACCCTTTCTAACAATTTTTAAGCTTATTAAGCTTGTAATCGCGATTTTCAATTTAGGATCTAATTTTGGTTCATAACCTACTAACTAAGCTTTTAATGTTTCTAAAAAAAAATTGAATTTTTTAATATAAAATATTTTTTGAGTGTAATCGATCAGTTTTTTTGAGTAAACCTGAAAAAAATTAAAGAGCGTAAGCAATACATGTGAATGCTCTCTGCACAATTGTGCTATGAAATGGTAATCACTAAATTCACCCTACAGACATTTTTTGAAAAATCATATAACATTAAAACAAAAATGTCAAAAAATGTCTGTAGGGTGAATTTTTTAAAATTTTTAATTTTTATAACAAATATTTTTGGAGGGAAAATTTTTATATGTCTTAAAAATTTTTTCATTTTGTTATTATTTGTTAAAATAATAATTCCTGAAGACGCTACACGAAGGGGCACGAAATATTGAAAAAATAAATATTTAATATTAATATAAAAAGACCTTAAGGTCGAAAAAGAGGTTTATTATTATTTAAAAAAAGAGGTCAATAAAGTTATTATATTAATAAATAAATAAATAAATAAATAAATAAAATTGCTTTTAAAACAAATAAACATGTTTTCTTTCGCATTAATTACCATGATATAACGCATTCCGGTTTTAAAATAATTAAATT
Source organism: Metopia argyrocephala (assembly GCA_963576795.1). Classification (NCBI taxonomy): domain Eukaryota; kingdom Metazoa; phylum Arthropoda; class Insecta; order Diptera; family Sarcophagidae; genus Metopia; species Metopia argyrocephala. The sequence continues at coordinate 73,239,823 of OY756210.1, read as the reverse complement.
CTAAAATTCTACGTCACACCAACCAGAAACAAAAAACACAATCACACAGCCACTCGTATTTGATATGGGAGAATTTTGTTTACATTTTAGATTTTTCTCAAAGCACTATCTTTACTTCTTCGTTTCATCATTCAGCGTTGCCGTTTTTAGTTATTTCTAACCGAAATTGGTTACTTTTTTCTGCAGTGTGTACATGTGGTGTTTTTTTTCGCCCTGGTTACTTTTTATTTTGAGGCTAAAGAAAGTCACACTTATTTGAACGGTTGGAATTTAAAATAATAACTTCATAATTTGTAAATAATAATAATATGTGTTGTTTACTATTTTTGCGAATTTCTACCTTAAGTATATAAAAAACCTTCATTAACGAACATTTTAATTAAATAAAGCTCTGTAGTCTAGGATGGCACTTTTGTTGTTCTTAATTTCAATTTTAGCATTCTTCTAAAAGTCATAGCAATATTTCTAAAATGAGTGTATCTACCATAATAGGTGACTGATGCGATTTGAAAATCAAATAGATAGAAAAAGACTTTATTATCGGTTTAGAATTAAACATATCTTTTATACTATTGTGCGTTTATATAATATACTCATGAGCTTGAGTAATTTGAATGGGAATAGAGGTTTTATATATTTTGCCTTTTCTCCCATATAATCAGAAAGTAAAATTATATCTTGACAGATTAATCAATCAAAGTCGTGGCAACACTGTTTTCCATTAACTACTAAAAAGAAATGCAGTTGTCACACTATGGAAAGTACAATTTTTTTATTGTACTCTGAACCAACTGCATATTAAAATGTTGTACAATGGCTTTTGTGTGCTGTTGTTTTTTGTTCTCTGTTTTTGTTGTACTCTTATTTATATTTGCAACTACAATCAGTATTTGCTCATGAGAAAAATACAATACTGTACAATTTTAGCGTCTTGTGCTCACCTCTAGTAATCACTAACCTATAACCACAAAACATTGTAGTAATATATGTAAGGTGTGCGTCACTATAAACTGTAACACATCAAAAGTCAAATAAAAACTGACTGGAGTAAGCTAGAGTTAAAAATAAAACAGTTTTATTTTGCATTTTTATTACAGATTTATATTCTGTATTATTTTATTTAAAAATTAATTTAATTTTATAAAATTTTTTATTTTATTCATTATGCCATCCATAAGCAATGTTATAGTGTTTTCGGTGATTTTTTTGGTACCAGCTGTCCATTTATATCGAAAACTAGTAATGGTTTTGGGAACAGATGTACTCTTCTTTAGTTCTCTTTTGACCAGAGCCCAATATCTTTCAATAGGCCGCAGCTCTGGGCAGTTTGGTGGGTTAGCCTCTTTTGGAACAAAAATAACATTATTTTTATTATACCAGTCTATTGCGCTTTTACTGTAGTGACATGTTGCCAAATCTGGCCAGAAGAATGTTGATATGTTGTGCTGTCTTAGAAATGGAAGCAACCTCTTTTGAAGACACTCTTTGATATAAATATCTGAGTTTATTGATCCCAATGTAACAAACGATGCACTTCTGTTGCCGCAGCTACAAATAGCCTGCCAAACTAGGAACTTTTTGGGAAATTTTTATAGTTTTTAGTTCGGAACTCTTCAGAACCATTGCCTCTACTATCTGCTACATAAAACTCTTGGCCAGGAAGCTGCGCAAAGTCTGCAAAAACGTAAGTTTCATCATCCATTACACAACATTCGAACTTTTGAAAAAATTCTTTTTTGAGGAGTTTTGCTCTTTTTTTTTGCTTCAATATTCTTCTTAGCATTTCTATCCGGAACTTTTTGGATTTAAATGTTTTAAGGCCAGCATTAGCTTATGTAAGTGGAAAACCAGAATTATAATTTAATTGGATATAAAAGTTATTATTATTCTGGTTTTCGACTTTTTTAATTACATATTAATAACTATCCAAGCCAAGGATACTTTTTAATACGAGTATCTTTATTTTTTATCGATATTTCGCTACTTCTTTGTGTAGCTTCGGCAAAAAATTGTAACGTGGCGTTACAAAAGTATAATAAATATAAACATATAAAATAAACAGGTGTCTGTACACTAACCACACACACTGGTGCTATCGAGTAAATGTAATAAACAACAACAACTCTAGTTATTACAAACATAAACAGCAGTATGACGATCAAACCTACGAACACCGCACAAAGAGGAATTGGAAAATTAATAATAATACTAATGATAATAACAATATGTATATTTCATGTAATGGGATTGTAATGACATGATGGAGCATATAATTCTCATTGAGGTAAAGTATATTTTTGTATAAGTTAACAGAGTTTGATGGATGAAATCGAGAGTGGGTACACGACGGCCAATAGCCCGATACTTACTCCCCGACGTATTCGGCACGTGTCGTAGATTTATTATGGTAGTTTCATGATAGTAGTTTTATGGCTGTAGTTTTGATAATAGTTATTTTTATCTAGCTGAATGCAAAAGCTTCCGAATTCCTTTTATACTCGTATTAACCGTAGCTGAGCTTCCGAATTCCTCTTGTCGTATTTTTGATTATAAATTGTGTAGATTTTCCGAGTGTATGAGCCCCCGAATTCCTCTTACACTTGTATTACTATTAAGTAAGTAAGTGACTATTGAAGAGATCACACGTACTTAACCGAGAGCGGAAAGATTTAAATTAAACACGTAAAATTATTTCTTAGTTTTTTTAATGTTCATGTGGAGCAATGGATATGACCTGTGGAAAATGTAGTTCTGGATGTAGAGAATCAAATAGTGTTCGGTATGGAGGATACTGTGAAAAATATTTTCATTTGAAATGTTTTGATTTGTCCAAATATGAATATGATACAATATTTAAATTTAAAAATATAAAATTCTTTTGTGATGATTGCTTAAACTTCATTAAAATTACTAATGATAATAATAAAAGTTTGCTCAGTATCTGTAAACAAAATGATGAGAAAATTACCCAAGAAATATTAAAATCTAATAAACTGGTAGAAAATAGATTGAAAGAGGCAAAAAATGAAATTGTAAAAGAAATTAAAAATAAGGTTGTAGTTGAAAATGAAACATATGCCAGTAAGCTAAAAGCATCAACAAATAATATGCCCGTTATACTTAAGCTCAAAAACAAACAAGATAGTGTATCAACAGAGAAAGAAGTTAAAGAGAAAGTTAAACCGTCGACCCTTAATGTACAAGTGAAAGGGATTTCAAAAAGAAATAACGGAGCTGTTGCTATAAGTTGTATAAATAATAATGATCGTAATGTTTTAGCTGATGAGATCAAAGAGAAGATGGGCAGTGACTATGAAGTTCAAATTCCAAAAATAAGAAAACCAAAAATATTAATATCCGGTATGTCTGAAGAGCTAGATAAAAGTCGAATTGTGGAAGCTATAAGGAAACAAAATGAAATGGAATGCAACCACTTTGAATGTATTAAAGTTTATAGATCATTTAAAAATCCGAGAGTGTATAATGCTATTATTGAGACAGATGGAAGAGGTTTTGAGACGATTATGAAATATAAAATAAATATTGAATGGGATAGATGCGTTGTATATGAATATTTGAATGTTTTAAGATGCTTTAAGTGTTGGGGGCTTAACCATACAGCCAGGGTTTGTAACTGTACCAGCCAAATTTGTGCGAAATGCAGCGAAGCTGGTCACTCTTACAAAGAGTGTAAAAACAATATATCAAAATGTATAAATTGCGTTAAGGCAAAAGAACGTTTAAATTTAACAGATATAGATACTGGACATGATTGTAGAAGTAATGAATGTAGAGCACTGCAACGAAAAAGTAAATTGGAGACAGAAAAAATTGAATACTAGCAACCAATATCAATTAAAGGAATGTATCTTAACATAGGAGGATTAACAACCAATTTTAATCAATTAGAGATAATTTGTTTTGAAGAAAATTTTGACTTTATATGTTTATCGGAAACCCACTTAATAGATACTATTGACACGGCTGAACTATCAATAAGTAATTATACCATGATACGTTGTGACAGTTCATCAAGGCATACAGGTGGTGTATGCTTCTACATTAAGGACAACTGGCAAACGAGAATTATTGAAAATAACTCTGTTGATAAAATGTATTGGTGGCTTAAACTTGAAATTAAAAACAAAAACCATATATATAACTTATTAGGAATTTACAAATCACCAGATAAACAAAAATCACCAGACCATTTTTTTATTGATTTTATCGAAAATGAAATGGAAAAAATGAATACCAACGAGCATAATATTATTATTGGTGACTTTAATATAGACTGGCTAGAATACAATAATTCCAAAGCAAGATTAGAAGAAATAATAAACGATAACTACCATCGGCAAATGTATACCTGGGGATGGGATGGTATTAATCTGTGTGAGCCTTTACCCTTTCCTTTTTGGTGGTTTAAGATGACAAGCTCCTTTGGTATTTTATGTGGTATTCTATACACCTTTGTAACAGAACGTTTATGCTTTCTCCGTGATGGTAGTCTCTTACTCTTTATTTTTCTTTTTGACAATATAGTCAACTTCACAATATAATAAAAAAAAATGCTCAATTTTATTTTGTTTCTCTTACTCTTTATTTTTCTTTTTGACAATATAGTCAACTTCACAATATAATAAAAAAAATGCTCAATTTTATTTTGTTTTCAGATATTTTATTCGATTTTAATATGTCGCGGCACAATAAGTCAAAACCAGATTCACAAGTAAGAAAATCTGGTTTTGACTTATTGTGCCGCGACATATTAAAATCGAATAAAATATCTGAAAACAAAATAAAATTGAGCATTTTTTTTTTATTATATTGTGAAGTTGACTATATTGTCAAAAAGAAAAATAAAGAGTAAGAGACTACCATCACGGAGAAAGCATAAACGTTCTGTTACAAAGGTGTATAGAATACCACATAAAATACCAAAGGAGCTTGTCATCTTAAACCACCAAAAAGGAAAGGGTAAAGGCTCACACAGATTAATACCATCCCATCCCCAGATATACATACCAGATATACATACCTGGGGATGGGATGATATTAATCTGTGTGAGCCTTTACCCTTTCCTTTTTGGTGGTTTAAGATGACAAGCTCCTTTGGTATTTTATGTGGTATTCTTGGCTCTTTAGTAGCTCAAGAAACAATCTTCGGGTGGATAGTAACTGGTCCTACCGACAATTCTCCTTCACGAACTATAAGAATGGCTCACGTAACAAAAGTTTCCATTGATGACCAGTTGACCAAATTTTGGGAGTTAGAGGAGATTTCTCATGGGCATGTGTTGTCAGAAGACGACAAAAAATGCGAGGAGATTTATAGCTCTACTACCACAAGAAATTCCGAAGGCAGATATATCGTCTCTCTGCCCTTCAAAGGTAACAATCTGTCGCTAGGTCCCAATAGGCATGTTGCTCTAAGCCAATTCTTAAGAAATGAAAAATCTTTATTGCGTAATCCTGATCGCAAAATTCAATATGATGAGGTCCTAAAAGAATATTTAACTCTTGGCCATATGGAGAAGCTGAATGAGGCAGACAGTGGCCCAAGTTATTATTTACCCCATCATGGTGTTTTTAAGCCAGAGAGTACGACAACAAAATTAAGAGTAGTTTTTAATGCTTCAAGCCCATCCTCGAATGGCAAAAGTTTAAACGATATTTTGTACACTGGCCCTACTCTGCAAGCTGAAATAGTACACTTAATATTAAAATGGCGATTTTTTCAGTTTGTCTTTAATGCGGACATTTCAAAAATGTACCGGCAGATTTTAGTAACCCCTAAGCATAGGCGTTTTCAGAGAATTGTTTTTCGTAGTTCTGAAAACGATAAAATTGATGATTTTCAATTAAATACGGTCACCTTTGGTGTAAATTGCGCCCCTTATTTGGCCCTAAGGACGATTCTTCAGTTAGGTCAGGATGAAGAAAAAAGTTTTCCATTAGGTGCTCGAATTTTACGCGAATGCATGTATGTTGATGATGCCCTAGTTGGAGCGCATTCAATACCAGATGCTTTGGCGGCAAAAGACCAATTAATTGGTATATTGGGGAAAGGTGGTTTTGAGTTACGTAAATGGACTTCTAACTCAAAACAAATTTTAAAAAATTTGCCCATAGAACATTTGCTCACGGCTTCCTTTTTGTCGCTCGATGACAAAAGCACCACAAAAATGTTAGGGATACGCTGGAATGCTATAGAAGATGTATTTTTCTTTACGGCAGAGAAAATTGTCTCTAAAACATCCTATACAAAGAGAGAAGTTCTGTCGACTATAGCTAGATTGTTTGATCCAGCTGGGTGGTTGGCCCCAATAATCATCGTGGCAAAAATTTTAATGCAGCAAATGTGGCTCGATAAATTAGATTGGGATGATAAAATTAAGCCCGCAGTGTTACAAAAATGGCAGAAATTTGTAGAAAGTTATAAAGACATCGAAACGATAAAACTATCTCGTTGGGTTCGATATTCGACAGGGTGTGAGGTTCAGTTTCACGGTTTTTGCGACGCATCAGAGCTTGCATATGCAGCAACGTTGTTTGTTAGAGTCAGCTGTAAAGACGAAGTTTATACTCAGTTGCTCGTAAGTAAAACAAAGGTTGCTCCAATTAAGAAACCATCTTTACCTCGTTTAGAGTTATGTGGCGCAGTTTTATTAGCCAACCTAATAGATAGTATTCTCCCTGCTTTTGGACTCAGTTCATTCTCTATACACTTGTGGTCCGACTCAACAATAGTCTTGGCATGGCTCCGCAAACCACCATGTAATTGGAAAACATTCGTTGCAAATAGGGTGGCCACAATATTAGAAAAAGTGGGGAACAAAAACTGGCATCACGTGTCCTCTGGCGACAACCCTGCCGATCTAGCAACCCGGGGGCTGACTCCTATGGAGTTACGTGAAAACAAACTTTGGTGGAATGGCCCAAGTTGGTTGCGTTTGGATAGCTCATTGTGGCCTGGACTGACCTCTTGTTTCGAGACCTCAGAGGAGGCAAAAACGGTTCAAACTTTTGTTGCTAGATCGTCTGAAAAAGACGATATTCTTGACCGCTTTTCAAATTTGTCAAGAGCGTATCATGTAATCGCCTATATGTTTCGATTTTGTAACCTGGCTCGTAAGAGTACACATAAACAGTTCAAATTGGACTCTTTACGAATTACTGCTAGTGAGCTACGCTTTGTCCGAAATCGACTATTTTTGCTCTCCCAACTACGTTACTTTCCGTATGAACACAATTGCCTAACATCTAATAAGAAAATCGACCCCCATAGCTCCTTATTAACTCTTACGCCATTTTTAGATAATGAGGGTTTAATTCGTGCTAACGGCCGCCTCGCCTCTGCATCTTGTTTATCCTATGGGGAACGTCACCCTATCATCTTAGCTTATGGTAGTAGGTTAGCCCGACTCTATGTTGAATTTATTCATAAATTAACATATCATGGGGCCCCCGTTTGGTCCTGAATGTAGTTCGCCACGAATGTTGGATCATAAGAGTCAAAAACCTGATAAAGACTATAATTCACAATTGCAAAGTCTGTGTACTACATCGAAAGCAGCTTCAAACTCAGATTATGGCAGCGTTACCTCCAGAAAGAACCACGTTAAGTCGCCCATTTTGCAATACAGGCGTTGATTTTGCTGGACCGTTCGAAATTAAAAGTTTCACTGGTCGATATTGCTGAATTACTAAGGGCTACGTGTGTCTCTTTGTTTGTTTCTCTACCAAGGCGATTCATCTTGAAGCTGTTAGCGATTTATCTACTCCTGCCTTTCTAGCGGCTCTCGACCGGTTTATTGCACGTCGTGGTTGCCCAAGTTGCATTTTTTCCGATAATGGGCGTAATTTTGTTGGCGCTGCACGAGAAATTAAGAAGAATTTTTCTCAACACGTTAAGGAATTACGTGACATTGCAGTGGACAAATATGGTCACCAAAGTCTTGAATGGCGTTTTATACCTGCTTCAGCTCCTCATATGGGCGGTTTGTGGGAAGCAGGTGTTAAGAGTCTAAAAACGCATTTTAAAAAAACTGCGGGTCAAATGAAATATACATTTGAAGAATTTTCCACTTTATTGGCTAAAATCGAAGCGTGCCTCAATTCTCGCCCTTTGGCCCCTATATGTGATGATCATGAGAATATATCGGCTCTTACCCCGGGACATTTCTTAATCGGTTCATCTTTTCTCTCCCCAGCCGAGCCTGAAGAGCTCGATTCACCTCTAAATATTGTTACACGATGGCGGAAAGTTAAGGCTATGCACCACGAAATGTGTCGACGCTGGAAGGAAGATTATTTAAAAGAGCTACATAAACGACATAAGTGGAAGGTCCCTCAAGTAGATCTGAAAGAAAACGACCTCGTTGCGTTAAAAAATGAATCTTCATGCCCCACGGAGTGGCGATTAGGTCGTATTAGAAAAGTTTACACAGGTTCGGATGGTAAAGTCCGAGTGGCAGAATTGAAGACTCAACATGGTACCATCACTCGACCGATCCACAAATTAGTAGTCTTACCCTTTTGTAACATGTAAAAGTCTCAATCAAAATCAAACCTTTTTTTTATTCATATAAATCCAAACATATATACATGTAAAGAGGTTGTAGGGTTAATATTAAAGTAGTACGATCTGGTAACCTTTTAGGGCACCGTCGTGGAGAAGTTTGTACAAAAAACTATTTTAATTAAAATCTAAATTAAAAACTATTTGAATTAAAGTCTAAATTATTTTAAACTTTAAAATAAACAGAAATCCTAATTTTTATATATAAATAAATTAAAACCTTTATAATTTAATAAAGAAATTTTATTAAAAAAATAAAACTAAAAAACTATACATTTACATACATATAATCCAAACCTTAATTGCTTGCAGATCAACATGGCTCAACTTAGATTTAATGAAGAGTATTTATGTCCGATATGTAAACGTTTCCATGCTATAAGACAGTGCACCAGGTTCCTCATTGTTCCGGTAGAAGAAAAGGTGCGTATCGTGGCTCAAAAGGGATTATGCTATAATTGTTTAGCCCAATCGCATACCAGCAATACTTGCAATTGCATTGATCGGTGCCGACGATGTTCAAAATCACACGATAGCACCCTTCATCCAATGTCGTCTGGTAATATATGGGTTGCAATGACGGCCAATATCAAAGTGAGACCTGCGCAACGAGAGACCAAGTATGTCTTGCGAGCCCTTATTGACCCCAATGCGGCAAGATCATCAATTTCAATATTGGCAGCAGAGAGAATTCACTGTGTCGAAAAAGAGAATAAGACCTTTGTGACTGTGTTTTACGACTCTGACAAAAAACATTTTGAGATGGAACTCACTATCGAGCCTAGATATTACTCAAGAACACCCTCTAAAGACGTGAATAAGAGAACCATGTTCGACAACGAAGTATTCTCAGCAGACGCCAAATGGTTTAAGAGTCGACCATATCAAATTGTTTTGGGAGCAGATGTAACCAGTCGTCTATTGATTGGCTCTGCTGTGGGCAAACCAGGTTCTGTTTATTCCCAGGATACAATTTTTGGATATGCCCTTTTTGGCGAAGCGGCCATAGATAGAGAGCTTTAATGCAATGCGCCCGCCTTGCACCATAAGTGCAACCCAAAAAAAAAAACGACTGGTTACAATTATTCCCAGTCACCCTACAGTGATATGTACAGTATTAAATTTTACAAATCATCAGTATAATCTCCAAATAACGAAAAAAAAAAAATTTAAATACAAAATTTAAAGCAATCAATTCAAATTTAAATTTAATTATAATTCAAATAAAAAGAAGAAAAAAAATAATAATAATGAGTTAGTTATTCATATAAGTCCAAAAGTGTGACAAAAAAAAATTGCTGAGGATATAATAATCATTGCATTAAAACTCTCTATCTATGGCCGCTTCGCCAAAAAAGGCATATCCAAAAATTGTATCCTGGGAATAAACAGAACCTGGTTTGCCCACAGCAGAGCCAATCAATAGACGACTGGTTACATCTGCTCCCAAAACAATTTGATATGGTCGACTCTTAAACCATTTGGCGTCTGCTGAGAATACTTCGTTGTCGAACATGGTTCTCTTATTCACGTCTTTAGAGGGTGTTCTTGAGTAATATCCGGCTCGAAGGACCAAAATGTATACCTGGGGATGGGATGGTATTAATCTGTGTGAGCCTTTACCCTTTCCTTTTTGGTGGTTTAAGATGACAAGCTCCTTTGGTATTTTATGTGGTATTCTATACACCTTTGTAACAGAACGTTTATGCGTTCTCCGTGATGGTAGTCTCTTACTCTTTATTTTTCTTTTTGACAATATAGTCAACTTCACAATATAATAAAAAAAAATGCTCAATTTTATTTTGTTTTCAGATATTTTATTCGATTTTAATATGTCGCGGCACAATAAGTCAAAACCAGATTCACAAGTAAGAAAAGAAAAGTACATGGTGGAATTACTTACAAGGTGGTGTTACCAACCCAGCTGGGTTTTTTTTTTTTGGTCATACCGCTCCTGTCAAAAGTTTTGTTTGTATTTATGTTTTGTTTACATTTTGCTTTGTGTGTATTCGTGTTTTTGTTTTGGTGTAGAGACATGTATGTTGTTAAAAATACACACACACACTTCTGACATGTGCTTTTTTAATTCACCATACCTGCTTTTGACATTAAAGAGCTGAAAAAACAAAAACAAATTCCCTGTTGTTTTTGTACTATATTCACCTGCCACCACCTTGTAAGTAATTTCACCATGGAAAAGTAGTAAAAAAAAGGATGAAGTTGGCTGCAGTAGGCAGACACGCAAACTCACCTCACTATTGAGAGTGTTGCCATAAGCAAACACTATCAATAGGGAGTGTGAGCATAACACACTAGTGGCAGCAACTGGGTCGAACCGTTGACACATCAACAAGTATCGCAGCCTACAAGGATTGGAACTAATAGATCTTCGTTAATTGATTATGTAATAACAAATATAGAAAATACTACAGCAACAACTAACATAAATATGAAAATAAGCGATCACGAATCTTTAGAAATTTATATTCCGATTACAAATCAAATAAAAAAATTGAACAATAAGATAATAAAAACCTTAAAGTATGATAATAATAATTTCCGTAATAATCTGTTACAAGGAGGTATTGGTTATATATATAATACATATGATTACAATGAAATTGCCAATAATTTTGTAACATGTATTAATAAAACACTTACACCAATGATAGTTAATAAGACGGTAAGAAGTCTTCACATTAACTTTTGGTTTTCGAATAGACTGAAGCAAATGAAAGAAATAAAAAAGCAAATGTACCAAACAGCCGTGTGGGTAAATAATGATTACCATTGGAACAATCACAAAACCTATAGAAACAGATATAAATCAGAATTATCAATTGCTAAAAACAATTATATAAATAACAAAATTACTAGTTGTACGGACCAAAAATCTATGTGGAAAACAATAAAATCTCTCATTCTTAAAACGGAAAACACAAAGATAAATTAAATAAAAATTTCAGGAAGAGTTGTTACAAATGAACACGATATTGCAAATGAATTAAATTCTTTCTTTATTTCGAGTGTGGAACAAATAGTTAACAGCATACCCTATATAGAATATAAAAATAAAATAGAGGAAAATCCTAATTTAATTTTTAAATTCGAGAATGTGGATAGTTTTATATTAAGAGATACTTTAAATAAAATGAACAATAAAAAAGATTACAATTTCCTAACGGTAAAGATGTTTCAAAATAATTACGATCTACTTGGAGAGCAATTACAACGTCTTATTAATTTATCTCTTCAAACAGGAAACTTTCCAAATTGTCTAAAAGAATCATACATTGTACCTATTCAAAAAGTTAAAAACACTACAGATCCTCATGAGGTTCGCCAAGTGAATATGCTGACGACTGTTAGTAAGGTGTTAGAGAAAGTAGTACATGAGCAACTAAATAAATACTTTGAAAAAAATAAATTGTTCAGTGAAACCCAATCCGGGTTCAGAAATCAACATAGTTGCGAATCACTCCTCAACCTAGTAGTGTTACAATGGAAGACCGAAATACACAATAAACGATTTGTTGTAGCAGTCTTCTAAGATCTAAAACGTGCATTTGAAACCATAAATAGACAAATTTTGTTGAATAAATTAAAAAAATATGGTATAAAAGTTATTGAATTAAAATGGTTTGACAGCTATCTAAATAATAGAACGCAACGAACAAAGTGTGGCGAATTCTTATCAGAAAATAAAAGCATCAATACCGGAGTACCTCAAGGAGCAGTTTTAGGGACATTATTATTCCTAATATACATTAATGATCTAGGAAAAGTACTGAAAAGAGCTAAGCTGTGTATGTATGCCGATGATGCTCTTATTTATGTAAGTGGCACAAATATTAACGAATGTGTTCGTGTACTAAATTGTGAGCTGAAAGATGTCGTAACATATTTTAAGATGAACAAAATGAAGCTAAACACACAAAAAACTAAAGCTATGGTTATAAATGGAAACACGGATGAGAATATTTTAATTGATGGAGATTCAATAGAAAAAGTTGAAGAATTTAAATATTTGGGTGTTATTCTCGACAGAAAGTTAAAGTTTGATTTACACTTCAATTACATTTGTAAAAAGATTTCGAAAAAAATAGCTTTTATAAGACGAATTCGTAATAAGCTGTCTGCGATTACAACTATACAAAATATAATACAATAGTGAAACCACACTTCGAATACTGCTCTACTGTACTGTTTCTTGGAAGTCAGCAAATGAAAAACAGACTTCAAAAGTTACAAAATAAGGGCATGAGATGTATACTTAATTGTCATAGGCTAACACACGTATCATATATGTTAAATAGATTGCAATGGCTATCAATCAACCAAAGGATAGTACTGAACGTTCTCATATTTGTATATAAAATTATAAATGAAATGCTGCCAAGCTATTTGAAGAATCAGTTGGTGTATGTTGCGGACGTGCAGCCATATTATCTTCGAAATAACAATGATTTCAGATTAAACTTTAGTTCAACAAATTATTATCAGAATATATTGTTTTATAATGGCCTTAAACTATTTAACTCAATTCCATTAGAACTTAAAATTGAGAAAAATTTTTATGTGTTTAAACGTAAAACTATAACATATGTTAGGAACAATTTTTGAATTATTATTTTGAGTCATTATTTTAAAATATTATTTTACAATGTAGATAATTAGATTTGTATACTTTCTGTTTTTTTTTATTAAATAGCAAACTCTGCTAAATAAATAAATGAAATAAAAAAAAAATTAGATACAGCCGAGTATAAAAGCCCCCGAATTTCTTTTATACTCGTACTAACCGTAGCTGATGACAAGAGCTTCCGAATTCCTCTTGTCGTGTTTGTGATTATAAATTGTGTAGATTTGCCGAGTGTACGAGCTCCCGAATTCCTCTTACACTCGTATTAGACGTAACCGAAGTATTTTGCCAAGTGTAAAAGCCCCCGAAATTCTTTTATACTCGTACTAACCGTAGCCGACGACAAGAGCTCCCGAATACCTCCTGCCGTCGTGGTACCTTATATTCCCAAATCTTGGATTAACAATTATTTTAAATCCGACCTCTGTTTTCTCATATTTCTCATTATCTAGACCAGACGATTGTGCGCACATCCCGAAGCCAACATCGTAGTCATAGCGATAGCACGAGACAAGAGTATTCCTGAAAGCAGAGACAACATAGCTGATAACACCATCCTGCAGGTCGTGAATCTGTTTTATAGAATAAGTAGTACATAAGTTAGCTTAAGGTTTCCTTAATAAAGCTTTGTTCATTTTATATTACACGAAAGGAGTTTTGTGTTTTATTTAAAGGAAGCAGACCTTTAAGTTCGAACCTGGACAGACTGAGTCATACCCCAGCTGGAAACATAAACTGCATTACAATGGCCCCCGAGCAGGGACCCGAATTCAAAAACGCATCTTGTGGAAAAACCTCGACGACCACCAACGAACTTGAATCGGGACCAGAACAAAGCAACGAAACCCGAACAGCTCCACAGACACTACAAACGGATTCATTAGGATGGATCTACTTTCTAAAGAAGTATCAGCTAATTGAAGTATGCCGGCAAAATGGCATAGGCATCAACGACAAAGTAACCGTGGATCAACTTCGCCGTCAGCTCAGCGAACTAATTCGTTTTAAACGACAACGGGCTTCTTCGGAAAACCTCCTTCGGTCGTTAGAAGAGGAATTGATCAACGAGGAAAGGAGACCGATATACGAAGAGCCTATGAAACTAAACGTTCCCCTCGCACCAAAGAAGCGATTACCGAAAGCTCAGAATAGTGTGGATGATACTGAGGTCATGGCAACTATTCGGAGATGGGATCTAACTTATGACGGCGGAGACAATTTGATGGAGTTTATCGAGCGGCTTGAAGAATTAGCCGAACGCTATGGTTTTGAACGAAGTCGCTTATTGTTTGCTCTTCTTGAAATTCTCCGAAATAGAGCGCTACAGTGGTATCGTGTGAAAAGAGAGCATATCAATACCTGGGAAAAGTTCAAAGAAGAAGCCACACATTTCTTTCTGCCAAAACACCACCTTGCTCATTTGGAAGAGAGAAGGTATCACCGAAAGCAAGGTAATCGAGAGCGAGCAAAAGACTATATTCTGTCGTTTCAAGCCCTTATACGCCAACACCCTGTTCTGAAGAACTTGGACCACACGCATAGAATTTATGATGGGTTAAGATATGAATATCGTTTGTATGTCCGAAGACACGATTTTTCTACTCTCGATGAACTAATGGATTTAACCGAAGAATACGAGCTGCTTCGGAAAGAAGAAGCGAGACAGAGAAAGCCGCAACCTAACCACTACTTAGATGCTGCATATGATCGGAAAACCCGTTGCTGGAGGTGCAAGCAAGTCGGCCTGTTTCGAAGACAATGTCGAAATCAGAGCCGAGTTTTTTGCGTAAGATGTGGACGAGACAACGTGACGTCACGACGTTGCCAATGTGATAAACCCATATCCGGTTCGGATGGGCGTTTTTACATGAGCGTAGAAATCTGCAATAAATCCATTAGAGCTCTCGTTGATACGGGGTCGGACGAGATCCGAAAATTATTAGAGACGCAACGGGTTAGGCCTCGAAAATTTCAACGGACCGTGCAACTAGCCGACGGTACGTGCATTTCGAATATAAATGTATACCCGATAACTGTTTCTGCTAATGGAAAACCCAACCAATTAATGGCTTCGCTCTCGGAACTTTGGCAGAGCCAGTAATTCTGGGAATGGACTTCTTGCAGCGGCGTAAGATCTGTCTGTCTCTAGACGGCATAACGTTACAAGCAACCGGCACCGATAGGGGCGATAAACCAAACACTAATCGTCTCGTGTCAACCCGAGATGTAGTGACCAACGAACCAACCGTAAACGACTCACTTAAAATACATATATAAGACGAGGCCTGCGTACAGTCCCTCTGTTTCATCGGCAGTAGTGGTAGATAGAAAAAGTATAAAAGGACGATGATGCAGGCAAAACCTATTCAGTTGTAAAATGGAAAGAAAGCCTACCAGACCGATCGCTCTAGGAAAAATTAGAGACGCTCTAAAAAAGACAAGGATGCCACGTCATGTCCCGGCATACCTTCCCCCAATGGAAGCAAGGCCAAAAATTAGAACCGTGGAAAAATCACTAGTGGCCGAGTCTAGTGATGAAAAGGTGGATAGATTGGCACGAAAATTTTGGGAGGCCAGGGGAGGTCCAGTTTATTCGATTAACAGTGGACCTCCACCACTTGCATTCCTTTCAGGATATCCAGCTAAGGAGGAACCGCCATCCATGCCAGCGTTATCCTCACCAAGGAAAAATAAAGAAGACGAACGGCCCTCAACTTAATCCGCCAATAGTGTCCACCATATTGAGGAAGATTTCTTAAATGATATCTTAAACTTGAACGCGCCTGATCTTAGCGCAGACGAAGCTGATGACATCTTTGAAGGCATAAAAGTGGAGCCGCCAAGGAAGAAAGGTCGTCATCAATTGATGGTCTACCCCAAGGGAAGGCCCAAAGTGGAAGTCAGGGTCAATAATGGCCAGGTGCGGCTCCGTTGTCAAGGACGGACAAAAACATTTAAGTTGGACGATTGGTGAGCTTGTTTTTTCGTTAGTTTATATATATATATATATATATATGAATTTTTATGATTTCGATTTTTCTCCGGTAGAGATTATGTTGTTTTGATTACATATATATTATAGGGAAAAGATATATATGAAAAAAAAAATAAATAAATAATGAATGTGAGCCAAGATTTTAAACAATCTTGGTAAATTTTACCTTTATCCTTAAAGGTAGTGCAGATCGAAAGATCAAAACTCGATAGGATTTGAATTTTGTTATATTTTTTTTTATTTTATTTTTTCCCAAGAAGGAGGGGACTGTAACGTGGCGTTACAAAAGTATAATAAATATAAACATATAAAATAAACAGGTGTCTGTACACTAACCACATACACTGATGCTATCGAGTAAATGTAATAAACAACAACAACTCTAGTTATTACAAGCATAAACAGCAGTATGACGATCAAACCTACGGACACCGCACAAAGAGGAATTGGAAAATTAATAATAATACTAATGATAATAACAATATGTATATTTCATGTAATGGGATTGTAATGACATGATGGAGCATATAATTCTCATTGAGGTAAAGTATATTTTTGTATAAGTTAACAGAGTTTGATGGATGAAATCGAGAGTGGGTACACGACGGCCAATAGCCCGATACTTACTCCCCGACGTATTCGACACGTGTCGTAGATTTATTATGGTAGTTTCATGATAGTAGTTTTATGGCTGTAGTTTTGATAATAGTTATTTTTATCTAGCTGAATGCAAAAGCTTCCGAATTCCTTTTATACTCGTACTAACCGTAGCTGATGACAAGAGCTTCCGAATTCCTCTTGTCGTATTTTTGATTATAAATTGTGTAGATTTTCCGAGTGTATGAGCCCCCGAATTCCTCTTACACTCGTATTAGATATAGCCGAAGTATTTTGCCAAGTATAAAAGCCCCCGAATTCCTTTTATACTCGTACTAGCCGTAGCTGATGACAAGAGCTTCCGAATTCCTCTTGTCGTGTTTTTGATTATAAATTGTGTAGATTGGCCGAGTGTATGAGCTCCCGAATCCCTCTTACCCTCGTATTAGATATAGCCGAAGTATTTTGCCGAGTATAGAAGCCCCAGATTTACTTTTGTACTCGTACTAACCGTAGCTGATGACAAGAGCTCCCGAATTCCTCTTGTCGTATTTGTGATTATAAATTGTGTAGATTTGCCGAGTGTACGAGCTCCCGAATTCCTCTTACACTCGTATTAGATATAGCCGAAGTATTTTGCCGAGTATAAAAGCCCCCGAATTTCTTTTATACTCGTACTAACCGTAGCCGACGACAAGAGCTCCCGAATACTTCTTGCCGTCGTGGTACCTTATATTGCCAAATCTTGGATTAACAATTATTTTAAATCCGACCTCTGTTTTCTCATATTTCTCGTTATCTAGACCAGACGATTGTGCGCACATCCCGAAGCCAACATCGTAGTCATAGCGATAGCACGAGACAAGAGTATCCTAAAGCAGAGACAACATAGCTGATAAACACCATCCTGCAGGTCGTGAATCTGTTTTATAGAATAAGTAGTACATAAGTTAGCTTAAGGTTTCGTTAATAAAGCTTTGTTCATATTATATCACACGAAAGAAGTTTTTGTGTTTTATTTAAAGGAAGCAGACCTTTAAGTTCGAACCTGGACAGACTGAGTCATACCCCAGCTGGAAACATAAACTGCATTACATTTTATAATACTCGTACATTACATACATGTATATATTGTACATACACATTTATATTTGTATATGTATATAAAAAAAAAGAATTTTTCTTTATAAAGTTTAAACCAGTGTTTCAAAAGCTGCAGTCAAAGTAGCAAAAGTCGTGAAGTTTTTCAATTACTGCAAGTTTTTAGTGTTTAAACTTACAGTTTTTGAAGTTATTTAAGCTTACGCTTCTTAAAAATTAAACAGTCGCAGTTAAAGTAGAAGTTAAAAACGAATATTAGTAAACAATGAAAAACTTCAAACGCCGACAAGTTCGAAAGTTTTTCGTTTTCGTGCATTATCGCCTCTTAATCTGGCAACGCTATGCTTGAGTAGATGTGATATTACTTCACTGCGTCTAAACAAGTTAACTACTTATTTGAAAGGCATTGAAATTAACTAATCTGTGAAGAAAAAAGAATCTAATTAATTTTTTTTTTTCTGTTTTAAAATCCTACAAAGTGTATTTTAAATATCTATAACGCCAGGAATATTGCTGCTAATTATTATATTGTGCCTTACTGCTATAGCTGTTGCTTTTTTGTTGCTCGGATTGCATACATATACATACTAACGGCTTTTATTACGGCATTGTTTCTTGTGTGGCTGCTTTAATCATTACTGGTGCCAAAAATTTTAAATGTTGTGAATATGGCGATTCTATTGGGAAGTCGCATGGAAGTATACAATGTAAATTATGCAAATTATGGTTTCATCCACAATGAGTTGGTGTGACAGAGAAGCATTTGGCAGTATATAAGGAAATGCTACGAAACTTTTTCTTTACCTGCAAGACTTGCTCAGAGTCTTCTCTCTTTGACGGCACGCCCCATGGCGATATAAAAAATTTCAAGAAATACCTTGAAGAGCTTAATAACACCTTAAGGAATGACACCAATGATTTCAAGAATACCATGTTGAAAGTACTGGCTGATTTTAAAAGTGAGATAACCTCATGTATGAAAGATATGAAGACTGATATTATAGACTGTCGCAAGCAAATTGATCGGGTTGCTTTGTCTACATCATCTAAAATTTATGCCTTGGAAAATGAAGTTAGTGTGCTGCATCGCCGGCTAAATCGTGGGGATATTATTGTGGGTGGTTTACCTTCAGGCCTAAATAATTTGACATCTGCTGTTTTGACTGTATGTAGAAACTATAATATTAGTGCCTCTAATAATGATCTAAACCAGGCATTTCATATTAATGAAAAGAAACTAGTGCTAGTCAAATTCAACAACATCGATATACGGGATGCGCTTATGAGAAAATACTTTAAGACTCGTACACTTACAGTGAAAGACATTATTGGTGGTGATATTGATAGTAGAGTTTATCTTAATGATCACTTCTCTCCTGCTACCTCTAAACTAAACTCTCAATGTCGCAAGATGCAGCGGTTGAAAATCATTGCCAAATATAAAATAATGAACTGGGATGCACCCAAAGCAGTAGTTACACTCAACGATGGCAGGCGGTTGGAATGGGATCTTGCGGAATGTAATAAATATTTTAGCCAGAAACACTAACCTATAGGGTGTTTTTATTGAGGTATAGAACTTTAAGTTGGCATCGCTTTTTTAACTGGCGGCCATTTTGTCAGCTGTCAAGTGATTAATATATAGTTTGGTTTGCTATTTCATCTTGAACAGGTTGACAAAAGAACAACGCTTGCAAATCGTGCAAATTTATTTCGAAAATAATGGTTCAGTTCGCGAAGTTTACCGCAAGCTTCGTCCATTTTATGGTCGACATAATCGTCCATCAGAGCAATTAATTCTGTTAACCATGGATCGTTTTCGCACTACGTTTACTCTATGTGATAATACGCATCCGCAGAGACGTCGAACAGTGCGCACCGAAGAAACAATTGCCGCTGTAGAGCAAAGTGTTGAAGAGAACCCGAATGAATCGATTCGCCACCGTGCACAGCAATTGGAGCTTTGTCCATCAACTCTATGGAAGATTTTGCGCAAAGATCTTGGCTTGCGACCTTACAAGATCCAGCTTGTGCAAGAATTAAAGCCGCGAGACCATGCAATGCGTCGTGATTTTGGTGTATGGGCCCAAAATGAGATTGATCTCGATGCTGATTTTCATCGCAAAATTTTGTTCAGTGATGAGGCTCATTTTTGGTTGAATGGCTACGTCCACAAGCAAAATTGCCGCATTTGGAGTGGAGAGAATCCACATGAGACCCTTGAGACGCCATTACATTCACAAAAACTGACTGTTTGGTGTGCTCTATGGGCTGGTGGAGTCATTGGGCCATACTTCTTCCGAAATAATGCTGGAGAGTCAGTTACCGTTAATGGAGACAGGTATAGAGCCATGATAACCGACTATTTTGTTTCCGAATTGGATGGCATGAATGTGGATGAGTTGTGGTTCCAACAAGACGGCGCTACATGCCACACAGCGCATGTCATACATACATATACATAACTGGCCTTTACAACCCTGTGACAGGATTACGGCCTAGCTTCTCGCAGCACTCATGTTGTGTGTGTCAATTTTTATCCATGAGTACCGGGACCTACAATTTAAAGTCGACTCCGAACGACAGGTTTGAGAAGCTTTTTCATGGCAATTAATTACTCCCAGAGCTTTTGCCAGAAGACTGCTGAGAGGTAGTCGCCGAAAGAAATAATTGTTTCATATTTCTTTTTTTTTTAAAGATGTCGGAGCTGAGATTTGAACCCAGCACTATCGTCTTCGTAAGCCAACACACTAACCACTAGACCACAGCGCATGTCACAATCGATTTATTGAAGGAAACATTCGATGAGCGCATAATTTCGCGGAATGGACCTGTCAATTGGCCACCAAGATCGTGTGATTTGACACCATTGGATTATTTTCTTTGGGGATATGTGAAGTCGCTCGTCTACGCCAACAAACCAGAAACGTTAGGGGACTTGGAAGCCAACATTCGTGGCGTTATTGCCAACATACGGCCCCATATGCTCGAAAGAGTGGTTGAAAATTGGACCTGTAGAATTGGCTTTATTCGAGCTAGCCTCGGCGGCCACATGCCCGAAATCATATTTAAACATTAATGGCATGAAATTATCCTTCCAATAAAGCCAAATTGATGGACATTAAAAGGATTTTCTTGTGTTTTATTTCAATTCGAAGTTCTATACCTCTAAAAAAAACACCCTGTAGTTCTTTAGTTTTCTTTATTTTTCTTTTTTCTTCTAAATTAAATTCTACTTATTTTATTTTTATATTATTATATTATATTATATTATTTTTTATATTATTTTTCTCTCCCTTCTTTGCTACTCATTTTTATTTTTATTATTTTTTCTAAAGCCAAATTTGTAGTAATGCTGTGGGTTTGTGGGGGATTATTTGACAAGTATTGCATTGAAATTTGCCAAATGAGCCCTTAATAAACTTTCATCATGCATATTTTATAAATTTGGCTTTTACTATTTCTTATATATTTATTTGTTTACCGTAGTGAATTTTAATTGAATTAAATTAACCTCATAGAAACTCAATAATATGATTATGATTACCTTTACTAGACAGTGGTTCCCAACCTTTTATTCTTACCGTTATTATGATGTCTATGATTGATGACGGTAATGATCCCGTTATGAGCAACAGAATGATATTAAAAACCAGACTAACACCTTTTGCTCAACATCTGAAAGTGGGGCATATTAACTGTCAGAGCATGAGACCCTCACCGACTGGGACTAAATTGGATGAAATTAAGGACTTGATGTATGATAACTTTGAAATATTCGCCATCTCCGAGACTTGGTTGAAGCCATATGTGTCGGACTCGTCAATTCAGCTCGACGGCTACCAACTGGTGAGAAATGATCGCTTACATCGTAGAGGTGGTGGTGTCTGTGTCTACATAATTCGGGGAATTAGATATAGTGTTGTTCACAAAGTATTATCTTTGGATTGTGAGTCGTTATTCTTAGAGATTTTATTCCGTAACGTCAAAATTCTTGTTGGCGTGGTCTACTTGCCGCAAGGTAATATTATTGCTTTTGAAGATCTACATTATGAATTGCTCACGAAGTACTCCAATATAATAACAGTTGGTGACTTTAACTGTAATTTGTTTAATACTGTCAAATCTAATCTTCTTCGGTCTTTATGTACCCGTTGCGGAATTTGTCCGTATCATAATTCTCGCCCTACACATGTTAGAATTGCCCATAAATCTACTTCCCTACTTGACCTATGGTTATTTTTTTTTATTTATTTATATAATGATCTTAGCGCAACAAGATTAAAATCTTATAAATTAAAGCGCTAATGAGAATATTCATACATTACAACAGATAAAAATTTTAATAACAAACATATTATAGATAATTTAAAACAGATATAAATTAAAACGTATAGAGTTAAGAAAGTTAAAAAGAAAATTATATTAAAAAATTTAAAAATAAATAAAAAACCAATAAAAAGAGATATATTTATAATAGAGAAAAAAAAAATAAATATTAGCTAAAATACTTTAAAAGCTCATTTCTAAACCGGTTTTCGTTTTCAATTAATTGAATTCGATTTGGAAGCTGGTTCCAAAGACAAGTGCTGTAAATGAAAAATTGACGTTCGGAGGAGGCTCTTCTGTATCTGAGTTGAATAAATTTTCTTCCACGGGCAGATCTACCAATTTTTAAGAACCTAAAGAGATAATTAGGTTCCCTAGTAGTAAATATTCGATGGAAGAAAATAAGGCTCCTGAATTTTAGTAGTTTCCCAAAATTCATATGGTAAACCTGATAAGGAAATCGGGAAATCGATTCGCGTGGACCTATGTTTTAAACATACCTAGCAATGTTATTATAAGCCACCCTAACTTTATTAAAATCATTCCTGGAGCAGTTCGCATAAATCTCACATCTATAAAGTAGAATAGGTAAAAGGTATGTTTTCGCAAGTAACATCCGTATGCTAAGAGGCGTTGAGTATTTGACAGCCCAAAGGTTCCTCAGCATACCGTATATTCGACCAACTACTGTCGCAATATGGTTGGACCAAGAAAGTCTGTTGTTGAATAGGACTCCTAAGTTCTTGCAGACACTTACAAACTGAATAAAATCTCCATTTATTTCCATTCGAATGTTATTATCCAGATTAATATTATTATTATCAATGAAAATACATTTGGATTTAGATGGATTAATACACAGTCCATTCTGCACACCCCATTTGTGAACTCTATCCAAATATTGTCTGTACAAGAGTGAATATCTTTCACTTCACAACTATGATAAATCTGGACATCATCAGTATACATTTGTATCCTACAGTGCTCCAACACATCAGGTAGATCATTAATATACATATAGAATAATGGAGGTCCAAGTATAGAACCCTGTGGAACGCGCCTACTCACCTTTAGGGCCTCGGAATATATACCATTCATTTCAACCATCTGAAATCGCCCAGTGAGATAGTGCTGTAGAAGTTTAAACGCTGGTGGTGAAAAATATTTCTAGTTTCTGCATAAGAATCGAAGGATCAACTGAATCAAATGCCTTGCTATGATCTAGAAGTAATAAAAAGACACCATGCCCTTGTCCAGGTCAGCTCTCAGATTCTCAATAACATCCGCCATAGCTGTAATACAACTTCTACCCTTCACAAAGCCAGATTGTCTATCACATAAAAGTTTCGCTTCCCTGAGATGCTCATTTACCTGTCTGCTCATAATATGTTCCATAATCTTAGATAGAAATGGAAGGATAGCAATAGGTCTATAATCATTGTCCCGTTTAGGAATGGGAATAATCCTGGACATTTTCCATCCATCGGGAAAAACGGATTTAGTCTAAATCGTGTTAAATAAATGAGTAATATATGGTAAAATTTTTGGTAGGATAAGTCTAAAAAACTTGGGATTTATACCATCAACACCAATAGAATTAGATTTTACCGCAGAGACACTCAACATGACCTCGTATTGGCTTACGCAACGGAAACTGAATGTATTTTCAATGGGAACCGAACATAAATCGGTATATAAGTTGTAAGTGGGTCGTGGAATATTAATATTTACAAATTTCCGATTCAGATCATCGACATCCACCCCAACATCACAGGTTGAGCTATTCTCTCGTCCTATACCGATCTTTCGGATTTCCCTCCACTTCGACTTGCTATCTATTGCTAAGGCAAATTTTCTCTGGTAGAATAAATATTTCGACTCTCTGATGCTCTTTACCACTTTTCTTCGACACGATTGAAATATTTCTCTAAGCTCCGGAGTTTTAAATCTCCTCCATCTGGAGTAAGCCTCATTACGTTCTCTGATTAGTGCCTGAATCCTTGTAGAGAACCAGGGTTCTCCGTATTTTACATTTCTTTTAGTTCTCATTGGAACACATGTGTCATATAACAAATTAGTATTACTTTGTATAAAAATCATTTGTTCATTAACATCGGTAAGGGTGTAAATTCGGGGCCAGAAAATCTCCTCAAAAACTTGGTTTAAAAGATCAGGATCCATGTAATGCAAGTCACGATATGAATAGTACTCGTATTTAGCCTGTTCCGCCCTACAAATATCATACGACACAAACAATAAGTCATGATTTGAAAAAGCAGGTGCTAAGATTTGATCATATAGTTAGATTTGATGGTTAGTGAGCGATCATTCGTTGTTCTTATTCTCCGATCAGATTAACTGTCCTTCTATATCACATCATGACTTAATATTTGCAGCTTTTTACTTCACACATGTGGAACCGTGCGAATTTATTGAATATCGAAATTTCAATGCTATTGATTGGAATGGCCTACTATCCTTTCTTTCAGAATATGATCTCTCTTCCTTCTTTGCATCATCGAAGGTTGATTTTCAGAATTCTATTACAGATACTTTAATATCTTCTCTTTACAACTTCGTTCCTATAGTAAAGAGGAGGATTACTCGTAATAGTGGTAATTGGATGAGGTCTAGGGCTATTATCTTCGCATCTTCCCTTAGGGACTTAGCCTATTCTGAAATAGGGCTAAGAATATAATTCGTAAGGAGAAACGAAAAATTTACAGTAAGTTCTTTTCGGGTCTTGATGCTTCTGGAATGTGGAGAGTACTAAAGGGCTCTGGCTGTACTGATAATGTTAGATATAATTGCCATTTTGATTCTAACACTGTGAATGAATTTTTTGTAAGCTCTTCGGCTTCCGACAGTGGACCGTTAGATTTTGGACTTTCCGATGATGTAGCTGGAGGTTTCTCTTTTCATAGTGTGAATGAGCATGCGTCATTTGTAAGGTTAAATCTAGAGCTGTGGGTATCGACAATAAACCGTTTCTTTAAGATCATATATCCACATGTGTCCTTCATTCTTACTCATCATGTTAATACAATTTTATGTACGTCTGTCTTTCCTTGTTCTTGGAAGATTGCTAGGGTAGTACCTATACCTAAGGTTAAAGTAATTCGGGATGTAGGTGACTTAAGACCTATTTCTATATTACCTGTTTTATCAAAGGCAGTTGAGCACATTATGAAGGACCAGATACTTGTGTTTGTACGAAGTAAGTAATTTAGATTGCTCGAAGTATGCCTTTCGACGTGGTTATAGTACCACTTCCTTACTACTCGACCTGACTGATGACGTTAGATCTGCTTTGAACGATCATGAGGTTGCAACAATAGTATCACTGGACTTATCTAAAGCTTTTAACTCGGCAAACTTTAATACTATGATTCGGAAATTGGGTGATAATTTTGGTTTTTCTAGAACTGCTTGCAAATTAACTTATTCATATTTATCAGATCGATTTCAGTTTGTAGATGTCAATAATCAACACTCAGATTTACTTCGCCTAGTGTCTGGTGTCCCCCAGGGCTCAGTTTTGGGACCAATTCTCTTTGTGCTCTATATGAATGATTTGACGGATCATGTTAATGGACCGAGTTGTAAATCCTTCTTATTTGCAGATGATGTCTTTCTACTTTTTCGTGGCAGGCGATTGGATATGGATATATATCAATTGAATATTAATAATACTCTTTGTCGATTTTTAAATTGGTCTTCTTCAAACAGTCTATTCGTTAACATGTCGAAAACTAAGGCTCTTGCCTTTGGTATTAGTGAGTCACTACTTTCCCCCCTCATGATTTGTATAGGTAAGTCTAGGATTCAATTTGTGGATAAGATGAAATGCTTGGGTATCTTTTTGGATTTGCGCTTAAGGTTTGTGCCTCATATTGAGCATATTTGCAGTAAAATTTTGGGAATTCTTAGGAGATTTTACTCCACGAATTTATATTTACCTTTTTGCATTAGAGTAAAACTAGCGCATGCGCTATTAGTACCACAATTTTTATATGGTCTTGAAGTTGTGTCTGGTTCGAATGCTGGCTCTCTTTTCACCCTGCGCCGTATTGTGCATAGGATAATACCTTTTGTTTATGGTGTTGGTAGACGTGATCATATATCAGGCTTTGTCCAACGCTTCTTTGGCTGCTCTTTAAATTCTAACATCGACGTACGTAACCTGTACTTTTTCTACCGCACCATTAAAAATGGGTTTCCTGTCCAACTTTGCTCTAAGTTCGTTTTCTCTAATTCATCTAGAAACCCTCATATTAGAATTCCCTTAATTAATAATTCCTTATTTGAAAAATCCTTTACTGTTAGATTAGCACGTCGCTGGAATAGTTTACCACTTGAACTAAGACTTTTTTCTCATTCAAATAATGCTTTTCGCCTAAAAATTCTCTCCTATTTCAAGGATACTAATACACATGACTGACCAAATTCATTCCATCATGTTGCTGATAAATTGAGATCTATTATACTTTTGCTCTTGCTTTTGTAAATACTTTTCGTTGGGAACCACTTACATGTTTATGTTTATTATAATCTTTTATATTATACCATTGTATATCTGTGGCAATTTGGAAGAGTAGCTTAAGTCGACATAAGAGAGAATTGAGTTAAGGCGTTTGGGGCATTACAGAAGCAAAGGCGCTTAAATGTGTTTAGTCCGTTTTGAAAAATTCTATTTTTTTATCAATGTTATGTACGTTTACTTTTTAGCCTAAGTTTTTTAAATCAATAATGCATTGAACGAAACAACTTATGTACACATAGATTTATTTACATTTTCAGATTTTCGATTTATCATATACATAACTTATAATTACATTAGTTTTTTTTAATAAAATGTGATTCTTGTATACAGTTATCTTAAGTGAATATAAGTTCTTGAATAAATCCTCTTATGTTTACTTAAAACTACACAATACGTACTTTTTATTTCAACAGAAGCGCTTAAGTTACTTAAGGACCTGTCCAACGCAGATTTCAGTTTCGAAAACGCGCTTAAGTAGAAAAGGCGTAAAATCTTCTAAAATCAAAATTTTCTTTTTAAAATATTCATCCTTCTTCTCTAATGAACATGTTACCAATATATTAACTCATAAATTATTCGCAAAAAACATACAGAATAAAAATTACACAAAATTGAAGATATCTCAAAACTTCAATTTTCGACTTAAGCTACTCTTCCATATTGCCACAGATATATTGTATACATATGTATTATTTTTTTGTACTTTTTATTTTTCATCATACTTATCTTAATATTTATATATTCAGAATTAATTTGGCTCTGTAATATTATTAATTGGCCAAAGCTGGCTTTATATTACTGTATGTGAATAAATAAAAATAAATAAATAATTATTTATACACATATTTATATATTTAATAATTTAATAACAGTAATTTAATAATTGATTTAATAATTTAACCCTAACAAGATTAGAAAGGAATTATAAAGCGTGAACCTACTTATAAAAAGAATAAGTCGATATAGAAAAAAAGCGTAGAATTCGGGTAATATACACTTGTGGCACCAAAATAGCCTTTTCTGATTTACTGCCAGGAGCTCCTAGGTAATAATATCTCAGGGTATATTGCTGAAGATAATTCATAGTCTAAAAGGAGAAAATAAGAATTTTAATTAATTTAATATTTCGTTTTTGTTAAGGTTAAATTAAGTTCCTATAGGTGATAATAAATTGTTATATGAAAAGAGAAAGGAAACAGAAAATTAATGGTAATTATAAATAATTTGTTTATGTATATGTATATAAAAATAATCTATTTTGATAATACCCCAAAGTTTTGCTAGTAATAAAATAATGTAAAAGCCATGTATGTAATGAAAATCATGGAGTGCTAAATTTTTAGTAATGGGCTGTTGAAAATGGTACGTTTATCGGCTTAAATGAAAAGGGGTCATTTGTAAATTTAGGAAGGATTTCTGCGATGACCAAGGTGGGAAGGGCAGTTGGGGCATTCCAGCTAACCTCCCATTCAATGCTTGTTGCCTTTGAATAAATTAGATTTTACTTAATTTTTTTGATAGATGTATGTATATAATTTATTGATTACGTACCTGACTCTGGAGGTGAGGGAGGAATCTCGCCGTGAGAGCACCGGGTCTGAGCTAGTCGTGCTGCCACCCTAGTGCCGCATAGGTTTGCGTAACAACTGTTATTTATTATTTCTTCTTTTATATCTATAAGCTAATAAGGTCAGCAGTTTCCTTATTATGTAAAAAACAAAATTTTTTTATTTAACTTATCCCCGACGTTTCGTCAATTATTTGTTGACTTTTTCAAGGGTGTCTATTTTATTTAGAAAAAATATACATTAAAAACAATTTTTTTCTTAATTAAAAAACAGATAACAATTATGTATGTATATAATAATTATGTAGTACTTACAACAATTATATTTTATTTTACATATTAACAATTTTTTAAATTATATTTTACTTTTATATAAAAATATCTTTTACGTACAGCACTTAAATATACATTTCCCCTATTTTAACATACATATTTAGATATAATTTAGATATTTTTTTAGACTAATATATTTTTCTCTTCTCCCACAGTTCCTGTTATAGCAACAGTGTAACTCGAGCTTATGTTGTTAGTGTCCTCTTTTAAATTCATGGTCTTCTCCTTTTTCTGCTGTATTCTAAAGCTCTCAATAATATATCTTTTTCTACTCATTTTTTCTTTATTTAAAATTTTTACATTCTCTAGTTCAGCATAGTGATTTGTCTCTAAAATATGTTGTGCTAAAGCTGTTGTTTGTTTTCTCTTTTCAATATCTTGCTTGTGCTCATTTATTTTTGTATCTAAGCTCTTTTTTGTTGTACCAATGTAGATCAGTGGCAGGGGTGCCAGATGCTTTTAATTGAAAATCGGCAAATTTCGAAAAAAAAATCGGCATTATCGGCACTTCAAGTTAAAAAAATCGGCAAATTAAAACTTCCCGTTTTAAGTACCATACACCTATTTTTATTAACAAAAAAAGAACAATTTAACAATTAAACCTATTTTAACATAAGTATCAAAACAGTTTAAATTATTAAATTTTAAATAATTACACAGTGCGACAGTGAAAAAAATGCACGGAATCCACAGTATGGGTTCGATTATACTACCAACGGTTAGTAAAACCCTGTACTCGGTTTGGTCAGATTGACCACCAATTTTTTTTTTATGGACCGCAAAAGATTTTCAAGATCTAACTTTATTTACCAACTTTTGGTAATACAATCAAACCTCTACTGTGGTGTTCGTTAATTTTTCCAAAAGTCTTCATTTGTCGCATAGTGTTATTGGAAAAAACAATTCCTTGTAGTGATTCATTTACCAGCGAACATCGAAATTTTTTTTTTCATTTAGATTGAGTTTACTGAAAATTCTATCCACATTTGCTGAAGATCGTGGAAGGATCATAATTTGTTGTTCAAACTATGACAGCACTGGAAATACAACTGTTACATCCCCTCGTTTTCAGAATTTTTTTTTGCTAAAAAGTCTACAAATTTATTTCAAGACCTTCAAAAATTTCTTCAAAGTTCAAAGATTTTAACTTTCTGAATTCGGAATCTAAAATTTGTTTTTCTTTTCTAGCAATAAAGCTAGGAAATTCTCTCAGAATTTCCGTAAGAAAACTAATCTTATTTTTAATAATTTTGTTAATTTCGTTTTTGTGAAGTTTTGATTCAGATATTAACTCTTTAGCCAATAAATAAATGTTTTTATTTTTTAGAATACCGTTTTTTGTACAGGTTATGTATTTCTGTTAATTCACTTTGAAAAATTCTGTTAATATTATTTACTATTTTAAGAATATATTTTAAAAAAGAAATATATTCAATTTGATTTGTTAAAACTTTTAATAATTTTTTTTTGTTGTATCAATTTGATCCACATTGGCAGCCAACGAAAAGTAAATTTTTAAGGCTTCATGTAAATATAGTATTCTAGATAGCCATCTGGATTGACTTGGATACAGTAACTTTTTTGGTTTTATTTCTAGCATCTTCTAAATGTTGTGAAATTGATCCAATCTTTTTGGACTATTTGATACATAGTTGTTGCAAATATTTCAGTATTGTTCAAAATTGTAAATATATTAGAACATATATAGTATTTTAAGCTTTTCTGAAAAAATCGGCATTTTTGAAGCAAAAATCGGCAAATCGGCACATTGGTAAATTTAAAGTAAAAAATCGGCAAAATGCCGATAAATCGGCAAATATGGCAGGCCTGATCAGTGGTCTTCACAAAGAGAGTCACACAAAAATACACTGAGAGATGAGTTTGGTTTCTTCATTTGTATTGTTTTTAACAACTTGAATAAAATTTGTGAAAATTTTCTTTTTAAAAACCTTTAATTTTAAAATTTAAACTAATTTATTAAAATTATTCATGAAATAATTTGTTTGTAAATGCTATTAACAAATTGAAATGTAGTTAAAAGAAATATAAACATTAATAAGTTTATGTTGCTTATTATCATAACTTCTCAGTGTCTGACAAACAAATTTAGCTCTCTTGAAAACTAAAAAAACATAAACACATACGCAATTTTTGTCTCACACACATGTTTTTGTAATAATTGTGGTTGTCGTTTAACATGATGAAAACAAAGCGTATGGATTTCTTTTTATGAAAGATTTTTAACATTGCAAATTTTTTTATAATTAATTAAGTTTTTCATAGGAAAATAAAACAGAAACTGGTTTCCAGGAATTCTAAAAGTGATATTTGTTAATAAAGTACAATACATTTAATTTTAAACTAATATAATAAGAATTAACGATACGGGTAGTTTTGGTATATTTTAAGAAGCTGCTTGCCAGAATTTTTGTGGAATTAAGCAACCCTGGTTGTAATATTCACGAAGAGAGTAAGAAAAACTAAAAAAATATCCGAACAATTTATTTACCTGAGTAATACTGGTGAAGACCACTGATGTAGATCAAATTGCACTCTTCATTTTCATTTCCGTTACATTTTATTTCATAAACAACATTATTTTGTTTTTCTATTGGTGTTTTTAATTTTGTAAATATTGTATTTACTGTAAGATTTGGTCTGTATGCAAAAATTTTATTTTTATCTGTATTTTCAATTGTTGTTTTTATATTTTTCCCATCTGTTAAACCAGGAATATAAGTTACACCAAAGAATATAAATCAGGGATGGCGAACCTTTTTTTGACTGCGTGCCAATAAATATTATTTTTATAAAATAAAAATACTTGCGTGCCAATAAAAATTATTAAATGAAAATACATGCATTTTAAAAATTATATATAGATTTATTTCTATAATATGCTGATATATAATATATTATATCCGGATCAAAGTTTGACAAGTTTAATAAAATAACAGGAAATATCCTTTAAAAACATTAATTTTAATAAAATTAAACCTATCTTTTGTACTATTGTGCGTTGATTTAATATACTCATGAGCTTGATTAATGTGAATGCGAATAGAGGTTTTATATATTTTGCCTTTTCTCCCATATAACCAGAAAGTAAAATTATCTTGACAGATTAATCATTACATTATATTGTAAAAAACAAATAGTTATAATTGATTTAACATAATTTTCTTAATTATTTCTATTAGAATTAGGACTTATAAATTTGGTAAGATTTTTGCTGAAACTTGGTTACAAAAATTTAAAAGTCGTGGTAACACTGTTTTCCTTTAACTACGAAAAAGAAATGCAGTTGTCACACAATGAAGAGTACAATATTTTTACTGTACTCTGAACCAACTATATAAAATGTTGTACAATGGCGTTTATGTGCTGTTGTTTTTTGTTCTCTCTTATTGCTTTACTCTTATTTATATTTGCAACTCCAATCAGTATTTGCTCATGAGAAAAATACAATACTGAACAATTTTAGGGTCTTGTGCTCACCTCTACTACATATGCAAATAATATAATTATATTTTAGCGTTATGAATAAAGGCGCCAGAAATCTGGAAGTTTGTTTTAAAATATAAAAATGTATGCATTAAATTTGAATTGAGTTCACAATTTGTTCAATATCAAAAATGCATTTGGATCAGTACATATGTATGAAAATGAAAAATATTATACGTGCCAGAGAAAATTTATCTGCGTGTCACTTTGGGCATGCGTGCCATAGGTTCGCCATCCCTGTGGTAGAACAAAATCTGTTAAAATAACCAAATGCATTGCAAAACAGGCAAAAGAAAATACAATATCCATTTTAAAAAAGTTCTCTTTAATTGTGGACGAGACCACAGATATGTCTTTAAAAAAATGTTTCGTTTTGATTGCACGTTATTTTGATGATGGAAGTTATGTGGAGGACAGATTTTAAGCGTTATTGGAGCTTACAAAGGCAGATGCAACTTCAATTGTTTTGCTAATAAAAGAATTTTTTCAACAAACAATATACCTTCAACAAATTTGATTGGACTGGCAACAGACGGCGCCAACGTTATGGCAGGCAATATTACCGGGCTTAAAACTTTGCTTACCAATGAAGTAAATTTGTTTTACTTAAAGTGTACATGTCACTCTCTTCATCTATGCTGTAGCTACGCTTGTAAAAAACTTCCAAAGAATATTGAAATTTTGTGCCGCAATATACATATACAATTTTTTTCCTCATAGCCCCAAAAGAATTGCGGAGTTAAAAGAACTACAAATATACTGTTCAGTAGAAACCCATAAAATTTTAGGCATAAGCCACACAAGATGGCTTTCCTTAGAAGGCGTAGTATTTAGAATTGTAGAACAGTGGGATAGTTTAAAATTATATTTTATATCTAGTTTTTATGAAGTGAACGGCCTTGTAGCAGCAGAACTTGCGGAAAGTATGACACATACAGTTAAATGTTACTTTTTATTTTTATCTTATATATTGCCCATTATAAACAATCTCAATAAGGAATTTCAGTCGGAAAGTTCAAGATTGCCGTATTTATATTCAAACATAAAATCTAACTTTTTGCTCATATTTGTTGTGTATATACATTGTAAATGTAGAGTGCTAATTATATGATTGAATAATACAATGTAAATGCACAATGTCAGTCACTTATACTTTAAGAAGTACCCTGTTAATTTTAGTTTTAAGCTTACTGATACTTTACTATATATTGTAAGACTCTTCCTATCATTATTATAAATAAAGACATTGAATACAGAACATGGTGTCAGGTGTGGGGTTCGAACCCACGCTCCCTCTCGGGAACCAGGTAAAGGATGTCTTTATTTGTGGCCTGTCTTCAAATTTGCAACATATCAAGGAAAGATTGTTAAGTGAAGGTGTAATAAAGCTTGATAGAGCCATAGCAATAGCAAAAAGCATCGAACTTGCACGTGAGGGTGCTGCTCAATTGGATGGCCTGGGTGTTAATTTTTTAAACAAAAAGAGCAATTTTCATGGGAGAAATAATTTTAATCAAAAATGTACAAAATGTGGTCAGGTACATACATATAAGTGTCCGGCAGAAAATGCCATATGTCATAGTTGTAATAAAAAAGGGCACTATGCAAAAATGTGCTTCGGAAAAAGACAACAACAACAAAATTGTACCGTTAATACTAAGTGGTCAAGTCGTCAAAAACAACACCAACACAAAAGAGCTAACGGCAAATATGTAAAAAATTTGACACACCCAAATGAAGTTGAACCAACGGAATTATTTGTTGGTACTTTAGTTCATTGTCAACAGAATCAACATAAGGCATTAAAACAACACCATGAGGTCTACACAAATCTACAACAACAAAAATGTGATGTCTCAGCTAATACGTATCAGTTACAACAAAATAATGAAGTCAGTATAAAAAATTACAAAAATATACAACAATGTCAATATACAAGCAATAGTAACAGTCAACAACAGCAACAAAACACTTATACTAAAAAAGGAAAAATATTATTACAACATAGTCGAGTGTTTAAAACAACAACTACACCGAACAGTGGATGGTTTATAGTGGTGCAAATCAATAAGAAGGACGTAAAATTACAGGTGGATACTGGTGCTGATGCCAATATCCTATCACAACAAACAGCTTTACTATTGGGTCTCGAAAGTGATGTTAAACCAACAAATACAATAATAAACACATTTAGTGGTGAGAGGTTGCCGATAACCGGTAAAGTAGAAATAACATTTTATTATGAACATAAGAAATATATTGATAATTTTTATATTGTTAATTTAAAATGCAAGAATATTATAAGTCTAAATTTATCAATGAAAATGTGCCTAGTAAAAAATGTAAATGTTTTGTCTACTAAAAGTATTGTTCAAAAGAATTCGGATATTTTTGAAGGTCTTGGTTTATTACAGAATGAATGTGACTTACAGTTAAGACCTAATATAAATCCTATTGTTGATCATCCAAGGAAGATACCATTTTCATTGTATGATAAATTAAAATTAGAGTTGAATAGAATGGTCAATCTAAATGTTATAGCACGTGTTAAGGAACCAACGGAATGGGTTAGCTCAATTGTTTTAGTATCTAAGCCAGATGGGAATTTAAGACTTTGTTTAGATCCCCGGAATTTAAACAAAGCAATTTTGAGACCTCATTTCCAGTTCCCTAACATCGATGACTGTAAGTCAAGGTTAGCCGGATCCAAGTTTTTTAGCACATTAGATGCAAATTGTGGTTTTTGGATGATACCACTTAGTGAAAAATCCTCTAAGTTATGTACTTTCAATACCCCCTTTGGGAGATATAGATTTTTACGTCTGCCCTTTGGCATAAACGCAGCTCCAGAAATTTTTCATGCGGAAATGATGGGAATATTTGGGGATATCAATGGGTTATTGATATATATTGATGATTTCCTCATTTATGCTAAGACAGTTGAGGAGCACAACGATATTTTAGAAACGGTTCTAGAGAGGGCAAGAAATGTTGGATTAAAATTTAACAAAAAGAAATCAAAGTTTTTATTAAGTGAGGTGAAATTTATAGGTCACATTTTTAGTAAAGAGGGTATAAGGCCCGACATTGAGAAAATTAGGTCCATTTTGGAAATGCCAATTCCAAGAAATGTTTTAGAATTGCAACGATTTTTAGGTATGGTTAATTACCTCGGTAATTTTATTGAAAATTTATCATTAAGAAATAAGAATTTACGTGAACTATTGAAGAATAATATAGCGTGGCACTGGAATCAGAATCATGATAACGAATTTAATGATTTAAAGAAGGCAATTACAGCGACTCCTGTATTGACATATTTTGATCCCAACAGGCAGTTAACATTAACGGTTGATGCGTCTAAATATGCTGTTGGGGCAGCCATATTACACGACAAAAATCCTATAGCTTACGCTTCAGCGTCTCTTACAAGCGCTCAGTCAAACTATGCACAAATTGAAAAGGAACTGTTTGCCATTCTATTCGGCTGTGTAAGGTTTCATCAATATACATATGGAAACAAGGTTAGTGTTGAAACAGATCATAAACCTTTGGTTGCACTTTTTGATAAACCTTTATACAAAATACCTGCAAGATTGCAACGTTTTATGTTAAGACTTCAATGTTATGACTTGAATGTAGTCTATAAACCCGGAAAATATTTATTTATTGCCGATACATTGTCTAGGTGTCCCTTAGAGGACAAGGCCTTGGTTGAATTTGATAGTGACGTGTCACTGCACTGTAATTTTATAAAGACACATATGGAAATTCCATTCTCTAATGTGGATGATATTAAACAAGAAATGGAACTTGACCCGATATGTCAGAAAGTTAAACGATACATACAAAATGGGTGGCCAAAGAGTCAAAAATTAGTTGACAAGGAAATTGTCCCTTATTATAGAATTAAAGATGAGTTAACGGTTCTTGATGATTTAATCCTAAAAGGAAATAGAATTTTAGTTCCCAATATTTTACGTCGTAAGATGCTTAATCTCTTACATGAAGGCCATATGGGCATTCAAAGATGCGAAAGTTTGGCACGTAAGACAATTTATTGGCCCAATATTTCTAACGACATCGCTAATATTGTGAACAATTGTGAAATATGCTTGAAATTCCGTAACTCAAATACTAGACCTGAAATGATACCACATGAGATTTACAACATTCCATGGTATAAAGTAGGAAGCGACATTTTTGAGTTCAACGGACACAAATATATAATAGTAGTAGATTATTTTACAAAATACATTGAAATTGAATTATTAAATAATGGTTACGCAAGTGGTAATGTTATAGGTAAACTTAAATCTATTTATGCCAGACATGGTATACCACAGATTTTCATTGCGGACAACGGTCCACCATATAATTCTCAAGACTTTAGAAAATTTTGTGACGAATGGGGAATTCAACATAAAACATCTAGTCCGTACTTAGCCAGATCTAATGGTCTTGCTGAAAGGGCTATTCAAACTGTAAAGAAAATGTTGTATAAATGCCAGGAGAGTGGATCTGATCCATATATGGCACTTCTGCATTACAGGACCACTCCAAAAGGCAATATGCCAAGTCCGGCAGCATTGTTAATGTCGAGAAATTTGAGAACGAAAATTCCCTCAGTTTCGGAAATGTTTCAACCAAAGTTAGTTGATAAGAAGCAATATGAAACTCAATTAAAAAATCAAACTATGAAGTCAGCTGAACGTTATAACAGAACCGCTAGGAAAAGAAAACTAATTAAACCTGGTGACAATGTATTATTTAAAAGGAACAATGATTCAAACTGGTTTCAAGGGAAAATAGTGGGAGACTGCGAAGAGCCAAGATCTTTTCTTATAAGAGATGATGGTGGCGTAATATACAGGAGAAGTGAGCAACATGTCTCATTAAAGTCAGAACCCTTAACAGACTATATTACTGATAGTACTAGGCAAGATAGGGAAAGACGGATTGAAGATTCTGATGGGAACGATAATACCCATGAGAACGTTGCTAAGCAAGAGCATTTTAATGACCAAGAAAATGCTAATAGCCAAGATCAGTATGTAACAAGAACTGGTAGAAAAATTATTAAACCTTCTAGATATAAGTGATATACTGAATTCGAAAAAAAAAATAAAAATAAAATAATATATATGTATATATGACATATGTATATAAAATATATACATACCTATAAAGAAAATAAAATTATATATATGTATATAAATATAATTTATACATACATACATAAGTAAATAGTAAAACTACATTAATAAATATTGTTTAGTAGAAATATATTAATATTTCTAAAGTTATTTATATTTATAACTCAAGCCAACTCTCTCTATATAAAACTATAGTATTGAATTTGTAATCTGATTTAAATCAATAATTTGTTTTAAATAATAATCTTTTATCTTTATAAAAAGGAGGATGTTGTGTATATACATTGTAAATGTAGAGTGCTAATTATATGATTGAATAATACAATGTAAATGCACAATGTCAGTCACTTATACTTTAAGAAGTACCCTGTTAATTTTAGTTTTAAGCTTACTGATACTTTACTATATATTGTAAGACTCTTCCTATCATTATTATAAATAAAGACATTGAATACAGAACAATATTAAGCAATTTTATCAAAAAAGATTTAATGCACAACATTGAAACTGATTTTAAAAATACTAATAATTACATTAATGTTTTAAAAATTTTTATCGGTACAAAAGCCGAAATGTATTCTTCTAAAAATCTTAACCCGGGAGAAATTTTTGATGTTAAACATGAGATTTTGCAATTTTATATTGAATTACTAAACCAAATAAATGCAAGATTTTATTTTAATCGAGAAGATATTAAATTGTTACAAATAATTACTCCTGAGAAAGTATTGTCAAAAGAAGATTTGCCTATATTGCCCCTTGTTTTAAAATTTTCTAATCTTATTGACTGTGATCCTGATATTATTATCACACAGTGGAATCTGTTGCGATTAACAGAAACAAATCTTTCAACAGAATTAAACATTGAATTATTTTGGGATAAAGTTAGTTCAATTAGAAACGGTTTAAATGAGAAAAGTTTTGGTGAATTAACCAACTTTGTTTTTAATTTACTTTCTCTCCCGCATAGTTCTGCAGCAGCTGAACGGAAATTTTCAACACTTTCCTTAATAAAAACCAAATTGAGAAACAAACTCGAAATAAATACAATTAAAAACATAATGCTCTGTAAGGAGCTTGTAAAAAATAATGATGCTCACTATGTGTGGTCAGCAAAAAGAGATTTTTCTAAGAAGCAATAAAAATTTATTGAAATGGACATGGCATTGCTATTTTAAGATAAGGCTTTAAAAATATTGTCGATTTAAATTTCGACCGAAATCGATTTCTATGATAATTATTACTTAATTAAAAGTGCATACATAAATAAAAATTATAAATTAATATTCGTAATTTTTGTATACCAATTTTTGAAAAAACTAATTGTTTTCTTTGTAATTATTGTATTTTCGATTTTATTGCTAAGAAATTGAACTGTTTTTGTAATATGTTTATTTTTTATTGTTATTAGAATTGAATTTCTTTTCGTTATACATATTTTTTATTTTTGGTTGTAAAGGTGTTAATAAAAATTGTTTTCCATTTCAAAAATGTGTTCTAAAATGGTTTTTTAAATAGAAAATAGTTTTTGGTAGATTTTGATCAATTCTGGTTGATTTTGAAATAAATTTTGGTAGAATTTAAATTTATTCAGTGGCAACACTGGTAACAGCAAAAAAACAAGTGAGAAAATATTATTTTATTAGCCAATGAGAACACAGCTTGAGTGACGTCAGAGTTCCAACGTGCGCAGAAATGTTTTTTAAAGCTGCGTGATGGCGTAATCTTTATTTTATCATTCTTGAGTTACATTGTAATACTTTCTCTCTGTTGGCGAACAACTAATTATATTAATTATTTTCTTTATAAAATTATTATTATGTATTTTCTTATAAAACTAAAAGTCATTTTATGTACTGATCAAGCTAACTACTAGATCACCTTTTTTATTTAATATTGTATATTAGAACAGTTACAATATTCTCAAGTTAAATATTTTGGTATTTTGCTTACAACTTTTGCTACTTATGTTCTCTTATTTAAACTTTGCTCTAATGTTATATTACATACTTATGTACATATATTTATTTTAGGTAACTGCATTTTTATAGATATAATATTACATATTTACTAATAATTGAGAGCTTATTTTCTCATATTCGAATTTTATTTACATAGTATATTATATTTGAAATATATACATAAATATGTATACTTTTTGTAATGCAATCTCACTTGAAGTATGTTAATAATCATTCTATTTATTCTTTTTCGTGATCTCTTTGAATAAACAACTGCCATTTGCTGCGCAAATAAAATAAGTCGACTTTGAATAAATAAATCTATCTCTTTTATTTCGAAGAAAGGAAAATTAATTTTAAATAAAAAAAAATTAATTTTAAAATAAAACATCTCATACAAAACATTGGTGCCGAAACCCGGGAATTTTTCCCTACCTATTAAAAGCTTTGATTGATGAATACTGGCTAACATTCTTGGTTACCTGCCGTATCAACTCTATTGGAATTCTTGAACATCTTATTGAATGGTACTTCTGCGTCACTGTAATTTATTTAAACCAACTAATTAATATAAAACTGTATGTATAAATCTATATCTAATTTAACAATTCAAAATGTCTAATATTCACATCATAATAGAAAATCAAAAAACTTTATTTGAAAATTTAAAAAGAATATTTAATTGTTTTGAAAATAAAGCTGGAAAGACTCGTGGGTTTGCTCAGACTATCTTAGACGAAATCGAGTCATGTACACAAGATTTTAAGGATTGTCATACTCAACTTGTAGGTCAGGTGCATGAGCAGTCAGTAAATACTCAAGATATCCCATATTTTAATGATGATATATACAATAATTACCAAGATTTTTATTTCGCCTCCAAGGCTCGAGTTCTAGATTTTTTAAATGAAATTGGAAATGTACAATCACCTGGTTTTCATTCCACATTTGCGGCAACCGTTAATAGTAGATCAGAGTCATTTACAACTCAACCGCGTTTACCTAAAATCGAACTCTCGACCTTTTCAGGTGACTACCTTTCGTGAATGTCCTATAGGGATATGTTCTACTCTCTTATTCATCTCAATAATACGTTAAGTGGAGTTCAGAAATATTACTTTTTGAAGAGTTCGTTGACTGGTACTCCACTGGATATTATTAATGAATTTCCTGCTTGTGATGCAAGTTATGAACTAGCATGGAAAGCCTTGAATGATAGGTACCACAATAAACGTAAAATTGTTGACACAATATATCAAAAGTTCTTTTCAATGCCAAAAGTATTCAGATTGTAATGGATACGACCCGAAATACATTAGCTTTACTACGGGCCCAAGACATTTCTACTGATGGATGGGATTCTTTACTGGTGTTTATCATCGTCAACAAATTGGATAGCCAAACACGAAAAGACTGGGAACATTCATTAAAAGGTTCAACAGATATTGCCTCAATAAAAGATTTATTATGTTTTCTTGAAATGACTTTTCGTGTTTTAGAGACAGTTAATAGCGAAACCCAACTAAATTATGAGAACTTTTCATCTTCTCGAGCAGTAAATTCTAGCCGTAATTTTAAAAATAGATACAATGCGGGGCCTAGTGCTCACCTTACTACTTTTAACAGCGATGCAAACTGTCCTTGCTGTAGTAAACGACACTTATTATTTAAATGTTTTAAATTTGCTGCTATGACCTCTGATGAGAAACGAGCATTATTAAACTCAAAAAGAATTTGTCGTAATTGTCTGACTATAGGTCACTTGAGTAACAATTGCCGAATAACTTCTCGCTGTCAAATATGTCAGCAAGATCACGACACTACGATACATAATGAATACGCTTCATCACGAATAAGGAAAAATAATCCTTCATACCAAACTGATACAACTATTCCCAGGCATGCATCAGATAATATTTCCGCTAATATTGCGTGTGACTTGCAAACACCGCAGGTATTGTTGGCAACAGTGCGTGTAATATTGAAAACGGAAGCTGGCATCTTTTATTTACGGGCCATTTTAGATCAGTGCGCACAAGCCTCCTTTATTACTCAACAAGTAGTTGATATTCTTAAACTTCCTCTAAAGAAAACATATGCAAAGATAAGCGGTGTAGGCCGAATTTACGCTCTTATCTAATACTGAAAATGATTTCCAAATACCGTGTAAAGCTTTTATTTTGCCTAAAATTACGGCTTATCATCCTTTGCCTCTTGATAAAGATCGTCTACCTTGTTTGGATGATTTTGAACTTGCTGATCCATATTTCTTTGAAACTGGTAAAATTGACCTATTACTTGGCGGTGATGTTTATGGAGATATTGTACTTCCTAAGCAAAAAAAATTTTACAATAGTCTTTTCTTACAACACACTCACTTTGGCTGGATAGTTTCTGGACCCACTTCAACTTTATCATATGACCGAGATATTAGTATTAACCTTTGTTGCTTAGATGAACAACTACGTGCTTTTTGGGAGCAGGAGGAACTGGTAGAAAAAAGATGCTTAACTGAAGAAGAAGAATTATGTGAAAACCATTTTAAGAAAACTACAACGAGAGATGCCAACGGTCGATATACCGTATCATTGCCATTTAAATCGTTGTTACATGGACGACCCCTACCGCAATTTAGCCATACCGACTATACTGCTTTGTCTCGCTTAAAGAGTGTTGAGATAAAGTGTAAAGCTAATCCTTCTTATGGAAAGCTATACTCAGATTTTATGAGTGAATATGAGCAACTTGGCCATATGCGAATGGTTGGCAAATATCCTCGTGATATCGAAAGAGCAGGTTTTTTTTTACCTCATCATGGAGTGCTTAAAGAAACTAGTTCTACTACGAAATTAAGAGTAGTGTTTGATGGCAGCTCTAAAAGGAGTTATCATACTTCACTTAACGAAGAACTTGCAGCTGGACCTGCGCTCCAAAATGATTTGCCTACAATTATCAACCGCTGGCGACGCTTTAAAATCGGTTTTCGAGCAGACTTGGAAAAAATGTTTCGACAAATTCGAGTCTCAGAAGATCAGCAAATATTATGGAAAAGCCCATATTGCTCAGACATTTGTATATATAAATTAACGACTGTCACGTATGGTACTAAACCAGCCCCGTTTTTATCTATACGTGTTCTAAAAGAACTATCGGCGGACGAAAAGAAAGATTTTCCTTTAGCCAGTACAATTCTAGATACTGATACTTACGTGGACGATGTAATTTCTGAAGCAAACACCATAGAAGAAGCTTTTGAGTTACATACTCAGCTATGTGCTATGTTAAAAAGGGGTAATTTTAATTTAAGAAAATGGACCACCAATTCAACAGAGCTCTTAGAGCAGATACCAGTGGAGTATAGAGAAAATGCATCTATTTTAGAGCTAGATAAATCTAACTTTGTAAAAGCTTTAGGGCTCGAATGGAACACTAAACTCGATACCTTCTGCTTTAAAATAAATTTTGAAAATGCTAAAACTAAAGTCACAAAAAGAAGTTTGTTGTCCGATGCAGCTAAACTTTACGATCCTCTTGGATGGTTAGCCCCAACTACTATAATCGCTAAGATTGAATTTCAGAATTTGTGGTTACTTGGTCTTGAATGGAATGATGCCCTTCCAGAAAAGCTACAGCAGCGATGGGTACAGTTCAGATACGGTTTAAAGCATTTAGAAAATATAAGGATACCACGATGGCTTGCATGTGAGGAAAATTCAAAAATAGAACTACATGGATTTTGCGACTCGTCTAAACTAGCTTACGCTGCCGCTGTTTACACCAAAGTTATTAGAATGGACGGAAGAGTCACAGTAAACCTTATGCAATCTAAAACTAAAGTAGGG
Source organism: Metopia argyrocephala (assembly GCA_963576795.1). NCBI lineage: Eukaryota > Metazoa > Arthropoda > Insecta > Diptera > Sarcophagidae > Metopia > Metopia argyrocephala. The sequence continues at coordinate 73,196,669 of OY756210.1, read as the reverse complement.
CCTTTAAAGCGTATGACTATTCCCCGAATGGAGTTATGTGGAGCTACACTTTTGATTAAATTAGTTAAAAAAATTATATCTACCCTTGACGTAGAATTCACTCAGATTTTTTACTGGACCGACAGTACCACGGTACTCTCATGGATTCGTGGACAATCATCAAGATGGCCTGTTTTTGTGGGCAATAGGGTGGCAGAGATTCAGAGAAACTCAATATCATCTCAGTGGCGATATGTATCTTCAAAAGATAATAATTGTGCAGCGAAAGGTATCTCATCTGAAGAATTAGTACGACATAACTTATGGTGGAACGGTCCTAAGTGGTTAAAAGAGCCACTACAGCACTGGCCAAAGCAACCAAAACTAGACTACAATATCCTTGGAGATACTACAATTAATTTACACTCAACCAAAGTTGAAACAAAAAACTACCCCGAAATTTTAACAAAATTCTCTTCTCTGAGCAAACTTATCCGAGTCACCGCATATATACTAATAAATAAAAAAAAATTAATTTTAAAATAAAACATCTCATACAAAACACTCTCAATGTTATTGTTCGTTTTATTATAATCATTATTGTTAATTTTATTAATTGTCTCTTCTATAATTTCTCTCTCTTAAAATTTTTCTTATATGTTTTATGTTCTTCCTATGTAATTTATGGTTACTTATAAAAAGTACCCGATGGATAAAATTATTTGCCGCGTTGAATATTTGTATTTTCGGATGTGTGGAAATTCTCCCTGTTGATGTATCTTTTTTATACCAATCAAATATTATTTTACCATTTTCTCTATAAATTTTAGCATCTAAAAATGGTATAGATTTGTCAACCTCCATTTCTACCGTGAATTGTATCTTGGGATGGTAAGTAGTTATTAAATATATTCAATATTTCTTCAACTTGTTCTTTTTTGGCTATGGCAAAAATGTCATCTGCATACTTTGTTATTTATTAAAATATATATTTTTTGTCTTTAATTTGGTCAACGCTACTTCTAGCAAGTCGTCCAGTATTATATTTTTGCTATAATGGGAGATAGTGGAGTACCCATTGGCATACCAAAAATTTAACTATATATATCTTTTTCAAATAAGAAATAATTATTATCACACAGACAAAAACAAAGTATTTTCAAAAAAGATTTTTTAGGAATCACGGTATGTCTCTGAATTATATTCCATTTTTTCATTACTACATATGTATGTATATAGCTTTTTCAACTGGGATATTAGTAAAAAGTGATATTACATCAAGTGAAAAGAGTATATGTTTGTTTTCTAGGTTGAGATTATTGAGTTGTTCTTTTAATTGAAAAGTGTTTAGAGATGAGGTTTCCTAATATTTTGCTTATATATTTTGATAAATTATAGCACGGAATCTGAACCGATGAAATTATTGGCCTGCATGAGAGCGGAAAATCAAGAAAAAGTTCATAAAATAAACACAAAATTTATGGGGTTTAATATGGGAGTTAATTTTATATGTTATTTATTTTACCAACCTTTTGGTATGAAATGTAGTTGACTATTAACTAATAAATTAATTTTACATTTAAGTTAAGGTGTTTAATAATAAGAATAAGTTAACGAGTACGCAGAGATTTCCATTCTCTCTTCATACACTTCATAATATTATCATAGGGGCACTACTTCATTTCGGGCATAAACATGGCCTAAGTGGGATTTCGGGTTTATGTATCTTTGGTAGGCCATATATTCTGGGAGCTATAGCAGCGGAACATTTTATTTTATTTTTCTCCCATAACAACCCGTTAACGGGTTTCGGCCTGCCTCAACACAAGTCTCCAGGCGTCTCTGCTAAGCGCACGCCTTCTCCAGTTGGTCAGACCAATTGATGACAGGGCTCCATCTACCTGGTCTTTCCAACGTAAACATGGACGTCCTCTACGCCGACGTCCAGTGACCTTCGCATCGAAAACTTTTTTCGCTGGAGCAGATTCTTCCATCCGAACAACATGGCCGAGCCAGCGCAGCCGCTGGATGTTAATGCGCTGAACAACGCCCACATCACCGAGGAGCTCATACAGCTCATGGTTGGTTCTAATGCGAAACTCATCGCCATGCCTTCGAGGACCAAAGATCTTACGAAGAACTTTTCTCTCAAATACTCCCAAGACCGCTGCATCGGCAAAAGACAGCGTCCATGCTTCCGCACCATAGAGAAGCACCGGAAGAATAAGCGTCTTATAGAGTGTTAATTTCGTCGCACGAGAGAGGTCTCTATTACTAAACTGCCTACTGAGACCGTAGTAGCACCTGTTGGCCAGTGTGATTCTTCGTTTGATCTCCAGACTGACATCATTCTTGCTGGTAATGGCGGTGCCAAGGTAGATGAACTCCTTAACAACATCGAATGTATAGTTGCCGGCTGTAACCTGGGAGCCGATACGTTCAACATCCCTACTCGTCGACAACATGTACTTCGTCTTGCTCTCATGGATGGGATACTTCGGACAAGGCAAAGTCTCTGATGGGGGTCAACCTGGCGGCCTCCAGAACGATCCTTGTTCCCGTTGTATTCAAGTCGACATACAGCCTCCACGTGGCCCTCCTGGATAACATTCTAGCGCCCGCTAGCTTGTGAACTAATGTATGCGGCGACTGTCCAATCCCCAGGACTTTAAATTTGGGTTGTGCGTAGGGCTTGAAACCCACCACGTAAAAATGTTATTCAATGAAAACCAATACAATAGCCTCTAAACGGACCCCCTTTTGAAAAAGTCACCTTGAAAATATTTAAATGTTTTACTATTAATGCGTAAAGAATTTTTTTTTTATACTAAACTATGACGGGTTGTTTACAGCAATCATATATTTTCGTTTTATTGTTTTATGATATATGACTATATATTCATATATATTCATCTAAAGGTTTAATTCTATATATGTATGTATATAATTTACAAAGAAAGAAAAGAAATAAAAGTAAAAACAATAGTAATATAGGTATACACACAAAATTTAATTATTAATTTATAGGATATTCTATACGATTGCTGTAAGTCATATGAGAAGAGTTTCTAAGTCGTGAAGCAAATATTCTTTTCGTGAAAATTTAAATTCTTTGTATATTTTTAATATCTTGAGGGAGATTATTAAATTCCGTACTATCCATATATTCAATGCGTTGCTTCGTAGTTTCTATTCGTATCATAAGATTGATATTGTTTCTGTTATTGAATAATGTTTGATTTCTATGAAATGAAATTGTATGGTGACCAATATTATGGGTTAACTTAAAAACATAAAGAATTGAATTAAATTATTATAAATAATTTGATTGCAATAATGGTGAAACAAAATTACATAAGTAAATATGGTCTAAAAATAGTTAAAGAAAAATTGTTCTCTTCCATTTTTGTGTAATTACACATAAACTGGCAACGCTGCACTTATTAAAAAGAAAAAACACAAGAAAAACGAACGCTGCGATTGTATGAAAAAGACGCGTACACCAAAAAGCGAAAAAAAATATGAAAGGAAATGTCAAATAATCAACTACAAAGACAAAAAACGAATGAGGGAATATAAAGAATCGCCGAGAACGGGCAAGTATTTTTCTTCTTTTATTCCCCTCACCGAAATCGTCAACAAACTCAAAAGTTGCCGACTCTTCCCACCGAGTGTGGACATAGACTCACTGTATGTACTGTGGCTGAACGAAAAAAACTAAACAACAATGCAAGAGAAATAAAACACACATTAGTTTCTCTTTGGTTGCTCTTGTTTTGTTACGCTCTTTTCTTTTGTTTTGCCCTTCCTTCCCGCGTCTAAAAAAATTTTGACAAAATATTTGGATAAGTGCTGAGATGCGCATTCTATATGATTTATATTCCTTGGTCCAACATAATTTGTTATCTTTAAGCGTCTGTGCAATTTTCTACAGTGCTACCAATATTAATTGGTAATAAGTAAAATCATATTTATTAAATTAAGAAAGTTCACCGAACAATTTCTTTAAACTGTAATTTAATTTATGTTGTGCTGTTTTTTTTTTTCGAAATACTTTGCTTCAATTTCATTTATTTTTGCTTAGAGATACACATAAGATTCCTGTACATATTCTGAAGTACTTATGTATAAATCCTACGCCAGTTTTGTGTGGAGTTTTTAAGTTTAGTCAAGTATTAGATGCTGTTGGCCTTTTGCCAGACATTTATATTGAATTGGAAATTTTTTCACATAGAAAAGGTCAAAAATATTGTTTTAAGTCACCGTGTAGAAAATAGTTGGCGGTAAGAATATTAAAAGTATTTTGCTCAGTTGCCTTTAATATTTTTTATTTGCAGTTTAGTCGGTTGGGGTAAAATCTGGTGAAAAAACTATACAGACTGTAATTGATAGACGACAAGTTCCAGTATTTACTAAATAATTCTGAAAAAAAAGAATCGATTTTAATTCATAAATGCCCGTATTTTTAAAAAAGTTATTGAGGGTTTATTTGATACGTATTGAATAGAAATTTGGCTTAGAAAATTATGTAGCAAGAAATTTATGCCCGTATTCATAAAAATTATTATAGGTTTTTTTGAAACCCATTTTTCTTTCGTTGAAATTTTTTTTCTTTTAAACACTTGTTTAAATGTCGTATACGAAAATATATTCGGAATTTGAAAAAAAGGCTTTTTAATTTTTTCGGAAAGCTCGATGGATTTGCTCTCCTCAGGAAGCCGCTTGTGCAGATTTCTTTGATGTGAAATCTCACTACCATTTATTTTGTTAAGCACTATTTCTAGAGCTTTCATTTGCTCTACCAAGGGCCATGCAGGCTTTATTAAATACCCTTTCCATACCTGATCGACCCATGTGTTTGAACTTTCGTGACATTTGTACTCTTCCAGGTTTAACTTTCTGATAATGCATCCAGATATATACTCTAAGGTGTCCTCTGAAGGACTACCCATGTCCATAAAATTAAATACATTTAGGTCTGAAAGCATATCGGTATCGTTATTTTCTTCTTGTATCATCTCCGACAGATTTTGTGAAGTGGAGTTATTTTATTTTGCGAATTTTTCTTGTTGTTAAGCCACTCCGTTGTGTCATAACCGATGTTGCCTGTTCCGGTGAGATTTTCTGCGTTTCTTGCTGAAAATATACACCATTTAAATAATATGTAAAAGGATTTATGACTTTAATAGCCTACCTAACATATATTTACGCAGCCGGTATTTAAAATCTTTGGGCGTGGGGTGGTACATGTTAAATTTCTGAGAAACATATCTTAAGAGCATTTCAAGGGATTTATTTGAAATAATAATTCCTTTTTGGAAATATTCAAGGTTTTTCCTGTTTGGAATTATAGGAGAACTCATAACGTCCGTCTAAAATTTGTTGCTGGCGTTGCACGGTAATTGCAAATGGTTCCTTGAAAGAAATCTAAGATGTGCGTCACTATAAACTGTAACACATCAAAAGTCAAATAAAAACTGACTGGAGTAAGCTAGAGTTAAAAATAAAACAGTTTTATTTTGCATTTTTATTACAGATTTATATTCTGTATTATTTTATTTAAAAATTAATTTAATTTTATAAAATTTTTTATTTTATTCATTATGCCATCCATAAGCAATGTTATAGTGTTTTCGGTGATTTTTTTGGTACCAGCTGTCCATTTATATCGAAAACTAGTAATGGTTTTGGGAACAGATGTACTCTTCTTTAGTTCTCTTTTGACCAGAGCCCAATATCTTTCAATAGGCCGCAGCTCTGGGCAGTTTGGTGGGTTAGCCTCTTTTGGAACAAAAATAACATTATTTTTATTATACTATTCTATTGCGCTTTTACTGTAGTGACATGTTGCCAAATCTGGCCAGAAGAATGTTGATATGTTGTGCTGTCTTAGAAATGGGAGCAACCTCTTTTGAAGACACTCTTTGATATAAATATCTGAGTTTATTGATCCCAATGTAACAAACGATGCACTTCTGTTGCCGCAGCTACAAATAGCCTGCCAAACTAGGAACTTTTTATGAAATTTTGATAGTTTTTTAGTTCGGAACTCTTCAGAAACATTGCCTCTACTATCCGCTACATAAAACTCTTGGCCAGGAAGCTGCGCAAAGTCTGCAAAAGCGTAAGTTTCATCATCCATTACACAACATTCGAACTTTTGAAAAAATTCTTTTTTGAGGAGTTTTGCTCTTTTTTTTGCTTCAATATTTTTCTTAGCATTTCTATCCGGAACTTTTTGGACTTTAAATGTTTTAAGGCCAGTTTTAGCTTTAACTCGGCGCACAAAACTTTCCGAACATTGCACGCGCCGGGCCACTTCGCGACCAGAAATGTTTGGAAGAGCCAGCAAAAGCTTCTCAACTTTTTGGCTTTCGCGTCGTTCGTTACCAGTTTTGCTTTACCTGTTTCAGGCTTTCTTTCAATTTTTAGGTCTTTGTTGAACTTTTTGACCACTCTGGAAACACATTGCCTGGTCACGTGGACTTCCCTAGCAACTTTTGTATAACTCCAATATGGTTTTTTTGAATTATTTGAATAATTTTTGTATGCACTTGTCTTTGATTATCCATTGTGAACTAACTAACAAGTCAAATTTGACAAACTGATACATTTTAAAATCTGACACATTTTTCAAAGATATTGTGATTAAGAAAAATAATTTTGATTAAAGGTGAAAAAAGTTATTAAGAAAAATGGGTGTTACACTTTATAGTGACGGATAATTATCCAAACTGTGCACATCAAACCAGTAGTTGACTAGTTGCAGAAACTCTGCAGTATTATTTGCATTATACAAATTCATGCCTAATGAATTACAACGCAGAATGGTGCTTGCTGATGTATTTGAAAAGAGCTGGGCAGCCAACTTTATTTATTGTTTACCTAAAAGTATAGAAACGTTATTCAGTAGCTTATGTTTTAATAATAATTTACAACATACCGGAACCTTCTACATCAAGGTGTTCGTTGTTTAATTTAAATGCTATAAACATGTCACTATCTGATGTGTGTTTGAGCAAATCAACAAACGTGCGCGATGTAACCATACTGTTGTTGAAAAGAAGCCCAGTATCGATAAAATGTTGTCTTATTGGTTTTAGGCCCATTATTACAACTTGCCGTTAAAGTGTCCGATAGTTAAAGGTAACTTTCGTTAACGGGAGGAATAAAGTGGTCTTTAAATGCTTTTCGTTATTACATCTTACCTTTAAAATAAAAGTAAAATTTTTTAAAATACGGCAATACCAGAACAAGAACCGATTACTTTCGGGAATAAGTTTGTTATTAAATTACTCTGTGGCAACATTCAGTTTTTATTAATATTTGTACGCCAAAGAAAAAAATTCAAATTTAAAATAAAATTAAAATGTCATCAGAAAAGAAGCGTTCAAAAAACTTTACGACGGAAGAAGAGGTGATTTTAGTGGAATTGGTAGATGTCCATAAAAACTTAATAGAGAATAAAAAATCTGATGCTGTGATTTAGTGACAGGAGGAGGATGCATGGAGAAGAATTGAGGAAGAATTTGCAGCAACAAGTGGGACATACCGGCCATGGAGGGCATTGCGAGACAAGTATGAGGTAATAAAACGCAAATCAAAGACCGAAATTGCTAACCATAAATTGGAGACTTACCGGACAGGTGGTGGAGCAGCATCTTCAAGTGTCAGTAGTGTATCAGAAAAAATAGCCTCCATGCTGGGAGATGCAGCTACTGGATTAAAAAATAATTTCGATGGTGACTCCTGTAAGTAAATTAGTGGAATATATTTTACAAACTATTAAGCACACTGCCGTACTTTTTACAGTTACTGAAGATGACAGAACACCTATAGACTTGGAAAGATATATGTATGGAAGTCGCTGATCAAAAGCCGATGACAGATGCAAATGTACGTTTTATTATTGCTGTGTTTTTTACGTTCTGTTATATGTACTTACACTTGCACATATTATTTTATATCTGTTTTAATATGTTCAACTTTTTTTTCAGATTGAGGAAACTTCTATGTCTATAGACTATAAAACTGAGTAGTCAAGCTGGAGCCCGACCACATTAAAAACATCAAAATCAAAAGAGTTAATAGTTGGTGCGAAAAGAAAACGAAATTCAGAAGAGGAGCGGATAGAATTACTAATTTTGCAAAAAAATTTTTATAGAGACGAAAATGCTCGTGCCCAAGAAAAGCATGAACGGGAGTTCATAAATATAAAGCTACGAAATGAGCTTTTGCAATTAGAGTTGCAGGAAAAAAAAGCAAAACTAAGTCTTTGATTAGTTAAAATGTTGGCTAGCTTTATAAATGTAATGTGTATTTTATATAATCCTTATAAGTATATATGTATGTAAGTATTTTGTATTCATAGATCTTTATGTCAGCCTTGAAATTACTTTTTTATTATTTAATGTTGAAAACGCTTATTATTTTTATAAGCACTGAAAATGTATTTTTCTTTTAGTTATACAGAGTGTGTTTAATTTTTTTTTATTTGTTAAACGAGTATATTCTTATTATACTAGTCGCCTAGAAATTAAAAAAGACTGAAAATAAATACTTATATACATATGTATATGTGTAAGGAAACTATATTTCCTTATTTAAAATTCTGACGTGTTGAAAGAGAACACATATTTAAACACCTGGAATATATTATAATAGACCAACAGCTGTTTTTACTAAAGTTGTTGGATCATGAGTATGCTATTTTAGAAAATCAGATTTAATATAATAATTGTATAGAGAACTAAAATACTTGAATAGGAATCTACACTGTATTAATAGACTTTAAATGTCGTTTCTTTGATTACAGGTAAATTCCTAGATAATAATACATAAAAATACATGTAAATTATCAAAATTTGATGTTAATAAAATTGGTAAAAATATTCTTTGATTACAGAGAAACACAATTTCGTTAATTTTAACTGGTGTTGCTTTCACATGTACATATGTACGTACATAGTTAATCAAAATAAAATTGTTTGTTTTTCAATTCGTATTACATACAAACGGTATTTTATTGTTTTCTTTTTCTAATTTATTCGTCGTCTTGTGAAAATTGTATGAGACTGAAAATAGATAAGGTATAAAAATTTTAATTAAGATAGGGCAAAATAGATGAAAGCTTACTCTCTAAAGTACTTTTCTATTAAAATATTTCTTGCTGTTGACTTAATGTTTCTCGATATATGATTTAAAGCGTTATCTAAAGCAATTTCTTCGGAATATTATGGCATAAATAGTTCTTCTGTTGGCGGAAATGGATTTTGAGCAATAATAGCAATATTATGAAGAATACCACCCGCTACTATGACAGCGCTTTTAGTTTCATTACTCAAACGTAAACCGGTGGAAAATACAGGAAAACGTCTTTTCCAGACTCCAAAACATCTCTATTGTATTGCGTGTACGAATTTGAGACTCATTATTTTGTAATTTGTTCTGGTTTTGTATGTGGATTCAGCAAAGGGGTCATCATGTATTTACATTGTTTGTATCCAGAATCTCCCAAAATTACATAATTCTAAAAATGACCTTCTTCTAAACGAAACTTTTAACGGCTGTTTTTAAATATGTTGCTATCGTGTGCTGAGCCATGCCACCCCGCAACTAAGTCCTGGAACATTAATTTCGCTGCTTGGACGTTAATGGAAAAATAACCCTTTCTGTTGCGAAAAATTTCTCCGTTGTTTCCTCCGGGCGATTGAATACAAACGTGGGTGCAGTCAATGGCACTTATAACTTTTGGAAACTTTGCAATCGCAAAAAAATCTGCCACTGTCTGCTGCATTTCTCTTTCATTAGAAGCACATTTTATAAATTCATTGGACAAAGATGCTATAGCAAGCGATTTTTGTTTTACTACCCGACTTGCTGTCGAAACGCTTACATCACAAAAGTCACCAACAGTTATTAAAAACAGGCACTTGCATAAAACCTTAGCGCTATCAATAATTTAGTTGTATGTGATAAAAAGTAATGCCTAGCCATAATATTTTTTTTTTGCAATGATTACAACACACTTATGCACATATAAGTACAAACCTCTGGCTGGTTGACTGTAAGGTTACAGATATTTTGTCCAAAATGTAGTGAAATGTATCCTTAGATACTCGGAATCTTTGCACAAACTGAACTTCATCGTAATACTTTGTATAATCTTTTGGTTCTTCAAATTTTTTTGCCGCTCTACATTTGGGTTCTGAATCTTCCAATAACATTTCTAACTCTTCAATATAAAATAAACGCGGTTTACTTACATTTTTATTTATCTTATTATTAAAAAAAAAACAAATGTTTTTGTCATTAAATAATTATTTCTTAAAAATAAATGAAACTGAAATTTACCGTACCGACTTATCTTGAAAATTAATTTAAACGAACTTAACCGCTGAACTTAATTTTATCTTACGAACTATTTTAATCCAAATTAATCATTTTGAACCTAATTATGTCTTAAAAATTAAATCGATATTTTAAAAGTTAAAATTTAACCGTTTTTTATTTACCATTTATACAAAACGTGATGAAAGTCTTTAAAGTGGTTTGTTCTCAACGAATTAGTGGATTTAAAATATAAGAAAAATTTAATTCAATATAACTGTTGATAAACCATAGCAACAACTGGAAACTTTACTTTGTAAAGCTCAGTTATTATATTGCTTACAATCTCTGCAGTCATTGGTTGGTCAAGAGCATAAAATACGGTTTGTTTCCATGATTTTCGTAGCCCTCGTGCCATAACCATTACATTGTACATTATTTGCTGGATTTCTGACAGTATCAACAGCTTCGTCGTGTTCCAATATTTCTATTACCTCCATCTCGTCAAAAACGAGTATACAGCATTTATCTTCTGGTTCAATATCTGTAATTTCGCGCATAAACTCAATGGCTGTTTTAAGAATGCCTTCAGTCATATTAAGTTTACTGCACCAACGCTGCAATGTTAAAACATGAGTCCAGTGATTATATGCTCTTGGGCCAGAAGCATGTAAACAAACCGTACAAGAGATATCGTCTGGCCACCTCCAATTAACATTGCCTGGAGCCATTACTTTTCGGATCTGCCCTCTGTAAAAATTCTTTTTATTGTCTGTTTTAACTCATCCGCCGTAGCCAAACTTAAATTTGGTTGTTTAAATTCGCTATTTAGCTTAGTTGCTTCTTGAATATATGGCTTTATATACGACGGGACCATTAGTCTATTGAAAACACATACATATTAATTTGAGAAAGAAAAGCAATTTCACAAAAACTTTAAATTGAAAATATATGTACGCATCTAAAAATTAAATAAGAACCTTACTCAGTTTGTGTTCCTTTATCACAGAATATATCTGCTTTTGGTGTTTCCTCATACATAGCATTCTTTGTGGAACATATGTACCAAAGTATGGCTAATTGGAATTTCAGTTCCATGCCATGAGCTTATAATCTTAACTTAATTTATTACTAATAATAATGATTGTAGTCGCCGTGGTCTAGTGGTTAGTGTGTTGGCTTACTAAGACATGGGCCCTGGGTTCGACTCCAGGCTCTGACATCTTCAAAAAAAGATATATGAAAAAAATATTTCTTTCGGCGACTACCTCTCAGCAGTCTTCTGGCAAAAGCTCTGAGAGTCTGAGTCTGTCGTTCGAAGTCGACATTAAACTGTAGGTCCCGGTACTCATGGATAAAAATTGACACACACTACATGAGTGCTGCGAGAAGCTAGGCCGTAATCCTGGCACAGGGTTGTAAAGGCCAGTTATGTATGTATGTAATAATAATGATTACATATGTATACTAATACACTACACCCTAACCGTCAAGAATAATTTTAAAATTTTTATAGATTGGAAATAATTATATGTAATAAAATAAAATAGTTTTTACAAAATTTAAATATTTTTATATAATAGAGTAAAATGTTTCTCACAAAATTTAAGGAAAAAATTTTTTTTACTTATTCAATACTTTTTTAAATTATTGTTGTGAAATTCTTTAATTGTATTTCCTAAACCTAAGACAGAGTTTACTCCTTTTACTTCAATTTTCTAAAAGGGCCATGATATGGTGGTTGATTTTTCTTACGATTAAAATTTCGTACAAGAACTAAGATCTGACTAATCTTACTTTCAATTCTTTTGCATAATTATCTGTATCATAAATTGGTCTGTTATCTACATAATATATTATAGTGGGGAAAGTTTGGCAATCTCCCGAATATCAGTTCGTACACTGTATATGTAGGTTGTATCTACATGCGGCGTCGTATTATACGCGAAACAAAAATATGGAACCCATTGGTCCCATTCATCATTTTTTTCTTTTTATTAAAAATGTAAAATATAAAAATTAAAAATAAAATATAATTATTTTAATTGTATTTTATAAAATTTTGGTGTATAAATTCATTTTTTACATTTTTTATATTTAAATAAGTCGGCTTCAATTGCATCAATTTGCTGCCAAGCTTCGGAAGCTGTTTGCCAGGATGGTGGAGGGTCTGCATTTACTGTTGCCCCCATGTTGCTAATCTGCACCTTAGTTTCACCAACTTTCCACCTCTGCGATTATTATTATCAATATACCAAAAATAATATTGGGATCTGGGTGAGTTCTTCCTCTTTCTTTTATTGATTGTCGCTTCTTATAGTCCTCAATGGTCATGGGTTTGGGGCCTTCTTTGGATTCGCTTGGTTTTACCGAACGACTTTCTTCTGTGCGAATCGGCTCTATTTTATTTGGCAGGATCGCCATGTAAAGGTGTTGTGGGCAAAATAAAAAAAAGTGGTAATAAGTATCCCTACCTTATTTTTGCATCACCAATATAAAGATGTACATATGTGTGCATGTGTGTTTTTGCTTTTACTGGTAACAACACAAGACAAAATTACGTGGTTGTTGTTGATACTTTTTTTACTCTAAAATTTTGCCATAATACGCGTTTTGCTTTTATTTTAGCTGCAATCTTTGCGGCTTTTTGTCTACTTAATTTATTTTTCGTAACAATACATATCAACTACAAAAACTTGTAATAAGTACTTGTAGACTATTACAAATATCACCTACTACTACTACAACTATATATGTAGGGGTTTAACGTGCGTACCGTCCATAGACATACCACACGCCACCCTTGGCCTGTGCGGTAGTTGAATTCAATGCGTCCAATCACCGCCCCCCATGCCGGTACCCTCTAATCTCGTACATGCACGAGGGCACGGTGCTCAGAAGAGAGCCCACAGCACCCAGTCAGCACCACCACTGCTTGGGTAGTGATACCCCCCTTGTTGAGGGGTTTCTACCCAGCACTACCACAGCCACTACGTGTACTCCCCGAAGGGCCGCTTCCAAACCATCAGGCCGGTTTGCCTGTTTTCCCGAATGACAGGGAAGCCCAGGCATAACCGTGGACTCCCTGATGCCCGTAGTACCAGATTAAGGCATGTCTGGTCAGTCTTTGAGAACGCCAGAAAATGCCTGCCTCGCACACACACAGAGATTGGGCTGATGCCAGTCAAGTCTCCGATAGTACACGTGGCACAATGCAGCATCAACCATTCCCTACTTATAGCGAGCGCCAGGCCACTCAGAGCTAGGTTGAACTCCATATTCCCCGGAGAAAACAGCCCCCGGGTGTGAGTAATCACCAGCAACCTTTACTGTATTCCTGGGGGAGACCTACTACTACTACAAATAAAAAACCTGTTACGGACCGGCTGGGCTGGCCAGGATCCAGTTTAGCTCATTGTAATTCTTAGAGTGGTCCAAATCCTTACCGCCAAACGTGTATCCGAAAATGAAACATGAAATGCTATATAAAAAAAATCTCTACAGAAAAAATATGTATACAGTGAACTCGCGAAAACGTGAATACCCGGAATCATGAACAACTCGGAAACGTGAACACTTTTATGTTTGCATTGACTGCTCTAAAACGTGAACAAGGTGAAATAGCTCTAAAACGTGAACTATTTTTTTTAATTGTTTTTTAAATTTTTTTCTTTTATTTCTTGAATTCGTTTAAATTTGGGGAATACCTGCATAGGAAAACATACATACATATTTAGCTATCTATGTCAACAAAACATGTACATGTGTAGTTAAGAAATCTTAAGGAAAAGGCCATACTTAAGATGGTTAAAAAAATACATATCAAAAAAGATAAGTGATTTCTCCAATAAAAGTACTATTTAGAAAAAAATCCGTCTTTCAAAAGGAGTTTATTGAAGACTGAATTCTTTTGCAGCACGCATATATGTAAATTAGTATTTCTAACACTTTTCTGCATAATATTTTTTTAATTATAGAAGCTTTAGTAGTAGAAAACATTATACATACATATGTACATACATACTATATGTATATACAATTCGTTTCAATTACAATTTTTTTTTGCTTCATATTCCAGAAAATGTAAAAAATGGCAAAAAAAGTTTGAATAAAATTTTATATAATATTTTTTTTATTAAAATTTCCAAATCTGATTGAGTTTTAGCCAATATCTATTGCTAAAATGCATATTTTTGTTCTAAAATCTTCCCGATCGAAAAGGTTAACAAATTTGAAAAAGTGAACATACCTGGTAAAAATCAGTTCACGTTTCCGCCAGTTCACAGTATGACGAAACTATAAATCTACGGGACTACATGAACTTATCCGCATCGGAGACAGATGTAGTCCTCCGACATGCCCTCCCAACGTAGTCACTGAAGAATACCTGTCCATGTTTAACCAATAAACCATATTTCACCTGTTGATGCACGCACTTACCTGTCTGCCACCACTCAACATTTTCATTTAACACTAGACTGTAACATCACTTATTAAGTATTTAATAAGTAAAAAGTAGCATGTGTTTAGACCTAATACAATCTTATGGCGTTTTCTTTTCTAAAAATAAGTGTTGCCCATTTGCAAAGTAACAATCTTTAAATTTTAACCTCAACCTGTTAAAATGCTACCTTATCTGACATTCCAATAGAGCAAAAAGTATGCTTTCTTTTTATAGCTGTGAATGATTCAGTTACTTTGATTTGCACATGCAAAAGCTAAATTGCTACCACTTTCATATAATCACAATCGGTTTATATACATATATGTACGATATACATGTTTTAAATTATACGATTATATATATTTTTTTTTTAACATCATTTTTCATTTTCTGATTGCAAGAAACGAATAAGGTGTGTCAAGAAAACAGCAAACAAATAACAACCAAAGCATTAAAACGAAAATTAAAAATAGATTTATATAACGTTTCTTCTTTTTGCGTTTTTATTTGCTATTTCTTGTTGCTATATTTGCAGACGAGTCAGCTGTTAAAAATACAACATTCTCACCATGTGATTAGATCTAAGGTGAAAAATGCAACAATATCGCACACTCAAAGTGCAACATTTTTAGAAAAGATCAAGAAACACTTTTTTAATGTTGCATATGTCTCAGAAAAGAACACAAAAATGGCAATTTAAGAAACAAAGGCAAACAAAGTGCAACATATTCGTCCGAAAAAAAAACGCTATTAAAATAAAATTTACAAAAACAAAAAAAAAACTATATATAAAATTAAAAAAATATTTATTCAAGTAGAATGGCAAATAAATAATTGAAAGAGACCGTTATCAACAAAGGGTTATATTTTAATACACATAGATCGGTATCTTCCTTCTTTATATTTTTATAAATTTATATATATCTAATAATATTTTACTTTTCCAGGCTTCAAATCTCTCTAAATCGAATATATGTATGGGATTTTAAAAGCAGAATCTAACCAGTTCAAGGAGCTTCCTGAATTTTGTACTTTTATACTCACTAGTATTGTTGTGTGCTCTTTCAAAGTTGATCTTTTCTAGATGCATAATATCATTGATATTGGTCATTGCTGCATGGGGTGTCTGAAAAGATGTTAAGCAATCTGCTGCTGTCTTTAGAGGGCCAGATCCATTTAATTTTAGCTGTGATTTTTCTTGTCCACATACGGCGCTTATTCAGGAAGACTGCTGCATTGTATATAGCAATTGATTGCTGTACTCCAATTTAAATTCATTTTTTATACTTTAAATTTCCATTAAATTTTAATTAATTTCAGATCTAGAAGATTCAATAGCATTTTGTAAACTACGTATTTCAATTTGCGCATCATTGAGGTCGCTTTCTATCTGCTTAGACTTTTCCAATTCAAAATCTGTGTTAATCGATACTTGTTCTAATTCATCGCATTGCTGTTCCAAGTTACGTATTTTTTAGCTCGATTTTGAATAATTTCGTTCTTTTGCTGGGTTTCTTCAACAGCTTGACGAGAAGCATTTACAATACATGTGAGCTCTGCCATATACTTGTCTTTGTGAGCTACTTCGTTTTGCGTTATTTGCAATTGAGCCAAGAGATCTTGAGAACCCGATTGCTCTTCATATATTAGTTTAGATTGGAACTGTTGGCGTTCTGGATACAAATTGTCATTAAGGCTTTTGCTTTGTGTCCCAATTGTGGAATATCATGGTCTTTAGTTTTAATTTTATCAACATATGACTTTGTAGTGTTATTCGTTGAAGCTTTTTCAGTATTTATTTTTGCGCGTAATTCTCGAAATTTCGCTTGAATGCCTATGGATGCCTCTTGTTTTTCAGCCAACAACTTCTCTTTTTCTCTAGCTGACGTTTAATAAATTCAATGAAAGCGAAACTCCAAACGTGTCTGATTCGGTAAGCTTTTCGAGACCAATGACAGTATCGTTTAAATCTTTCGCAAAAAAGCAAATATTTTACTTATGCACATAAAAATATGAAAAATTGTTGCGATGGCAACCTCGATCAAAAAAAAAAAAAAAAAATTTCTGCGCAGCGACGCCAAGAGATTGTTTTAATTTATAAATACATCTATATATTACTGGATGAGGAATTGATTATAGGGCGAGTGATTACTATCCTACCTCAGTCCAGAGCTCTTTAAATATATTAATCCACCACTAGTTCGCGCAGATTGCCAGTATGCGGTGGAATTAATAGCCCCTTGGGATTGGCCTTGTCCTTGTGGCTGCACATTTTTTATATACCACAGCCAATCCCAAGTATAATAGGCTGTAAAGGAAGAGAAAACGTATTAAAACAAAGATAACATTTCTATACATGGAACAATACTTACTCTACCGAAAGATCCCTGCAACCACAAACTTTTTTTTTGTTGTACCTGAAATTAAATAAAATAATATTACAGAATTTTTATAATTTATCTTTAAATATGTTACTTACCCTGTGAAAGTGCCATGTTCATTTAGTGGAACTTTGTTTTGATTTTAAGATTCATATGCATTACGAGAGAGAGAAAGAGACACATATAGTATTAGTTTTTTTGTTATATTTTGGAAGTGTTTTTAATAGTAGAAAAATGTGTCAAACTGTCATTGATAAAAACAGTGTAGTAAAATAGCGTTTCCAAGCGTAGTAAATTTGTGCGTATTTTTTTTTTTTTATATTTTTGTTAAATTTTTGTTTTTGGTACGCGTTAAAATAATTGCCTGTTAAATTTCATGTTCGCCTGGTAATGCTAGGAGGCGTTAATTGAAAATAGAGGTACTAGATCATTATGATAAAGGGTTTTGGACTGGTAGGTGAGTAGAATATATAAATTAAGTTAAAAAGTATATAATTTTGCGCCAGGAATCAATATTTCGAGAAAGATAGAAGTATTTGGAATTAAGATTTATATAATATTTTGGACAAATGGAAAGGAAAGTTCTAGCATATGAAAACCGTTATAGGATACGCTATTTCAAGAGGAATTTTGCCTGACAATGAAATTTTTTGTCAGTATAAAGTTAAGCATTAAGATAAAAATTTATAGAGCGGTACGTAAAACAAAAAAAAAGTGAAAATGATAAACATGAGTTCAGTGAAACTATGTGCATTTATTTAACTGTATAGGAAATAGGAAGAAAGAAAACAGACAGTGATATTGAGTCCTGAATATAAATTTCTAATGGGAACATACCAAAATCTTGAGGACACTTGGGGAAAATTTTAGACTTTTGAAAGTATATACGCAGAAAATCATATTACCTACGTAAGTAGATTTAAGGACCTAAGGGTATCCCGAATTTGACAAATTGTAATTTTTTTCATTTCAATGCGGCTGGTTCTACAGTCCATAGTCTCTGGAGTATAGCCAACTGCAGAAGAACCAGGTAGGAATATATAAGTAAAATATAAAATAGAGAAAAGTATAACAAAAGAAAAAAGTATTCCATATAATAAATTGAAAACGTGCATATATAGAAGTGAATATTACATCGAAGATTCCCTTTATTAAATTTTGTCTCGGCCTTACCTATATATACATGTATAAATAAACATCCTCTAACAATCTTTCTATATTGGAGCTAAAAGCCCATTTCCAGGTTTAGAAAAAAAAAGATTTCAGAGAAATACAAGTTTAAAATTGAACATAATTTTCTCATACCGCATATTTAATTTTGATGATTACGTTTTGTTTTATGATATCATCCACTTTACATTTAAATTTTACACACACCATATTGATGTTGTTGTCTTTATAACAAGATATTATTTATTATAGAAAATCATTTCAATAGTTACATATTTTAAGAAATTTATTTTTCTTTGTTCTTTGATATTATTATATGTTTTAATTTTTTTGTTCATTTCCTTCTTCCAAAAGGGCAAATTCGATCTGAATGTTCTGTCAGATGCCGCATTTGAATGCGGTATAGCTACGGTGACCATATTTTTTAAACCAAAATACAGAACAAGGAAATATTTGACCAATAACAACCATAAAATGCAAACAAGCAACCTACATAGGCATGTATTTATTGTATTTATTATTTAAATGCAAAATTAACAAAATTAAAAAAAAAAACAAAATAAATTAAATTAACCCTGCTGTTAGGTTTGGACCATTTTGGTCAATTTTTGTTTTTGCCTTGACTAAGAAATGGTGCAACATACCAACATAAAACGTTTGCTATTGGGGTATTTTTATATTTTATTACTCCTGGAAAACTTTCAACCAAAAATAATAAAATGGAAGTTAGAAAAATAAAAAATTACGAATCTTGGGTTTAAGACCATTTTGGTCCGTTATTGTTTTTTTTTTATTAAATCTTCTCACTATATGATGAGCAAATGATCTTCCTTTGCAATTTACATATAAATTTGTTGCACTTGGAGCATTTGCTATCGCACTAATTTTGCAACAGCTGCAGATTTCACGGTTTCTAGTTGTTGTAACTTTTGTAAACCGTTTGTAGATACTCTACAATCAGAAGCTAATGTTCTTATTTCGGTAAAAAGTTCAGCTGAAAATTTATTTGTAGGGAGCTTAGATCTTTCTGTCATGTAGTCTTGAGTTAATGATAAAGCTAACTGCCGCAAAAATTCTGCCCTCTTACGATTTTTGTCAAGTGGAGCTCAGGAACCATCAATTTCAGAAAACAATATGTCAATCATATTGGAAAACACAATATTTGGCCATCGATTTGTTTTTCGTTTTATACTGTAGTATCCAATCATTTGATCGACGGTATCAACACCTCTTGAGAAGGAAATTATCAAAGTTTAACATCTCATATTCATGCTGTCTAATCGTCGATTTTCCATTGTTTTAGCAAAGCAAAAAAATCAGATACTGAAAATGATATGTAAATTTACAAAGGGGAATCCCAGAAGTAAAGGTAAGTTACCTTCAAAGTCAAACTGGGTGCAGCACATATATATTTCGACATTATAACAGGCAACTATTACAAAAAAAGAGTATTATGGACCAAAATGGTCCTATACCTAAAATTCTTAAGTTTTTCTTGACCTAACAGAAGGCTTAACCAAAAACTCAAAAATAACTAAAGATCGTAAGATCATTAAATAAGTACATACATACCTTGCATACATACTACGTACATATGTACATAATTTTTAAAATATTTCTTTAAACTCTATGCAATCATATTATAGTTTAATTTAGTGACCAAAATGGCTTCGATGGTTTTCATTTGAGTTTCTTCATTGGTCCATATATTTCTGTCGGAGCACTTAAAACAGGTAAACACAAACTGAACTTGACAACCGTCAATATATTTTTAAAAATTATGTTTCTTTCTCTAAAATGTACATACATACATATATGAAATGTATTGCTTATGAGAAGAAGAATGTCTCTGCTTAAGGGTTAAGACCCAAAGGTGTTAATCAAAACTACAAATACTACTCTGAGGCATGAAAATACATAAAATCTTTGCAATCTACTTGTATTCGAAATTAACGAGTCATGTCCAGCTCCTGGATGCCTGTGCTCTACATACCTTATTCGCATTTTATGATCACAAACGTAAAAAAAGGTATAAATCTCAGTTTATTAAAAAAATTGTATACATACAATCATTACATTTATGCTGAAGAAGCAGGTCCCAATTATTTTAATATGAGTTTCGTCGAAGAAACTAATTATTCCAGGAAAACCAGTCCATTCGAAAAAAAAACCTTTTGCGTTCCATTTTTTCTTATTCTGACATTTCAAATTTTACCAATTCAGTGTTTTATTCATTGCTTCCAATAAAATTTTACTAACTGTGGACTGAGCTAGAGATAAATTAAAGTCATTATCAACGTTAAGCTGATGTGATCCTTGATCAAGAATGCCCAGGGCTTTATTGTTAGTGTAATTCCAGACTTTCTCTTATTGCATTTTAGCTTTGGGAGGATGTTTTCCACAAGATATTTAAACGCAGTTTAATTAGGCCTGAATGTGTAACAAATCTTAAAAAAAATTCACGTGGGATCAAACAAATAAGAATGTTTTATGAAAATTAAGCTTCTTAAGAGGAATCTGGAATGAAAAAAATATTAACGTTCACCTGTAATATTTTCCGATGTGTAGTTACATTAACCACTTCTTCAACCTCACTTGAACTTGAAAAAAATCTGTACTAGACATTTTTGTTTTTTAATTAAAAAAAAATTATTTCCAATTTTCGTAAACAACAACAACACAAAATATGGTTTTTTCTAGGGCTACCAAGTTTTTCTTTGGTTTTATTGTAAATTTCGATAACGTTTTATCGTCGTCTTCGACATAAAAAGGATAACAAAATAGAAATGACAATTTTTGTAAAACGATAACGCCAACAGAAATAGGGCCGAATAAAAAAAAAACTATTATAACTAAAGTAATAAATACAATGACATTTCCATTTTGAAGGTGACAAACTTCAGGTAACAATTTATAAACACAACACATTCAAACAACAGATGCAACACTGGTATATGTATATCAAACCATATAGATTACCGGAAATACACATGAATAAGATAAATACACAAGTAGATAAACTACTAAATGATGGAATTATCGAACCATCAGTAATCAATACAAATCACGGTTATTAAATGTACCAAAAAAGTCAGCAAACATCGATTTGTAGATTTCAGCAAATTGTACGAAAAAATTGTCAGTGACAAATTCACTTTAATCAGAATCGAAAATGTGTTGGAAGGGCAAAATGTTTTTCCACATTAGATATGAATAGTTCGTTTCATCAAATTGTCATTTTCAATTCAATATCAAAATATCGTCAAACAGTTTTCAACGCATGTTGACAATGGCATTGAGTGACTTAAGCGCAGAAGCATTTTTATACGTAGACGATATTGTCGTATTTGATTGCAGTGTACAACACTAGTTGCGTGGTCTAGGGGTTAGTGTGTTGGCTTACTAAGACGATAGCGGCGGGTTCTGAAATCTCAGCTCTGAAATCTTGGAAAAAAAAAAGATATATGAATAAATTATTTCTTTCGGCGATTACGTCTCAGCAGTCTTCTGACAATAGCTCTGGAAGTAATTGATTGCCATGAAAAACCTTCTCAAATCTGTCGTTCCTGGTAGTCATGGATAAAAAATTAACAGCACATACCATGAGTGCTGCAAGAACCTTGTTCAATACTTTTTTTTAATTATTGTTGTGAAATTCCTTAATTCACCCCTATTCTGACTTTCGATTCGAATCGAAATTATCTCCGTTTGGCAACTTTGGTATTCTGAGTTTCGATTCCGTTCTGTTTCTTTCGATTGTATGTATTCTGCATGTCGATCGTAGTTACGTTTTTCTAAGTTGTATTTTTAGTGACGGAGGTTTTTTCGATTTTGTTTTTAAAATAAAAAATTTTTTAATTTAAAAAATGTAGGTATTGAATGTTAAAATTTTTTTATTTTTTTGTGCTAAAATATAAAGATTTATTTTGTCAAGTCAAAAACAACGACGCCAGAGCAGTACGAAAAGCTGGCAGATATAATGTCAGCAAAACCAGATATTGCTTGCTGCTACCATAAGAAACCCAAGGAGGAAGTTCAGGTCTTTTGGAAGAAGGTATTTATGGCTTATTATAAATATTTGTCATGTACTTATAGTCATTATTAGGTGTGGATTGACTGGAAGTGCTACATTAAGCGGAAACTTTCATTAAATAAAAAAGAATTAATGAGCACTGGAGCAGGCAGCTGTCGCTTACAACCTATTAGCCCACTAGAAGAGAAAGTATTCCACTTGACGGGACTTGCGACAAACACAAGTGGTATTAGTGGTGCAATGGGTTTTGGAGTGACCAGTGAGGTGCAGGATGAAATGTCTGCAATGGATAATTCTTGTCGCCCAGATTGCCCTTCGGACATACCGACAACTTCAAGAAAACGTCAAAGTGGAAAAGACAACACTTTGTCTTTGCTAAAACAGCAAATAGATGCCCAAAAAGAATTTTATAAGGAATCAAAAAACTTCCACAAAGGTGCCATGGAAAAGTATGACGAGGTGTCTAAGCATTTAATGCGTATGAACCGATCCCTTGAAAAAATGGCCGAAATCGCAGAGAAGCAGATGGAAGAAGAGCGCAGGCATAATAAAATCAAAGAAGAATTATTGAAAAAGAAAATAGAAATTAAATTAAAAATGCTTAGGCTGGAGCACCCATCTTATGAATCTGATTAAACTGTGATATAAATTTAGAAATGGTGTAAGATTTTTAAGTTAATTATTTTTAATGAAATGCAATGAATGAACCTTTTTTGTTATTTATGAATTTAAATTTAAGTTTCTGTTTTTAATCCTATAAACGTAAAATAGACTGAATACGCTTTAATTTTTATTAAATATAAAATAAATTTATTCAAATTATAATAAATTAAATAAAGGAAATATACAAAACTTAAAAAGTGTTTTTATTGATGTCTTAAACGAGTCTTTTTAAATTTGACTTTTGTTTATTAAAATAGTAACAAACTTGCTTATTGCTTTGGTTCTATTCCACATTCTGAAGTGAAACAATTGATTTTGTAAACATTGTTGTCTTCTTCTTGTTCTTTCGATTCAGTTTTTGTGTGGAATACCAATTTTCGATCGTAGCGTAACTGAATGCGGAGACGTAATCGAAAGTCAGAATAGGGGTGATTGTATTTCCTAAATCTAAGACAGAGTTTACTCTTTTCTTTTTTGCTTTTTCTAAATACTCCTTTGCTTTAGTTAACGAGTATCGCAATCGTACTTTTAATTCTTTTGCATTATCCGTATCATGAATTGGTCTGTTTTCTAATACTCTATGGTAGGGAAGGTTCCGCAATATCAGTTCGTATGGCATGTAGCTTGTGTCTACATGCGGAGTCGTATTAAATGCGTATTAATCGTGTAATAAGTGATTATTATTATTATTGATAAAATAAAGTTGATATTATAAGATTAAATTTATTATTATTAGTATACCAAATTTTTGTTATAAATACTACTCTAATTATTATTTATTCTTACTAGAAACCTATTGTCTGTTCCAGTTTTATTTTAGAGATTTATTACGGAATTTTATAGTTTAATTTTACCGTTAGTTTTGTATAAAAGCAAAAGAAAAATCAATAAATAAATCAATTTGATTTAAGCTTTCAAATCGGCATTTTTTTTTTTATTTTTTGGCATATAAATATGCCAGTATTTACAACCTAGCGTATATTAGCTCTAGTACATTATAAATTGGGCAGGAAAATTAATACCTTACAACATACATACATATCTATATATGTTTGTCCACCAAACAAAACAGTAATATAACTAATTATGAAAATATTTGTGTTGTGGAGTACTTTAAAGGTTTAAAATGAATCTGTAAACCCGCAGGAGCAATCAAATAATATTAAACATTCAATATTCTATTAAAAACAATAAGTTGCAGTTCATTACAACTAACATTTAAGTAGGCTGATGAATCTCAAATTACCTAAGTATACGTTGACAATATTTTTTAAACCAAAATATAGAAAAAGGAAATATTTGACTAATCTAATATATAAAATTCTCCTGTCGCGGTGTTTGTTGCCAAACTCCTCCGAAATGGCTCGACCGATTTTCATGAAATTTTGTGTGCATATAGGATAGGTCTGAGAATCGGTCAACATCTATTTTTCATAGCTCTAAATGTTAAGGTGACCCGCCCCAAAGGAAGATTTATGCCTCACCTAAATAACGTACAGACGTTGATGAAATTTTAAACTACATATGTATGTACCGTAGAGTATATATGGTTAACTTTTTTTTAAGTACTCAGAGGGGGCGGAACAAGGGCTATTTCTCCCTATCCCCAACTAACAAACTGAATTTGATTAAATTTTGTTGGCGTCTTAACACAACTTTAGATTAACAAAAGTCAATTTTCACATCTATTTTTCATCCCCTAAATGTTGAGGTACCCGCCCCAAGGGGAAATTTGTGCCTCACCTAAATAACGTACCGACGTCGATGAAATTTTAAACTGGATATGTATATCTGCGTACGGTAGAACATACATATATGGTTTAGGTTTTTTTTAAGAAGTACTCAGAGGGAATATTTCTCCCTATCCCCAACTATCAAACTGAAATACTCAAAATGGCGGATAATCATTTATTAAAATTATTAGTAATGCAGGCATTAATTGCTCATATCAATGTTAAGTTTTGCAGTTCGGTGAAGAGAAGAGTGTATATTTGAACTAAAAAAATGTTTCCTAGAGCAAATTTATATGGCAAAAGAACGTTTGCCGGTCAACTAGTAACAACTATAAAATGCAAACAAGCAACCAACATAGGCATGAATTTATTATATTTATTATTTAAATGCAAAATTAAAAAAAAAAAACAAATTAAATTAACACAAAATTCAATAATAACTAAAGTTTCGTGAGATCATTAATCATGATCATAACACCCCTTCTATACGAGCCATAGGTTTGGTATATTATGAACAAATATTTGGTCGACCAAATAAATATAGTTGACGGCGGTAGCGGCGAAACCGGCAGCACAAAAAATCGATCGGCGATAGTTGCAATTATTTTTAATATAAATTTTGTATCCAGCAATTTATATTTATGGTAACAATTAGATGAACAAATATACATATGTATATGTACATACATACATACACATTTCATATTGAAAAAGATTGACATACATAGAACTACAAACTTTTTCAAAAAAAAAAAAAAAAAAAACAGAATTGTTTCAAAACGAACTTAAGTATGTACATACATATGTAGAGGGTGTTCACCAGTTCATATTTCTCCATAATAAATTTTCCACGTCTCTACTTCACGATTGCCAAATATGAACTGTCAAGACTAATCTTTACCAAAATGGCGGCAAAACAAATTCGTATACCTTCCCGGCGGACGCTCTGTTGTATATGTTTATGCAACACAAAGTCATTTAAATTTTTCTTGTATGTACATATACTTATACTTTGAGTACCACGAGCGTATAGCAACAATTATCGCAACTTTTTTATGAACAATTTCTTAGGTACCTATACTTTTAGGTACATAAAAATAGTCCCTTAATTTACCATCATTTCATGTACGCTGATAAATTAGTGCGGGCAAAAAAGTCCACATTACAAGTCGGTGTTGATTTAATTTATTCTTCGATTTGAAAGTGATATACATAAACGCATGTATTTGCGAATGTGTAAAACTGAAAGTGGTATCAATGAAATACATATTTGTTTTTTATATTATTATCATTTTATTAATATCTAAAAACAGTATCAGTAAAATTCGAAGCAGTTAAAAAAAATTTATGGCGGGTAAGCCGCTTCCTTAAATCGATTGGCTTCGTACTCTTGCTTTGACATTTTGAGATAAAATTTCAATAACATACAAGCAAAAGTTTCACGACTACGGTTGGAATGAAACAATTTTTTCATAACATGCACCAGAATCGCAAATAGTGTAATTGTGATATGATAATGCGAAAAGTGCTCATGAAAACGAAAATGATAAAAAACTTTTCGTTTCACTATTTCACAGAACCAGAATTGACCCCCTGTTCTGTATAACACAGAACGGATGGTCACCGTACCTATTTACTTATATCGTAATTCAATTGGACAATTAAGACATACAAATTAGACAAATTAACAAAAAAAAATATTAACTTGAAACTAAATTGTAATTTGGAAAATCGCATTCAAGTTGAGCGCCAAATGTAATGGTACTGACTGCCAAGCTAGCATATTGGGTTTAAGTCAGAGGTTACAATCTAACTTGCTCTGCAGCACAGGTTCAGTTTCTCACCTAAGTACAACTTATTAATGCATTTGTTATTGCTATAGTGATATTATTATCAAAATAATATAGGCGATGGACTTGCCAAATTAACTAACGGACCAAATGGCTACCCGCGTTGACATACTGGCGTGTACCGGGCTTTGGCTCGCCGGATGTGGTGGTCCTTTGCCAACCTTCTGGCTGTTATCGTTTTTAACTACAATAATAACAAAAATGCATGTCAGCTATAAAAAAAATATATTTAAAAGTGAGGAAGAGGCCCGAAGCATCTCACTATTCCTGTTGACCGTATACATCAATAAACTCTTCGGCCGATGGTCTGCCGGAACTACCTTCCCACAGAGACCCGAAGTCTCACCATGGCCTCACCACAGTTTTTAAGGGAGGCCCCAAACATGACCTGAAAACTCCCTGCTTCTTACTTACCGCAGAAAAGGAAATTTATACTATATAATTTTATTTTTATTTAAAAGCCTACTATAATTTTACCATTAAATTAAAAAAAGAAGAGGCAAAAACAAAAAAAATTAATTTAAATTTAACTACTAATTTATGCAAACAAACAAAAAATCTGTTAAATTTTTCAAGTATGAAATTTAGTAAAAAAAAAACTTAAACTTTATATTCATAAAATACTTAGTTTTTTGAAATTTTAAACTAATTTTGGCCAACACTTTTCCTTTTAATAAAAAACAATACCTAACCTCAACTCTAGATATTCTGTTCCCACCCTAGGTCGACCTACGATGTGCGATTCGGACCAGGTAAAATTTTTGTGAAAAGAAAATGCCTATATATGTATGTATATAAATTAAAAGTGGATATATTTATTAACAATAAAATTTCAAGAAAAGTATACTACTAACAATAATAAAAAAATACTTTAAATTAAAATAAATTTTAATATATATAATTGTTTCTGTTTTATTTCCCTTTGATACATCACCGGTTCCGCAGCCTGAAGGTGGATGACTTCTTCCATAGGATGACGATCCGAAGGTGTCAGGAAGTGGGATACCTGGGTGGACGTGAAAACCGTAGTGGTGGCGAAGGTTACACAAATAGTTCTTAAGGCGTTAATTTTTAGCTTTAAGTTTAGCTTTATTATTTCCTTTGGTTTCTGCTTTTAATATTTTTAGCTCTTAATTCTTTATACTTTAGCTTTACTTCTTATATACATATATATATTTGAGTTTTAAGTTTTAATATTTTTTTATTTTAACTTAAAGTTTTTAGTATTTTTAACTTTAAATTTTTACTCTTTAGCTTTAAGTTTTTATATTTTACAATAACTTCCAGTTTCAAATACATTAGCATTAAGTTTGTATATTTTAACTTTATGTTTTTAATTTTTAGCTTCAAGTCACAAATAATCTTAATATTTCAATTTTAGGTGTTATGTTTAAGCTTTAACTTATCGTATCATTTTTAGTTTCACTCTAATCATTTAATAAAAGTTTTTAGAATACACAAATTTGCGCCTTTTTTTCAAGAAACGTCGGCCACCTGTGTTCACGCCTTTTAAAAATAAAATTTTCTTTTACATTTTCTGACCGTTTTATGTTCAGATCATGTTTTCCATCCTCACACCTCCTTTTATCATCTTCGTCCTTTCCAGGCCACGTAACCCGTTTTATTTTTCAGATGTTGTTTTGTTTTTGCCTTCCTTGCCGCTAATTGTTATAAATATTTTTCTTGTTTTTTTTTTTCTTTTCTCTAGTTCTACTCACACCGATGTTGATGGCGTTGCCAACCTATTTAGTGTTTAACCCCTACCACGTGCACATCACAAACTCCACAACACAAATTCAATGTGCCATTACTTTTTTTATAAAAATATGAAATTAACAGCCAGGCCCAAGATATCGAAAGAAAACTTAAGCGAAAGAAACTCAGTCACTCACTGTGAATCTAAACTGCGGCCCACTAATTGTCACTTTATCGTTCGCTTTGCTTTACGTTACCAACGTAATGCAAATAAACAACAAAGCTGCCATATCAACATATCAAAAAATAATCGCGAAACTACACGAAAAAAGCGCTGATATGCTTAAATTGTAGAGTAAAAAATGCAACCATGTGCTAGTTTAATTTGACAGAAATGTAGTAAACAAACTTATTCCGATTTTGTTTATTTACGTATATGTGTGTAAAAAAATTTTGTGTTACCAATCGCATTTATTTTTGGCGACACAAAAATTAGTGTGCCGCAAATCAGCTGTTTGTCGCTTAAAACTACACGATTCGATATCGTGGGCCTGGCTGTAAATTATGTGTATGTATATTTCCAAGAAAAATAATAAAATAAAATTAAATATAATAAAAGTTTGTTATTTTTAAGCATAATTATTATTTTCAGTTTAATTGTAAGAATTAGAATGTTGGTTAATTAAATAAATTAGATTTATTTTTATTCATTACAATTATATATATATATATATATATATATTGTTTACTACATATATATATATATATGTATATATCTACAGTGAACTCGCGGAAACGTAAACTAATTTTTACCAAGGGAATTCACATTTTCAAATTTGTTCACCTTTTCGATCGGTGAGATTTTAAAACAAAAATACAGTGAACTCGTGAAATCGAGAATACCCGGAAGCATGAACGACTCGGAAACGTGACCACTTTTATGTTTGCATTGACTACTCTAAAACGTGATCAAGGTGAAATAATTTTTTTAATTTTTTTCGTTTAATTTCTTGAATTCGTTGAAATTTGGAGAATCCCAGCATAAGACAACATACATATATATTTAGCCATATATTTCAACAAAACATGCACAAAACAGTCAGTCTTCAATAAACTCCTTTTAAAAGACGGATTTTTTCCTAAATAGTACTTTTATTGGAAGAAATCACTTATTTTTTTTGATATGTTTTCGTTTCAACATTCATATTTCTCTTTGGTCAACTCTCTTATTTTCGGCCCATATTAGAACTTTGTCGAAAGCTTCCACTGCTTCTCTTGGTCTTATTGTAACTTAGCTGATCTACCACAGAGTCACTATCTTCTTCACCTTCTGATTCATCACGAATTTCAAAAACTTCACATTCTGTTTGGTTCTCCGATAAATTTTTGTTCCATTCTTTTATAATAGAAACTGTTACTTCGGCCTGTGTAAAAATTGCTTTTAGTTTTAATAACATCAAAAACTTTTACATAAAACAAACCTGGGGAGTTAATTCCTGAAGAAGACCAACCGCTCTTTCTTTCAGCTGTATTATTTCTGCTTGCCAGATTTCTCTTAAATTACTCAGGGGAATATTTTTTTCAGGATCCTCGTGCTCCGATACTAAATTCAAAATATTTTTCCAGTTTTTGCGCAATATATCTTGTAAGATGCGATCCCAAGCCGAATCTAATTTCTCTTAGGGAAATCGCTTTAATTGACTCCAACAAATTTAAATTTTTTCTGCAATTAGTGAGAGAAGACTATTTCGATAATGTAGCTTGGTTATTTTAAAAACATTTTGGTCCATTGGCTGAATTAACGCCGTAAGGTTTGGAGGCAAAAACATAGTGCAAATGTAGCCATTCTGAGAGATTAGCTCACATTCTGAAGGATGCAACGGAGCATTGTCTAATAATAAAAGAGCCTTTACTGGAAGCCCCTGTTTTTTTAGAAATTCCGAAACCTAAATAAAAAGTTATAAATTAAAAACAATTTAATGGGCATTTAATAACAAACTAACTTCAGGCACCAACATTTAATGAAACCAATCTTTAAATAAAACTGTCGTCATTCAGACTGATTTTGAGCTCTTGTATGTGTGTCCTAGTTTCTAAAGCATCGGGGATTCTTTGCTTTTCCGATTACCAAAAGTTTTAACTTATGTGATCCAGACGCATTCGAGCAACACATAAAAGTTAACCTCTGTTTCTCCATTTTAGCACCTGGTGCAGTTTTCTCAAATGAAGAAACAAACGTTTTTTCTGGCAGTTGCTTCCAGTATAAACGGGATTCATTAGCGTTATATATCGAGTCTTTGCATAAGCCCAGTTCATTTGCTTTTGCATTTAACTTGTGTTTAAATAGATATACTAGATCCGGCTGGGCAGAAAGCTTTTCTCTGCTGATTTTAAGAAGTCAAATACCACACCACTTTTTAAAATTTTGTAGTCATCCATCACTGGCTTTCATCAATTTGCTCATGAATCTGTTTGGCTTTGGGTTTAATCATAAGTCCATGAAATGTATAACAAATTAATTTTTCGAGTTAATTCAAATGAGTTGGTAAAATGAATTGCAATTCATATTATTTTGAATTAATTCAAATGAATTGGGAATGAATTGCAATTCATTTTTTCTAACTCATTTATATTAATTCAAAATCAATTCAAATTGGTAAAATGAATTGCAATTCATTTCCAATTCATTTGAATTGATTTTGAATTGCAATTCATGTTCGCTAAATTAAAATGAATTTAATTCAATTCTTTTTTTTTTTTGTTGAAAATAATTAATTCAAAATTTTACCAATTCATTGCATGAATGATTCGCGTATTAATTCAAAAATGAATGATTCGTTTACAACTCTGCATGACTGTAATCCATATCAGCAGAGATTCGTCTTTCAACAGTTTGAATTGTATGATTAATATTTAACAATTAAACAGTAAACATATTAAATAAAATAAAATTTAAAGCACTGCACATCACGATTAATTTACTGATTGTGATTGCTGAACATACTGCTATCAATGGCCAAAATTTCGTTTTCTTTTTCTTTCGCTTTTTAATAATAATTTTTAATCAATTTTTCTTCTTTCTTTCTTTAAAGCATATCATTTTCCTTTTTAAATAGCTTAGCTCAATAACAATTTCTATAGTTTTTTTTTTTCTTTAACGAGTCACGTTTATGCAGGTAAAATGAATTTTTTGTTGTACTATTCACAAATATAAAACAACGGTAACATCGATATAATGTAGATTTGGTATTCTACAACGTTGCCAACTTATCAATATCATCAATAAAATTCAGTACACATTTCTAATGTTGAAGTCAGCTGACACATTTTGCTTATTGTTTTTGTTGTTGTTTAGTTCTGATTCGGACTCGTACAGTGACGAAGAATATAAAAAAAATGAATAGTGAAAAGAAGACTGCTTAGACAGACATTTTTTTAATTTGCCCAAGAAGAAGTAAGTCATACATACTATATTTAAAGTAGAAATTTTACAAGTAATGTCCTTTTTTGTGTTGTCCTTTTTTAAGATTTGAAAGTTATTTTCGGATTAACAAAACTGCTTTCAAACATGTATTAAATGTTAGAAAGCCTCATTTAATAAAAGGGAAGAGATCAAGCTTTGTTCCAAGTTTGGGGAAGGCATCGTATCAGGTTAGCGTCGAAAATGAGTTTAACCTAGGACTGTCTCAGCCAGTGGACAGAGGCTCTGAACGACACGAAGAAGAAAATTTGTCCACATTAGATAAACTTCGAAATATGGTGTCCTTATTTTAATTTTTTCCATAATATAAATATAACAAAAATATAAAATAAAAAAACACTAAAAAAATGGTGTTGTCTTGTATCGTCGCCGCCAAATAGAATAAGGGTGATTATTTTTTTCTTTTTGAAACAAATGTTAAATTCACAAAATAAAAATGTTTTTTGTTTTCACTTTGTACAAAATCGCAACCAAAATTATGATTTTGTAATTATTTATTCAATTTTAAATTCAATTCAATGTTTATTGTGAATTGCAAAACGAAAATTTGTTGTATTAGAGAACCTTCTTGTATTTGCATTAATTTTTAAAGCTCACTTGATTATTAATATTCAAACTGTGCACTTTAAATTTTTTCATTTATCTAATTTAAAAAGTCTAATTTTGCCTAATTTTCTATAAAGTAAATTGAATTTTTTACAATCAAATACATTTATAATTAAATACTATATTGTACATTAAAATTGTATACTCATAAACTGAACCTTATCAAATCCATTTAAATAAATTCTCCATATTGAATTGTAAGATTGTCGCTATTTTTCTTATATATATCAGAAGACAAATTATCACCCTAATCACGTATACAAGGTAAATTCAAAACATAAGTACATCCAATTGGAAATTCATATTAACTCTCTATCTCTATTCACCTAAATTGTGCATATAATTTCTCATATGAGAAATTATCATCTTCAAAATATAATAAGTTTGGTATTCATATAAATATACAATCCACTCCATTTACATCTAATCACGCATAACATCAACCACTACACTAAACCGAACTTATTCATGGTCCTTTCAAGCTGAAAAAAGAACGACCTAGTTGACATCACTCACATACTATTACCAACCATAAAAAATGAGGTAAGATTATTATCACATATAAAATCTCTTCAGTTGGAATTTAACAGCAGCAATAAAAAGAAAAAATAAGAAGGCTTGTGCGGGTAAATTACAAAAACAACAAAATCAAATTCGATCTTTTAAACAATTATAAGTTAAAGTAAAAAGTAAAGTTATAAGCAAATACACAGTGTATAATAAGAAAAAAAAATGCAAAAATTGGCAGACAAAAAAAAAAAAAATTAAATATTATTATATACATAGCCATATCATTAAATAATTGAAAAATAAAAGAAAAGTGCCTAATTCTTTGGAAAAACCTTTAAAGTGAAAAATTCAAAATTACCTTAAAATTAAAACAGTGAAAAAAAACCGTTAGAAAAAGAAAAAAACAATTTACCGGTTAGTATGTACATACGTACACATATATACAGTGGCACAGTAAAGTCTGCATACCCCCTTAAAAAACGATGCTTTGAGCTATCTACGAACAATGCAACAGCAAAATAAATTTTAAACAATTTCATACTAACAACAACAACAAAATTTTGAGAAAAAATAAAAAAAGGTCATTTTTTAAACACAGAAAAGTCTACATACTTTGTACAAAAAATTAATTTTATATAAAAATAAAAGCAAAAGTAAACAAAATTAATATTTTGTGGGCCCGCCTTGGCTTTGTATGACAGCATTTAATCTATTTTTCAAAGAATTTACTAATATTTTTGTGTAATTATTTGAAATTAAATTCCATTTTTCAAGCAGAGCGTTTTTAAGGTCCTGTTTATTTTTAATGTTCCTTTTTCTAACCCGAAGGTCTAGTTCATCCCATAAATTCTCAATGGGGTTCAAATACGTTGACTGGGGATAAAATGAAGTTGATGAGACATGTTATAGAGTAACCATTCTTTAACAACACCAGCGGTATGCTTTGGGTCATTGTCTTGTTGAAAGTACCAACCTTCTGTAGGACACAATTTATCCGTGGATTGCCTTGGATTATCTTTGAAAATATTCAAATATACCATGCGATCCATATTAATATCGATAAATGCTAAATTGCCCACTCCAGCCGCCGTCATGCACACCCATACCATAACGGAGCCTCGACCGTGTTTCACTATAGGAAACAAGTTTTTGGGTAATATTGCTTCATTATTCCGACGCCATACTTTTAATTTTCAGTCTAAATCAAACAAGTTGGACTTGCTTTCGTCAGTAAATAAAACATTTGCCCAAAAACCTTCATCTTTATCAATGTATTTCTTAGCAAATTCGACAAGTTTTTGCATATTTATTTTACTTATAAAGGGTTTCTTTCGAGATACACGGTTATGAAGTCTCTTAATTTTCAATAGATGTCTCACCGTTTTTGGATGCACTGAAGCAATATCCTGGCCTTCCAAAGTATTTGCAATATCTATTGCAGTAATTTTAGGGTTTTCTTCAACATATAACAAAATTTGGCGCCTTGCACGCAGAGTCAGTTTAGGTGGGCGACCACTTCTTGGTTTGGTTGCCTCATTTTTTGTTTGTTTATACTTTCGAATTATTGTCTGAATGCTTGATTTTAGATGCCCAACTAGTTTTCCAATCTCTTTTAATGACTTATTTTCTTTATGATACTTTACAATAAGCTCACGTACTTGAACACAGATCTCTTTACCCATTTTGGTTAAATAAGAAAAAGTACAATGTTAACATCGAACACAAGAACTTCATTTCTACTAATAGTGTTTAGTAAAGACGCCAGAAGTGGTTAGTAGCACTGTTTGAGAACAGAGTTTTATTATATCTACTTTTCGACATAGCCGTATGCAGACTTTTCTGTGTTTAAAAAATGAATTTTTTTAATTTTTGTTAATAAATGTTTTTGGCATAACATTTTTTTCTCAAAATTTTGTTGTTGTTGTTAGTTTAAATTTGTATGGAATGTATTTTACTGTTGCCTTGTTCGCATATAAATCAAAACATCGTTTTTCAAGGGGGTATGCAGACTTTACTGTGCAACATAGATGTAAAGAAAAGAAACAAAAAAGTTATTTCTGAAAGTGAGAAATTGTTATTTCTAAAAGTAAAAAAAAATTAATTTTTTTTCAAGTAATTATTAAATTTTTCTACTTATATATTCCCGTTATACATATTTGCGTTAAAATTACATAAATTAAAAATTTTAAGAAGAATTTCTACTATATAAACATACAAAAAAAAAATACATACATAAAACGGTTTAAATCTATTGGCCTTCAAAGTGTTAAACATTTTAAATCCCAACGGCCCGTTATAATTTTGTATTATATATAGTTGTCCAATTTCAATTGGACAATAAATTATTTTTTGTCATTTTGTTCTATTTAATTAATTTTGATAATGAAACTGTATTCTGGAATTTTCAAGATTATAAATATTTTTAAGCAATTATTATAAATACATATGTCTTTTTACAGTACTTCTAAATTGTCCCTCTGTGCTATATTAATAACTCTTCCAACTTTCCAGTATAATTTGGATTTTACCTGGAAACACAATCGTTAATTTATAATAAAACTTATAGCCTAAGTTGCTAGTTAAACTTTGTCTCAAATTAAGTAGTGATTTTAACTTTGTCTCATAAAGATACTACCTCAGCTGTTCTAAACTGAAATTACTTTTATTAACGTGTTAACTTTGTCTCATAAAGTTATCTCTCGAACTCAACAACACAGAAGGACAATTTGGACGATCCCATACCATAATAATTATAAGTATCCTTATTTAATATAAGTACATATGTTGAATAAAACTATTATATTTAAATTTAGAAAATATAATTGTATATAATTATTTTGGATATCTTTACCCTTTTAACCCCCTTTATTAAACATGCTTATTCGCGGTATGTATAAATGTTTATTGGTGTACATTACATACACCAATACATAGTGATACAATAAACATATAGGAACAAAGTGAAAAGAACAGCACATAATCTTGAAAAATAAAGTTAAAAAAAAGGAACAAACAGAAAATATATAAAAAAGAGAGCATTGCATTGTAAGTATGTATATACATATCTATCTTGTTACTCACTTCTAGTTTTGTCAAATTAACAATACTCGATTAATATGTAAATAAGAAAAGACGAAGGGAAAAGAAACGAAAAAGAAGGAAGAAACAAATTTAACAAGTGAAATCAGAAGCAGTGAGAAAATAAAAATAGAGCAATTGAAAATAAATTTAAATCTCAAGGAAAAATAAAAAGAAATTATTATATTGAAAATTATTAATTCTGTATTGGTAAAGATAAAAAGTGGAAAAAAAACAATAAACCAAACTAAATATTACAATCCTTTTTTAAGGGTTTAACAGTTTATATATCGAAAAATGATTTTTTTTGTAAATGGAATAATTTTGTCGGCCACTGTAAAAAATAATAAAATAAAAAAAAGAGAGAAAAAAGGAAATACAAAATTAGCAAGCAAAACAAATATAACAAAACAAAATAATTTTGAAAAATAACAACAACAAAAAAAAACCGCACAAACAAAATAGAAAAGTTCTCAAAAAATAAAAACAAAACAAAAAAATTTAAAAACAGAGAAGAAAGAAACAAAAAAAAAAAGGAATTTTTTACCAAAACAACTCAAGGTAACCCAACAAGCATTGTATTTAATTTTTTAAAATTTACATAATTTTACATACATGTTCAATTCATTCAATTGATTTACACAATTACCTACATTATTTACACAATTTATAATATCAATTATATTTGTAAGACGCATACTTCAGTCATTCTACATATGATATTCATACGTAAAGTTATATTTATTGGAATGATATATAACGTTTACATTCACAATTGACACACGCGTGAATCATAGACGATATACTCGAATTACATATTTATTTGAAATCATTGATTTATAGAATATACCAATTCTGCTGGTCTGTTTATTGTCGTAAACCGCAATAAATTAATTAACCCATCGCGCAAAATCATTAAGATTAATTTGGCCCGATACTTACACGTTGTTCATATCTCTTGCATATCTTTTTTTTACTTTTAATTTGATTTATATAAACTTCGCTTACTCACGTGTCGCAAAACCTCCTTCAGTGGATTTATTGTTTTATTTTGTTATTTTATAATCTATCCGCTTACATTCGCATTCTTTCCTGTAAAACTACAATCCACTTACACAAAAAAACCGCTTGAAATCGAATTAAAATGCCTTCTACGCGAGGAAGTAGATCAGAGAATATGGAATCGGCCAAACAAGGAAAATTTATATTTGACTGCGATCATCTACTAAATTTTTGCTCTAATTTTGAAAGAACCGACATGGCAGATCAAACCGATTCGATCCTGGAAACCAAATTGCGTGATCTTGAAAACAGATGGACCGAATTACAGAACTCATATGAGACACTCATGATTTCTCCGAGCAGGGAGAACACCAAGGATTACAAGGAAAACGCACGGCTCAATTTTAACAATTGCTCAGAAACATATTACACATGTAGGTCCCAAATTCTAGATTTGCTCAAAGTGTCCAATATCACTGAACCTCAGGATACTGTACATCGGTCAAGTTTTACACCTCAATTTACGCCCACCAATTATAGAACGTCATCCTTCATAAAATTACCACAATGCGAAATGGAAACATTCAGTGGGAGTTATGAAGAATGGCCCGCATTTCGTGATTTTTTAACAACAGCTTGCATAGACAACGATGAAATTCCCCGAGCCCAAAAATTGTTTTACCTCGGGTTAAAAACCAGCGGAAGAGCTGGAGCTATAGTAAACAGATATAGTCTTTGCGATCAAAATTTCGATCATGCGTGGAATGCCCTTAAGTCCCGGTTTGAAAACAAACGCCTTTTAGTCGATAATAAACTAAAAATTCTCTTTAATATCCCTGTGGCCACATCAGAAAATAGCAAATCAATTCAGAAAATTCACTCTACGGTCACGGATTGCCTGACAGCTCTAAGGTCTCTAAACGTAAATGTAGACGGATGGGACACGCTTCTCATTTATTTGGTGTCTACAAAATTACCCGACGACACTTTAGTTCTTTGGGAGCAATCATTCAAGACTCAGCGCGAACTACCAACTTGGGCCCAAATGGATGAATTCATCGTAAACAGATATGAGGCCGTAGAAAGTATTTCATCTATAAAAACAACTAAGGAGCGATTTAGTTTACCCGTAACTCATAAGTCCAATATCCAATCGTATTCGTCCCAGGAAAAACTAAACCCCACATGTCCCTTATGCAACAATGACCATTCTCTGAGAGCTTGCATACAATTTAGAAAATACCCTGTACAAAAGAGAATGGACTTTGTATTTGAAAATAAAATGTGTAATAATTGTCTATCATCAGGCCATCTAAAGGCAAAGTGTAATAGTACAAAACTATGTTTGATTTGTAAATCCGACCATCATACTCTACTACATTCACAAAAACCCAAAGAAAAAGAAAACTCAAAACCTGTAAAAGAAATCTCCAATAAGCCAAGAGGTTCATATCCGCTATCGCATGAGAAACACAGTGATTTCCGTCGTGATACTCAGTCTAAAGATGAATTGCCGTCAACATCTTCAAACTCGAGGGTTCAGGCAAACTTCTCCACAAATAATGAGCACATTTTACTCCGCACAGCACTAGTTCAGATAGAACTCAGAAGTGAACTATTTACGGTCAGAGCCTTAATAGACCCAGGATCTCAAAGAATATTTTTATCAGAAAAGATACGCAACATACTAAACATACCCTTCAAGAAGTTTCACTGTGAAGTGGTTGGTATAGGTGGCCAAACGCAGGAGGCAAACAGAGAATGCACGATCACAATAGTCGCTAAGCAAGGTGATTTAAAAATCGATGTGAACGCCATTATCCTCCCAAAAGTGACAAAAAAAATCCCATCAATCTCCTTTGAACTACCAAAATACTCAGAATTGCATAATCTCGATTTAGCCGATCCAAACTTTAATAATTCATCCCCAATTGATTTGATACTCGGCAACGATGCCGAACATTACGTAAACATCGACGGTATGCGGAAAAAAGTTTGTGGCCAAGCTACAGCGTATAACACAGTATTTGGGTGGGTTTTAAGCGGCCCAGTACAATTTAGTCCAGTACGCGTATTTAGCACCACCGTAATTCAGTCACAAAACTACTCCCTAAACGAAACTTTACGAAAATTCTGGGAACGAGAAGAATTGCCATCAGAACCCATAATATCAGACGAAAATAGATACTGTGAGGAATTTTATAAGCGAACAACGACAAGAGACAAAAGCGGAAGATACATTGTAAGACTCCCATTCAAAAAAGAGTTCCCAGCAAACATTAGCTAAGACCCCAGAACTCGAAAAGGAATATAAACAAGTCCTGAAGGAATATATTTCACTCAATCACATGGAACCTGCCTCCTACCGCGAAATAGTAGACAGCAACAAATATTTCTCTTTATTTACCACATCCTGCTGTTGTCAAACCCGAAAGCAAAACTACTAAAGTGCGAGTAGTTTTCAACGCCTCCCGTAAAACCAAATCAGGCTATTTACTCAACGACGTATTACATACTGATCCCGTATTACAAGCCGATCTCATAACAATAATTCTCAACTGGCGAAATTACAAATATGTATTTAACGGGGACATACAAAAAATGTCAGTCAGATTTGGATACATCCAGATGACAGACGATTTCAACGCATAATATTCCAGGAAAATCCCTCAACTGAAATGAAAGACTATCAATTAAAGACAGTTACATTTGGTGTTAACTGTGCCCCTTTTTTAGCTATTCGCACGCTCCATCAACTGGCAGAAGATTCAGAAGCTCAATACCCAAAAACGGCAGAAATATTACGCAAACAAATATATGTTGATGACATACTATCTGGTGGTCACAGCTTGGCAGAAGCAAAAGAATCCCAATCGCAATTAATACAAACACTTAAATCGGCAGGTTTTTTATTAAAGAAAATCACCGCGAACCACAGCCAACTCCTCAAGGATATCCCAACAGAAAATCTATATGACTCAGATTTACTACGCTTGCATGATTCCAGTTCCACGAAAACTCTGGGGATTAGATGGAATGCTCTCACTGACAGCTTCTTTTACTCTTTCACCCCATTAGCGCATACCGAAAAGATTACAAAAAGAAATATGTTGTCAGGCATAGCATCAATTTTTGACCCAGCAGTCTGGATAGCACCAATTGTCATACGCGCAAAAATGCTAATGCAAGAGCTATGGCTGCAAGGTCCGCAGTGGGATGACGCAGTTAGTTTATAATTGCAGGATAAATGGATAAATTTACTCTCCGATTTATCCAAAATTGATAAAACACGAATACCCAGATGGTCCCAGTACAGTCCCGATTATAAAATACAAATTCATGGCTTCGCAGACACATCAAAGGGTGCGTACTGTGCGACAATCTACCTCAGATGCCAAACCTCTTCAAGAATAGTTTTCAGCAATCTGATTGTCGCAAAATGTAAAGTAGCCCCGATACAACCAATTTCTCTGCCTAGACTCGAACTCAGTGGAGCCACATTGTTAGCTAAACTCATTAATTACGTGAAAAAAATCCTTGAACTTACCCCAATGCGATATATATTTATGGACAGACTCCCTTATTGTAATGGGATGGCTATCTAAACCCCCGTGGTCATGGGAAACATACGTCGCTAACCGAACTGCTGAAAAATATAACTTGCTACCTGGGTTCACGTACGTACCCATGAGAATCCAGCAGGCCTTGGTACACGCGGCTGTAGACCTGAGGAGCTCGCTAATAATCTCTTGTGGTGGCAAGGAATATCGTGGCTCACGAAACCAGAATCAGAATGGCTAAAGAAATCTCATCCGCAGATTCCGGAAAAAAAGAAAGTAAAATGCCTTCACACTTCACTACAAGAGGCCGATATTCTGTAAAGATTTTCGTCATATAACAGAGCTCTGGAATACTGTCTTACGTATTCAGATTTTTACACAATTCCCTACCCAAATATAGATGTCAATATAACCACAACGAGATAACCCTCAGATATATGGAGGTAGCATTTACAAAATTCCGCTTAATAAATCTAGCGCAAAGGTCTCAGTACTCAGCAGAACTCGACAATATATCTAACGCTCTGCCAATCTCTAACAAAAGCCCATTAAAAGTACTTAATCCATTCATATACTCAGAAGGCATTTTAAGAGTGAACGGACGACTTTCAAATTCATCTCTGCCTTATAACGAACGACATCCGATAATATTACCTGGTGTTTCAAAACTATGCCAACTCTACTTAGAAAATTTGCACATGTTTCTAGCACTTGCGGATTGCAATCAAATGTGCAGAATGGTGCAAACCGAATTTTACATTTCCCGATTGAAAATCCACATAAAGAGGCATTGTAAACATGTATTATATATAAACAAAAGCCATGCTCCCAGATTATGGCTCCCTTACCGTTAGATCGATGTACTCTGACTATACCATTTCAGATCACGGGTATAGATTACGCCGGACCATTTGATCTCAAAAGCTCATCTCTGAAAAAAGCCACAATAATAAAAGGTTACGTCTGTGTTTTTGTTTGCTTCAGTACCAAGGCCATCCATCTCGAAGCGTGCTCTGATTTATCCACAGCATCATTCCGAGCAGCCTTTACTCGTTTTGTTGGCCGGCGGGGACTCCCTTGCAGGTTATATTCTGACAATGGCCGAAACTTTGTTGGCGCTAATCGACAATTAAACGCGAATTTGACTCTTTCGTAAAATCCACAACAGCAGATATAACACAAAAATACAGCACACAGGGATTCGAATGGAGATTCATTCCTCCACATGCTCCGCACATGGGCGGCCTATGGGAAGCCGCTGTGAAAAGTTTCAAATATCACTTATGCTAGGAACACAATTGGGACGAACGACGAATTTCGTCCAGCATAACGAATTCGTTGTTGAAAGTTCGTCGCGTAAATTCGCAGTCTGACGCACAATAAGGACGAAAAAATAACAGATGTTATAATAAACAAAGTTGTGTGTGGCAAAAAATAAATACTCAAGTTCAAGTTTAATTTATTGAGAATTTTTTCTAGTGTGTGGCAAAAGTGTTACCATTGGGAAAAAATAATTGAATGCAAAAATTAAGCATTAACAAAAAACAATTAAAAAGCAATTTTATGGTAAATAATTGTGTATATTTAAATTAAATTGTGTTATTGAAAATCAAACAATTATAAAAGATTGAAATATATCTTCTTTTACTAGTATGTTTGAAAACAAAAAAGAAACACGGTAACTCTGTACTGATTTGTTCGTCGTTCGTCGGCGTTAAA
Organism: Metopia argyrocephala; assembly: GCA_963576795.1. Taxonomy (NCBI): domain Eukaryota; kingdom Metazoa; phylum Arthropoda; class Insecta; order Diptera; family Sarcophagidae; genus Metopia; species Metopia argyrocephala. Next base: position 73,154,436 of record OY756210.1, on the reverse strand, counting down.
AATAGAAATAAATCTATCGCAGTGTTCGTCACGCACGACGAATTTTGTTTGACGGCGGTATTGTGTTAATTTTCATAAGCACAAATGTGTTTTATCTTTGACGACGAAAATTCGCACCGAAAAATTCGTCGTTCGTCCCAATTGTGTTCCTAGCATTAAGGCGGGTCACCGGATCATACAAATTTCATTATGAAGAATTTTCGACTATACTTGCTCAAATCGAAGGGATACTCAACTCACGTCCGATCTCAGCGTTGTCCCAAGGTCCCACTGATATCACAGCTCTCACTCCGGGACACTTTCTACGAGGTGCTCCCATAATGAGTTTTCCCGAAACCCATAATCAGAGAATTGCATTGGTTAATCGTTGGGAGAAAATTAAGGCTATACACCACCAGTTTTCAATTCGATGGAAGGAAGACTATCTTAAGGCTCTACAAAAACGGTATAAATGGAAAAATACTCACCCAAACCTCAAAACAAGTGACCTCGTTGTTATAATGGACGATCTGTTGCCTCCCGCAGAATGGCGTCTGGGGAGAATCACAACCGTATACTCAGGTAGTGATGGCAACGTCCGTGTTGCAGAAGTTAAAACTGTCACCAGCACGGTTACACGTCCCATTGTCAAGCTCTGTTATTTACCGATCTTGAACAATGTTGATAATGATTCATTTTAATCTTTAGTTTTCACTTTTTTTTTTCCCCTAATTTTCTTAACACATAGTAAACCATTGATTATCTATGATATACTTTTATTCTCCATCATCATTAATATACTTATTATTATTTTTTTTAAAGCAAAATGCGTTGCAAACATTTCTGCCGCCAGCACCGAAGGGATCCCTCCATTTACCAGTGCCGAATTTGTAATCGGTATCACGCTCTTCGGTTTTGTAGACGATTCCTAAACATGGATGTACGCACGCGGTCAAAAATAGTAGAAAGGTACCACTATTGTGAAAACTGCTTGGCTAGAAGTCATGATATAAGACCGTGCCCAGGATTGAATACGTGCAGAATTTGTGGCGACTACCATCATACCCTACTACACCCAAGTGTTAAAGGTCGCCTGAGCAGAAGAAGGCATCCTAGGGACAATGTGCGGATATCAAAACAGCCTAAGTCAGAGACCACAATCAAGTCTTTAAGACCACAACGTAATACCTCACCAACATCAAATCGTCAGCGACGTACCTCAGCACCATCAACTGTTACTTCCATACAACGTTCGACTACAGCTGCACCAAATCAGCGCATTTTATCTGAGGCGATAAGATCATTAGCTGAGGTACTATGCGTTCAACCCAAAGACTAAGCACCTATATTGTCGGCGGCCGGAGTGTACAAAATCGCAACCAAAATTACTATTTTGTAATTATTTATTCAATTTTAAATTCAATATAACGGAAAAGAAATTAAAACTACACTGAAAGGTAGAAAACTTCACATTGTTAATAACGTAATTGACTACTTTCCAATATTTATTGTGAATTGCAAAACGAAAATTTGTTGTATTAGAGAACCTTCTTGTATTTGCATTAATTTTTAAAGCTCACTTGATTATTAATATTCAAACTGTGCACTTTAAATTTTTTCTTTTAAGTATCTAATTTAAAAAGTCTAATTTTGCCTAATTTTCTATAAACTAAATTGAATTTTTTACAATCAAATACATTTATAATTATGTAAATACTAAGTATATTGTACATTAAAATTGTATACTCATAAACTGAACCTTATCAAATCCATTTAAATAAATTCTCCATATTGAATTGTAAGATTGTCGCTATTTTTCTTATATATATCAGAAGACAAATTATCACCCTAATCACGTATACAAGGTAAATTCAAAACATAAGTACATCCAATTGGAAATTCATATTAACTCTCTATCTTTATTCACCTAAATTGTGCATATAATTTCTCATATGAGAAATTATCATCTACAAAATATAATAAGTTTGGTATTCATTTAAATATACAGTTCACTCCATTTACATCTAATCACGCATAACATCAACCACTACACTAAACCGAACTTATTCACACTTTGTTTCGTTCAATTTTCAATCTCAAAAAAAAAGTTCAAGACATTTCATTTTTCAAAACCAAAGCCTACTGTTTTTTAATACCCCTAACAAGTAAAACATATAATTTTCCATATAATTTTAAATTTCCAAATCAGGTATACTTAAAATAAAAATTTTCCATTCAGATTCCAAAAAACACATGAAAACTAAATTAAAATAAAGTTTAAAAACAATTTAATGAAGAAGAATTCTGAAACTCAACAAACATTTACAAATATTGAAATACATATAAAAAATTTTATAGGTACTACATTCCGTACTCTGATCTGATCTGATGACTGATCGCAATTTAAAATGTTGCAATCAATGAATGATTGAAACAGTTTTTTTATCGATCTTTGTTACGTGTCCACCTCAGTAGCCCAGTGGTGACTAAACCTGGGTAGCTCAGCATTAATTCAGGGACTGGTTCCATCCCGTCACCACTGTTTTGGACAAGCACCAATAAAAAAATCTTGTATAAACAAAAAAAAAGAGACAATACACCAAAAAGATGGAACATAAAAGTGAGGCTTGGTTGATAACACCTCCGCAGATGCCCTCCCATCCTGGGTCATCAAATACACCATTAAATCGCCCACACTATGACCCCCAAATATACCCGCACATTTTTGACCCTTACCTCTACATCCCACCTACCCCGCTTAAAAGAAAATTCTTTACCAACACATATTTTACGACATTAACATTTACATATTATTATTTATTAAATCTATATCGGAGAATAAAATAACACAAAAAATATATTTATATAATAATTTAAAGTGATAGAAAAAAAAATAAAAGTATTTAAATTAACAGACTAACAATTAAATAAGCAAAACGGACAAAAGTTAAAATTATCGATAACACAAAAAATTCAAGGATATAATCGATGAAGGTATAAAAAAAAAGTATATGTAGAAAAGGTTTCCAATATTCAACTTGTCACAAATTAAAAAAATTTAGTATATATATATATATATGTATTAGAATAAAAAATTTAAGTTAAAACTCCGTCTGTTAGCACCTAAATTTGCGAGTTCTTATCAATCAACTTTTCTCAGTTTATCTCAATATTAACACCCTCTTCAAATCTAACAGTCTTTATTCTAGGCCCTTTTATACCGCCTGTTAATTCTACGATTATATGATCACCTAAAGGAGCTCCCTTAAATTGATTTTGTTTTCCGGCTCTATACTCCCGATAATTGCTAGGAGTCTATAATAAATAACTGTTTTCCTTTCCTGTTAAATCTGTCAGGCGTTAGATAATATTTTTCTTTCTCGGCAAATTTTCGGTTAGAACAAATAAATAAAAAAAATTCAAACTATTCTTATACCTACTCTATAAATTTAAACAAATAACTAACTAACTTATAACTAACAATAATATAACTTAGATCTAATCACGCAAAATTTTTTTTTCTTTTCTTTACAAGGAAAATTAGGTCGCCTCGCGTAACAAACCAATTTTCTTTTCTATTTTTCTCTTCCTTTTTTTTTTTTTTTCTTTTTGAAGATCCTTTATCACTATTAATATTCGAACTATCGAACCCTTTCGGCCAGTTTTGAGTATGTCGAGTAAAAATAACGATTATTATATGTTACCTGGAGGCTGCGTTTTAAAACAGAATAGTTACTTTTGTTCACACAAATAACCTTTTGTCTCCGTTTTTCTCCTCTTTTCAGGTTCCCAGGCCACATTCAAAACAACCGCAGCCTAAGTTCGGCTTTGAAATATTTCACGCACCAACCTCCAGCTAAATTCAAGAAAAATTAGTCCAATAAGCCCCATCATTTCACACCTAATTAATCACTTACGTGTAATTTATGTATTCTAATATATTATTATCCACTTAAAGTATTATTATTTACTCTGTACAATTTCTAATAAAAGATTTATTCTCGCTTACAAAACTGTTTTATTAACTGAGGCCAGAAAATTTATAAATTCAAATCTGTGCAAGATCAAATTCAGATTAACCCTTGCCGATTAGCGGATCTTGAGCAACCGTTCACCTCTTTAATCTGTTTTTCGATAACAGTTTTTTCTGTTTGCCAAAAACCTTATGTATTTGCCTATGTATTGGTATCCTAAAGGTTGTCGACCCTCTTACATAAGTTGGAAGTAAATCATGTATACTACCTATTTCTATTTTTCCAATACCCACTGTTCGGGTGGAATACAACTCTGCTCGCCCTATACATTTTTACTTTCAATATGCGGCAACCCTACACTCTCTCTATTCGAAAACAGGGATGTTCACAATTTAGGCATTTATCCACATCATACAGAAATCACATTTTTCATACAAACGTCACCTTTACAATACACAACACTAATCACTGAGAATAAAAATTTACATAAATTAAAAAAAATAAAAAATATTGACTTGGAGCCACGAGGCCTAAACGATCGTACCAACTCCCACAGTAATTTATATTGTGGAATACAAGTACAAAAGCCCGGTGTCCTTTTCTTCTCAATGGGAAGATCGCGTGCCGTAAGTCGACCTACTAATTTCAGTAAAAGATTACCGATCATATCAGCATCCGCCTGCAATCCCCCTTATGTGGGATATGCGGTCATCAAAAATCATCCAGACAGTCATTTCGTGGGCAATACCCAAACGATAACGACATCCTGATTCGTCGAATAAAATATGTGCATATATGCGGCAGTCACATCAAATGTGATTGTTTCATCATCGCTACTTCGAACCGGTAAACCCAAGCAATCTTCCTGCAATAGAAATTAAATTACGGACGGATAATTTCCCTCCGTCCCGTATGTACGGATCATGTACAATTAAAGTACAATCCTTATCGCTATTCTATACGATAATAGAATATTCATCATAACTAAATGTCATAGTCATTCATTCTGCACTACGTATACATAATATACAATATGTATAGGTAAACGTCACCAATGGGAACATTAAAAACACATAGAATGAACAAATTTTCCCAAACATAAAATCTTCACGTACATATATGGTCCGATAAATGCCCTACTCAACCATCCAAAATATGTTCATCTATAATAAGCAATTCCATTGCCACAGATTAAAAGCAAAAGTATTGGGTAGCACAACCAATTATTTCCCCAGTATCTATGTATATATAATGGGTTGGACGGTAGGTGTCCAAAACCATCCTGGTACCTCTTGTATGGCAGCGAAGAAAACCTCAAATAAATATGCCTACTGTCATAAGTGTAGTATGAGATTCCTAATTCTGCCGCAACATCTTTCTAAATTTCGATTTCATAAACTAGAAATTGTAGATTTGATTTGTTAGCGATTGCAAACTGATTTCAATTAAAAATAATTTCTGCAGCTTTAACTGTGATATAATTTTTTTTTTAATTTTTTACCATTCTGTTCTACCTTTCTTTGTATGAGAATTGTTAAATTGCTTTTGTTTCTTCTACAAATAGGCCGAATGAATTTAAATTTCAATTGCAAAAAATAATCGCTATTGAATTTGTGCAAACTAAAACTAAGCAAATTTGCTGTGCAAATGGCTATAGATCGTGAGCGTCCTTTTATAATTAATTGTATTTTTTTAAGTATTTGTTTGACTTAGTGCTGCCGGACTTATAGTCTCAGAAACATCTGGCATCTTAATCTTAAAATGCCAAAAACACCGTTTATTCTTTGAAAATAAAAATAAGTGTATTACAAATAAAAATGCCTAAAAGCAGCGAAAAGGAAAAAAATAATTAATTTTTTTATAAATAAAGGCAATAACTAAAAAAGGAAGCACATGTTTTGTTTATATGAAGTAATATAAATATTTGGTTTTAGTTGTTATTTTCACATTCGTAAATATATGGTTGTAGAAATGTCAAAAGTTTTTAAGCAAAAATACAAAGTCAATTTACTTAAGGTTTTATCAGTGCAATTAAATGATTAAACCGAACTGGGGCTTGCCGTTTTTTTCTATACAAATTGACACATAAAAACGCTGGAGAATGCAGTCGTGATATAGAATCGTTTTTAGAAACAAATTCTCTCAACAATGTTACCACACTTTTATTAAATTGCATACATTTTGTAAACAAACCATTTGTTTTTTGTTGTTGGCGCAAAGAAATATAAGAACAAAAGAAAATCGAAAAAACCTTTGAAAGTTTAAACAAATTTTAAATTTTGGAATTTGTTAAATAAAATGCGTGATATTATATATATACTTATATATATTATTCCCATAATAGTTACAGTACCATCCATTCATTATACACCTAACACGGCTTATCATTATATACTCGTACTCGTTTTATTGCATATAAAATATTATTTATTTATTTATTTATTTATCTTATTTTCAATTCCACACACAAGACTTAAAGTCTCATTTTACAGTATGGAATAATTAATAATGACATACAACAATGACAATAAATATTCTTGCAATAATCAAAATAGCATTATACAAATAACATGTTAAATACGAAGAAAAAGGAATTAACAATTTTCAAATTCAATTTAAAATAAAGTAATATAAAATTGAGAAAAAAAGAAAATAATTTGAAACAAACAGTAAAAATTATATAATACAAAAAAATTATGTGAGAATAAAAAAGAAAAGAAAAAATTAATTAATTATCAGTACTATCAAGGGGACAAAAAAAAAACTATGTATTGCCCTTTTAAAGCTCGAAGCGTTACTTATAGTTTGCAAATTATAAGGAAGAGAATTCCAAAGGCGGACTGCATTTACGAAAAATTGCCATTCGGATGTTAAACAGCGATGTCGGAAATTTAGTATTCCTTTTCCCCGGGAAGATCTCAAAAATGTTAATCGATTGTATAAATGTGATGGTAATCGTGATGAGACAATCTTATGCAAAAATATAAGAACTCTTGTTTTGAATAAATTTTCGAACTCCATATTATATAATTTGGCAGTAAACATCGAAACAGAATCATATCTTCGTACACCATATACATATCGAGTTATATTTCTAAATAATTTATTAAGTTTATTTTTACTTATCACATCACAATTAGCAAAAAGTTCGCATCCATATAGCATTATTGGCATTAAGTAGGTTTTGGCGATAATAGTCCTCATTTTGATGTTCACACAAGATTGCGTTGCCCAAAGGGTGCGAAGAACTGAATATGTACGGCCACAAACATAATTTACGTGATCAGACCAAGTTAAGTTACTATTGAAAATTATACCAAGGTTTTTTGCTAATGAGACTCTCTCCAACCGTAAATTATTGAGGTAAATATCTGGAACAGAAATATCAACTGTTCGCTTTTGTACTACAAGGTACCTTGATTTTGAGGGATTTATACTTAAGCCATTAGCAGTAGCCCAGCGATAAACACGTTCAAGGTCAGCGTTCAATTTAACCACACATCTTTCTATTTCCGATGGTACACAGCTTATATAGATTTGGACGTCATCAGCATACATTCTTATTTTACAATGTTTTAGTTGCTTAGGGAGGTCATTAGCATATAGACTAAATAATAAGGGTCCAATAATTGATCCCTGTGGTACACCTCTAACAACTGGTAGTAAGCTCGATTTATTTTCGCCATTTTGTACATATTGATATCTATTGCAAAGATAAGTAGATATAAGGCGTGTAGCTGTCGTAGAGAACATAAACATATTTTCTAGTTTATAGCACATTAAACTATGATCAACGGCATCAAAAGCTCTAGAGTGGTCAAGGAGTACCAGAAAATTTGTTTTACGATCATCTATTCCGCTTCTAAGATCTTCGGCAACGTCTACCAAAGCCGTTATACAGCTGTTTTTATCTCGAAAACCAGATTGTTCATCGCATAGAAGATTTTGCTCGTTCACGAAAAGCGAGATTTGGTTATGTAAAATTCTTTCAAGAACTTTGGACATAAAAGGCAATATGGCAATTGGTCTGTACTCACCGCGGGTTTTCGGAACGGGTATGACTTTAGCAATTTTCCACTTGCCCGGATAGCAGCTGGTTGTTATAATAGTGTTTATTATGTGAGTGATATAGGGTATAAGTTTGGGCAAAAGGATTTTCAAAAATTTCGGGTTGATATTGTCTACACCAGTAGCATTAGATTTAATGGTCATACAGCTTTTAATAACTTCGTAGTAAGTTACACAGTTGAAAGAAAAAGAACTCAAGTTGTCATCTCTCGAATAATTATAATAATTAAAATCAGCGTCTAACATTGGTAAATTAACAAACTTATTATTAATCTCCTCGGGATCAAAAGTGTCAGTCTCGCTGCGTTTTGATTTTCCAATACCAATTTCATTGAAGATGTTCCACATTTTTTTTGAACCCATTGCGGAGGAAAGTTTTTCAATATAATATGCAGATTTTGCCTTTTTAATAATTTTATGCACATATCTTCTTGCCGTGCAATACTCAACATATAGAGAGGTAGTTCTAAACCGTTTCCAGCGTGAAAAAGCTCGGTCGCGGTGACTTATAGCTATCTTAATTTCTGACGAGAACCATGGACGATTTGTTTGTCTTATAACACTGGTTCTAATAGGTACAGTTCGGTTGAACAATTGTGTTAAATTCGCTTCAAAAAGATCAGGTTTCTCATCGACGGATTCAATGTAATAAATTTCGCTCCAATCAACATAAGAAAATTCTCTTTCCAGTGTATTAAGGTTTAATCTTGAAAAATCTCAAAATGTAATTGAGTAAGACCAAAGAATATAAATCATATAGAATGTGCATCACGTACAAGTAAAATTTCTTATGGCGGGTCGTAATGTTGGAACCCGCAAAAATAATTGTTACTCTCTTACTTAGCAAAGAGAATTCGTTTATTCTCTTACTTTGCACACACAACATCACAGTGTATAAGACGATAGCCACAACAAAATTTTTACTTCGTGTCTTTTTTTTTGCTTAAGTGCAGAAACGGTTTCATGCTAACAACAACAATATTCACATACAATACAATTTATGTGTGTGTGTGTCTTATTCATTGTGAGCTGTTTTCGTTTTTTAAATTTTAAAAGGTAAAGAATGCTGTTCGTAGAAATTTTTTTTGTAATAAAGAATACAGTGCTCCGATACGACTTTATAAGCTAGTGTAGGGCAAAGCATATGTAATTTGTAGTTGCGCGACGGAAAATACATTAATCTACATCGAATATATAGCGCCCTATTTAATATCGTTATAAAAGTGTAGCTAAAAATATGTTTTATTATTATTATTATTTATTTAAGATCAACAAGTATTTTTATGTTTATTTGAAATAAAAGGTTAACTAAACCAAAAAATTTAATTCCAAAAATATTAAAAAAAAAATATATATATTCATTAATGACAAACTTTCGAATGATAAATTGATGATTTTTCAATTATAAGAAAATTGAAAAAATTTTATTTTTAATTTATGTATGTTTAAAATATATAACTGTATGTATATATTCATTTTTAGAAGAAAAGATACTTCAATTTTTTATGTTAAGAATAAATAATAAATAAATAATAATCAAAATTAAAATTATTTCTTAGTTTTTACTTTGAAGCATCAAAAAGTATATTTTGAGGATTTTCATCTCCATAAAAAGGCTAATAAGGTTACTTTTTTAAAAATTATTTATTGGATAGAATATCTGTAGTCCAAGAGCAATGCTTTCGAAGGAGCAGCAAATCCAATACCTCTATTCTGTGTTGAGAACAAGTGTTGGCAAACCACTCTGGGGTGATTCGTTTACATGACTTAATAATAAAAGATTTTATACCAATTTTTTGAGGTTCAGATTTAAAGACATTATGAAATATTAAAATGTGTTTTTTGCTTGCATCCATTTAGCTATCTTTCTAAATTATTTTACTTCCCAAAATGGTTTATCTGCAGATTCTTTAAGTGAAATTGTTACAGTAAATGTAAATATTTTAAAAAGCATTGATATTAATGTTTATGCCCTTATATGTGATGAAGGCTCGACTAACCGAAAATGATTTTCCAATCTTAAAGTATCTGCTAAAAAACCGTTTTTTGAATTAAGCGATCAAAATGTTTTTGCCTTTATGATTTCCCACACTCAATTAAATCTTTGCGGAATGGGTGGCTGAAATGTGACATAAAAACCCCGGATGGGACGGCAAGCTTTCAGGTAATTAGGGAATTGTAAGAAATGGAAGCAAATGCAAAAACAAAAATGTGCCCAAAACTAACACGGCAACATATTTTTCCTAACACTTTTGAAAAATGCGTGTAATATTTGCCACACAAATTTTCAGCAGGCCTGTTTCTGCTGCTATTAAAACAACGTCTGAAACCACAAAATTTAAGACATGTTCCGCAGAATTGGCTTTATCAACAGCTCAGTTTATGGAAAAAATGGCAAAATTTTTGATTGTCTTAATAGTGGCTCCCTTTATCGAGATAATTGCTACAGATCTGCAATTCAGATTAACAATGAAGTATATAAATATATTCAGTTCTTTTTAGAGTATTTAAGAAAGGTGGAGTTTGTAGATCAAAACAAGCGTATTTTCTTTTCAAATAAAATGAAACTCACCCTAAATTCAATTCTTATGTTAACAAATGAAATTTTAAGGGAAGGTGTGATTTATATTTCTTAATGACAAAGTACCTCAATCAAGACAAATTAGAACACTTTTTCTGTCGCTAAATCTGAACCGCGAAAAATTGGTACAAAATCTTTTATTATTGAGTCATGTAAACGAATGACCCCAGAGTGGTTTGCCGACACTTGTTCTCAACACAGAATAGAGGTATTGGACTTTCTATTATTGGTTCTCCTTCGGAAACATTGCTCTTGGACTACAGAAAAAGGAAGTTCCAAAAAAAGAAAATTAGATATTTTATCCAATAAATAATCTTTAAAAAAAAAATTAACTTTATTAGCCTTTTTATGGAGATGAAAATCCTCAAAATATACATACTTTTTGATGCTTTGAAGTATAAAGTAAGAAATAATTTTAATCTTGATTATTATTTACTTTTAACATAAAAAAATTAAAGTGTCTTTTCTTTTAAAAATGTATATATACGTACATATATATATAATTCATACATACATATATAAATTAAAAATAAAAATAGAATTTTCTTATAAATAATTGAAAAATCATCAATTTATCATTCGAAAATTTGTCACTTGTTTTTTTATATTTTTGGAATTACATTTTTTGGTTTAGTTGACCTTTTATTTCTAATAAATATAAAATCAATTGTTGAACTTAAATAAATAATAATAATAAAATATATTTCTAACTACACTTTTATTACGATATTAAATAGGGCGCTATATATTCGATGTAGATTAATGTATTTTCCTTCGCGCAACTACAAATTAAATATGCTTTGCCCTACACTAGCTTACATAGTCGTATCGGAGCACTGTATTCTTTAATACACAAAAATATTTGAACCAACAACATTATTCTCTAAGTTTTAAAATTTAAAAAACGAAAACAGCTCACAATGAATAAGAAACACAAACACATAAATTGTATTGTATGTGAATATTGTTGTTAGCATGATACCGTTTCTGTACTTAAGCAAAAAAAAAAAAACACGAAGTAAAAAATTTGTTGTGGCTATCGTCTTATACACTGTGATGTTGTGTGTGCAAAAATTTTGTTGTGGCTATCTTGCTGTGTGATGTTCTTGTTATAGTTGTTGGAATTTCGTCACTGTATGTACTGTGGCTGAACGAAAAAACCTAAACAACAATGCAAAAGAAAGAAAACACACATTAGCACAGTGCATACACTGTGACATTAGTTTCTCTTTGGTTTCTCTTGGTTTGTTACGCTCTTTTCTTTTGTTTTGCCTTTTGCCCTTCCTTCCCGCGTCTGAAAAAATGTTGACAAAATATTTGGATAAGTGTTGAGATGCGCATTCTATATGATTTATATTCTTTGGTATTATCTATTAAATACTCGTAATAAGGGCACTCATGAAAACGCTCCTTTTTAAACTATTGTGCAACAATTAATGTCAATTTAATAAAAACGTCAAAGCAAAAAACAAATTAAATACAAAGCATACAAATTTTAAATACATTTATGGGAATTAGCGTTTAAAAAAAATTTCTTAATAATGAATTCTCAATTATAAGTTACGTATTTTTCAACATTGTACTTATGGGAGAAAAATTGCCAGAAAATATATATATATCCAGAAAATCAAGCAATCTGTATCAAATAGATTAAAAAATATATTAGCGAATACCCAGATTTTAAAACTAATAGGAATATTCTGTTTTGTAAAATTTGCAATAAGCCAGTGTCAGCAAAGAAAATATTTACCATAAAATAACACCTCGGAAGTCAAAAACATATTAAGCTTAACCAAAGAATATAAATCATATAGAATGTGCATCACGTACAAGTAAAATTTCTTATGGCGGGTCGTAATGTTGGAACCCGCAAAAAGAATTGTTACTCTCTTACTTAGCAAAGAGAATTCGTTTATTCTCTTACTTTGCACACACAACATCACAGTGTATAAGACGATAGGCACAACAAAATTTTTACTTCGTGTCTTTTTTTTTTTGCTTAAATACAGAAATGGTTTCATGCTAATAACAATATTCACATACAATACAATTTATGTGTGTGTGTGTCTTATTCATTGTGAGCTGTTTTCGTTTTTTAAATTTTAAAACTTATCGAATAATGTTGTTAGTTCAAATATTTTTGTGTATTAAAGAATACAGTGCTCCGATACGACTATGTAAGCTAGTGTAGGGCAAAGCATATGTAATTTGTAGTTGCGCGACGGAAAATACATTAATCTACATCGAATATATAGCGCCCTATTTAATATCGTTATAAAAGTGTAGTTAAGAATATGTTTTATTATTATTATTATTTATTTAAGATCAACAAGTATTTTTATGTTTATTTGAAATAAAAGGTTAACTAAACCAAAAAATGTAATTCCAAAAATATTAAAAAAAAACAAATATATATTCATTAATGACAAATTTTCGAATGATAAATTGATGATTTTTCAATTATAAGAAAATTGAAAAACTTTTATTTTTAATTTATGTATGTTTAAAATATATAACTGTATGTATATATTCATTTTTAGAAGAAAAGACACTTTAATTTTTTTATGTTAAAAATAAATAATAAATAAATAATAATCAAGATTAAAATTATTTCTTACTTTATACTTCAAAGCATCAAAAAGTATGTATATTTTGAGGATTTTCATCTCCATAAAAAGGCTAATAAAGTTAATTTTTTTTAAAGATTATTTATTGGATAAAATATCTAATTTTCTTTTTTTGGAACTTCCTTTTTCTGTAGTCCAAGAGCAATGTTTCCGAAGGAGAACCAATAATAGAAAGTCCAATACCTCTATTCTGTGTTGAGAACAAGTGTCGGCAAACCACTCTGGGGTCATTCGTTTACATGACTCAATAATAAAAGATTTTGTACCAATTTTTCGCAGTTCAGATTTAAAGACAGAAAAAGTGTTCTAATTTGTCTTGATTGAGGGACTTTGTCATTAAGAAATATAAATCACCACCTTCCCTTAAAATTTCATTTGTTAACATAAGAATTGAATTTAGGGTGAGTTTCATTTTATTTGAAAAGAAAATACGCTTGTTTTGATCTACAAACTCCACCTTTTTTAAATATTCTAAAAAGAACTGCAAAAGTCAACCTTGATATGAGCAATCAATGTCTGCGTTACTTATAATTTTAATAAATGATTATCCGCCATTTTCTGTACTTCAGTTTGATAGTTGGCTATAAGGAGAAATATCCTCTGTATTGTCCCCTCTGAGTACCACTTAATAAAAAAAAAACCTCAACCATATGTGTTCTACGGTACACAGATATATATTATCTAAAAATTTCATCAACGTCGGTACGTTATTTAGGTGAGGCATAAATTTCCCCTTGGGGCGGGTACCTTTACATTTAGGGGTATAAAAAATAGGTGTGAAAATTTACATTTGTTAATCTAAAGTTTTGTAATTTAATAATAAATAAAATTTAATCAAAATTAGTTTGTTGGTTGGGGATAGGAAAAAGTAGCCCTTGCACCGCCCCCTCTGAGTATTTAAAAAAAAACGTAAATCATATATGCTGATCAATCTAGATGATCTATCTAGCTTAAAATTTCAACGAAGTCAGTACGTTATTTAGGTGAGGCATAAATTTTCCCTTGGGGCGGGTCAGTTTAGCATTTACGGGTATGAAAAATAGATGTTAGCCGATTCTCAGACCTACCCGATATGCACACAAAATTTCATGAAAATCGGTCGAGTAACTTAGGAGGAGTTTGGCAACAAACACCGCGACATGAGAATTTTATATATTAGAAGATATATATAATTCATACATACATATATAAATTAAAAATAATAATAGAATTTTCTTATAAATAATAGAAAAATCATCAATTTATCATTCGAAAATTTGTCATTAATGAATATATACTTGTCTTTTTATATTTTTGGAATTACATTTTTTGGTTTAGTTAACCTTTTATTTCAAATAAATATAAAATCAATTGTTGAGCTTAAATAAATAATAATAATAAAATATATTTCTAACTACACTTTTATTACGATATTAAATAGGGCGCTATATATTCGATGTAGATTAATGTATTTTCCTTCGCGCAACTACAAATTAAATATGCTTTGCCCTACACTAGCTTACATAGTCGTATCGGAGCACTGTATTCTTTAATACACAAAAATATTTGAACCAACAACATTATTCTCTAAGTTTTAAAATTTAAAAAACGAAAACAGCTCACAATGAATAAGAAACACAAACACATAAATTGTATTGTATGTGAATATTGTTGTTAGCATGAAACCGTTTCTGTACTTAAGCAAAAAAAAAAAAACACGAAGTAAAAAATTTGTTGTGGCTATCGTCTTATACACTGTGATGTTGTGTGTGCAAAAATTTTGTTGTGGCTATCTTGCTGTGTGATGTTCTTGTTATAGTTGTTGGAGTTTCGTCACTGTATGTACTGTGGCTGAACGAAAAAACCTAAACAACAATGCAAAAGAAATAAAACACACATTAGCACAGTGCATACACTGTGACATTAGTTTGTCTTTGGTTTCTCTTGTTTTGTTACGCTCTTTTCTTTTGTTTTGCCTTTTGCCCTTCCTTCCCGCGTCTGAAAAAATGTTGACAAAATATTTGGATAAGTGTTGAGATGCGCATTCTATATGATTTATGTTCTTTGGTAAGACGGAACCCTAATCTGAGTCATATGTCAGGAATAAGAGATCATGCTTTGAAAAACATGGTGCGACTATTTGGTCATATAGCAGAACTTTTTTCGTATCACCAAAGAATATAAATCATATAGAATGCGCATCTCAACACTTATCCAAATATTTTGTCAAAATTTTTTCAGACGCGGGAAGGCAGGGCAAAAGGCATAATAAAAGAAAAGAGCGTAACAAAACAAGAGAAACCAAAGAGAAACTAATGTCACAGTGTATGCACTGTGCTAATGTGTGTTTTATTTTTTTTGCATTGTTGTTTAGTTTTTTTCGTTCAGCCACAGTACATACAGTGATGAAACTCCAACAACTATAACAAGAACATCACACAGCAAGATAGCCACAACAAAATTTTTGCACACACAACATCACAGTGTATAAGACGATAGCCACAACAAAATTTGTACTTCGTGTCTTTTTTTTTTTTGCTTAAGTACAGAAACGGTTTCATGCTAACAACAATACTCACATACAATAAAATTTATGTGTTTGTGTTTCTTATTCATTGTGAGCTGTTTTCGTTTTTAAATTTTAAAACTTAGAGAATAATGTTGTTGGTTCAAATATGTATTTTTGTGTAATAAAGAATACAGTGCTCCGATACGACTGTATATGCTAGTGTAGGGCAAAGCATATTTAATTTGTAGTTGCGCGAAGGAAAATACATTAATCTACATCGAATATATGGCGCCCTATTTAATATCGTAATAAAAGTGTAGTTAGAAATATATTTAATTATTATTATTTATTTAAGCTCAACAATTGATTTTATATTTATTTGAAATAAAAGGTTAACTAAACCTAAAAATGTACTTCCAAAAATATAACAAAAAACAAGTATACATATATTCATTAATGACAAATTTTCGAATGATGATATTGATGATCTCTCAATTATAAGAAAATTCATTTTTTTTTTAATTTATATATGTATGTATGTATTATGTATGTATGTATTATTTTATTCTTTATAAAAAGGCTAATAAAGTTACTTTTTTTAAAGATTATTTATTGGATAAAATATCTAATTTTCTTTTTTTGGAACTTCCTTTTTCTGTACTTCAAGATCAATGTTTTTGAAAGAGTACCAATAATAGAAAATCCAATACCTCTATTCTGTGTTAAGAACAAGTGTCGGCAAACCACTCTGGGATCAGTGGTTTACATGACTCAATAATAAAAGATTTTATACCAATTTTTTAGATTCCGAATTAAAGACATTATGAAATATTGAAATGTGTTTTTTGCTTGTATCCATTTTGCTATCATTCTAAATTATTTTACTTCCCAAAATGATTTATCTGCAGATTCTTTAAGAAAATTGTTAAAGAAAATATTAATATTTTAAAAAGCATTGGTATTAATATATGTGCCCTTATATGTCCTCGACTAACCGCAAATGCTTTTCCAATCTTAAAGTATCTGCTAAAAAACCGTTTTTTGAATTAAGCGATCAAAAAGTTTTTTGACTTTATAGTTTTCCGCACTCAATTAAACCTTTGCGGAAGGGGTGGCTAAAATGTGACATAAAAACCCCGTATGGGACGGCAAGCTTTCAGGTAATTAGGGAATTGTAAGAAATGCAAGCAAATGCAAAAACAAAAATGTGCCCAAAACTAACACGGCAACATATTTTTCCTAACACTTTTGAAAAATGCGTGTAATATTTGCCACACAAATTTTCAGCAGGCCTGTTTCTGCTGCTATTAAAACAACGTCTGAAACCACAAAATTTAAGACATGTTCCGCAGAATTGGCTTTATCAACAGCTCAGTTTATGGAAAAAATGGCAAAATTTTTGATTGTCTTCATAGTGGCTCCCTTTATCGAGGTAATTGCTACAGATCTGCAATTCAGATTAACAATGAAGTATATAAATATATTCAGTTCTTTTTAGAATATTTAAAAAAGGTGGAGTTTGTAGATCAAAACAAGCGTATTTTCTTTTCAAATAAAATGAAACTCACCCTAAATTCAATTCTTATGTTAACAAATGAAATTTTAAGGGAAGGTGGTGATTTATATTTCTTAATGACAAAGTCCCTCAATCAAGACAAATTAGAACACTTTTTCTGTATTACGGCAAAAAGGTGGCAACAATAACAACCCTTCCGTAGCCGAATTGAATAACATTTTGGCAAAATTAATGGTAACTTAAATAATTCAGTCAAGTTCGTCCAGCAATTGTCTGCATTTAAAAGACGAGATAACGCAAGCTGATGCCAACTTTGAAGCAGATTTATATAATGAACATAAAGAACCAAGTTACAATAAAATTGATGACGTTGATTTCGACAGTAATATATATGCAGATTATTTTTTTTTCTAACAGCCCCAAGCGTACATACATATATAAATTAAAAATAAAAATTGAATTTTCTTATAATTGAAAGATCATCAATTTATCATTCGAAAATTTTTCATTAATGAATATATGTATACTTGTTTTTTGTTACATTTTTGGAAGTACATTTTTAGGTTTAGTTAACCTTTTATTTCAAATAAATATAAAATCAATTGTTGAGCTTAAATAAATAATAATAATAAAATATATTTCTAACTACACTTTTATTACGATATTAAATAGGGCGCCATATATTCGATGTAGATTAATGTATTTTCCTTCGCGCAACTACAAATTAAATATGCTTTGCCCTACACTAGCATATACAGTCGTATCGGAGCACTGTATTCTTTATTACACAAAAATACATATTTGAACCAACAACATTATTCTCTAAGTTTTAAAATTTAAAAACGAAAACAGCTCACAATGAATAAGAAACACAAACACATAAATTGTATTGTATGTGAATATTGTTGTTAGCATGAAACCGTATCTGTACTTAAGCAAAAAAAAAAAGACACGAAGTACAAATTTTGTTGTGGCTATCGTCTTATACACTGTGATGTTGTGTGTGCAAAGTAAGAGAGTAAACGAATTCTCTTTACTGAGTAAGAGAGTAACAATTCTTTTTGCGGGTTCCAACATTACGACCCGCCATAAGAAATTTTACTTGTACGTGATGCACATTCTATATGATTTATATTATTTGGTATCATGCTAACAACAATATTCACATACAATACAATTTATGTGTTTGTGTTTCTTATTCATTGTGAGCTGTTTTCGTTTTTTAAATTTTAAAACTTAGAGAATAATGTTGTTGGTTCAAATATTTTTGTGTATTAAAGAATACAGTGCTCCGATACACAATGTATACAGTGATGAAAGAAATGACAGCTGAAAAAGTAAAAATCAGCTGTTTTATTTGTTTACATTATTTTACATCGTGAAGAATTCGACAAAAAAGCATGATTTTTTTAAGCATAAGAAAATGAATGAGTTAAAAGAGCAAGACGATACATGCTTTTTTAATAGAAAAACAAAGCAAAAAATTGTGTATACATAAGTATTTTTATTTATTTGTAAAATGTGGTTAAATTTTTGCATTGGTAAGTAGGACTAATTTTATCAAACTTATATCTTTTTTTTTTATAAATTTAATTTCTATTTGCAGCTAAAAATAATGTCTATTTATTTGTTAATTACCCGTTGGAGTTAAACCTAAATATGTGCTTGGAAAACATATTAACTCCAGTTTAAAATAACAAAGCTTTAGAGGCGTTGGAGGCATGCATGAAAAATGCTGTTGAATTTGAGTAACATCATGGAAAAATCATCAAGACAATGGCTATACACCCAAGTAAGTTTCATATAAATATTTTATTTTAAAAGATTCAATATAATGTGAAATGTATTGCTTATGGGGATAAGCATGTATCTATGTCCATTTCGTCTGCTTAAGAGACTTGTCAGGAAATTGGAATTGACAATTTTAGAAAGATTAGATGAAATTGATACCTACGTGGCCAATATAATCAGTTTTCTTAACAAATTAAAGTTTGTATTAATTGTTTCATTCTGGTATGTGATGGAAAACGATTTTGCTTATTCCCATAAGCAATACATTTCATATTATATTGAATGTAAGTATTTGCCTATATGGCGAAAAATATTTTTAAAAGGTAAAGGTAACTAAATATTATTGTCATACAAACCTATTACAATCATAATTATAACCTCTATAAAACTTGTACTTTTTTATTTATTTGATTTTTTAAGGAGTTTTAGCCAAAAAAATGAAGTTCCATTTACGTAATCAAGAACTATTGACTAATTTCCCCTGTGAATACTGTACAGAAGGTAAGAATGTCATTTATGAACTTACAATAAGATGCTTAGAAACTATATAATTAATTTACCAATGTTTTAGTTTTTTCTACAGAAGATGAACGGGAAAATCATATTTGGCAATTGCATGCCAATGACTGCAATAACTTTCAAACAGAAATTCTCCAAGAAGTTACCGATGATGAACAGGAAGAAATACTCTGCCAAGAATCGGTAATAGATTTACTCCCATATAAATTTTTATGTGCTCATTGTGATGAACGATTTATGGAGCAAATTGATATAGAATCGCATGTACATGAACGACATCGTCCTCAAACACATATAGTACAAAACGAATTAATGGCGAATACACAAGTTGGGCAAGATTCAATACCAAATGAAGAATGTGAAGAAATGTCTGATAACGAAATAGATAAACATGAATCGAACAAAATAGCAGTATTTGAAGATTACGACAATGATGAAAAGCAGCATTCAAATGAAAGTGATTTACAGTGCGAGCTCGATTTTCGCAACTTGTAAAAATCTGGCCTGTTTCAATTACCGAAAAAGTTGCAATTATCGACCACTTTTTATTGTACCTGAAAACACGCCATTTTTAATAAAAAGAAACAAATTAATTATTAAATGTTAAAAAACAGTCTGCTTGTTGAAACATTAGCGTAGCGAGCAATTTTTTGTTTAAAAAAGTGATATTTACAAATATGTTATCCTACGCATCTGTGTAAACATACATATTCGTCAAAACAATGGGACAGCACTAACGTGGAAGAAATGCTATTGAAATGGTATTCTTTGATTAAATATGATTACTTTTATAAAACTACGTTTCTGAACAAGGAATACACACAGAAATCATTGTAAATATATTTAAAAAAAAATAGTGTTGCACTTATTGAGACTCATTTTTGAAAATCGTTGCACTTATAAAGACTGTAATGTAAAAAATTTGCCTGTTGCGTTAATCGGGGGTTGCGAAAATCGAGCTCGCACTGTATTTAGTAATATTCTTATAGGTGAGCATACAATAAAAATATTATAAATAAAACTATACATGAAATTTAGGATAAAATTATTTGTTTTACTGAAAGCAAGATCGTCAAGTCAGTTTTTAAGACAGTAAGTATGTATAAAATTATGTCATGATAACGCTGATAATAAAATATCATATTTTTGGCAAACAGTCAGATTATGTTCTTATATTTAAAAGTATTTTATGTTATGATTTTTAAATTAGGTTTTTTTGTTTTCATAAAAATAATCTGATATGTAATGTGCTGTAAAATGAAATCGATTATGGTTTCAGATACTAAACTGAATTGCGCTAATTATTTTAATATTCAAAGAAGTTATGATAATAGTCCTTAAGCCATTTGATATTTCATTGGATTCAATTCTACCAGTTTTACTTCGATCGAAATATAAAAAAATTATCTCTTTCAAAAGAATTTTAAATGGTCCTGAAAAGAACCGATTAATGTTATCGTTAGAGTTTCCTTTGAAGAAAATCTGAAATTGGAAGAATATGAAAAAAGAAAATATAAAAAATTTTTCATTTATACTCACCTTTTCAATAATGTAGTAAAACAACCTGGGGGTCAATTCTGGTTCTGTGAAACAGTGAAACGAAAAGTTTTTTATCATTTTCGTTTTCATGAGCACTTTTCGCATTATCATATCACAATTACACTATTTGCGATTCTGGTGCATGTTATGAAAAAATTGTTTCATTCCAACCGTAGTCGTGAAACTTTTGCTTATATGTTATTGAAATTTTATGTCAAAATGTCAAAGCAAGAGTACGAAGCCAACCGATTTAAGGAAGCGGCTTACCCGCCATATATTTTTTTTAACTGCTTCAAATTTTACTGATACTGTTTTTAGATATTAATAAAATGATAATAATGTAACAAATAAATATGTATTTCATTGACACCACTTTCAGTTTTACACATTCGCAAATACATGCGTTTATGTATATCACTTTCAAACCGAAAAATAAATTTAATCAACACCGACTTGTAATGTGGACTTTTTTGCCTGCACTAATTTATCAGCGTACATGAAATGATGATAAATTAAGGGACGATTTTTATGTACCTAAAAGTATAGTCGCACACTAAGGACATATTCATAAAAAAGTTGCGATAATTGATGCTATTCGCTCGTGGTACTCAAAGTATTTACCTAAACGTATAAGTATATGTATATACAAGAAAAATTTAAATGACTTTGTGTTGCATAAACATATACAACAGAGCGTCCGCCGGGAAGGTATACGACTTTGTTTTGCCGCCATTTTGGTAAAGATTAGTCTTGACAGTTCATTTTTGGCAATCGTGACACCCTCTACATATGTATGTACATACTTAAGTTCGTTTTGAAACAATTTTTTTTTTCTTTTTTTTCAAAAAGTTTGTAGTTGTATGTATGCCAATCTTTTTCAATATGAAATATGTATGTATGTATGTACATATATGTACATATGTTTATTTTAACAACCGCAATTGCATACATAGCATTTCTATATTTGTTTATCTAATTGTTACCATAAATATAAATTGATAAGATATGTTTTGTACTGTTTTTTCTGTTAAAAAAAATTTATCAGATTTTTGCTGGATACAAAATTTATATTAAAAATAATTGCAACTATCGCCGATTGATTTTTTGTGCTGCCGGTTTCGCCACTACCGCCGTCAACTATATTTATTTGGCTCTGTGTTCTAGTACAAACAAAACACCAATGTGACGCCATATTTGTTTTGGTTTTTGATATAAATATACGATTATTAAATACTATATTAAAATAAAAATATGATGGGTGCAATTATTTTATTCGATTTTATTAAATATTCTTTTTTATTTTTGCTAGCACGCTTTCCTTTTGTAGGTTTTTTCATGGTTTTAAACCTCTATGTTATTTTTTCACATAAACATTTTCTGTGCAAACTTGTTACACATATGAAACAATTTTGACAGTTAATTTTATAGTTACACAAAACACGAATCAGCACTCTTGTGAAACTGTGAAAATATTTTGTTTCATTCCACTTGTTGTTACATGAAAAAATGATGTGTATCTTTTAAGTTTTGCACAAAACAAGAATCAAAAACGCTGTGTAACAGTGAAAAAACTTTACATTTCACCGTTTCACAGAACAAGAATTGACCCCCTGGTATGTTACGCAGCTTTTAAAATTGTTTGTATTTTGTCTACCTTCTACGGTGGAAGAAAAAAGTTATGTATAAAGTAATTAAATTTCTCTTTGACAAAAAATTATCTCTCTCAAAAGAATTTTAAGTGGTCCTGAAAAGAACCGATATGGTACACAACGTTGTTCATGCTTCCGGGTATTCACGTTTTTGCGAGTTCACTGTATAGTTTAAATAAATTTTATGTATGTTCATATAAACTATATGAAAATAATATTCTATTTAGACCCATTATTACAACTTGGCATTAGTTAAAGGTAGGATTTTGCCAGACTTGTAATAACAAAAAGCTATTTATCGGTCTGGCAAAATCCTACATTTAACTAACGCCAAGTTGCAATAATGGGCCTAAATAGAATATTATTTTCATATAGTTTATATAAGTATTTGTAGTTTTGATAACAACCTTTGGGAAAGTCTCTTGACGCGTCTCGTAAGCAGACACGAAATGGCCATAGAGACATGCTTAACCCAATAGGAAGTTTCATGGAGCACTAAAGTCCCAGACTTCCTATTATTCATTAGGAAGCCAGTAGGTCTGCTCAACAAACAGCAGACACAAAGGGACACAATTAATCATACACATAATCTGTATATCTACATTACACACAAAAAAAATTAATATATATGAACCACTCACCTGGAAGCATAGCGAATATTTCTTCCGCATACAAATTTCTCCGGGTTCTTCTTATCCCTGAAATATTAATAAATTGATAATTAGTATCTTTAAAATTTTTCATAAGGCATTTTTACTTACATTTTCTCCAATTTCCACAAAGCTCCGGCAGTTGAATAGTAACCTAAAAGAACAAATAAAATAAAGGCTATTACTATAAAAATTTAAAATCGAAATACCAAATATACTTACTCCTTTTCCTGCACACCTGAAAATAAAACCTATTATAAAAAAATGTTAGAAACAATTAATTATTTCTTCTAAAATATTTCTAATTTTTCTTACCTCTTAAATCTTGTTATTTGCCGCCAGAAAATAAAATGTAAACAAATGAAATTTTTACTACAAATTTGGAGCGAACGAGATAGCTATAATGAAAATACTTGTTGTCTCACCGTTTTTTTCACGATGTAAAGTTGTTGTGTTGTTCTTGTTATAGTTGTTGGAGTTTCATCACTGTATACATTGTGCTCCGATACGACTATGTAAGCTAGTGTAGGGCAAAGCATATTTAATTTGTAGTTGCGCGAAGGAAAATAGATTAATCTACATCGAATATATAGCGCCCTATTTAATATCGTAATAAAAGTGTAGTTAGAAATATATTTTATTATTATTATTTATTTATGCTCAACAATTGATTTTATATTTATTTGAAATAAAAGGTTAACTAAACCAAAAAATGTAATTCCAAAAATATAAAAAAACAAATATATATTCATTAATGACAAATTTTCGATAAATTGATGATTTTTCAATTATTTATAAGAAAATTCTATTTTTGTTTTTAATTTATACATATATGTATGTATGAATTATATATATGTACGTATATATACATTTTTAAAAGAAAAGACACTTTAATTTTTTTATGTTAAAAATAAATAATAAATAAACAATAATCAAGATTAAAATTATTTCTTACTTTATATTTCAAAGCATCAAATAGTATGTATATTTTGAGGATTTTCATCTCCATAAAAAGGCTAATAAAGTTATTTTTTTTAAAGATTATTTATTGGATAAAATATCTAATTTTCTTTTTTTGGAACTTCCTTTTTCTGTAGTCCAAGAGCAATGTTTCCGAAGGAGAACCAATAATAGAAAGTCCAATACCTCTATTCTGTGTTGAGAACAAGTGTCGGCAAACCACTCTGGGGTCATTCGTTTACATGACTCAATAATAAAAGATTTTATACCAATTTTTCGCGGTTCAGATTTAAAGACAGAAAAAGTCTTCTAATTTGTCTTGATTGAGGGACTTTGTCATTAAGAAATATAAATCACCACCTTCCCTTAAAATTTCATTTGTTAACATAAGAATTGAATTTAGGGTGAGTTTCATTTTATTTGAAAAGAAAATACGCTTGTTTTGATCTACAAACTCCACCTTTTTTAAATATTCTAGAAAGAACTGAATATATTTCTATACTTCATTGTTAATCTGAATTGCAGATCTGTAGCAATTATCTCGATAAAGGGAGCCACTATTAAGACAATCAAAAATTTTGCCATTTTTTCCATAAACTGAGCTGTTGATAAAGCCAATTCTGCGGAACATGACTTAAATTTTGTGGTTTCAGACTTTGTTTTAATAGCAGCAGAAAAGATCCTGCTGAAAATTTGTGTGGCAAATACTACAAGCATTTTTCGAAAGTGTTAGGAAACATATGTTGCCGTGTTAGTTCTGGGTACATTTTTGTTTTTGCATTTACTTCCATTTCTTACAATTCCCTAATTACCTGAAAGCTTGCCGTCCCATCCGGGGTTTTTATGTCACATTTCAGCCACCCATTCCGCAAAGATTTAATTGAGTGTGGGAAATCATAAAGGCAAAAAACATTTTGATCGCTTAATTCAAAAAACGGTTTTTTAGCAGATACTTTAAGATTGGAAAATCATTTTCGGTTAGTCGAGCCTTCATCACATATAGGGGCATAAACATTAATACCAATGCTTTTTAAAATATTTACATTTACTGTAACAATTTCACTTAAAGAATCTGCAGATAAACCATTTTGGGAAGTAAAATAATTTAGAATGATAGCTAAATGGATGCAAGCAAAAAACACATTATAATATTTCATAATGTCTTTAAGTCTGAACCTCAAAAAATTGGTATAAAATCTTTTATTATTGAGTCATGTAAACGAATCACCCCAGAGTGGTTTGCCAACACTTGTTCTCAACACAGAATAGAGGTATTGGATTTGCTGCTCATTCGAAAGCATTGCTCTTGGACTACAGAAAAAGGAAGTTCCAAAAATAGATATTCTATCCAATAAATAATTTTTAAAAAAGTAACCTTATTAGCCTTTTTATGGAGATGAAAATCCTCAAAATATACTTTTTGATGCTTCAAAGTAAAGACTAAGAAATAATTTTAATTTTGATTATTATTTATTTATTATTTATTCTTAACATAAAAAATTGAAGTATCTTTTCTTCTAAAAATGAATATATACATACAGTTATATATTTTAAACATACATAAATTAAAAATAAAATTTTTTCAATTTTCTTATAATTGAAAAATCATCAATTTATCATTCGAAAATTTGTCATTAATGAATATATATTTGTTTTTTTTAATATTTTTGGAATTACATTTTTTGGTTTAGTTAACCTTTTATTTCAAATAAACATAAAAATACTTGTTGATCTTAAATAAATAATAATAAAACATATTTTTAACTACACTTTTATAACGATATTAAATAGGGCGCTATATATTCGATGTAGATTAATGTATTTTCCGTCGCGCAACTACAAATTAAATATGCTTTGCCCTACACTAGCTTATAAAGTTGTATCGGAGCACTGTATTCTTTATTACAAAAAAATATTTCAACGAACAGCATTCTTTACGTTTTAAAATTTAAAAAACGAAAACAGCTCACAATGAATAAGACACACACACACATAAATTGTATTGTATGTGAATATTGTTGTTAGCATGAAACCGTTTCTGTACTTAAGCAAAAAAAAGACACGAAGTAAAAATTTTGTTGTGGCTATCGTCTTATACACTGTGATGTTGTGTGTGCAAAGTAAGAGAATAAACGAATTCTCTTTGCTAAGTAAGAGAGTAACAATTCTTTTTGCGGGTTCCAACATTACGACCCGCCATAAGAAATTTTACTTGTACGTGATGCACATTCTATATGATTTATATTCTTTGGTATCACTTACAAAAATAAGGTCGATTAGTGTACCAGAGGACGAGGTGAAGTGCGTAGGTGTGGCTGTATTCGTAGGAAAAAGTCCCAAAGAATATAGTTTATCAATAAGGCTTGTATTGCTCAATAAATTCCAATTAAAATCACCCAAAAGTATAACTTCGCTGTACAGCGTAGATACCTCTTCAAAAGTGTCAATAAAAGGATCGATTGATATATTATTATTGCATCTGTACAAGCTGCCAAGCAGAAGTTTTTTCCCCTCTGATATCACCTCAATTAAACCATATTCTATTAAGCTGTTGTTATTAGTGTCATTTGAGCCACATATAACTTTGTGGAAAATACCTTTTCTTACATAAATTGCTACTCCGCCAGCATGTCCATTTCTATCAATCCTTATTAAGTTAAAGCAAAGAATATAAATCATATAGAATGCGCATCTCAACACTTATCCAAATATTTTGTCAAAATTTTTTCAGACGCGGGAAGGAAGGGCAAAAGGCAAAACAAAAGAAAAGAGCGTAACAAAACAAGAGAAACCAAAGAGAAACTAGTGTCACAGTGTATGCACTGTGCTAATGTGTGTTTTATTTCTTTTGCATTGTTGTTTAGTTTTTTTTGTTCAGCCACAGTACATACAGTGACGAAACTCCAACAACTATAACAAGAACATCACACAGCAAGATAGCCACACCAAAATTTTTGCACACACAACATCACAGTGTATAAGACGATAGCCACAACAAAATTTTTACTTCGTGTTTTTTTTTTTTTGCTTAAGTACAGAAACGGTTTCATACTAACAACAATATTCACATACAATACAATTTATGTGTGTGTGTGTCTTATTTATTCTGAGCTGTTTTCGTTTTTTAAATTTTAAAACTTAGAGAATAATATTGTTGGTTCAAATATTTTTGTGTATTAAAGAATACAGTGTTCCGATACGACTATATAAGCTAGTGTAGGGCAAAGCATATTTAATTTGTAGTTGCGCGAAGGAAAATATATTAATCAACATCGAATATATAGCGCCCTATTTAATATCGTTATAAAAGTGTAGTTAGAAATATATTTTATTATTATTATTTATTTAAGCTGAACAATTGATTTTATATTTATTTGAAATAAAAGGTTAACTAAACCAAAAAATGTAATTCCAAAAATATAAAAAAAAACAAGTATATATTCATTAATGACAAATTTTCAAATGATAAATTGATGATCTTTCAATTATAAGAAAATTAAATTTTTATTTTTAATTTATATATGTTATGTATTTATTATATATATGTACATATACATATATGTATACATACATACATACATAACTGGCCTTTACAACCCTGTGTCAGGATTACGGCCTAGCTTCTCGCAGCGCTCATGTTGTGTGTGTAAATTTCTATCCATGAGTACCGGGACCTACAGTTTAATGTCGACTCCGAACGACAGACTTGAGAAGCTTGTTCATGGCAATTAGTTACTCTCAGAGCTTTTGCCAGAAGACTGCTGAGAGGTAGTCGCCGAAAGAAATATTTTTTTTATATTTCTTTTTTCAAGATGTCGGTGCTGAGATTTGAACCCGGCACTATCGTCTTAGTAAGCCAACACACTAACCACTAGACCACGGCGACTACATATATATATATATATGTATACATTTATAAAAGAAAAGACACTTCAATTTTTTTATGTTAAAAATAAATAATAATCAAGATTAAAATTATTTCTTACTTCTTTATAAAAAAGCTAATAAAGTTACTTTTTTTAAAGATTATTTATTGGATAAAATATCTAATTTTCTTTTTTTGGAACTTCCTTTTTCTGTGGTTCAAGATCAATGTTTTTGAATGAGTACCAATAATAGAAAATCCAATACCTCTATTCTGTGCTAAGAACAAGTGTCGGCAAAACCACTCTGGGATCAGTGGTTTACATGACTCAATAATAAAAGATTTTATACCAATTTTTTAGATTCAGAATTAAAGACATTATGAAATATTGAAATGTGTTTTTTTGCTTGCATCCATTTTGCTATCATTCTAAATTATTTTACTTCCCAAAATGATTTATCTGCAGATTCTTTAAGTTAAATTGTTAAAGAGAATATTAATATTTTAAAAAGCATTGGTATTAATATTTGTGCCCTTATATGTGCTCGACTAACCGAAAATGCTTTTCCAATCTTAAAGTATCTGCTAAAAAAAACCGTTTTTTGAATTAAGCGATCAAAAAGTTTTTTGACTTTATACTTAATTTCCCACACTCAATTAAACCTTTGCGGAACGGGTGGCTAATATGTGACATAAAAACCCCGGATGGGACGGCAAGCTTTCAGGTAATTAGGGAATTGTAAGAAATGGAAGCAAATGCAAAAACAAAAATGTGCACAAAACTAACACGGCAACATATTTTTCCTAACACTTTTGAAAAATGCATGTAATATTTGCCACACAAATCTTTAACAGGGCTATTTCTGTTGCTATTAAAACAACGTCTGAAACCACAAAATTTAAGATATGTTCCGCAGAATTGGCTTTATCAACAGCTCAGTTTATGGAAAAAATGGTAAAATTTTTGATTGTCTTAATAGTGGCTCCCTTTATCGAGATAATTGCTACAGAATCTGCAATTCAGATTAACAATGAAGTATATAAATATATTCAGTTCTTTTTAGAATATTTAAAAAAGGTGGAGTTTGTAGATCAAAACAAGCGTATTTTCTTTTCAAATAAAATGAAACTCACCCTAAATTCAATTCTTATGTTAATAAATGAAATTTTAAGGGAAGGTGGTGATTTATATTTCTTAATGACAAAGTCCCTCAATCAAGACAAATTAGAAAACACTTTTTCTGTATTACGGCAAAAAGGTGGCAACAATAACAACCCTTCCGTAGCCGAATTGAATAACATTTTGGCAAAATTAATGGTAACTAAAATAATTCAGTCAAGTTCGTCCAGCAATTGTCTGCATTTACAAGACGAGATAACGCAAGTTGATGCAAACTTTGAAGCAGATTTATATATTAAACATAGAGAACCAAGTTACAATAAAATTGATGACGTTGATTTCGACAGCAATATATATGCAGATTATTTTTTGGAAGATGTTATCCATAATTCTGCAGCTATAAATTTCGAACTTGTGTGGATGAGATACTTTGTTGGATACATAGCATTTAAAGTCACTATAAAATTAAGTGCGAAAAGTGTAGTGCGGAATTGAGAAAAATGATGAAGTTCTAAAAGCCCCAAGCGAGCTTTTCATATATTATAAAAATTATCAATCGCTAACAGATTTTGGAAATTTAGCTGCCCCATCAGATAAACTAATGGATGCAAACTAAAAACACATTTTAATGTTTCATAATGTCTTTAAATCTGAACCGCAAAAAATTGGTATAAAATCTTTTATTATTGAGTCATGTAAACGAATGACCCCAGAGTAGTTGGCCGACACTTGTTCTCAACACGGAATAGAGGTATTGGATTTTCTATTATTGGTACTCCTTCGAAAACATTGAATTTAGATATTTAGATATTTTATCCAATAAATAATCTTTAAAAAGAGTAGCTTTATTAGCCTTTTTATGGAGATGAAAATCCACAAAATATACAAGTTAACGGGATAATAATGTGAACTTCTTGGAGTCTTTAATTATTGTTTCAGAAACAGATTCAAGCCTACATAGTAGGAAAATTATAAAGATTAAATGTATAGATTTAATATATATCTAACTACACTTTTATTACGATATTAAATAGGGCGCCATATATTCGATGTAGATTACATTTTACAACAAATAAATTGATTAAAGAGATTAGACATGAGCAATAAGATTTGAATAAAACAATAAAAAGTACAATAAACAATGATTAAATATACTCTAATCAGGAAAAACATTTCATTAAACATCAGCAAGGTTGTTTTCATGATTATTTGGCGGACGAAAAAACTGCTTCAACTGCTCCATTTCATCAATTTCTATCAGAGGGTCGTTTTAATTTTGTCTGACATATATTACTCCACGCATCGAAAAAGCACTGTGAATTACACGATCCCTTTTCATTTTTGAAGCAGCACGCAGAATAGAATAATTTCTTTTTGTTAAACTCTCGTGAACAAAAAATTTTCGATCAGAGTCATATCCGATTTGGTTCAGGCGAAAGAAAAAATTTCTGTTCACTTTCCTATGATTCGCTAGAGATTTTAAGAAATAATTTTTGTCAAATGTAGAATACATCCTTACAATAATAGCTGTATCAAGCGAATTAATATTATTGTTTTTATTATCATAGTTCTGCAAGCGATAAATATTCTCTACAGGCGGCATTGTTATGTTAACAACAGAACAAATATTTTTAAAAACATCAAACAAATTTTCTCCATCCTCAAAAGGAATTTCATTTATTCTAATGTCCCTAGCGACACTTAAATTTTCCTGACGTTTTAATTGTGTTTTAAGATATTTTATCTCGTCATCCATACTCTTAGCTTTTGCATCAACTGTTTCCAGTTTACTTAATTTAGTTTCAAGTTTATCGACTCTCTCCACTACATCGTTAATATTACTTCTTATCACTTCAAACCTCTTATCAAGCTCATCTAAGAGATCTTTTTTATATTCTGCAATTTTCGATTGTATTATATCTTGTAAACTCTCAGTAAGCTTATCAAAGCGTTTATCAATTATAGTTATACATTTAAGAGGAGATTCTGCATTGGATAATTTAGGTGTTTTTATTTTATTCTCAAGAAGTGAGTGTGTAAGAGATTCTCTCATCCTTTTTGTTGCTGGAGTTTTTGTTGAAGCCATAGCTGAATTACAATTTTTATTGCTTCTGTAAATTTAATTGTCAGTTTCTTTTTCTGTAATATGTTTATTTTGGTTTGTCCTTGATTCTTTTTATTTTGTTTAGCTGGTATATATATGTACTTTATTGTTGTGATTTGAATATGATATGATGTTGCTATGTAGATGGTATATGGCGCCAATAAATAATAAAGAAAGTTATCCAACGCACAAACTAATTTTTGTACAAAGTGAGCGATAGATGGCGCTTCAAATAGGAATTATTTTATACACAAACCAGATGATATTGAAAATTGAAAGAAACAAAAACATCAACTTTGTAACTTATCAGATGTAATTAAAATCAATATAACGATCAGCTGCTTTACAAGAATGTAAAAATCAGTATGTTGACGAGAGTGATTTTAGTACTAATCAGCTGCAATTCTCTTTTAGCGCGAAAAAAAATATTTTATAGATATTGTTATTGTAATTGTTTATATTTTATTTTATGATTTGTTGGTGTTTCGTTTATATATGTATTTTTAGTGTTTTGAATTTTAAAAATGTAAATTATAATTGTTTTGTAATTGGTGTTAATATGCTTTCTGTATGTTCTGTTATTACCAAAGAATATAAATCATATAGAATGTGCATCACGTACAAGTAAAATTTCTTATGGCGGGTCGTAATGTTGGAACCCGCAAAAAGAATTGTTACTCTCTTACTCAGCAAAGAGAATTCGTTTACACTCTTACTTTGCACACACAACATCACAGTGTATAAGACGATAGCCACAACAAAATTTGTACTTCGTGTCTTTTTTTTTTTTTTTTTGCTTAAGTACAGATACGGTTTCATGCTAACAACAATATTCACATACAATACAATTTATGTGTTTGTGTTTCTTATTCATTGTGAGCTGTTTTCGTTTTTAAATTTTAAAACTTAGAGAATAATCACCCCTATTATGAATGTCAACGGCGTCGCATGTGACACTAACAAAGTTTTATTGACATTGCCGTAGGCAATATTGACGATAACCGATTACTTTTGACGTAGAATTGGTATTTACAAAGACGATTTGACGGCGTCATTGACTCGAATTGACTTTAATTTTGTCAACAAATTTTAAAGTGCTGAGAGCAATTTTTTTATAGTTAATTCGAAAATTTTTTTAAAAATTGAAATACTTAAAACAAAATATGGAAAAAAAATAAAGTTAACCACTATTCAACAATTTGAGACCCTTATTGCTGAACTTGAAAATAAAGTTAGTTTAGCGAAAGGGTTTCATAGAAGTTCAAACCCTCATAATTTTAAACAGGAGTGGGAGGAACTAACATTAAAATTAAATTCAATTGGCCCGCCAATTAGAGATAGTGAGGGTTGGCAAAAGGTAAGTCTTAAGAATAGTTAAAAATGCATTTTTAAACTTTGTGTATTTATAGGTATGGAGAGATTTTAAATGTAAGCTAAAAAGAAAACTTACTCACAACAAGGCGGAAGTAAATGCTACAGGCGGTGGTATATACAAGCAATTACAGTTATCACCCTTAGAAGAAACTGCAGCTAATTTTCTGCAGTTTGAAAAGCAGTTGAGTCCGGGTGGTAAAGTACAAGGGGTTTCAGTTGCTGTTGATGAAATTGATACGCAGAATGTTTCTGACATTGATGTCACGGTTTTGGAAGTTGAAGACAACATGCCGTCAACTTCAGCGACCGTGAGTCCAGTACAAGAGGAAACCAACTCCAACCCAAGAAAAAGAAAACATGCTAAGGATGAACGAAAAGAATTATTCGAACGGCATAATGCCATTCACGAACAAGCCTTCGATAAAATTTCCAAAACTATGAGCGAACTAAAAACTATTTTGGAAGAGAGAAACCGTTGTGAAGAAAGTACATTGTCCGAAGTAAAAAACATTTTAAAGGAAACCTGCCGTTACCAGCGAAAACTTTGGGAGGTTGAAGATAAAAAAATGAAGATGATGGAAAAAAAATGCCAAAGAGAAGAAAAGTTGTTCGAAGAAGAAATGAAATTAAAAGCCATTGAAATAGAAATTAAAAAGAAAGAATTGCAAGTTCTTCAGAACCAATTCTCATAGGGTTAGTTATTCAGACATATTTTTAGTTTTATATGTAATATAAAAGATTTGAATTATTTTGTTTTTGAATTGAATTATTTTGTTTTATTTATTTTATAAGAAATAGGAATAAATGTACATATATGTATATAAAGATTAAATATGCATTACAAGAAACTATTTTTTATTTGTTCCCTTATTTGCGATGCTTCATTATTTGGCAAATATTCTGGATTGGTATCGAAAATATTGTTGGTGTTTTCTGTATTTGTCGGGGTATAATAATTTTCATTGTGATTGTGATATTCAATACACACGTTATGTAATAAAGCGCAAATGTTAACGATATTTGTTGCTTTACTAGGCTTATAATGGAGCTGACGAGCACCAAGTAAGCAACGGAAACGATTCTTAAGCATACCTATCGTTCTCTCAACTATATTTCTGGCAGTTGCATGCTTACTATTGAAAATTGCCTCAGGACTTCTTAATTCAGCAGACCGATAGGGTGTCATTAAATAAGGTTCGAGAGGATAACCAGCGTCACCTATAAAATATATACATACATAAACATGTGTATGCGAACATACAGTTTGCTTTCTTACCCAATAGCCAGCAATTTCTCTCACCAGCTTCAAAACGTTCTCTCAAAACTTGTCTAACCGGGCTAACTTTCCAAATAAGGGAGTCATGAGAAGAGCCTGCATAGCGAGCATCTACATATCTGATTCTCATCTTATGATCACAGATCTGAAAATTATTAAGTAATTTAATCATCGCTTATTACTAAAAAATAAATCTAAGTTTTCTATATTACAAGCATCGCATTTAAACTAAAAAATCCTTTTCTATTAAAGTAAATATTTTGTTCATCCTTTCTAGGAGCTAGAATTTTTATATGCGAGCCATCTACGCAACCTATAACGCCAGGGAAACCCGTCTTCTCAAAGAAATACAACTTGCATTCAGCCCGCTCCTCTTCTGTCATTTCAAATTTAATGAAAAGAGGACAAATTACTCTTTCCAAAATATCGATTGTTTCTTCCAATATTAAAGATACTGTGGGCTGCGATAAACCAAGATTAAAATCATTTCCAACACTTGATTGGTATGAGCCTTGAGCCAAGAACCTCAATGTTGTTGCTAGCTTTAAAGTATTGGAAATGGCTACTGAACGAATTGGGCTCTTCATTAATGGTTCAATTTTCTCTAAAACTACCTTAAATGCGGCTTTGTTTAGTCGGAAGTATTCAATAAATCTATATAAAAAAACAAATGTAAAAAGTGTTCGCATTAATACAAATACTTAAGAAAACTGTTTTATTACTTACGTGCTGTCTGGCAAATTGAAAATTGTTGATCTCTGCCTCATTATTTTCCTCTGAAGCACTAGCATTTCTTTATTTTCTTCATCACTGTTATTACTTGAGTCGTACATAAACATTTTTCAACAAAAATTAAAAGAAAAATTAAATAACTGTCAAAGTATATAGGGATGATATTTATTTCTTTAAAATTATCGATAATATGGCGACGTCAACACGCTTGTCCAAATTAATACCGATTTGCTGTTGAGTTGACGACGCCGTCGCCCAAATTTGACAGCAGCTAAAAATTGACGACGCCGGCAACGACGTCTTTGATAATAAGGGTGAATGTTGTTGGTTCAAATATGTATTTTTGTGTAATAAAAAATACAGTGCTCCGATACGACTATATATGCTAGTGTAGGGCAAAGCATATTTAATTTGTAGTTGCGCGAAGGAAAATACATTAATCTACATCGAATATATGGCGCCCTATTTAATATCGTAATAAAAGTGTAGTTAGAAATATATTTGATTATTATTATTTATTTAAGCTCAACAATTGATTTTATATTTATTTGAAATAAAAGGTTAACTAAACCTAAAAATGTACTTCCAAAAATATAACAAAAAACAAGTACATATGTATATGTATATTCATTAATGACAAATTTTCGAATGATAAATTGATGATCTTTCAATTATAAGAAAATTCAATTTTTATTTTTAATTTATATATGTATGTACGCTTGGGGCTGTTAGAAAAAAAAAATAATCTGCATATATATTACTGTCGAAATCAACGTCATCAATTTTATTGTAACTTGGTTCTTTATGTTCATTATATAAATCTGCTTCAAAGTTGGCATCAGCTTGCGTTATCTCGTCTTTTAAATGCAGACAATTGCTGGACGAACTTGACTGAATTATTTAAGTTACCATTAATTTTGCCAAAATGTTATTCAATTCGGCTACGGAAGGGTTGTTATTGTTGCCACCTTTTTGCCGTAATACAGAAAAAGTGTTTTCTAATTTGTCTTGATTGAGGGACTTTGTCATTAAGAAATATAAATCACCACCTTCCCTTAAAATTTCATTTGTTAACATAAGAATTGAATTTAGGGTGAGTTTCATTTTATTTGAAAAGAAAATACGCTTGTTTTGGTCTACAAACTCCACCTTTTTTAAATATTCTAAAAAGAACTGAATATATTTATATACTTCATTGTTAATCTGAATTGCAGATCTGTAGCAATTACCTCGATAAAGGGAGCCACTATTAAGACAATCAAAAATTTTGCCATTTTTTCCATAAACTGAACTGTTGATAAAGCCAATTCTGCGGAACATGTCTTAAATTTTGTGGTTTCAGACGTTGTTTTAATAGCAGCAGAAACAGGCCTGCTGAAAATTTGTGTGGCAAATATTACACGCATTTTTCAAAAGTGTTAGGAAAAATATGTTGCCGTGTTAGTTTTGGGCACATTTTTGTTTTTGCATTTGCTTGCATTTCTTACAATTCCCTATTTACCTGAAAGCTTGCAGTCCCATCCGGGGTTTTTATGTCACATTTTAGCCACCCCTTCCGCAAAGGTTTAATTGAGTGTGGAAAACTATAAAGTCAAAAAACTTTTTGATCGCTTAATTCAAAAAACGGTTTTTTAGCAGATACTTTAAGATTGGAAAAGCATTTTCGGTTAGTCGAGCACATATCTTTTATTATTGAGTCATGTAAACCACTGATCCCAGAGTGGTTTGCCGACACTTGTTCTTAACACAGAATAGAGGTATTGGATTTTCTATTATTGGTACTCCTTCAAAAACATTGATCTTGAAGTACAGAAAAAGGAAGTTCCAAAAAAAGAAAATTAGATATTTTATCCAATAAATAATCTTTAAAAAAAGTAACTTTATTAGCCTTTTTATAAAGAATAAAATAATACATACATACATATATAAATTAAAAAAAAAATGAATTTTCTTATAATTGAGAGATCATCAATTTATCATTCGAAAATTTGTCATTAATGAATATATACTTGTTTTTTTATATTTTTGGCATTACATTTTTTGGTTTAGTTATCCTTTTATTTCAAATAAATATAAAATCAATTGTTGAGCTTAAATAAATAATAATAATAAAATATATTTCTAACTACACTTTTATTACGATATTAAATAGGGCGCTATATATTCGATGTAGATTAATGTATTTTCCTTCGAGCAACTACAAATTAAATATGCTTTGCCCTACACTAGCTTACATAGTCGTATCGGAGCACTGAATTCTTTAATACACAGAAATATTTGAACCAACAACATTATTCTCTAAGTTATAAAATTTAAAAAACGAAAACAGCTCACAATGAATAAGAAACACAAACACATAAATTGTATTGTATGTGAGTATTGTTGTTAGCATGAAACCGTTTCTGTACTTAAGCAAAAAAAAAAAAAAAAAACACGAAGTAAAAATTTTGTTGTGGCTATCGTCTTATACACTGTGATGTTGTGTGTGCAAAAATTTTGTTGTGGCTATCTTGCTGTGTGATGTTCTTGTTATAGTTGTTGGAGTTTCATCACTGTATGTACTGTGCAGCGTTGCCACTATTGGTAGAATTCTACCAAAACTGGTAGAAAATTTTTCGTTTGGTAGGATGGTAGGCTGAATATGATTTTGGTAGAATTTAGCAGAAGCTAAAAAAAATTTTAAAAAGGAATTTCAGTCGGCAAGTTTAAAATTGGCGTATTTATATCCAAGCATAAAATCTAACTTTTTGCTCATATTAAGCAATTTTATCAAAACATATTTAATACAGATACTAATTGATTGATGTTTCAAAAATTTTTATCGTTACAAAAGCCGAAATGTATATTACTAAAAATCTTAACCCGGAAGAAGTTTTTGATGTTAAACATGAGATTTTACAATTTTACATTGAATTACTACACCAAATCAATGCTAGATTTGATTTTAATCGAGAAGACATTAAATTGTTACAAGTAATTTCTCCTGAGAAGGTATTGTCAAACAAAGACTTGCCTATATTGTCCCTTGTTTTAAAATTTTCTAATCTTACAGACTGTGATCCTGATATTATTATGATGCGATTAAGAGAAACAAATCTTTCAACGGAATTAAACATTGAATTATTTTGGGCTAAAGTTAGTTCATTTAGAAACGGTTTAAATGAGAAAAGTTTAGGTGAATTTACCAACTTTGTTTTTAATTTACTTTCCCTTCAGCATAGCTCTGCAGCAGCTGAACGTAGTTTTTTACCACATTCCTCAATCAAAATGAAATTGAGCAACAAAAATTTGAAGTAAAGAAAATTAATAATATAATGGTCTGGAAGGAGCTTGTAAAAAATAAAGTATGGTCATCAAAAAGAGATTTTTGTTATAAGCAATAAAAGTTGTTTGAATTAGCCCATTTATTAAAATGGATATGGCTTTGATTTTTTAAGATATGTTCATTTTTATAATTAGCACATATTTATTATTATTAATGAATATTTATGTAAATAAATAAAAATATTTGTAAAAACATCAAATTTTTTATGATAATTATTACATAAGTACATACATATATTGCATGAAGTACATAAATAAAAATTTTGAAATAACCTTTTAAATTTTTATACCTACACACAGTGGCCGAAATACCCAATCTAGCGTCGCTTTAGCGAATTTTCCAAATTAAGAATTCGGCAAGCTTTATTTTATTTTTTGAAAATTTAAACTTTAACGGATTTTTTTCTGTTTTCTTTTTTGTTTTGTTCCTAATATTCGCACAGCTGTAAACATTCCAACGTAACATATGTTTTAGCAAGTGCAATAACTAGTTTTGAGCTGTTTTTAAGTGCAATTTTGCTGACAGTAAAAAATTATAACTTTAACTTTTTGATACGATTTTCGATTTGATTTTAAATAAAAGGTATGTATTAAATAAAAAAAAATAGTTTTGTGATCTGTAATTGTTTGTTTTAGTGCTGAACAGTGGAAAAAGAAAATGTCCTTTGTGAAAGTATTTTTAGATACTAAATTCAATTTTGTGTGGAATAAAAGTAGGGTGGATTCGATCGTATTCGGTTCACTGTTTGTATAGTTTGTTTAAATGGGTTGTTATCTATGTCAAGTTCAAATATGGGCTGCAAGTTTTTGCAAAGTTTTGATTTTTTCCGTTTTTTAGTTAGAATGGCAGAATCCAAACGCACCCTTTTTTTAATATGGCATAGTGAACCAGTGCCAACAAAAAAATTTTTAATGGTTGAAAATCATATATTTTCCAATGATCGCTCGAAATATAGTGAAGAACAATACCACCAAATTCAAAAACAATTGAGAAATTTTATTAGCAAACTTATACAAAAGTGGAAAGAAAGTCACAGAGTTTTGGCTGTGTTTGAAGAGCGAAATAAGATGTGGTTGGATGATGACATTATTTTCCCTAATCCAGCCGTTGCACAACGTAAAGAGAAACCTTTTTCAGAGTGCACAAGTAAGACTCAAAAAAAAAAAAAAATTGCACCAATTGCCAATGAAACACCGAACCAAGAGTTAATGGTAGCGGCGAGCGTGAGTATTTACAAAGCTGGAAAAAGAAGCGCATCACAGGTTGTTTCAAAGTTATGTTTAGAATCTGCAGTAGCTACAAAAATGCTTAAATCTGTAGACTCTGAACCAAAAGCACCTATTCCGTATACACCTGAGGAAGCTTTAGCTTCCTTTTATTACATCTAAATCAAAAAGCACTTCGAAATACTCAAAAAAACACGTCAAAATAGATGATGAGCTCAAGCAGCTTCTGTTAAATATAAATGACCTACCTGACAGCATTAATCCTGAAAGCTCCGACTCTGAATGGTTGCTTTTATTTATTTTTTATTTTTTTTGTAAACTGTAAAAAAATATGAAGCAGAAACCTTTTTTTTTAAAAATTACTCGTGTAATAAAATAAAAATTTTCTAACTTTTTCAAAATTCATGGTAAATATGACCTTCAACTCTTTACAAAAAATTTAGTTGGACACTATTATATTAGAAACCTCATTAGCTTTAAAATGAGATTTTATTGATTGTTGTTGCATAAAAATTGAGAAAGATATAGCTTATAGCGTTTTACTACCTAGGAACGATGTTAATGATTTTTTTCACTTTTCATGACCTGGTATCTCCGGAGCCATTTGGTCCAGCAATCCCAAAGCTTGTATTCGTCTTAACCATGTAGAATACAATTTGTTTACCGAATTTCGTGAAGTTTGGAGAGGGTCAGGTTCAAAATGTCTATTTTATTGGTTGGTTATATATGGAACTACCCATATACTTAAAAAAACAAACAAATTTTAAAATTTAATGAATTGGTTATATTTAAATATATATAAATTAAAAAAAAAAAAACAAAAAAAACTTTCAGAATTTTTTATGTTTTTGGAGTTATTAACAAAGCGCCGCTAGATTAAGTATTTCGGCCACTGTGCTACATAGCCATTTAGTTTATTTTTGAAAAATCGAATTGTTTTCTTTAAATTTCTTGTATTTATTTATGTATTTTCGATTTTATTGTTAAGATGTTAAATTGTTTTTGTTATATGTTTATTTTTTGTTACATGTATTTTCGAAGAACTGAATTTTTTTCGTTTTTTTTTTTCTTATTTTTGGTTATTTATATGTACATGTAAAGGTGTTAAAAATTGCTTTCCATCTCAACAATGTGTTCTTAAATGGATTTTAAATAAAAATGGTTTTTGGTAGATCTTGATCAATTTTGGTAGATTTTGAAAGAAAATTTGGTAGAATCAAAGAATTCAGTGGCAACACTGGTACTGTGGCTGAACGAAAAAAACTAAACAACAATGCAAAAGAAATAAAACACACATTAGCACAGTGCATACACTGTGATATTAGTTTCTCTTTGGTTTCTCTTGTTTTGTTACGCTCTTTTCTTTTATTATGCCTTTTGCCCTGCCTTCCCGCGTCAGAAAAAATTTTGACAAAATATTTGGATAAGTGTTGAGATGCGCATTCTATATGATTTATATTCTTTGTTATTACTTTGTTATTGTTTTTGCTTTTCACCGTAACAATTTATGCAATATATGTATATTTATAAAATACAATATAAATATTTATAAAATAATGTATTTTATTGAAAAAGTAATATATTTTATTGATATTCGTTCATCCACTTATTACCCGAACAAAAACATTATCTGCCTTGTATGTATAATGAGAAATTACGATTAAGTTAGGCAGAATCAAACAATTTATTCACAAGTGCCAACAAAACACGTCCGTTCTCTTTCAATACCAATTTATTTATTTCAATACCTATTTATATATTTAATTCTTTTTTTATTAATTAATTTCTCTTTTCTTTTATTTTACAATTGCGTGTCTATTAACATAATATTTTTAGTTTCTTTAAATAAATTTTTAATATTTTTTTCTTTTTAATAAACAAAGACACAACGATAATGGAACCGTTTGCCCAAATAAATTTGTTGAACTCTCAGACAAATTTCTACGAAATACTTAAATGAATGTAAAAAAGAAAAGCTTAGGTAACAAAATATATTTTAGGAATTGTTCTAATTAGTATTTTTAAGTAATTGGAATGGAAAAAAGAAAGCCGATGGTGTTTTTTTATTTTAAAAATCTAAATAAAACTCTTAAACTTAAAAAAAAGTGATTGACGGATTTTATACAATGGTAAAATGCCTTGGAAGATGACAAAGACAAAGAAAGCCGAAATTGTTTATGAACAGATTCAATTCTAGCTGTATGGAGGTCCCAGACCACAGATACACACGCTAATATTGGTATTACCAGAGAAGTGAATAATTATTTGAAAGCATAATAGCACTTAACAAAGCCTAGAACTCCTTTTCGCTTATTCACATTTTGAGATATATATCAGTTGAAGATTAATTTTCCTTCAAGTAATACCTCGAAATCAGAAAAGTATCAACTACTTCTAGGGTATAAGTACCCATCATCTATGTACCTATTGATACTCGGACTGCTTCTATAAAATTGCATGTGTTATATTTGGTATTCTCTTTTTGTAAAGTACACTACAACTCAAGAAAAACAAAAAGTATTATTCAATAAGGATGTATACACGGTAGTAGTGGTAGTCGCCGTAGCCTATTGGTTAGTGTGTTGGATTACTAAGACATGAGCCCTGGGTTCGACACCCAGCTCCGACGGAAATATGAAACAAATATTTCTTTCGGCGACTAACTCTCAGCGGTCTTCTGGCAAAAAGCTCTGGGAGTCATTAATTGCCATGAACAAGCTTCTCAAATCTGTAGTTCGGAGTCGACATTAAACTGTAGGTCCCGGTACTCATGGATAAAAATTGACACACACAACATGAGTGCTGCGAGAAGCTAGGCCGTAATCCTGACACAGGGTTGTAAAGGCCAGTTATGTATGTACATATGTATGTATTATACCTTTATACTGTGAATTCTAAACAAAGGTTTTTTATAAGGTATAATAATATTACATAAAATTTTAAAACCTAAATAAAGAAAAACATCAGTCATCATCATCCTTTATTATCTATATTTTACCATTACACACTTTAGTTAGTTT
This sequence comes from Metopia argyrocephala, assembly GCA_963576795.1. NCBI lineage: Eukaryota > Metazoa > Arthropoda > Insecta > Diptera > Sarcophagidae > Metopia > Metopia argyrocephala. The sequence continues at coordinate 73,112,053 of OY756210.1, read as the reverse complement.
AGATACAATTTTGAAGTCAAAGGAAATGGCCTAAAAGAACGGTTTTGTAAGTGTATTTTAAGTTATGTGTTGTTTAGATTTACTTGACTAATATTCGTTTTCCGTTTTTAAATAAGGTAGTGAAACTAATTTGTTTGGGACTAAATTTATTTAGGAAAAAAGACTAGTTTAAAGTTATAGGGAAATTTTGATGTAAATTGAATAGTTTTAAATGTTTTAATTCTTGCCTGTCACATTCTTCAATAAATTTGTTAAATTCTTTCATAAAACAAAATAGTTTATTCGGTTATTATGTATTAAGGCCTTAAAGCTATTAATATTCGACCACACAGTTCATATAAAAATAAAAAAGCTAGTAATAATAGTGTTTCTATTCTATTTCATCAATTCTTTCATAAGCAAAAATATTTTTTCTTCCAATTCTAATAAAATATATTCATCTTTACAATCTGCCAAATAAAAATGTTCGGTCTTTAGCACATTGATTTTTAAACAATTACTCATTATCGATACATACACTGGCGATCACTTGAATAGGTTTACTATTTTCATTACATTCAAATTAATTTTTTTCTAAAAGTAATTAAGTTTATAGTTATATTATTTTCTAAAATGGTAAAATATTGGATTATGTGAGTTTATAATAAAAAATATTGTTTCAATAATTAATAACTGAATTTTAGTAATTTTTTTCCCAAAACGAATATGATTTTCAGTACAATTTTTTGGGTCATTTGAATAGGTTCACTATCATTCATTTAAAAAATTAAAGATGAAAATGATTTTTTTGTAAAACCTTTTTTATTTTTTAAGATTTCTTACAATGTTTTGATGATTTATTAATGAGTATATACTCCTTTATTCGATATAAGTTCAAGAATACCATTTGGGAGGGAGCTATAAAGGTTTTCAATTAATGATAATAAAATTTTGGACCAAGCTTTTTTAATTCCTCCAATGAAAGCCTATTTGGTTTCGTATTGTCTGCCGGACTCGTAGACTTTGCGAGAAAGCAAGCCCCATACATTTTCTATATTATTTAAGACAGGGGTACATGGTGACCACTTCAACTTATTGACATTTTGGCTTTGAATTCACACTTTTACAACCCTGGCATTAGGTATCGGGGTATTATTTTGTTTAAATATCCAGAGAATTGGTCTAAAAATAGTAGAAAAACATGGATACACCTTTTCAAGTACTGTTCTGTAGTTATTCGCGTTCATTTTTGATGTGAGGAATTGAAGCTCAAATGTACCGAAATATGAAATCGCCCCCCACACCATTACACTTACGACTAAGTTAGCGTTCCTCCTTATGTAGGTCGTGCAAATAGTAGTTATATCCATCCGGACCTTCCAAATTAAACTTTTTTTTCGTCTGAGAAGGCAACACGATACCATTCATTTTTATAGTTCATGTGTTCTCGTGCAAAATGAGACCATGTCGCTTTACGAGCAGCAATAAGGTATGGTTTTTTTTAATTTTCAATCTCCTTAAATGTTTAAAACTTCGAATTACATGTATTACAGTGTTTATGATAGCTGTGATACCCAATTTTTGTCTAATTTTTGTAGCAGAATCGCTCGAATTCGAGCCAGCTCTTATAATAGCTCTTCTGTCCGCTTCTGTTGCGGCTTTTTTCTTCCTACCTTTTATGTTTTTTCCATAATCAGACTGATTTCTTAAAAAATTACTTACAACATTCTATCTGCGATATTCCCATGGCTTAAGCCAGTTTCATTGAATGCTTTAATTTTACCTCTTCTTTCTTCAGTTAATCGCTTGCTGCGCCTCATTTTACATAAAAAATTTAAAGAAGTATTGTAGTAACTCACAAATATTTAAAATTTTAATTATACTGTCAAAAGCAAACTAATTTAATTCCTAGTGAACCTATTCCAGTGACCCAAAATCTACACCTGTTTTCGCAGCATTTTGAAGTAAAATCAAAAAATAACAAATTTTTATTTATTGTACCGTTATTCTTTTCTTCCTAAAATATGATCATTCATAATATCTCTTAATTTAAGTGAAAAAAAAAATTGTTCTTCTAAAGTTTATATAAAGCAAAATTAAAATATAAGAGCAAAAATTAATAAACCTATTCAAGTGATCGGCAGTGTATGTACTTCAGAAAACTTCAATACATTTTTAATCGTTGAAAAAATTCTAGAATACTGACTGCAACTAATTCTAGCAACAACCAGCGTGTTTGAATTAGATGTAAAATTTTTCTTTTAATTTTTTTTATTTCTAATAATATATTTTGAAATTTGGATTTCACTAGTTAAAAAGACATAAAAATCCTTTCAGAAATAGAATAATATTCTGCACAGTGTTCGAAAATAAACTGTAAATTATTTTATGTACGGTTTACATATCCAAAAACGATATCTATTTTTTAGTGTTTGTGTATTTCTACACAACCAGAATAAGTTGTTCTGTTTATTGTTTTAAAACAGTACAGTTTCATTGTTTGTGTACATTAAGGTTTAGTGTTCTTGGATTATTTTCTTCCAAAATTTCAAAATATTTTCTTTTTTGCACTTTTTATCAATCAGTTAAAAAAAATTGAAAAAAAATACAATAAAGAATTATTTTTTCTTTGTTTATTTTTTATTATTGTATAAGTTAAGAACAGTATATTCGTTATGTAGAAAATTCAAAAATATTATTATGTTTTTTGTCTGTTTTGAAATTCCTACGCAAACACTTTTAGCGTTTGTGTACTTAATATTCTACAGTACATTTTATAGGGTAAATTTTCGAACACTGATTCTGCTTTTGAATTTCCAAAAGCAATAGTTGGTAATATTGTAATAATAATCGTAAAAATGTTTAAGAATTCAAACCAAATATAACAGTTGTCAATTATGAATTTCCAAAAATCGTCAAATTAAGGGCAAAAATCGTAAAATCGTCAATATACTATTTTTGGGTCGTAAAATCGTCAAATCTGGCAGCTATGGTAAAGTCACACAACAGTTTCTATCATATCGTTGGTCTCAGGTAGAAAGGCCCTAACTCGCATTTTTTCAAAACTTACTTTTTTTCAGTAAATCTAATGCATTTTAGAAATATTCCGCTCCTCACAAAGAATGTTTACAATATTATTAAAAATAACGTTATTACAAGCAATTGTACAGCATTTAATAAAAAGTTATATATTAATAATTACAGTATCTGTTGTATTTTTACCGCCTCCTGTAAATTTTAAATTATTTGAGTTAGGGCCTTTCTACCTGAGACCAACGATATTCTCCTTTTTCTCACCATCATTGCTGTTCTTGTAATTGTCATCTTATTTGGATGAAACAGAATTACAATTTGTTTTGTTTTTGCTCTTTTTATTCCACATTATCTACATTACTCGACATGTAGCCGTGGTAGTTAGAGCGCGGCGCCAACTATTTTAAAATTTTGTGATACTATTATGACAACAATATGGCTTGATATGACACCGTTTAAATCATCCAAATAAGAAAAATTGGTTGTTATTTATCAAAACAAAAAGCACAAAAAAGAAAATAATATTTGCTTTTTTCTGGAAGCGAATGGGTTAGAAAAGCAGGAGAGGTAGACAAAAAGATATGAAATTTTTTTTTCATTAAGGCCAGCACTCAGGGGACGGCCCTTACTCATGCAGTACATTGTTCTGGTATAGGAAATTATGTTATTAGAGGGGGGTAAAAGGGAGTAGTGCTTGTGGACATTTGATTTAAACTGAGGAATCAACTTCTTTATTTCATGAGAGCACCTCCCATGGAAGTACCGATAAAACTAAGAAACGAATGCTACATTGCGCCGATGCTCCAACGCATCGATAGAGTTGAATACCCTACCGTCGCTGATAGCACCTTCGCCCTCTCCTGAAATAGACTATGAGGCACCGGTCCATACATGAGAGTTGTATTCCAAACTAGGTCGGATGAAGGTCTTGTAAATATGGATGGAGTGAAATATTTCTTGCACCGTTTTAAAAACCCGAGGCACTTGAATGCTTCTTTCGACACTCGAAATATGTGATCATTCCAATGGACATCACAATTAATTCTCATGCCGAGATCATTAAGAGCGTCCGCCTCCTCGATATTTACATTACCCATAATCACAGATGACAAGATTATTTCATTACCACCACGCCTGTGCGTGATAAAACAACATTGAGTCTTATGAGCATTGAATTGAAACCTGTTTGTGGGAGTCCACTCGGAGATTATCTGTAGGTCATTTGTTAGTGTGTTATTCATATTCTGCCTTTTCACTCCAGTCTCCAAAACGCTCGGCCTATGGTCAAATGAATATGAATGGCAAATGTTGCTGTGATCTGCGAAGGAGCAGATAGGATTGGAAGTTGAAATGAGAAGATCCTTGAGGAAAATAAGGAATAGTATAGGAGACAGAACAGAGCCTTGCAGTACTCCTGAATTTAACCTGAACTCTTTGTTAGTGACACCGTCTATAACCACTCTTATACCGCGGTCCCTGAGAGAGCTCGTTATGAATCGACAGAAATGGTGACCAACATCAAAAGCAGTAAGTTTAAAAATAAGAGCTTCTTTCTATTTCTTTGAGATATCTAGAGCAATAACTTGGCTTTCACTAAAGCGGTGAACAGACCCACTCCACCTCTCAGAGAGGAGTGCCGAAAGCCATACTGACGATCGCTTAACAAGCTATTAGACTCTAAATACCTCATATAGTGATGGTTTATCATTCTCTCCAACTCCTTGGGGAGTATTAAGTATACTGCAATCGGGCGGTAATTATCGGGATTACTAGCCTCACCCTTTTTAGGAATTGGCGTTACACTAGCAACCTTCCAGTTATATGAATATACACTGGTACGATAAGCTGTACTGAAAATGTTAGCCAACGGACGTGCAAGCGAATAGGAGCACTGCTCCTTCTCGCTCACTTATTGTTGCGACAAGTTCTGAACGCTTTTTCTCTGGATCCGACTGCTAATCTGCACGTCAGGGAATAAATCCTGACTTGACCGAAATATTTTAACGGAATAAAGATATCCATTCTCAATTTTATTATATTCACAACCATTTCTGCCATGGCATTAACATTTGAATCCAGAAAACAAAATGTCCAGTTAAATTGCCGAAAGAAATCATTGAGCTCAACCTAACGGGCTTTTCTGTAATTAAAATCAGAGCGTTTCGTAGCTGTCGCCGAAACTTCATGCAGAAACTTCAACGGAAAAGAGGCAGAGATGGTACAATGATTCAAATTGCCTAGAGGTGCAAGAACATCTGCTTCATACTTGTTAGGGTGTGAAGTGAGGAAAAGTTCAAGTTCATCAACACACGAAATGTTAGTTGGTTCATTCACTAGTTGCACAAGATGATTGTGTGCTGCAAACAACTCAACTTCCGGAGTCGTGCTGCCAGAATGGTGGAGCCAAGATGAATAATGAACATTGAAATCACAAGCAACAACAATTTAACTGTTCGGATAATTCTGTAGTATTTTTAAAATAGATTCGGAAAGAGAGTCGAAGTCAGAATGGGTAGCCTCTCTTTCTGCATTTGGACTTCTATAAAGAAACCCGAAATGTAAAGGATGTGCCCTGATTTTGAACTCAACCCGGAGGCAGGTAAATTCTACACCAAGCATGCCATACGGTTGCTCGCAATTGTACACAACTTCATTGCAAATATAAATAGCAAGGCCTCCGTAGAGGTTGGAAAAGGGATAGGAAAAATCCTGTGGATCAGCATCCCCAGAAACCTGGGTTTCATACAAGGCGAAAACATCTGGCCTATGGAGACAAGCATGAATAATATAATAATGAATAAGCATAAACAAAGAAAGAATTTGCTCTCAATCCACGTACGTTACAAAAATCGAGACGAAAGCGCTCCGCCATCACGACAGTAATCAGAAAAAAACAAACGCCCTACCCTAAAATACGAACCGCAAAGAAATGAATTACTGCTTATTGATTATCCAATGGCCAGTGCTGTACATTCGCCATTAAAAAATCAATAGCAATTATTTCCGAGAAGTCCGCATAATAGGGATTAACTGCAATTAGGATAGGATAAATGAAAAAATGCCCCAAATATGGCACTTAAACTCCTTTTCCCTAACACTGCCAAAAAGTACGGCACGTGTTAGTACCGTCCAGTACTTGTAACTTGCATAATTTGTTTACAAGTAAATATCGACAATGGAATTAAAGAACGCTGTAACTGACAAAACCTTAAATGTTAACCAGAGTCAAAAAACTTTTATAAAAGTAGAACAAATATACTGGTATTTTTCATTTCACAGACGGCGTAAGTGAATTTATTTTCATCGTAGAAATCTGGGACCTGGACCAATCGACGCGTATTTTTTTGCTGATAAAAATGATGTAAAAAACGTATTTTCGATTTTTTGTCAGTTACAGCGTTCTTTAATTCTATCGACGATATTGTATTTTGTAGTCGTTTATTGTGCAGCTGTTGTTGTTTATTTTGAACAGTTGTTGTTTTGGTAAATTTTATTGATTTTCGTTTTCTGGTTCTGTTGAACGATTTTTATAAATTCTTTGTTCTTTGACTATTTTGCTGTAACTTATGCATATTGTTGTTTGTTTATTATTTCTGAGTTTTAAAATTTTATTTGAACATTTAACACAACAACATCACACGCACGTGATGTTGTTGTGTTAAATGTGATCACTGGAGGAAAGACAAGACAATTCTCATACTCAGACTTCGTTACAACATATTTAAAGATCCGAATGTAAATGCTGACTGTCCTACAGGTATTATTAGTTATTCTTCTTTGGCAAAACTGTAATGATTTTTAGCGAGTTTTAATTTTCTAATTACATTTAAAAATGTTTCTGCTGGAATTATAGAATTACGTCCTTAGGAAAAGTTTAAAAACTAATTTAATTTTCTAACATAAGAATGGTACATGAGGGAAAAACATTGGTCTTCTCGAGGCAAAACAATGTTATATCATGCTTTAAGAGCTGTACTGTAAATGCCTAGGATGTAACAAAAAAGCTAAAAGGGCGACTCCTACGTTCGGCAAAAAAAATTTTTTTCGAGACTTCCTTGCAAAAATACTTTATTTTAGACACCTTGCGGAGAATTTTTTGTTTGTTTTTTAGGTATGGCCTCATATATGGCATATCTCAAAGGTAATTGGTTTCGTCTTAAGAGACGCACTGACACGGTGGAATTTTGTACCCTCGGGGCACTCCTCTATTCTTTTGGAGGAACCTCGGATACGGGACAATATCGATTACACCTCACCGAGACTGGAACTGCGCAGAGACTTCCACGTGATGATCCCAAGTAGGGATGACTGGGCCTCTGGCGGGGTCATTCCCAGTGGATCGTTGGAAGTCTATACTGATGGTTCCAGGATTGGAGACAAAGTGGGGTGTGGGATCTATTCGGAGATGCTTGCCCTCTCCATATCCCTTCGCCTCCCTGATTACTGCAGCGTTTTTCAGGCCGAAATAGTGGCTATATGTCACGCTGCAAGGGTGATACTTCGGGGTGGTACTCCCACTGCCGGTATCACCATATTATCTGACGGCCAAGCGGCGGTCAGATTCCTGTCGAGTTTGACCACAAACTCCAAAATTGTCGGCGACTGTCGCGATGCCCTTGTGGCACTCTCGAGACAGTGCGTCGTTAATCTGATCTGGGTTCCTGGTCACAGGAACATCGCGGGTAATTGTACTGCGGATGAACTGGCTAGGACGGGTACGTCTCTGCCGGAGGTTCATCCTCACGTGGAAGTGTGTATACCTCTTTCCTCCGTTAGGCTCCTTATTAGAAGGGGACATTTATTGGACGCGGACCTAGCCTGGTCGCGGGAGGAGTCTTGCCAAGTTGCTAGACTCACCTGGCCTAAGCTGGACTTGAGGCGTACCAATCAACTCTTTAAACTAGACCGCAGGGACATCTCTTCCGTTATATCTATCCTCACGGGCCACTGCGTGATGGGCAGGCATGCGGAGAGACTGCGCTTGCCCGCAAATGACTTCTGTCGTGGCTGTGGGTCGGCTGAGGAAGAGGAGACTGTGGTCCACTATATTTGCCAGTGTCCATCTCTGGCTCGACGCAGATTTCTTACATTAGGATCTCCTTTTTTCGATGGCTTGACTGACCTGTCGATCCTGGATATTAGATCAATTGCCAAATTTATTAGGCTCTCTGGCTGGTTTCCAGCATAATTTTCTGGGGAAGTAGTGCTTCTTGTGTGGAGCCCCTGCCTATCAGGGCTCCCCACATCATGTGGTGTCACAACGGGCCGCTATGCGTGCTCAAGTGTGCCTTGTAATTACGAGGCTGCCACTTCCTCATATCCTATCCTATCCTAAGAGACTCGTGAGTAGAATTTTTCCCAAAGATGTCTTTAAAATTATAAATTCTTATGACCAAACTTCCATATACTAAATGAGAATTACTACCATATAGTTTATAAAACCACAAATAAAAGAATTAAAAGTAATGAATTTATAATTTTCAAATTTAAAATTTTTTACTAGGAAGAATGTCTTCTAATGAGTATTTTAAAGAGTGAAGAAAAACCCATTGATATTTGTCAAATTCAGAGTCCTCACTATTTTACTGGGGCACGTATTTAATTCTCTAATCATATTGCTGTGCCTGTATTTAATTTTCAAAAATGTTGTCTTGTTGATTCTTTTAAATTTTAAATATAAAACATTAAAACTTTTCGCGTCGAACATTTTAGAAGGCATTCCAAACAGTTCTAAAAGCGCTAAATTGACAACGCTGCCTGAACTATGTCACTTGAGTATAAGAAAGGATAAAAAAAATACAATTTTTGGTGTCGTTCCTTGACTAATGAGAAAAAGTTTAGCACACTTTCTAAAGAATTAATTTGTTCTTCTGCCATGTCATATCTTTTAACAACCAGTCACTTGTTTTTTTTTTAAGTTTCAAAATAAATTGTCTCTTCATATGCTTTCAGTCTACTCATTGAAACATAAAGAAATAAAATGATAAAAAGTTTTTTCTTTGTTCTTTCAACTTTTCAATTAAACACATAAAATTTTACACTTCAAAAAACAAACTGCATGAGTGTATGTGAAATATGTGACAACTTTTGTGTCATAATCTACACATTTTTAGACTTTCCAAATAATTAAATTAAGACGATGAAAAGTGATAAACTTGAAATTTCAAGGTAGAATAATTATGAAGTATTAAAGCTTATGCTATATATTAGGGAATAACTTTTTGGCATTTCCTTTTTAAAATATCATAAATGCCACTGCAAAGCCATGTGAGAATAGATCATAAGTGTAAAAATATATTGTCGCTTTTCATCTATCGTCAAAACGGTTTAAACACCGAACGCTTTGAAATCTTTTTTGTTTTGTTTTGTTATTAATAATTAACTAGATTTGTTTATGGATGTATAATAAGTGTCCCAAAATTAAGAAAACTTTTTACGCTTAAGATTTTTTCGTATTAAATTATAAGTACACAGGATAGGGTTATTTGTGAAATAACACGTCAGTCAAATAGGCTCCACGGCTTTGCCGGAACATATTTGCTCTTCTGCAGAAATTTGTAAGAACCTTTCTGCATAACTGTGGCTTTTGTAATGTACGTAAGCTAGTAGACATAGACTTCTGATTTTTAATTACCCCATAAGATAAAATCTTATGATATAAAATCACACGATCTAGAGGGTAATTCTGATCATCGAAATGAGAGAACCATTTGGCTCCCTTTTGTTAAAATAAAATATCCGTCACATCCAATTCCAATCCAATTTTCGTCAAATCTTTCTGTTTTATCATGGCGCTATATTGAGCACCAGAAACAGTTACTAATTGACCAGCTTTTTTTCACTATTGCGCTATGCTTCGATATTGATATTTGAACTGCTTGTTTTTAAACGAAATCGAGATATTTAGCGTCCCAAACTGATTTAGTCTCCTCTAATTTGTTAATTAATCTTATCTTACATAAAGTTTTCGAGCTGCGGTCGTTAAGCATTCATTACATCTGTAATAATTGATGCCTATAGAATTCTAGTTTTTCAAAAGCCTTAGAAATGTAGAAGGTTTTATATCAAGGCAAATTTTATTGGCTTACTAGACAAGAGGTCCGGGTTCAAACACCAGCTCTGGCATCTTAAAAAAAAAGAAATATGAAAAAATATGTTTCTTTCGGCGACTACCTCTTAGCAGTTTTCTGCCAAAAGCTCTGAGAGTAACTGATTGCCATTAACAAGCTTCTCAAGTCTGTCGTTCGGAGTCGACTTTAAACTGTAGGTCCCGGTACTCATGGATAAAAAATTTACACACACAACATGAGTGCTGCGAGAAGCTAGGCCGTAGCCCTGGAACAGGATTGTAATGGCCTATTATGTTTTGCTGTAGAAGCTTACAGAAATAATAAATAAAAAAATAAATAATGGAACAATTTTCAAAATTCATTTAAACCTATTAAAGTTTTTAAACTTATATACGAGTATGTATGATGTGTAGCACAAAAAGTGCTGAATAAGGTTTTTTTTATTTTATTTACTTTTTAATTTTCCTAATAATATAAAAAAATACTCGTAAGATAGAGCAGTAAATGAATTAAAATTAGATAAACTTAGTTCTTTTGCCAAATCACATACATATGTATGTATATGTATACATTCGTTACTGTGTAAAAAGGTCTTGTATTTTATATCTTGTGTATACATACATACATACAAACGTATGTACGAGTGTATAAAAGTATTTATTTTTTCTTATAAAATATTTGAAAAGAAAATGTTTTCGGTATCCTTTTTAGCCACAAGCAAAAAGCATTATTATTTTTTAATCGCCTTTTCTTTGCAGATTTTTGAGTAGCATTTATGTATGTATGTATTGCATATATAGTTGTGTTCAAAATAATAGGAGTGGATGACCAAATTTAAATTGTGGTTAATTAAACAAGGAAATAAGATAATTTTAAATATTTAGTTAATAAAAAAATACATTATCTTTATATTATAAAAAAATAAAAAAAACCAACAAAAATGACATTTTTGGCCTAAAACATTTGGTTAAACATATTTCGAATGATAATTTTATACTTTCATTGTAATCGGTGCACAACTTTTGATTTTATTCACAACTAGCTTAACTCCGTCGTGCTTCGCTACACCTACCACTATCATTTGTCCACAATAGTTAGTTTAACTGGAAGCTACCACGTATACCTGTCCGCCCTTTTTCTACTGATAATTTTATTGAGTACGAAATCAATCACACAAAATTCAGAAACTTTTGCTTCAATATTTCTAAAGATATGTTTTTACATACATATGTATAAAGAAATCTGTTTTAAACTTGCATAGGAGGTGTCACGCCCACTTGCCCAATTTCGCCTACTTTCTGACTGATGATTGGCCCTACCCATGAAGTCATTTAAACCCAATACCGAAAATTTTGCTGAAACCGTTCTGAAGATATAAAAAAAAAACAGTATTCAGTAATATAGAAAAAACAGTAAGCGTGAAAGTAAGCGTGGCAAATTTTTCTCTCGATGAAAACTTAAAATAGATTAATACAGACACTTAAAAGAAGAATTAGTCAAATCGATGGAGCAGCTTTCTGATTTTAGGTAAATAAAAAAAAGTGGGCGGGGCAAAATTTGCTTTCCGTAAAAACCTAAGTTGGATTACTATGATCACCAGAAAGAAAAAATAGCAAGGACTGTAACGGTTTTAAGTTATATCGAAAAACTTATTTTTTATGATTATTTTGAGAGTTTTTTCAAAAAAGGTCAGCAGAAAAAGTTATTTTTCGACGGAAAAATAAAAGTTAAAAAAAAGCTCTCATAAATAGAGTTTTACTTTTTCGTCATAAAATAAAACTCATTTCATTGGATTTTGTCGAAAAAAAATCTAATGGTTTTTGATCTGACTGTCAAAAAATCAAACGTAAAATGTTTTTATTACATTTTGCTTTTACACTATCACATTTCAAATAAAATGGAAACAACAGCTGTTTGTGTTTTTCTCTTTCTCCAACGATGGACATGTTGATACGGCAATATTTGTTTTATTAATGTTTCATAATATAAGCTATATTTAATTATTTTTTACAACAAATATATGTGATTTATTTTATGTTAAAGGGAAAGAACTTGAAATATTAACAATATTTTGTATTTTTGTAGTTATTTAATAAAAAAGGAATAAGCAAAATTATTGTGAATAATTTTCAGTTTTCCAACCCTGATTTTTTCTTATATTTGTGTAAAAAAGCAACTCTGATAAAACGAAAAGTCTAATGGTTTAGAAAAATTTCTAAAAATGGTGAGAGCCACACGACTGTCAAATTTCTATCCGTATTTTTTGACAATTTATTACAAATTGTTTTCACACTATTATACTTTTTCATTTTATTTGAATTTTTGACGTGTCGTTATACTCAGTGGGATAGTGTAAAACCACCTTTAGGAGTTTTATTTTTTCGGTCATAAAATAAAACTCGTTTTTATGAAAATTTTTTTTTACACTTAATCCTGATATGACACATTATCGTCTGCAAACTATTACAAATGTCGTTTCTATCATATTTTGTTCCGTGCAGAACGTCGTAATAGCCGCAGTCATCGAATCTGCTTTCATCCTCCTAGTCAAATATTTGTAACATTTTTAGCAAGTTCCATCCATCATCGGTTTTAATTGTGTAAATTTGCTCTTTTATTAATATTAAAGCACCCTAAAAATCGTTTAACTCGAGATTTTAGGTATTCAGCTATAAAAAACAATATAATAAAGATACCACAAGCAACGGGATTAGATTAAAAATAAAATTTTTCATAAAAACGAGTTTTATTTTATGACGGAAAAAATAAAACTCCTAAATAGAGTTTTATTTTTTAATTGAAAAATAAAACTCTAAAAATAACGGTTATTTTCCGACTGAAAAATAAAACTCAAAAATAAGTTTTATTTTACGACGAAAAAATATAACTCACAAAATGAGTTTTATTTTATGACGGAAAAATAAAACTCTCTTTTTAAAGGTTTCATCGAAACTTTTATTTTTCCGTCAAAAAGTAACAGTTAAAATCCGATTAATGATCACTTATGCGAGATCACCACAGATTCTGTGAGAGCTCTCCAAGACGATTAATTTGGTATATAACATCATATATGTCTGTCGACTCTAATACGATGATTTTTTTAGTTTAATTTTTAAGCAATAACTGTTATTTGCGGTCCCTGAAAAATAGTCAAAATCGGTCCTGCCGTTCTTAACTGATGCGATGACCAACGAGTATTTTTTCAATTGATTTTTATTTATATAGATTTACTGAGAAAATTTTTTCGATAAGAATCATAGTTTACATACAAAAATAAAATTTTTTCAATAATACTTGTTTTTTATTTAAATATTTAAGAAATATATTCTTTTTAATGTATTTCTATTAATTTGACTAATTTTCCGCTCTATTAAGAAAATTTGGTCTTTAATTTCTAATGTTGTGAACACATCTGTTTAACGGTTTTAATTTTCTGTTTGTTGGCTTAGACGTTATAACGTCCAATTCATAAAATTATATCAATTTAAAATAAATGTCGAAAATAACTTTTCTTGAGCAAACAGAAAAAGGAAAATTATTCTATTGACTATTTTTAATTCCTACTATTAGATCACAAATTCTATTTATGTGATAAATATAAAAATTAATGCGAGTTTGTGCGTTTGTTTGTTCGTCTGTTTTATTCAAGTCTATAGACAGCTGAATAGCGCAACCAATTTTCTGAAAGGAAGAAAGAAACTGAATATGCTTCAAAAATTTCAAATGGGCGATGACACGCCCATATAAAGAAAATTCTTCTTGTTATATATCTTTAAAATGGCAACAGTAAAGGCTTATAAGTATGAACCAAGTGCCCTTGTAGTCTATAGAAACTATCACGTGCAAAGTAAATATTGCTTTTATATAAATATAAGGTTAAAGATAAAAATTCTTGAAACCAAATTCAATGACTTAATGACAGTCATTACAAGTCATGAATCAGCGGAAATGGACAACTGAGCATCATACTTCCCTACTCATATTTATTCTTCTTAAACCTTTTTAATGGTTTTGTTTCTATTAATCTTTCCAATATAACGATTATTTTTTATGAAATTCCTTCCTTAAGTGTCTGTCAAAGTTACTTCTTTATTGTTTAATCTTCACAACTTTAACGAATGTTATATTTTACAACTGACTTGTACCTCTTGCATCTCCTTTTTATATGAAATTAAGCTCTTCCAGTCCTTACCCAACCAAAATTTTCATCAGTTTCAAAAAGATTCAGTTACAGTCCATAGCGATAATCACATTTCCCATACTGCCGTACAAAATATTTTTCCATAAAATATATAGACAAAATTGCTATTATATATAAGGAAATTGTTTAAGGAAATGTTGGCATCAAGAGTCATTGAGCTAAGTCTGGGAGGTTCATTGATGACCACAAAGTCTTCTATTAGCTGGTGTTTTATCGCCTCTTCTGTGAAAACTAGATGTTGATGAACTACTAAAACTCAATAATCTGAGTAATCGTGCATTTAGATATTTAGACGATTTGATAATATCAGTAGTCGGTTGGGATGACTCGACTATGTCGGCACAAATGCAGAGGGCCCTTAATTTAACACTTGGCTGGTGTAGGGAAAAAGGCCTAAATATAAATCCCGCAAAGACTGTCATTGTACCATTTAGTAGGAGTATGAGCTTGAGACTGACTGGACCGGTATTAAAGGGTTTGAAAATAAGATTCTCCAGCTAGGTGAAATACCTGGGGGTCTTTTTGGATAAGACTCACACAGAGGAGAAACATTGATTCTACATCACCAACAAGGCAACCAGGGCACACTATGCTTATCAGCGATTATATGGTAGAACATGGGGACTAAGATAGAGAATAATTTATTGGTCCTTTATGGTAATAATAAGGCCAAAAATAAATTTTTCTGCTTTAGTATGCTGGCCAAGAACCGAGCGGAACATGGCGCCAATATTAGTTTCGCGCCTGTTTGAGGATGATTCGCTAATTGGAGTGAGCGACTAAAATGGTGTTTGACAGGAATTTCGTTTGCCGCATACCTGATAGGGATTTATAGTTGGACGACACTTGGTATAGCAATAACGCGGACAAAGTCTGTTTAATTATTGGGTTGAAACAACCAGCTGGCGAAACCGGCGCCGGAGTAGTTGGTCTCGGTTTTCAACGGGAACAATGGGCAAATACCCCTCAACTTTCAAGGCGGAGGTATGAAAGAATAATATTTATTTTATTCAAATTCATTAACTAATTTAGGATATTTATAACCTCAATTAAATTTAGTTGTCCTTTATTCAAATATTTTACACTAAATCCGTTGAAGATACGACAGCAACCAATAATGTGAAAAGTATTTTCCGTTGCATCTAGACTGCAGATTGTGCAGAGACGTTCAGTATGCCTTTTAAAAGCTCTAGCATTTATACTCAAAAGACCACCTCTAGCTCTTATAAGGGGACTGGTAACATACGATGACAAGTTCGAGGAGGGTATATTTAACAGGGAGCAGTTTAGTTGCGAGTAAAGATCATGGAATTCAGAGTTTCTTGCATCGGCAATAGCATTTAAATTTTCTTTCATTTTCACAAGTGGTATAATTTCTTTAGAGTATAAACTTATATAAAACAAAATTTGTTTTCAAACCCAATACTGTGATTGCCCAACAATGTGTTTGTGTGGATATTATATTGGGTTGGCAACGAAGTAATTGCAGATTTTTTTTAGAAAATAAAAGTCAATTTTTTCATGGAACGAAATAACTTTATTATGTAATGTATTGCCCATTTTGAGCAATGACCTCTTGCCATCTTTCAGGCAGCATCAGAATTCCACGTTCATAAAACTTCTGGTTTTTATGAGAAAAAAACTGAACAAGGTACGATTTGACATCATCATCATTATTGAAATTTTTACCATTCAAGGAGTTTTGCAAAGATCAAAGTAAATAGTAATCAGATGGTGCAAGGTCTGGACTATATGGTGGATATGGCAAAACATCCCAACCAAGCTCCAATAATTTTTGCCGAGTTGCCAAAGATGTGTGTCATGATGGAATACAACACCTTTTCGATTTGCCAATTCGGGCCGCTTTTCTTCAACTGGATTATTCAATTTTGTTAGTTGTTCAATGTAGACATCTGAATTTATCGTTCGATTGGGTGGTAAAAGTTCGAAGTAGACAATTCCTTTGTAATCCCACCAAACTGATAACAGAACTTTCTTTTGATGAATGTCAACTTTTGATGTTGTTTGCGCTGGTTAACTTGCTCGGTTCACTTGGCTTGCTCCACGATCTTTTCCGATTGACATTGTTGAACGCATTTTTCATCAATTATTGCTTTGATTTGGTCGTCGTCCACTTCAACTGGACGACCGGAGCGTTTTTCATCTTTCAGTGAAAAATCACCAGAACGAAATTTGGCAAACCAATTCTGACACTGCCGTTATTTTAAGGCTTTGTTACCATAAACAGCACATAACTTTTTTTGAGCTTGCGAAGCGTTTTTTCCTTTCCGGAAATAAAAAAGCAAAGTGTAACGAAAATGTTCCTTTTGATTTTCCATTTTTCAACAGACGCCAAACAAAAACCACGCAACCGATCAAAAAATTTTTTTTACTGATTGACAGCTGAAGTACCGACTATCAAATAACAAAATGTATTTGATATTTCAATTACGTCATCTAACTTAAAAATTCAACTAATGCCATCAATGAGTAAAATCCGCATTTACTTAGTTGCCAACCCAATAATATTTGGTGTTATATGGTACTTATATTCAAAACCTTATGTTATTAGGGTATCAATAGATAAAGAATTAAAACCCGTTTCGAAAAGGAGCATATAGTTTTATGTATTACTAGGCAAATACAGCATCTTCTTTACAAAATAACGAAGTTTTTTTTCAACATTATCACACTTTTTGAAACCCCATCTTTGAGCACCATAAAACCAAACTGTCCAAGCTATAGCATTAAAAATTTTAAGTTTATTTTCAAACCGAAATTGCCAATTTAGAAATTAATAACTTGTTAGCCACATGATTCCCAAATGAAAATCACTTTGTGTGTTTATGATGTTTTTCAATACCATACTCGTATATAAAAATGAATTTCCAATTAATTTGTATTCTTTTTTCCCGCTAAACTTGATTTAAAAGACACGTAGATTATGAAAAAAAAATATTTATTTTGTGCCGACTGGTCATAACCTTCACCTGAACGAATTACATTTTGGCACTTTTAAATTTTTTTTATGAATATCTGCCTATGCATACATTCAATTTCAATAACTAGTTGCCATTTTTGTATTTCATGTCTGTCTATACGTACAATTTTTATGCTTTCAATATCTGTATGTACGTTTAACCACTTCGTGTCAATGTCTCATTTATTAGTTTTCTGCCAACAATGAACAACTACTCTCTGCAAATGGAATTCATTTTAATTGTAGTGAGGATGGTGCCAAAAGGATGCGTAAAATATTTGAAAAATGTTGTGAATAAAAGGAATTTATTTGCTAGGGGTTGGTTGGGTGATTGCTTGAGCTCTAGAAGAACATAAATTCTAGTGACACATAACCGCACAATTTATTGTGATGGAGATTTACGAATCGATTAAGTTTAATTATAAATCAACAATAACATTTTTATGTTATTTTTTTACATCCTTTTTACTTTGGTTCATATTACTTTTTATTGTATTTTTACGATTTAGATTTTCCTTTGTTGGTTATTGAATTTTATTACCCCGAAAAAAATGTTGACCAAATATTTTCTCAATTTAAAAAAAAAATTTTACGTTACAGCCAACTGAGAATTTATTGCATTTTTATAAAAAAGTTTTGCTTAACAAAGACCATTACTTCACAACCCTTCCGCAAGTGGTGGGTGGGAATTTTGTTTGATTGTGTCAAAACAAATTCTTATACTTTTTGATATGATTGTCAAAACATGGTATAGATAATTTTCACATTAAATTCCGTGCTAACGCTAACACTTCAAATAAAAGGCAAAATATTTGTAATATATTTAAAATCCAATATGTGTTGTATAATTTTTAATAGTCTTAAAATTCTAATACTGGTATTCTTATTAGAAAAACGATAGAGGAACTGAACCCAGCTAGGAAGGTCTCACAGATCTCTGATAAGACCTTTGTAGCTGATTAAAAACTTGTTTAGTTTTGCTAGTGTTGTACATATTCCTTAAAGCTCTGTTCAGACGGTTGTCAGATCTACCAATATTGTCAGAGCTGGCAATATGCTGGCAATAACCTTACAATGAAAAATTGTCAACACTAAATAAATTGTCTGTTTACACGATTGTAATAAAATTGTTAGAAAACTTACAATTTAATTGTCAGACAATTTTCTGACAATAACTGTTTCTGACAACGTTTGCAGAAAAAAAATTGTCAGTTTACACGGTAGTCAGATTTGCTATGTAGTAAAACTGTTCAACTTAATTAACAGACTAAATTTATTATAAAATGTGTGTGAGAGAATTTGGAAATTGTGATATAAATACATATTTTATTAATTAAATTTAAATATACATTTAAATTATGGATGTTTTTTTTTTCTGACAATGATGCCGTTGTCAGGTGTTAAATATTCTCGCATCTGACAATGCCTGACAATGATATGACAATAACAAAGAAATGCGTTTACACGGTTGCCAGATGTCTGGCAATATTGTCAGTTTTTCCAATCTGACAATGCTCTGACAATGTTTTATCTAACAATGTTGAAATAGAAAAATTGTAAGTTCACACGATTGTAAGAAAATTTCTGTACATTTTTCTAACAATATTGGTAGATCTGACAACCGTCTGAACAGAGCTTAACACATGTTACTTCTCATAAGAATACCAGTATAAGGTTATTAAGACTATTAAAAACTATACAATATTTGTAATATACTTTAAGTGGAAGTACATAACTCGCACTCTAAGCGTCATAAAGCAAGTCGTTTTTCACATTTTTTTTCTGTTATGCTGGTACACATCTCTGTTATATATGTTGGTAATATCAGCCATTTTGGATTGTCAGTTTGTTTTTGACAGATAAGTCGTGTTTTGGTGTGCTCTTCTATTTTTTACTATTCGGAAAACTGTATTAAGTTTTGTCTAAAACCGATGAAAACATTGAAGCAGTGAAGAAAATGATTTTGAATAATCGTCGAATCACTATCAGAGAGGTTGCTGATGATGTTGGCATATCTTTCGGCTCATGCCAAGCTATTTTTAGTTTTAGGCATGAAACATATGGCAGCGAAGATTGTTCCAGAATTGCTAAATTTTGAGCAAAAACAACGTCGCATGGACATCGTTTAGGATAGAAACGTCCAGAAGAGCCAAGACCGAAAAAAGCACGTCAAGTTCGGTCAAATGTGAAGGTTTTCTTCACTGTTTTCTTCGACTGCAATGGCGTGGACATCATGAATTCTTGCCACAAGGTCGTACGGTCAATAAGGAATACGTCCTTGAATTTATGCGCCGTTTGTGCGAAACAATTCATCAGAAACGCACAGAATTGTGGAAAAAGCAATCATTGATTTTGCACCATGAAAACGCACCAGCTCAAGCATCGATGATTGTGCGTGACTTTTGGGCCAAAAACAAAACCGTATTCATCGGACTTGGCCCCCGCTGCCTATTTCTCTTCCCAAAACTGAAGACACCGATGAAAGGAAAGCGTTTTGCTACGATTGAGCAGAAAGAAGAAAAAGGAGCTGTTGGCGATACCAAAAAGCGCGTTTCAGAACTGTTTCGAGGATTGGAAAAAACGCTGACATAAGTGTATTATATCTGAGGGAGATTATTTTGAAGGGGACAAGATAGAAGAAAGAAAAAGGAGCTGTTGGCGATACCAAAAAGCGCGTTTCAGAACTGTTTCGAGGATTGGAAAAAACGCTGACATAAGTGTATTATATCTGAGGGAGATTACTTTGAAGGGGACAAGATAGTTATTGATGTAAAAATTGAAAAAAACGGTTATTTTTTTTATCAACCCTTGTACATATAATTGTAGAATTTTGGATAAAAAATAATGATTATTGTTAATTATAAATAATACACAAATTTGAAACCAAGTAATTTTTAATATTATCACCATTTATCCAATATATCAAAAGTAATTTTGGCTTTTCGAAAGTAAAGTCTATAATTTTTTGCTGCTGACCAATGACTTTTAACTTCCTCCCAGGTGCAGTTGTCGTGCAGAATTGCGTTTATACTATCTTCAGTATTTTTTTTTTTCGGGAGGAACTAAAAATGTAGAACAACAAATTAGTGTCATGTAAACTGAATTTAATGCTGGAAACCAGCAAGAGAGCATAATAAATTTGGCAATTGATCCAATATCCAGGATCTACAGGTCAGTCAAGCCATCGAAAAAAGGAGATCCTAATGTAAGAAATCTGCGCCGAGCCAGAGATGGACACTGGCAAATATAGTGGACCACAGTCTCCTCTTCCTCAGCCGACCCACAGCCACGACAGAAGTCATTTGCGGGCAAGCGCAGTCTCTCCGCATGCCTGCCCATCACGCAGTGACCCGTGAGGATAGATACAACGGAAGAGATGTCCCTGCGGTCTAGTTTAAAGAGTTGATTGGTACGCCTCAAGTCCAGCCTAGGCCAGGTGAGTCTAGCAACTAGACAAGACTCCTCCAGCGACCAGGCTAGGTCCGCGTCCAATAAATGTCTCCTTCTAATAAGGAGCCTAACGGAGGAAAGAGGTATACCCACTTCCACGTGATGATGAACCTCCGGCAGAGACGTACCCGTCCTAGCCAGTTCATCCGCAGTACAATTACCCGCGACCAGGAACCCAGATCAGATTAACGACGCACTGTCTCGAGAGTGCCACAAGGGCATCGCGACAGTCGCCGACAATTTTGGAGTTTGTGGTCAAACTCGACAGGGATCTGACCGCCGCTTGGCTGTCAGAAAATATGGTGATACTGGCAGTGGGAGTGCCACCCCGAAGTATCACCCTTGCAGCGTGACATATAGCCATTATTTCGGCCTGAAAAACGCTGCAGTAATCAGGGAGGCGAAGGGATATGGAGAGGTTCCAGTCTCGGTGAGGTGTAATCGATATTGTCCCGTATCCGAGGTTCCTCCAAAGGAATAGAGGAGTGCTCCGAGGGTACAAAATTCCAACGTGTTAGTGCGTTAAGTCTTACCGCCACCAGTTTAGCCTGCTGCCTGGCAAGAATCTTAGACGGAAGCCACCCCAGCATAACAAAGAGGGCCTTTGTGGGGGTGGTCCTTAATGCACCAGTAATCTGAATTGCCGCGGACCTCCTGACCTTATCAAGGAGTCTGACATTACAGAACTTCTCGAGGGCGGTCCACCAAAAGACCACTCCGTATAAAAGATTCGGTTCTATGATCGCCGAATAATTCCAGCGGACCACGCGGGGACGTAGTCCCCATCTTGTCCCTACTGCCCTGCGGCCGCAGTAGATAGCACAGGCAGCTTTACGCGCCCTTTCAGCCAGATTTGGCCCCCAGTTCAACTTGGGGTCCAGAATGAGACCCAGATATTTAACCGAGGTACTCAACTGCAGTCCAACCCCGTTCAGGTTGGGTAAAGTGAAATGAGGTACCTTGTACCGTCTCGTAAAGAGCATTAACTCCGTCTTGCCAGGATTAGCACGTAGTCCAAATTCCCGGCACCACCTAGACACAATGTTCAGAGCGAAGTTGAGCTTGTCAGACAATGTCTGTGGGCATATCCCAGACGCCGCGATGGCGATATCATCAGCATAAGCAACAACCCTGTTACCAGAGCGTTCCAGCCCGATGAGAAGAGTGTTAACAGCAAGGTTCCAGAGAAGTGGAGAGAGGACACCGCCTTGTGGGGTGCCCCTAGCAGTCGCCCTCTGGCACCTTGTAGTACCAATTGTGGCGGATATCAATCGCGACCTAAGAAGGAGCTCAACAAATTAAACCAGACCAGAATCCAGCCCAAGATTGAGCAGAGCATTAACGATACCCGTAGGGCAAATATTGTTGAAGGCGCCTTCTATATCGAGAAAGGCAACCAACGTATACTCCCTGAAATGCAATGTCCTCTCCACCTGAAAGATCAGTGAGTGCAGAGCGGTCTCGACCGATCTCCCTTTGGTGTAGGCATGTTGGGAGGTAGATAGTAGTGAAGGGTTGATCGAGTTCCTGATATGGAGGTCAAGAATTCTCTCCAACGTCTTCAATAGGAAGGAACAAAGTCTAATTGGTCTAAAGTCCCCGGGGAGCACGTGTGAAGCTTTTCCGACTTTGGGAATGAACACCACATTTGCGGTCCTTCAGCGCAGAGGAATATAAATGAGGTCTAGGCAGGCATTATAGACAGCCAAAAGCCAGGGGAGAATGTGATCCTCGCCATGTTGCAGATCAGCTGGAATAATGCTATCTGGACCTGGAGATTTGTATGGTTCAAAAGAACCTATGGCCCAGTGCAGTTGCCCAGGGGTTATACGAATTGAGGAGTGGTGCCCTGGAGTGGGCGTGACCCCTTGAAAGATAGTATGGCCTGTAGCGTGGACACTTTCCGGAAAGTGAGTATCCAGAAGCAGGCTCAGCGTCTCATCAGTTGAGGTAGTCCAACTACCATCAGATCTTCGAATACTTCCGAGAGATCCCTTGGAGGAGCTTAAAACCTTACGAAGACGTTTGACCTCCGCCGAGGATTCAACGTTGTCGCTGAATTCCCTCCACGAAGCCCTTTTCGCCCGTCTAATCTCATATTTCAGCTCTCGTTTCTTTGACTAGTACAGATCCCATTCGCCCGTTGACTTAGCTCTGTTAAAGAGCCTGCCGCACAGACGACGAAGATCCTCGATATCCTGATTCCACCAGTTAGGCCTAGGCCTACCCCTGTACACAGGAGTCTTAGTGGAGGATGAGGCAGCATTCTCGAGGGCAGCGGATTCAAGTTCAAAATTTTCTCAGAGAAATTATCATTAACCAAGGTGATATCAAGAACCTCCCT
Source organism: Metopia argyrocephala (assembly GCA_963576795.1). Taxonomy (NCBI): domain Eukaryota; kingdom Metazoa; phylum Arthropoda; class Insecta; order Diptera; family Sarcophagidae; genus Metopia; species Metopia argyrocephala. The sequence continues at coordinate 73,088,996 of OY756210.1, read as the reverse complement.
CCTGGACGAGGTCCAGAAAGTTGGTTCATCACCGCGATTAGCAATGCTAAGATTATTCGTAAGGATGAAATCAAAAAGACACTCACCTCTTTCGTTGGTATCCGAGCTACCCCACACCACATGATGTGCGTTGGCATCGCAGCCAATCAGAAGTATGAGGACACTGTCCACAGGTATGTGTTGCCCAAGGTAATCGCCATAGCCACAGTGTCCTTGTCGCTGAACCTGTGAAGAAGAAAAGCGTTAGTAGAAGATTTAACCATAAAACAAGCCCTAGGCCTACCTGTATGATGAATATACACCGTTCTGTAACCGACGGCGTTGAGTCCACAAACCTTCCCATCTACGGTCCAAGGTTCCTGGACTAGCACGAGTTCCCAATCTCAAGCAAGAAGCAGGAGCAAGGCCGCTGACGCAGTTTTAGATTTGTGGAGATTGATTTGGATGACCCTCATCATCAGGGGCAACCATGGTGGCGTTGGCATCTTCTTTCGATAAAGGAGAGATAGCGCCCGCCTCAATCTCCAACCCGTTGAACATGTCCCCAACCAGCTCTGAATTGGAGACATAGCTCAATTTGGAGCTCTGTGAGGAATGGCTTCCCATGTCCTCATCTAGAGCGATTGCACCAGAGCAACTAGGCTGAACCTGCGGGGTTTCACCCCGTTGTTACTAGGTCCAGAAGACTACGGCCGCCAGCCCAAGACGACAAGTCAGGAAGAGAATAGGAATGAGTCCGTGGACAAGGCGAGGGTCGTGCCGGAGAAGAGTATAGACCATTTAGCATTACCCAGAGTGCACCACGAGGAGGCGGTTTATCTACACCCCAAATATAAAGTAAACTTTGATGAAAATCATGTTAATCTACCTACTCGCATTAAACATTGCTCCTGTTATATAGAACCACTTGCAATCCCCTTTAACAAATGGAAACATTTACAAAATTTGAAATGTGTGATTCCTTATGAGTATATCTTTATTATATATTTTATCTTGTAATCGAATACATAATTTGATTGCATCATAGATACTTATACCCAGTTTTTCTGGAATGGAGATAAAAAATCTCATTTGGGGATGGGAATTTTATTGGGGATAATCGATAAGTTTTCAGCAATTTTAAACATTTTCTTTTTATTTAATAAGATATTATACAAATCTTACATTCGGAACATACGATGAAAGAATTTCATATTGAAGTAAATATGAGTTTATAAGCAAGACTTGCTTATAAACTTGATTAAAACTCATACTTTCATATAAAATCTTTGCAACGTATGCTTTTGGTTTGGCTTATTTTCTCATATAAATAAAAAACATGTCCATACCATTTTATTTTCGCCACCGATTGTAATGATTTTATTGCGGAGGTATTCAGTATTACAGAGTATTCTTAAAGCTAAACTACTTCTTTTACTCTTAGTTTCCCCCGACCACAAATTACTTCTCCACTTATACTTAATAATATGGGAATGTTTTTCATACTATGGAGCAGGACATCTATAGAATAGATGCCATATACTATACAAATATTTTAAACGAAATCATGATGTCTCATGTTGAATACGAAATGACACATGGACGGGTGTTTCAACAAGTTAACGACCCGAAACACATATCGAAGTAAGCAAAAGGTTGGTTCGAAAATAATGGCGTCAAGGTTTTAAGTTGGTCTGCATGTTCTCCAGATTTCATTGCAATGAAAATTTATGGCAAATTATCAAAACGACTCTTTGGGATAAAAAATCCTTTTAATAAGGAATAGTTGTGGGAATTTGCTAAAGATGTGTGAAAGAACACTGAAATTTATGGGATTTTAAGACTTTTGGACTCAACACCAAAACGCTTCTTGGACCTTATTAAAAATCGGGGTAATTCCAATAACTACAGATGTAAATCAGTGGTAATTGCCAGAAATATGTAATTTCGTTTAATTAATAAAAAAAATGTTTCTTTTAAACCATCAAATTTGGTGAGTTTGTTTTTTTGAACAGGCAAAATTATTTATTTTTAACAATATTTTTAAATACACACATACATAATTGGCCATTACAACCCTATGTCAGGGTTACGGCCTAGCTACTCGCAGCAATCATATTGTGTGTGTTAATTTTTATCCATGAGTACTGGTACCTACAGTTTAAAGTCGACTCCGAACGACAGATTTAAGAAGCTTTTTCATGGCAATCAATTATTCACAGAGCTTTTGCCGGAAGACTGCTGAGAGGTAGCCGCCGAAAGAAATAATTTTTTCATATTTCTTTTTTCAAGATGTCAGAGCTGAGATTTGCACCCAGCGCTTTAGTTTTAGTAAGTCAACACATTAACCACTAGACCACGCTGGCTGGATACACGGTTTTTTAGGTTTTGATCTTGGGAAGTTTCATATTTTTCATAAAATACAGTAAATTTTAAATCTATTTCTTTTTTTTTTTGTCCTTAGTTTAATTTTTACAAGATTGCTTTAACTATCAAGAATTATTTGTTAAGAACTCTCGAATCATAACAAGTAATTTTTTATTAAATGGTACAAATATTTGTTTATTCTTTATTTGAGTGGTGGAAAAGGAATGTAAGGAAATGAATAATTATTTTTCTGAAATCATGGATGTATACAAATGTTTAGCTTCCTCAATTCAATTACCCATTAAAAATTCATTTGGTTTTCTTTTATTGCTTTCATTTTCTACAAATAAGAAGTAAACAAAAACTCTACCAATCAGTTAATGTTTTTTTTTTTTTTATGTGTTTCTTCTCATCTCTAACATATGTACATACTCGAACTTCCGTACATTGATGATTGAGCATCACAGTTTATATCGTCGTGCGGGAGTTGATGTGCCTTATCCGCCATTTCATATTTTTTATATATCTCAAGTTAATGACGCCACTTCAGGTTTTCGACCCCAAATTTTTTAACCTGCAATCCGTTTTCGGATATCTCGTCCAGTTTTTTAGGTAATTAGCCGAAAACCGATTGCAGATTTTAAAAATGTTGGTGTCAAAAACCTTAAATGGCATCATTTCATCCACATATCGTCGTCCCGAAGTTATCTGGACGTATATCACAAAATCAAAAAAAATGAGTTACGACAATTTTTGAGGCTTAAATTATTAGATCTTTCGATGTGTTCAATCACCAGGACTTTGATTCTCTGGTGATCTCTTAACGAGTACAGACGTGTTTTTTTTGCGACCGCATAATAATTAGTGTGATTAGTAATAGGTGTATTTTTGATAGAGGAAATTTAAATATTTGTAATAGGTACCTACTACGAATTTTTTGTTTCTTTTATATTAGTTTTGTGCATTGTAATAAGTGGAAAGTGGATAGCACTGAAACTTATTACCTCCGGATGGAGAAGTCAGGGTCGGTGCCCACTTTAAGTGGCGCCCCTTTGACGATGGAGCCTACCTTCGAAGGCCGTAGTGGTGGAGTTGGGTCTTTCGGAAACACCGAAAGGTGGTTTGCGGAAGCCTTAGCCCAGCTGAAGGAGGGACTGTCAGGAATGAGGTCCATTATTAAGGAGATGGGGGCAGCTGTTAAAAAGCAGCCAAACGTCAGCAGGTCCATTAAAGACTCTCTTCCAAAACTGGAGGAGAATGTTGATAAATTGGAGTGGCTCACCATGAGCTATTCGAAACCGCAACGTCCGGATTATGTAGCGGCTCCTAGATGTCTCACCAAGGAAGGTGGGAAGAGGAGGGCAGGTAGTCCACCGTTAGTTGAGGCGCAGAAGAGCGCAAAAAAGGCGAAAGCCAGCGGGGTCGTCTCCAAACCGGAGACTGACAACGGTGCATCCGCGACAAGGGCAGCATCTCAAAATGCTGCCTCTTCAAAGGTGGCCCAAACTCCCGCCGGGAAAAAGCGCAACCGCGCTCAGGGGAAAAGTGCTCCTCAGGGTACCGCTCCATCTAATGAGGATGGACCGAGTGGAAAGGGGGGCAATATGCAGAAGAGGAAGCGTGGTGGCGAGAAGCCAGAAGCGATTCTTCTAAAACCTGCAGCTGGTAAGACCTACGCGGAAGTGCTTAGTGCCGTCCGATCGCAGGTCAAACCGGAAGCCTGTGGAGTGGCTGTTAGGTCAATACGGAAGACCAAGGCGGGAGAGCTTCTTGTGGAGCTGAAAAAGTCCTCCACTGACGGAAGGAGCGCTTTTAAACAGGCGTTAGAAAAGGCAGCGGGCGAGGCGAGTTTAGTCAGAGAACTGGTCCCTATGACTAAGGTAGAGATCAGAGATCTCGACGAGTGCACCTCTGTGGAGGAGGTGGAAGTGGCTCTCCAAGACATTCTTGTAGAATACAAGGGTGTTCTGGAGGTGTTTCTGGCAAAGCCCAACATGAGGGGGCAACACATGGCTATTGTCAAGATGGAGGCGAAAGCTGCCAAGGTTCTCCTCCAAAGGAGGACAGTGAAAATCGGTTGGGTCAACTGCAGGATGCGCGGCAGAGTGGACGTCTCCAGGTGCTTTAGGTGCCTGGGGTACGGTCACCTTAGTGGAAACTGCAGCGGACCTGACCGAGGCAATATGTGTTTCCTGTGCGGGGTAGAAGGGCACAAGGCAAAGGACTGCAAGTCCCAGCCGACATGCTACCTATGCTCCGACATAGGGGAAAATGGCCGCAAACATATTGCAGGTTCGGGCGCTTGCGGAGTATTCCGCAAGGCATTAGAAGATGCTAAGCGGACAATATGAGGGTCATCCTACAGGCCAACATGCACCGCAGCAGAACTGCTCACGACCTGATGGGGCAGATCCGTCTCGAGAAACAAGCTGATCTTATTTTGATCAGTGAGCAGTACCGAGACGGATGTGCGCCTACGTGGTTTAGGGACAACCTCGGTACAGCGGCGATATGGATCCCGGACCCGAGACGCTTCTCTGTTTCGGCCCATGGCTCTGGAGATGGTTTCGTTTGGGTGAGAAGCGGCTTGGTGACTTACTTTAGCTGCTATCTTACTCCAAACGAGGGTATTTCAGACTTCCAAACCAAGTTAGACGACTTGGAGGATGTCTTACGGAGCATGGGAGGTCATCTCGTAGTGGCTGGAGACTTCAATGCAAAAGCAGTAGAGTGGGGCGAGATTAGAACCGATTCGAGAGGTGGGCGAATTTTGGACTTTATGTCCAGGACGGGGTTGGTTGTATTAAATAACGGCTCCGTGCCCACCTTTCGAAGATCTGGCCAAAGGGGGACCATTATCGATCTCACTCTGGCAACTGAAAACCTAGCGGCACTCGTGCAGGAATGGCAGGTGATCGAGGACTTTACGGCCAGCGATCACCAGTATATCACATTCCGTGTGCGTGATATTGCGCCAGCTCGGTCCATCCAACATCATGGACCAGCTAGGTGGAATGCCGCTAGGATGGACGTTGAAGCTTTGTCTCTAGCCCTAGAACGGGGACGTATGACCACAGAGGGGATCCGTAATGATCTTCCGCCTGTGGAGAGGGCTGATGTACTTGTGGACTCAACCATGAGTCTTATACATCAGGCCTGTCAAAGCGCTGTACCGAGGAGGGGTCCGAACGAAGGGAGAAGTCCTGCTTACTGGTGGACGACCGAAATTGCGGATCTGAGGCGTGTTTGTCTCCGTCGTAGACGGCTGGCTCAACGCGCTAATGGAAACGCAGATGACGCAGCCCGAAAAGCCGAAGAGTATAAGGCGGCGAAAAAAGATCTTCGCCGCGCCAACCAAAGAAGTAAGCGCCGATGCTGGAAGGACTTAACGGAGGACCTAAATAGGGATCCATGGGGGTTGGGCTATAAAATAGTGCTCCGCAAATTGAGGGCGTTTAAGCCAAACGCTTCTCTGAATGCGGATACTATTCGGCCCATAGTGGAAGCCCTTTTTCCGGATCATCCAGTGGTCGATAGAACATCGGTCACGGAAGAAACGGAAATCCCGCCTTTCACCTTGGAGGAACTGGAGTGTGCCTCTCTTTGTTTGCGCAGCGGGAAGGCACCAGGTCCTGATGGTCTACCAGCAGAGGTGCTGAAAGCCGTGTCACGGAGTCATCCAGAGCTCTTGCTCAATATGTACAACGCCTGTCTAAAGGCCGGGGTGTTTCCCTCCCGCTGGAAGATGGCTAAACTTGTGCTTATTGACAAGGGCAAGGGACCAGTCGGCGCTCCTGGGTCATACAGACCACTATGCCTGCTTGATAACGCGGGGAAACTTCTGGAGAAGCTTCTTCGCCCACGTCTGCAGGCTGCAGTAGTAGCGGCAGGCGACCTCTCCGAAAGACAGTACGGCTTTCGAAGGGGCAGGTCGACTGTGGCGGCTATCCAGGAGGTAGTTAATGCAGGTAGGAGCACGGAACGTGGAAACCACTTTTCACGTCCCGTATGTTTGCTGGTCACACTGGATGTGAAAAACGCGTTTAACTCTGTCCGCTGGCAGGACGCGTTATACGCAATGGAGAGAGATTTCAGGCTCCCAGGGTACCTCCTGCGTATCATGGGAGATTACCTGAAAGATCGATCCATACTCTATGACACGGAGGATGGCCGAGAGACGAAAGTCTTATCGGCAGGGGCGGCCCAGGGATCCATACTGGGACCCGACATATGGAACTATACATATGACGGGATTCTACGTATGGAGATGCCCGAAGGGACATTCCTGGTTGGCTACGCGGATGACATCGCGGCAGTTATTATTGCCAAAGATGTCGATGCGGCCCAACTGCGACTCAACCAGGTTATGCGTCGAGTTACTCTCTGGCTGAGTGACCACGGGTTGGAGTTGGCACTGACTAAGACCGAGATAGTGCTTCTTACTAAGAAGCGCATCCCGCTCATTAGAAGCATGCAGGTAGGAGAGGTTACAGTCCAGACGAAGAACGCCGTTCGCTACCTGGGGGTTAGTTTGGACAACAGACTAACCTTCTGGAGCGAAATATCCAGCAGAGCAGACAAAGCGGCATTAGTAGTGACGTTGCTGAGCAGGGTAATGGCCAACATTGGGGGCCCTCTTCCCTGTAAAAGACGTTTGCTGCTGAGCACCGCCGAGTCTGTGATGTTGTATGGAGCTGAAGTCTGGGCTGATGCGCTCAGGGTCGAAAAGTACCGAAAGCGCATGGCGGCAGTGCAACGGAGAGCAGCGCTCCGCATAGCGTGCTCCTACCGCACGGTATCGGAGCCGGCTGTCTTGGTGGTCGCCGGGGTCATACCCATCGACCTCCTCGCCAGGGAGCGACAATTCGTCCACCAACACAAGGACGAAATTGGTAGAGAAGGCGCACAATCTGTGGCAAGGTCTCAGTCCCTCCGTGACTGGCAGTTACGGTGGGATACTGAGACACGCGGAAGGTGGACTTACGCCCTTGTCCCTCAAGTGGACGCTTGGCTAAATCGTCAGCACGGTGAGGTAGATTACTACCTCACGCAGTTGCTGACGGGCCATGGGCACTTTCGGTCTTTCCTGTTTAAAATAGGAAAGGCCGTAAGTCCCACATGCGTCTACTGTGGAGCACAATCCGACTCCGCTTTCCACACTTTCTTTGAGTGTGAGAAGTGGATGTTGGAGAGGCGTGCACTGGAGAGGGATCTTGGCATCTTGACTCCCAATACCATCATGGGAGTCATGTTAGGAAACCTTGCTGCATGGAGTAGGATCGCCTTTTTTGCGAGGGGGATTCTTCGTCGGAAGGAGAAAGACCTGGCAAGGTCGACAGAGCCGTAGGGTCTAACTGGACCGGCATATAAGGCTCCATCCTGAAGTAATGTCATAAATTGACGGTTCCAGGATGGAGCCTGGTGATATAGAGAGGGGTTTTAGCCGGTAGGCACGCAATAACTGCGTGGAGTCCGGCACGACGGGTGGCAAAAACCACCTAAGTGCGTAAATGCATTTCCCCTCTCACCAAAAAAAAAAAAAAAAAAAAAATCACCAGGACTTTATGTCTTAAATTTTCTGAGATATTTAAGAGCCATTTTGCCGTATATCCACGTTTGGTAAAAGAATTTTATGTTATAATGACGTATGCGTCACTTTCGTGGATATACGGCAAAAAATGTATGGAATTTTTCAAATAAAAAAATGTTGGGTTATTTTGACGTACGTACATAAATAAATATATTTAAAAGATTTTTCATAAGAAAAAAAGATAAAACGTAATAAGAAGTCATAAAGAATATATTTCTTTAACTTCACTTTATTGCTGTTACATTAAAATTAAAGGACGAAATTAATAAAAAACTAATTTTCATTTTTTAAAGGTACATATGTATGTATATAAAATAAATTTTAATTCAAAATTTATTTCATAAAACTTTTATGAATCAACAGTATGTTTTTTTAAATACATCATAGATAATTGTAGAATCAGTATCTTAAAATATGTTATAACATATGTAAATAGTTTTGAATAAAATTGAACATCATTATGTGGAAGATATGGGAAAAGGCATTTAATATAATTTTTTTTTATATTCAGAAATATTTATTTTTGGACATGTACTGAGTTCCTTTTCAAACATTTCTTCTCCTTTTCTCGCTTGTTTTTTTAAATTTGATAACTGAAATTCATCTTCACTTACAGATACTTTATATTATAAAGAAAATAAATTAAATTTATTATACTTAATTGCTTTAATTTTAGTAAATGGAACGTTCTGAAAATTTAGTTAATGCGCAATAGGTGAATAAATTTTGAAATCTGTAGGTAACATTTCAATAATATTCAATTTAAACTTTTTGGAGTGGTAATTTTTGAATTTTATTATTAAATCTAAAGGACTGTGAATTTCGTTTAATTTTAGAAATCGATCTATTGCACTGTGGACAGAGTCAATTTCTTAAATTTGGGAATGTCCCGGCTCTGAAAATTTTTGAGTAATTGTTTTTAGATTATTATTTTTATATAAAATGCCAAAACTAGCAGACAAAAATATTTTATTTTTATTTTTTGGTACACAAGAGTCGCTCCAAAGAATAATATTCTTAATATGATTAAAATCCTTCAATATATTTTCCAAAATTTTTATTATAGAACTATCGATATCATTACCAGAGCGACCATTCTGTGATTCGTTCCAAATGGCGCAGTAAGTAACATTTTTTTCGTTTGGATTCTGAGTACATATTCGTACTGTTGCTGTTATATTAAACTCTGATGGATGAAATTACTTTAGGCAGATTAAAAGTGCTTTGTTAATCGTAATTTATTTATTTAGTACTGTAGTAATAAATACTAAATGTAAGAATTCTGCTTACTTAAGTATGTCTCATATACGTTAAGATAATATCCGACAAAAAACAATCCAAAATTTCTATCGGTGTTATTTTGACGTATGTGCCAAAAATAAAGAAAATGTTCCCAAAAAGTGGCTTATACGGCAAAATCTTATTCTTTGTTTGGAGTTAAAAATGTTTGAAACTTAAAAAATTTTCTCCATAAGTTAAGATTTTTTTGTGCTATTCGATAAAGAATTATTAGCACTACATCTGATAAAAATTTTGAGTCACCTTTTTCGACTAAATTTTTTTCTATAAACTGATAAAACTTTAAATTCAATTTCCCAAACAAATATTTTTTGGAGTTACGTAAAGATAACTTCGGGACGACGATATATAAAATGGCGGATAGAGCACATAAACTCCCGCACGACGATATGTGAAAGCATGAAATGGTACTGCCACAAATAAAGAATGTAAACAGCTTAACGACTTTTCATAAAAAAAACAAACAAACAAACAAAGAAAATAAAAGAAAAACTAAGCAATCAACACTACAAATTTTTATCAAAAGTAAATCCTCTCTTTTTGCTATACCATACGCTTGTAGTGTCGTTATTATTAATCGTGTATTCAGTCGTATGTGTGTGGAATGAAGAACACAACCAACAACAATGAATGAATGATTTTGATAAACTGAAACAATTAAATTTAGTGAACATTGAAGAAAGACTTTATTTTTTCCAGATTAGTCGGGCATACGAGTGTAATATACTCTGCCGTTATTAAAGGAAGAGCTTGAGAGTCATTATCAAACTTTTTATATTGGTTTTGTTATGTTTTCTATTGATACGAGTAGTTTGGAAAAGTGAAAAATATAATAAAATGTCACATCACATAGTATTAGGGAGTTGCGAACATTAGTATTGCGTGTAAAAAATTAAAATTCGATAGCATGGGTAGCGATCAAAGTAATCGGTTATTAAAAAAAAAACAAAAAAAAGTTTTTTTTTTTCAGATTGAGGCCAGCACTTAGGGAATACCCCTAGTCGTGCAGTATACTTTGCATGTATAGGAAAATATGAGTGGAAGGGGAAAAGCGTGTGTGGACATTTAATTTAAACTTACTAATCTGATATCCGTCAGAAAAAACAAAGGTCCTACTTTAAAAATACAAAACGCAAAGAAATTGGTTGCTGTTGGTTAGTTATTGAATGGCCACTGTTATACGTTCATCACTAAATAATCCAACAGCCATCAATTCCCAGAATCCCGCACATTTAAGTTTACATTAAGGGATGCAGAAAAAAAAACAATAAAGCACTGCTAATGGTGCCAAATGCTGCAGTACCAATTGTCCTACGTTTTCGTTTAAATGAATAAGACTTCTGTACAGCCAACAGCTGTTGTTCTTGTAGCCCCTTGTATTCATTTCTGTTCATAGATGATACTGCTAATGAAGATGATATTTTTGTTATTGCCCTTGATCCAGTATCTGCACAGTGGTGGCAGTTCTATGTAACTGTGCCAAAAAAATATTAAAAGTAACAATATCATCTTGAAAATTCTTCTGTATGCTCCTAATAACATTAAAATTAATTTCAGAAAATATGGGTGTGGCAGTTTTCACTGAAAGCCCATTTTATATATGTATGTACATAAAACAAAATTAATGTTTAATATAAGCAAAGTCTGTTAACTATGGACCATTTCGTTTATTTGTATTTACATATATCGTCGCAAGAATTAAAGAACGCTGTAACTGACAAAAAATCGAAAATACGTTTTTTGCATCATCTTTATCAGAAAAAAATACGCGTCGATTGGTCCAGGTCCCAGATTTCTACGATGAAAATAAATTCACTTACGCCGTCTGCGAAATGAAAAATACTAGTGTATTTGTTCTACTTTTATGAAAGTTTTTTGGCTCTGGTGAACATTTAAGGTTTTGTCAGTTACAGCGTTCTTTAATTCCATCGACGATATGTTTTTACTTACTTAACTGAGGATGATGACATTTTTTAAAATAGAATGCTTTCAAGGTATTTTTCTATATTTGATCGATGGAAGTTAAAGTTAAGGATATTTTATTTAAAAGGCGAACATTTTATTAAGAATTATAAGCATGTTTCTACTGATTTAGCTTATACAGTATTCCCCGGATAACTGCCCCACGCTTAATTGCCTTTCACGCTTATTTACCTCAATTTCTAAATCCCCATATTTTTTCTTACCATTTTCTAATAAAATTTCACGGTTAATTAACTTACGCTTAACTGCGTTATTCGCTTAATTACCTCAAATATATTTCCCCAAAGAGAAATTTCACTTAAAATTCCCCGCTTAATTACCCAACATAATTGTTTTCTAAAAAGTGCAGCTTAACTCAATTATATTTATATATTTATGCAATTGTCCGTTGAATTTACTTTCAAACTACTTTTTTGATACAACCTTCCAATTAAAGTCTACCAAATTTATGTATATGTTTAATTATAAAATTACTTGCTTTTTATGTGTATTGATGGCAGTGTATATAGACAATTAAGCATATTCGTTTAACTGCCTCAAAGAAGCACTTAACCGTATTCGTTTAAATGCCTTACACGCATAATTGCCCAAAAATATTGACATTTTTGTCGAGGCAATTATCCGGTCGCCGTGGTCTAGTGGTTAGTGTGTTGGCTTACTAAGACATGGGTCGTGGGTTCGACTCCAGGCTCTGGCATCTTCAAAAAAAGAAATATGAAAAAAATATTTCTTTCGGCGACTACCTCTCAGCAGTCTTCTGGCAAAAGCTCTGAGAGTAACTAATTGCCATGAACAAGCTTCTCAAGTCTGTCGTTCGGAGTCGACATTAAACTGTAGGTCCCGGTACTCATGGATAAAAATTGACACACACAACATGAGTGCTGCCAGAAGCTAGGCCGTAATCCTGACACAGGGTTGTAAAGGCCAGTTATGTATGTATGTATGTAATTATCCGGGGAATACTGTAGTTACGAATTTCTTTATTTTTAGCCTCCGCAGGTTCCTCAAATAGCTCTCGAATTGATGCTATTGTGTGTACAATTATTTCCAATGCATGCAAAAGGATTTTATGAACTTATGGAGGAAGATAGAACGAAGCATATCTCTCTACTAACATTTTATCAGTTTTAAGAGCGAAATTTTTAAATTTACAAGAATTTATTTTACAACCTGATGACATGGCTTGTAGTAATGTTGCGTAGCTGTTACCTTGTCAGCTAGGCCTGGATTGTAAAAAAATATTTTTCCCATAAAGAATCAAATCCTTTCCATAAATATTTGATACTCTTCAATAGATCGAAATATATGCATTTTTGGTATTCTATATTAATACATTCAAGTACTTCGTCTACCACTTGATGCGATTTTTCCATCCTTGTAATCTCTTTTGAACACCAAATTTCAAAAATGCTAAGGCGTAAAAATGAGAACTATTAAATATGTATAATAAAGTGTACATATAAATCAATAAATTAATTTTAAATATTTAAGCAAAACAATAAAAAAAAAAATAAATCGCATAATAAATTGCACAGCACAGAACACATATGGCCAGTTAATCGAAAACGTGATCAACTACTCGTATTTACAATTAGCACAAGGTGCCGTTTTAAAAACACAGAAAACAGTACTACAACACTTAATAAAATATTGAGGTTAAGTGAACATTTTTAGTATTTCCATAAAAATCGAAAATTGGATGCGACAAGCATAATCTTAAACTATATAAGTTTTTCAATATATCCAAAAAAATTTATTAATAACTTTGAGTGGCAAACAATTTAAAACTCTATATTATTTGAACACAAATTTCTAAAATATGTCATTTCACTGTAATGTATACATAACTCCCCAAAACAAATTCGCCGTGTTACAATAAATAAAATTGTAAGCAATAATGGAAGCATTATGCATACCTTAAAGCTTCCAAGGACGCTATGGGATAAGGTATTATTTTTGATTTTGTACAATATTTGACTACTGGTTGCAATATTTTTGCGTTTCTATTGCATTTTAGCGGCTCATTTCACATAAAAATCATGCATTATTGATGCGCACGAGTAAGTGATTGTTTACAATTTCTCCCTTACAAAATGGCTTATTGGTAAGCACTAATTTCTGCTGGATAATAGCACAAAAACAGGTAATTTTTTGTCGCGTCCGATTTTCACAGTTATTTGGTTATATCTTTTTACCATATTATTGATTCCGACCAAAAGTTTTTAGAAGTATAGTGTAAAAGCCCTTTAAAACCCTGCGGATATATATATGTAAATCGTGTTTTTTCATAGTTTGCGCAAATGTAGTATCTATTGCCATGGATTTATCCATAATTTATTTATGAAACAAAATTAACAAAATAAACACAAACTTAAATAAAGTACAATATATAAAAAGCTCTATAAAAATCCCGATGTGTAGGAAAACTGAACGTATCGATCTCAGAAAGAAGTTAAATAAAAGTGACCTCTCTAGTTCGACGAAATTGCCACAAGACTACAAGCCTCTTTTTTTTCCGTTGCTTCTCTATACTACGGAAGCATGGGCGCTGTCTTGTGCCGATGCAGCGGTTCTCTGAGTGTTCGAGAGATAAATTCTTCGTAAGATCTTTGAGACACCAAGGCATGGCGATGAGTTTCCCTTTGGATTCAAACGTAAGCTATATGAATTCGTCGGTGATCTCGACATTGTCAAGCACTTTAATATCCAGCGACTTCGCTGGTTCGGCCATATTGTTCATATGGAGGAAACTGCTCCAGAGTAAAAAGTTTTCGATGCGAAGGTCACTGGACGTCGTCGTAGAAGCACCAGGTTGATAAAACCCCGTCATCAATTAATGTCACCAACTGGAGAAAGAGCGCACTAAGCAGAAGCGCCTGGTGAGTAAGGCCGAAACCGGTCAACACTGTAAGTTAATACTTAAGATTTAAATTCAAATAATTTGTACACAAATTTTCAAAGAAAACTGTTCAAGTGCAAAATAAAGTATGACTCGTTTTTGTAATGGGTTTATTAGTAAAATAAGCCAACTTTTGTTTGTTTCTCCGAAATAAAATATTTATAAAAGACATTTAGTATTTTGTCCTCAATTGTCAGATTAATTTTGTTAGATTAGCTTACAAGTGCATACAGACATACATATGTACATAAATACATAAATATATAGGTACATATTAACATTTTTACAATAATTGATTTGTCAGCATAGAAGAAGGTAAATAAAGTAAAATAAGCAAAAGGAAATCTATAGAATTTAATGAACTCTGATTTTTTTTACGTTAATACGTGAAAGAGTAAAACATTTATAAAAAAATAAAAAATATTGTGATATAATAAATACCGTATAAGTAAATATATATGGAGTGCATAGACGGACGTAGTACAATAATTTTGTTTATTGAAAGTATTCTTACAGTTATTACAAATACATAAGAACTTTTTTTTCCACTGAGATCAATACTCAGAGGTGTAAACCAGTGATGTCCACTACTACATAAAGACACTTGCGCTTGTGTATGAAACAGAGAAAAGACTCTGCTTACTTCTACCAGAAATGGGAATGTTCGAATTACTTTCTGTTTATAACTTCATAAATATTTCTTCATAATTCTGAGTAAAGTACGAAATCGATTGTCCGATAGACATGTGACCGATCTATTAAGAATAAAGGAGTACCGAGGTCACATAAATTTGGAGGAAATAATGAACAATTATTTCAGTTAAATAAAAATGATACAAAAAATATGCACTATCCATCCCTGCACTATGTTGGAGAGAAGCTAAAATATTAAAAGAGCAAGAGTAACAATATTTCTTTTTATTCTGTACGTGTTTGACTTCAACGCAAGCAGAATTTGTTTTCCTATCACGCGTGATAGGGAAAGAGAATTGTGGACATCACTGGTGTAAACCCTTACTAATGCTGTGCATTGTATCGAAATTTTAATAGGATAGAGAGGTTTTTGTTTAGTATGCGTATGCCGTATTTCGTATAAACTTTTTCCAGTATAATACAAATTTTAATTTTGACATGCATTGAAAGTTATCAAAAGGCGGCTTTTATATTTAAACTAGCTGAACCCGGTATGCTTCGCTACCCTCTAGTTATAAAATAAAATTAAAAGTATTTATATATTTAAAAAAATGTATTTATTTAATTTGCGCACTTTTCTTTTGATACGTAGTTCTATTCATGCCAATACCATATATAGCAAATACTGCCGGCCAAAAAATGCTAAAGATATGATGATTTCAAATTTTAGGTTATATGGGTGGTGCGAGGCCCCTTGCCCAATCAAAACTTCATATAGCCTATTATTCCTTCCAGATTCGGTCCAAGGGTTTAGTCTCCTATAAAGCACAAACAAACAAACAGAGAGACATTCATTTTTATATATATAAATTGAAAGCAGATTAATTATAATTTAAGGTAAAATGGGTGGAAAAAGAGGGATTTGTTAATAAAAAAATGTATGGCTACCTTACCTGTAGGCAAAAAGTGTAATAAAATACATATAAATACATATAAATAAAATACATATAATACATATAAATACATATAAATACATATTACAAAAAAGTATTTTGTATAGCAAACATTGTTAGCGGTATAAGTATCTGAATTAAAAAAGAAGGGGGCGGTGAAGTGGGCGTAGTTCATAGTTATATGGCGACGTTAACAGTATTAAGAGCAATATACTACCAAATAGAAAATCCGTTGGAAAGAACAAATTTGTACAGAGAACAAAAAGTCTAAAACTTTCAAACAAAATTTGGCGTGAAAAGGGGCTTCATTTCATTTCGAAAAAAAGTACCCTATTAATCATGCCAGCGTCCCAGTTAAATGCTGTAAAAATTTCAGGAAGATCGGTCAGAGGTTTGTTCTCCTATAATGTGCAAACAAAAAAATAAACAAACACACATTCCATTTTATATATACAGATTGCCACACTGGGGTTTAGAGGATATTGTTAGATATGTGGATTTGATTCTCACCAAAAATTCTAGTCTGCGACACTTCGCCGAGATTATTGTCTTTGTCACTCTGCTCTTTATAATTACAGTGAAAGCTCCCATAGGCGGACACCGACCGTCGAAGCATTTCTGTCCGCCTACGGGAGATGTCCGTCCAGGGGATATTTCGTTAAAATACTTCGGGAAATAATTAATAAATACACATTTACCTGTATATTATTTGTTGACTACGGTAACTGATAAAAAATAATCTTAAAATATTTTCATTAAACTTTTATTTTTTTCATATTCATATACATTGTAGATATGTGTGTATTTATTCTCACAGTAACTAATTAAATAACATATAAAGGAAAAAAATATTATTAAGATCTAAAAAATTGTTGTATTGTTGTCTGTTTATAGTTTGCTTGCCTTTGTTTTTTCCACATTTCCTCGTAGTGGCTCTCTAAATTCATTAATTTTGAATATGCTACAAAGTCGTCTGACGAAAAGGCTTTTAATTGTTGAATTTGTGTGAAAGCTTCCTCAAAAGTATTTATATATATTTTAAATATTTCTTCTGGATCTTCTAAAATATTTTCTATCAAATCATTTTCAGTTGAAGCACATTCATCAAATCTTCAAAATTATCTTCATTTACATCACATAGTTTATAAAAATTTATTAATGTTGATAAAGGCAAGTTATCTTGAGGTTCAAATTCCTCGACATCATCATTTGTGGGCATAAATCCGGACTTCCGGAAACAATTTTCGATGGTGATGGCTTCAACTTTTTCCCAAGCGGTTTTTATGAAACATAAGGCATCAAGAACATTTATGCCTTTTGAAAGCTCTGAGGCCGAATTAGCTAAATTCATTTTTGTTAAGATGTGCTTTAAAATTAAGGTCCTATAATTAACTTTAAAGTTTTGAATAATGCCCTGATCTAGCGGTTGGCAAACAGATGTGGTATTGGCTGGCAAAAAATGTATTGTTACATTTGTTAGTACTAACTCCTTGGGGTGGGATGCAGCATTGTCTAAAAATAAAATAATTTTTCTGTTGCATGACATCATTCTTTTATTCAACCCTTTTAACCACTCCGTCATAATTTCACGAGTCATCCAAGCCTTCTTATTTGATTTCCAATCAACCGGCAAAGCATCGACTGGGGTGTTTTTAAAGGCTCGTGGGCGAGCTGCTTTACCGATAACCAGTAGTTTTTCCTTCTCTCCCAACATATTAACGCAAAATAGAATTGTGAGCCTTTCCTTTGACATTTTACCACCTGCACATTTTTCTGACTTTAGAGATAGTGTTCTGTTAGGCAATGCCCGAAAGAATAGACCGCTCTCGTCAGCATTGTAAACATCCTCGGGCCTGTACTTACTAAGTATTAAAGGAAGTTTTTCTTTGAACTGAGTAACATCCTCTGGAATGATGTCTGCAGCTTCACCTGATATGCATTTAAAAGCAACATTATGGCGTTTACGCCATTTCTGAAGCCAACCATCGGATGCAGTAAAATTATTATAGCCCACTTTTTCCGCTACTTCCTTGGCTTTTGCCTTAACGATTGGCCCCGAAAGTGGAATATTCTTGGCCCTAGCTAAAGAAAACCATTCGAAGACGAATTTGTCTACTTTAGAACCCTTGTCTGATAGGAAATTCTTCTTGCAGTTCACATTATCTCCAGTCCGCCATTTGTTTTTGATAAAATCTTTATTTTTTAAAATATTGGCAGCCTGTGTCTTTCCAATATTAAATCTACTAAAAAACAAGGATTTGAATAAGGCTGATCTAACCAAAATTTCAAATAAACAAACCTTTTTGCGATGTCACGAACTGAGAGTTTTTCATTTTCTGCAATATCAATTACAGACACTTTTTCTTTTAATGAAAGAAAATTTGGCGGAGCCATTGTAACACCTTGCGATTTTGAAACACACTAACTTTAAACTTTCACATCCTACATACTGAATGACCACTCATCAGTTATCACATAGACCAAAATAAAAAGGGGAATCACAATTTAGATTTTGTCTATGAACATCAAATCACATAAAACAATAATCTGGGGAATCACCGCACAACGCAATGTTATATACATAATCTGATTAAGTTGAACAATACACACACTATAAAGAAAAATGTAATCTCTACTCATTTCGAATAGAATAAAAGGGGATGAACCGAAATACAAAAAAATGCTCAGCTTTGCCTTTTGTAAGTTTTATTGGTTGTCCGCCTATGGGAGATGTTTTTGGAAAAACAAGTGTCCGCGTCCGTCTAAGGGAGCGTCCGTCCAGGGGGGATGAATTTGTTCTAAAAATACAATCTAATTGACGGAACTTATAAAATCGTCCGTCTATCGGATATGTCCGCCTATTAGAGCTGTCCGCCAGTGGAGCTTTCACTGTATTTAAAATATAATTTAATATTATCTTAGTAAACAAATAAAAAAATCTTTTCAAATTGTTTTAATATTAACAGACTTCAGAGTTTTTAACTGTGATGATGGGCCAATGAATTTGATGTTTTTTTCAAAGTTCATATTTAGCTGTTGCACTTTCTTAAATTACCATGTTATACCCTTTTCTTACAAAATTTTTTTTTATGCCCCTTTTTAACCGTAAACCTGACAACTACATGAGATTTCAATCGTTTATAACGAATCGTTAACTTCCCTTCCCTTTAGTTCATATTTAGCAGTCAAGTAAATAAATGGCAAGTGCAATTGGCTGTGAATAGAATATAAATGAGTTTCATGCCAGTAATAAATGGCATTTAAAAGACATACAAATGCATTATTTACACTTGTACTTCAACAACTTGTACTCATGCATCAAACAACTAAAATGCATAAAAAGATAATAAAAGAGATAATGGCAGAAGCTCTAAAATTACTCCAAGTATTTAAAAAGCAAATTGCTTTTTATTTAAAATATTTTAATAGTTTTAATTTGTCAATAGTTCTCAGTTATTCCACTAAAAAAATTTTTATTAAAAATTAACAAAACTTGCAAACGCATAAATACTTTCTGCGTGTAGCTTATATCGTGAATTGAAATTGCTATGCGTAAATAACTGCAACATTTAAAGTTTTGTAAGAACAACCGCAGAGAATTTTAATTAAAATTTCAAAACAAAATAAGTACTCGTACTACAAAATTCACTGAAATAATAAATATGAAGATGACACACAGCAAGTGCAGAACAAAAAAAAAAACTGTTAAGTTTTCCAAATTAAAGTCAAAAGCATTTACAGTGGGAAATGACTGAATTCATTATTTTTTTGTGTGTTTCTTAGACAAATAATGCGTAATATATGCCAAAAAAATTTTTTGAAGTATGCTTTGGAGGAGGTGTTTTAAAAGGTGTTTCATTTCGCATTTTTCTATTAATGAATAATATTCACTATTACAATTCTTTTTATTGTTTTTTAATGGATTGCAAAAATTTGAACTCAAAGACCGATTAGTGAAAATAAAATTCACTTTGTTTTTTAAATTAAAAGTATAAATACGGCTTTTTCGATTTACTATTTGTTGACATTGTAGTTACGGTTTTTTGAATTATATTTGTGCAGTCTGTACGAGTATTTTGGAACATACATACATACATATCTGTGGAATTTTGAAAAAACGTCTTTTCTCGAAATACGAAAATTGTCCAAGATTTTTATAGTAAATGTATAATTTCCTTGTCCTTT
Organism: Metopia argyrocephala; assembly: GCA_963576795.1. Classification (NCBI taxonomy): domain Eukaryota; kingdom Metazoa; phylum Arthropoda; class Insecta; order Diptera; family Sarcophagidae; genus Metopia; species Metopia argyrocephala. The sequence goes on along the minus strand of OY756210.1, from coordinate 73,069,108 downwards.
TTTTGCTCTAATCCCCGTATTTCTACGACCTTTGGAACGCAAGATATACAGTTGACTAATCGACCTCTTTCTGACTTTCCCCCAATTTCAATTTGACAAAACGACTTCTTTCAGAGAATTAAGAATAATTTGAAAAGTTATATGTCTATAAAAAATTTTATTTAATTTTTATTACTATTTTTTAATTATTTGCATATTTTAGGGAAAAAGAGAAGTAGTTTTTTTAATAAAACCGAAATATATTATCCAAATAAACTTCTTTCGTCCTTTTTTTCATATTGTGTGGTGGAAGCTATCTTTTTTTCTTTAAAATCTATTTAACAAAAAGTCTTAAATTAATTTGTTGTCGTTGTAAAGAAAACTATTGTTTCTAGAGGGAAAAGAATGTCGCATAATGTTCGTTAAGTATTAGTGTATATTATTCAAGTTGAAAATTTCTTTAATTTTCTAAGCATTAACTTCTATTAGCCTTTCTAAGTGTTTTTTGCTCCACTGAAAAGTTGTTGATTTAGAAACAATACCTTTTGTCAAATGTCCTCAGATATATATGTGAGTAAAATTTTTATTTGGCAGATATAGTTGCCGTAGTCTTACTAGACAAGAGCTATGGGTTCAAACTCCAGCTCTGATATCTTAAAAAAAGAAATATAAAAAACTACTTCTTTTAGGGACTTCCTCTTAGCAGTCTTCTGGTAAAAGTTCTGAGAGTAACTGATTGCCATGAACAAGATTTTCAAGTCTGTCATTCGGAGTCGACATTAAACTGTAGGTCCCGATACTCAGGTATAAATATTGACAAACACAACATGGGTGCTGCGAGAAGCTGGACCGTAACCGTGAAACATGGTTGTAATGGCCAATTATGTATGTATGTATGTAGTAATGTCGTAAACGGTCTGTATCCTAACGTCGTATTTTTGAGCTAATAATTAATTCAACACTCACATTACTTTTTGAATTTACGTTAATTATTTTAACGTTATTTTCCATATTTGAAACGTTTCTTTGTCTTTTTACCACTGGTAAATATGCCATACTAAATATATTTAGATCTAACCACCTGTACTTCTCAAATTTCAAAATTAAACTAATCACTTGTAAATTCTTCTGAGTCATTGTATGCAAACAAAGGAATTCCGCGTTTTCATCATGGATAATACATAAAAACATTGCAAATAAAAACCAATAGACTTATTTTTGTGCAAAACGGTTAATTGGGGTTACGGGTTAACCGGAGCACGGATTATAGAGGCCTGACAGTATTCATCTTTTACAAATACTATCTTAAATTAATTCTTTTATGTAAATATGTATGTACGCCATCTTCACTTGTTATATAAAAAAAAAAATGTATAATCAAAACAGGCATTGAAAAAGATTGATGTAAACAATAGCGTATATATTAAAGACCATAAAGGCATTTATTTATGAGGTGAAATTACTTTAGCTCTAATATCTGGTAAACTATCTATTAGATTTTAGAGACCATTGTTTAAAATTCTCCATTGGGGTTTACCATGATCTTTTAAAAAGTCTATGGAGGACTTAAGGCCCTAACATAATGTGCATGAATTAGCTATCTTAAGGAACTGTGCAAATATATCGACGATGGAATTAAAGAACTCTATAACTGACAAAAAATCGAAAATACGTTTTTTGCATCATTTTTATCAGCAAAAAAAATACGCGTCGATTGGTCCCGGTCCCAGATCTCTACGATGAAAATAAGTTCACTTACGCCGACTGCGAAATGTAAAATACCAGTGTATTTGTTCTACTTTTATAAAAGTTTTTTGGCTCTGGTGAACATTTAAGGTTTTGTCAGTTACAGCGTTCTTTAATTCCATCGACGATATGTAAAACATAATGTACTTAATCAAACTTTAAGTCAAGTTTCGTCAATAATTTTAAATTTAAATAAAATCAGAAATAATATATGTACATAGTTCATGTAAATTTCTAAATAATAGCGTGTGACTAACTCTGGCTACTTGTGCAAAGAAATATACAGTCACTCAAACAATTGACCACGTGTTTGAATGTTTTATGTTCGAAAGCTTGAAAAGCATTTCTTTTTTTTTTCTTCTTGTGTTTTCTTTTAAATAAGTGCATTAGTAGAGCAATCTAGGTTTTGGTAGACACTAGGACGTTTCTCTTCCCAGGCTTTAACCATATGCCCTCACAATTCATTAAATGAAGTTGGGACTAACACCACGCTCTTTTTTAGCTCCCCCAGAGGTGCTTAACCGAGGAGGACTACAGGAATACAGGTTTCTCTATAGTACACTTTTGAACCTTACGAAAAAGAAAAAAAATCAGGGACCGGAAATAATTGTTATTTTTTTTTTCTGAGGAAAAAGGTTACGCAAAAATGCCCTTTATCTGCATTTGGTAATTTTTAACCATTATCAGTGCATTTATATTATTTTGGTTACCGTAACCAATTACAATGAGAAAAAAATTTTTTTGGTTATAAGTAACCATTATATCAACCAAAAAATATTTTGGTTAAGAATAACCATTATTTCAATCAAAAACCTTTTTTGGTTAGAAATAACCATTTGACCTAAAAAAAAAATTTGGTTACATCCTTAATTTGTAAAATCTTTTTATTGATTTTAATCATTCTTGCGATAGCTTCCTTTGCATCATCCAAAATATACAAAAAATGTTGCATTTTGTGGAGTAATAACAAAAAAAAAAATTTTTTTTTGATATTGGTTATTTTTAACCAAAAAATTTTTTTATTAGTATAATAGTTATTTAGGAACAAAACAAATTTTAGGTTGATATAATGGTAGTCGCCGTGGTCTAGTGGGTAGTGTGTTGGCTTACTAAGACATGGGCCCTGGGTTCGACTCCAGGCTCTGACATCTTCAAAAAAAGAAATATGAAAAAAATATTTCTTTCGGCGACTACCTCTCAGCATTCTTCTGGCAAAAAGCTCTGAGAGCAACTAATTGCCATGAACAAGCTTCTCAAGTCTGTCGTTCGGAGTCGACATTAAACTGTAGGTCCCGGTGCTCATGGATAAAAATTGACACAGACAGTATGAGTGCTGCGAGAAGCTAGGCCGTAATCCTGACACAGGGTTGTAAAGGCCAGTTATGTATGTATGTATGTATGATGTCAAAGCTGAGGTTCGAACCTGGAGTTCTTGTCTAGTAAGCCGACACACTACGGCGACAACAGACGTAAATGCTTACTTAACTGAAATACGAGTAGTAATACAATTTTGTACATCTTCACTTTATTATTCACTTACAACTAGAAAATAAAAAAAAATCCTTAAAAGGAAAAGTTAATCAGTACTCGTAAAGTAAAGACGTCGACAATTTTATGTCTCACATAAAACCATGTGGTTACGAGTATTAGTTTAAGATTGTGAAATAAAAACAAAAAACTATTGATTTATAGTTTCACTTAATGCTAAAAATAGTCAGAAAAAATCACGAACACAATACGTCTATTGTTGGCTTAATTTTTTTTCTGTTTTTTTTTTTTTTGATAAAATAAATAAACAAAATAGATAAATAATATTATAGCCCATTAAGATTGAAGTGTCATCAGCTATATTGTACAATATATTGACAAAATATACATCCTACTTGGAACTAGAAAACCAAAGGATAAAAAAGTTTTCCTTTTTTATTTTTCTTTCTTTTTATATATAAATTTTTTTTAAGTCTTAGGTTTTCTTATCTCATACATACGAATGTGTACGAATATAATATTTAAGTGTGGCATTTGCTATTTTATGTTTTGACATTTTCCAGGTTATTGTTTAAGAATTTGTTTCATTTTATCATTATAAAAATCTCTAACGCTATAAAAACATATATTGTAAAACACTTAAAGCAGAGAAAGGATACTGAAATGGGGTGTGGGCAGGAAAAGATTTCAGTGTCTTTGATGCCAAAACTCAAGTGCTTTCAAAAGTGTTCAATGGCTGTGGATTTTTTTTTTATAATTCTCAAATCTGCAGCTTATGGAAAGACGTTAAAAAAGTACACAAGAGTAATTCACGTACATACATATTTTATCGACAAATATGACTTTTATTAAGTGTCTGTTAAGTGGTGAAAGTGTCTTTTATTATTTTGTAGTAACAATTTGGGGAAAAAAAATTTTTTTGTAGTTTCACTAAAATAAATTCTAGTGTGCGTAAGCTAAGCTTAAATACCAGTAAAGAAAACATATTGGCTTTATAATAAATGTTCGAAAAGAAAGTGGTAAAAATTAGATACTAGTCAAGTAATAATCTTAATAAATCCGGTTAATTAAAGACTACTAGTGTGGCCAAAAGAAAATTTTTTTAATATTTGAATTGAAACGCTTTTAAGTAGATGATAACTAAAACATATATTGCTCATAATTTTTTAAGTTGTAGTAGATTAAAGCCAGAATTTGTATGCTATAAAATAGAAATTGCGGAATAACACTGTAATATACACATGCCCCTCAATTTGCAAGAAAGATGCGTTCCAACGAAAAAACTTGCAAATCGAAAATAAATATGTTTTCTATTAAATTGCGTAAATCGAAAAACACACTTAAATTGCTCTAAAAAACTATCAAATATATTTGAATTAAAAAAATATATTCTAGCAATAATTTGTTTGTATATGCCATAACAACCTTTGCCGGATCAACTAGTACACATACTTAGTACATATTACTTACATATATAAATAGATAATTAAATAATATTAATTTTAATACAAAATATTAGCCACAGAAGATTTAGAACATTTCAAAAATTCCCAAATTTGTGAAATATTATATTGAATCGTGAAATAGAAAAATAAATGAGAACAAAAGAAAACAGTGTTTTCGAAACACAAAATTATCCAAGAATTTTATATAAACAAATACTAAGCGTATTCACGTCTTTGACATAAATAGGCGAGCATGATAATTGCAGATAGTAAGACAAATACATTTAAATTTCTCAGAAAGGTAGTTATACCAAATTAAAGTTATATACAAATTAATGTAAAGAATTCAAAAAAGTTAAATTTAAAATATCTACAAAGGAATTCAATTCATTTGAAGTCTTTATTAAGAAAAGCTGAAGGCCCACACCATGCATCTGTCAAAAAAGTAGAATCAGCGTAACTGTATGTGACACGTTTCACAGCAAAAGGCATAGAATGCATAGACGTATCGACGCAACAAACTAGGTTTACTTTTTACTTTTGTATTCGTCGCGTGAGTGGTGAAAAAATGTCAGCTGTTTTTGATAGTCAGGGATGACAAACCATATTTTATTTTAAATGTTATAGATAAATATGTTTGCGTGGTGGATTCTTTTTAACATTTTTTTTTTTATAAAAAAAATTTTTAATAAATAAAAAACCTTTCATTAAAAAGGTTGCAATTACTTTTAAGAAAAAAGTACATAAAAATTTATTTGAAATACAATTTTTATGTGGGCAATTTCAAATATTTTCAACATTTATTGAAACTGAGTTCAGATGCTTTTTATTTCTCCAGTTTTTCGAATTGACCAAAACGGTCAAAAGGGAATGGTAGGCCACACTAGAAAACTGGGAAATTCAAAATTTCAGACCATCTGTTCTTTATCTCTAAAAGTTATGGGCACTCAAATATCGAAAAACTCAAAAAAAGGCTTGAAATTTACAAGAGTTTTTTCATATTTCATCACTTTTCTACTTTTAGTTTTAAACTTCCAAAACCCACTGATATAAAATAAAGTCACTAGACTTTGTAGATATTTACACTATAAAAGTTATGCCCATACTACTATTTGGGAAAAAGTTCTACAGCGGTTCATTTTTGAAACCAAAATTTTCCGATTTTTTAATTTTCGCAGTTTTTTCTATAGCGTTTTTGCGCCGTTCAAGAAAATTGCATTTCGTCAACAGTATTTAATAGATGGTATAATTTGCTAAAATTTGCGCCATATCACGTCGATGTCAGGCTGCTAGTTGCTGAGAACGATGACCCCAAACTTTTATAGAATTGGCGTAAATTTGTCAAAAATGACAGTTTTTCGCGCCTGACATTTGCAATCTTATTTATAACTGGTTTATGTATTGCGTGATCTAAACTTCTTAGTAAATGGCACCTCAACGTCAAGAAGGCGTTAAAATATTTTGAAAGGCAAAAATTTTATAAAGAAAATAAAACTTTTGCGAAATTTCATGATTTTGTTTCGCGTTTTTTTTTTAGTTAATCAGTGGTTTACAATTAATGTAAAGTATTGGAAATGAAGTGCCGGATGAACCAAAGATCATATATAAATACGGTTGAATTCGGTCCATATTTAGCGGGTACAGCGGCATTTTTCTTCAAACACATTTTGCTTTGTGACATCTGCAGTTATGTATAGATTCCGCCGCGATTGACACCAAATGAAAGGTTTTTTTAAGCTTGATAATAAAACCGAATAGGCATTAACAAATTTTCATGATTTTAAATTTTACAGATCAAAAAAAAAAATCCTAACCTCAAAAATAATTCTTATATAATTTTTTTTATTTTCTAAATTTGCAAGTCAAAACATTGTTTTTCTGTAAATTAGTTATGCGGTATATAAACACATATTATAACAATCGGTGAAACATTCAAATTTTTGAAAAAATTCGCGTTTTTTAATGTTAAGGAATTTTAATTATAATTGATATTTTTTATGTATTTTATCAGTGCATTGATAAATTTGGACTGCACTGATGAATTTGAAATGAGTTTTATGCATTCATACAAAAGTTTTTAAAATAAACCAATAAATTTAACTTTAAATTTTTTTTAAGAGATTTTAACTTAAAACCTCCATAACTTTCGCGCCGTTTTCAATAAATGATTAACGCGAACTGTTTTGGTATGCTAAAATACCACCCTTCACGTGACCAAAGCATCATTCGTGTCATCCAAAAAAAAATTGGAAAAAAAAATATCAATATGTCGAAAACAGGCTGTAAGTACTGAGTGTCATCTCTATTGTGTTTATTATTATTTAAAAAACAAATGCTATGGAGGAGATGAAGTGAAAAATCAGGGGCCAAATCGTCACATTCGTGGTTGAGTAAGTTTTCGTGTCGAATAAAATTTCGTGACGTATAAAAAATGGTATTGCGGCATTCGATAGCTTTCGAATCGAAATTTGTTTAAAAATGTAATAGATTTTTTGTTCACATTAGTGTTTATACCAAATGTCAACAAAGAAAAAAGATTAAACAATAGAGGTAAGTCAATGTAAATATATTTAAATTCAATATTTTAGTTGATTTAAACTACTTATTTTCTACAGTTAATGGATCCTTCATATTTATTTTATTTGTCTTCCTCTTTCCTCACCAACAACAAAATTGTAATTGCAACGTCTTCTTATGATAATTGCGTCTTGATATTTGTAGTTGTGCATTCGGTAACCTGTAGTCTCGAATGTGTTTAATGTATAAATGAAAAATTGCATTAAGCATCAGGAACGCAGGTAGAATTTTAGATAATTTAAGGCGAACAATTTTCGATTCGGGTATTGTATTTCAGGTAATTTAACGAAACTTAATCAACTGTGGGTTTTTTCCAGAAAATAATGAAAAAAGTCCGCAATTTAATTAGGCTGAGGAAAATTATCCGGCAATAGGTAGACAAATTATATACAAAGATTTAAAAAAATTATATAAATATAGCCTTCATACCTTTAAAAGAATCATTCAGTTGAAGTAGTTCATTCAATAACGGTACACGTCTCGTATTTACATATAAAATTAATTTCGAAATATTTTAAGACCGGTTTTTAAAAGAGTGCGAATTTGCTGTAAATTATTAAAAAAGAAAATAAATATATTTCCCAGAGAAATTTTAGAGCAATACATATATATATAAAGAAGAGGTAAGTTGCACAAAAAAAAGTGCAAATACATAGTACATTGGACACACTTTTAAAAGTAAAAGACTGATTTTGTTTTCTCCAAAACTAAACTCTCCTTTTCATAATTCATAATACATGTTGCAGGAGTACATCAGAATGCCCAATATAAAGCTAAAATCAAGTGATAACGAAATTATCGACACTGATATAGAAGTTGCCAAATGTTTGGGCAAAGTTAGAACCATGTTAAAGGAATGTGGCATAGAGGATGATGATAATGTCACAGTGCTCTTGCCCAAAGTCAGTTCTGCTATACTACGTAAAGTTTTACAATGGGCCAACCATCACAAAGATGACCCTCAAAAACCGGAAATTGACGAAAGTCAAGAAATACGCACCGTTGATATTTCATCGTGGGATGCTGATTTTCTTCAAGTTGATAAGGAAACTTTATCTGAACTTATTTCTGCCGCCCATTACTTGGATGTAAAGGGTTTGATGGATGTGACTTGTTAGACATTGGCAGATATGATCAAAGGCAAAACAACAAACGAAATTCGCACACAGTTTGGAATTTCAGAGGATGGGTTATAATACTACCTCTTGACTTAGAAGAAAAGGATTAGAATAAAAAAATACAACTCTCTAATTAATATCTCCATTGTAATATATATATATAAATATTTAAAATTTTTTTTAAAAGCCTCTTTAAGAAATCGTTTTAAAATACCTTAATTTATATGGACGAATAAATGTATAAATATATTTAAATCCTCGTATTAATAAAATTTTTTACCTGTTAAATGATATATTTTTTATTCAATTCAATTGCGCTAATTTGACACTTTTTTCCGTCAAGCGAAGCTCACCATTGCATCCGGTGGTTTTATCTGGCTAAATTTTGTTTTGGAGATATACCGTTATTAAAAAAATTGACGATTTTGCACACGAAAATTAATGCAGTTTATTGATTCAACTACTTTAAACAGGAATAAAAATTTCGCAACGAAATTACCTTTAAGTCAGCAAAGTTTTTTTTAATCTGTGCAAAAAACAGTCATTTCTTTGAAAGATTTTCCTCAAAATTATATTTTAGAGAAAAAAAAAACAATATATGTTTTATTTTTAAAACACGGGGTTTTACTATCACAATAAAAAATTAACTGGGCAAGTATTCCGTACGGCGTACGCTTTCGGGCTTCAAATATAAGTACAGTCGGGGCTCGATTATCTGTTATTCGGTTAACCGTTATGGTTGTTTTTTGTCTGCAATGTTTTCAAATTGTTTGCTTCGATTAATTGTGATTACCTCTATTATCCGTGATGAAAACGGGGAATTCCCTTGTTTTCATACGATGAGTCAGAAGTAGAGCTGCAAAACTATCGATAGTCGGCCCCATCGATTGTTTAAAAAAAACAATCGATACTATCGATTTTCTATTTTTCTGAGAAAATTAGAATCGCAATACGAATTTTTGGATATACCTTTACTAGGTTCTTCTTAAATCTAGTGGAGAAGTAGAATTCAATTTGTATCGGAAGTCCAGTAAGTAAAACTCTATTAAAATATAGCAAGTACCATGTATGTATGTATATGGGTTATATTGCCAAACAAAAAAAAAAAAGAAATTAATTAAAGCTGTTAATTTGAGATAAGTTTTTTAAATTAACGTTAGCCGTAAAAGGCTTTAACGTTCAAAACGTAAAACATACATTCTACATATGTAAATATCAAAATTCTAATTAAAAGGGATTATAAAAAACAATTCATAAATAAACTTAGGTACAGAAGCGTTAAATTTAGGTATTTATAAGTTATATCAGGTTTACCCAATACTTTTTGTTAATGAACAAGGGTTTATCGACCGATTTTGGTCTATGGTCTTAATTGGCTTTTCCGCTTCTCTGAAACTAGGGTGCGAACGTTTAAGGTGATCTAATAAATATGTAGTATTGCCGCTAGTTTTATAATATTTGCCACATAAACGGCATTTTTCTCTTTGGTTATTTCAAAATAAGTCCAAACATCTGAATACATCCTACGTATCTTTTTTGAATACCCTCTTCATCATCGTTGTCTACCTCAAAGTTTTCATTGCCATTTTCTATTAAACACAGACAGACATACACACTCCTATGGATGTGTACATTGGACATATGTATATGTATATAGTACATTTAAATAGTATTGTAATAATACTTACTTTCTGATAATTGTAGGAATCTCTTTTTAAAACTGTTTTTTATTTAAATATTCTTTATTCTTTCAGAAATACTATTAATAATACCAGAAATTTTTACTTTAAAACTTCTTTGTATTATTTTTGTGCCGTCAATAATTCGCCGCTGTCGTTATATTAAGTTTAAATAAAATTAATTACCCTAAGGAGCTTAATAGGATAACACTTTTGAAATATTGACTCTATTTTATTTTACATTAAATAAATGCAAATATATTGTTTTTATTGAAAAATTAGAGCATACATATAAAAATTTACCGGCCGCAAAAAACCTGCGTTGAAAAAGTTTACATTTAAAATTTTCCGATAGTATCGCTACCGATAGTGAAATCATCGATAGTCGGCCAAAAATAAATCTATCGATTGTTTTGCAGCTCTAGTCAGAAGTGATTAGTTTAATTTTGAAATTTGAGAAGTGCGGATGGTTAGATCTATATATATTTAGTATGCCATATTTACCAGTGGTAAAAAGGCAAAGAAACGTTTTAAATATTAAAGATAGAGTTAAAATAACTAACGAGCTTACAAAAAATAATAATAATATGAGTGGTAATGGATCCTTCATATTTATTTTATATTTCTTCCTCTGATGAAGCAGAACAACCTACCACGAGTATTAGAAGACAAATGCGAATTAAAAGTGACCCTTTATCATTATCAGATACAGCGTAGTAGAAAATGAACTCACAACCTATGGTTCTTTATAAAAAATCTATGTTGATAGGTTTCGAAAACGATTTAGGTTAACGAAGGAGGCATTCAACTTTGTACTGGTGCCACCAAAACTTCAATTAGCGGCTACATTGTCGCTTTTAGCCGGTGGAAGTTTCCAGCACATCGTTGGAAACGATTATTTGCTGGGCATGTGCCAAAGTACAGTAAGTAAGTACGTTGACAGATGTATTGCAGAATTGTAGTCTAAACTGTGCCCAACATTCATAAAGTTTGACCCCCTAAACTAAAAGCTAAAACTAAAAAAATATTATTATATGTAAAGCAAACAGTAGGAATAATATAACTCAAAAAATGTAAACAAAACACATACATACATACATATGTATTTTTAAATGTTGTCTTCTTTTATTTAAAAAAAAAAACCCTACGTTGATATAGTAGTAGCGTTAAATCGGTTTATTTTGTGTTAAATAGGCTTATTTGGCCATAAAAATAAAATGTTGACAACATTAATTATTTTTACGAAAGCTGTAAATCTATCGTATAACTTTTCGAGTGAAATCATTCGATCAACTACTCGTTATCGAATGCCAAAATCCTAAATTTCGATAGAAGACATTCGATAACGTATGCCGCGATTTCAAAAACTCAAATTTCGATCAAAGTCATTCGATCACGAATGCGGCGATTTGGCCCCAGGAATTCGTTTCCCTTGTAGAACATAAAAATTATAAATATAAAATCAATAAATTCAATAAATTCTTTAAAAATCTCAATTTTACTTTTCATTTTGCCTAAATTGTTTCTATTTGAAAACAATATTAACACAAAAGTTGATCCAAAAAAAAAATAATAATAATATGGTACATAAGACGCATTGCATGTAGCTTGAATTTAGAAAGGCATAGAATGCATTAAAAGTATCATACACATCTATGTATGAACGCATGATGTGGACCTTCACCTTAATAGTGAAGCTTTAGTAAACTAACAAAACACCAAAAACAGTGTATGTGATACTATAAACACATTCAAGACTACATGCTATCGACTACAATGTGCGGAAAATAGAATACATGTGTGCATATGATGACGAAATAATACAAGTGGTGCTGAAGAACCAGCCTATGGTGAAATTATAGAAGTTGGTGGTGGCAGGTGAAAAAAAATACAAAAACAACGGGGTTTATGTTTTTGCTTTTTCAGTTGTGATATGTTAAGAACAAATCGTTGTGAAATAAATTATTTTAAAATATTTATGAGTAAAATTAACAAAACAATAAAAAAGTTAACGAAAAAAGTACTAAATATGTATGTATGTGGTTACAAACATTTCCAGTAACATTTATTAAAAGTTTTACGTTTAAAATTTAAATTTGTTGTGTGTCTGTTTGTTTGTTTGTTTGCCTGGTTGTGTACTCTAAAAATGTTTCTTTAAATTTGTAAAACTTTTTACTACATTAGGTTTATTTACACAAAAATCAGCAAGGACAGAGAAACAAAAATAGTAAAATGACAATTCGATAGTTTTTACTGGAGAAATTTTTGCTACTAAAAAATTGTAAGATATATGTACATATATATAAATATAACAGATGATTGAGAAATCTATATACACATACTTGCAGGAAAAACAAAACATTTGTAAAAATACTGAAAATTTGAACTACCCTGCAGTAGTGGTGGTTGACACTTGGATTACTTTTATATGAAAACAACTAACTATTTTAACATTGCGATGTCCTAGGAAGTAGTCAATTGTCCGACTCTGCATTACTTTCAATTAACTTTGAAGTTAGTTACCTAGCCGTTAACTTAAAGTTAACTCTTTGTAGCTAGCTATAAACACTTTGATTTTGGTAAGTTCTGGATTACAATGTAGTTAGCTTATAGTCTGCCCATAAAAGTAAATTAAAAGTTAGCTTTATTTGTAGTCGACTACCAATTTGCTACCCTGCCAGCAAATTTTCGATTAGAATAAAATTAGTTTATCGTAAATGTTTTCCACATGTTACATATTATGTTATGTGTTCTCTATAAATTTTATCTGAAAATTAAAAAACAAATTAACGATATTGTCGATGGACATGGTGGAATTACTTACAAGGTGGTGGCAGGTGAATATAGTACAAAAACAACATGGAATTTGTTTTTGTTTTTTCAGCTCTTTAATGTCAAAAGCAGGTATGGTGAATTAAAAAAGCACATACCAGAAGTGTATGTGTGTGTATTTTTAACTACATACATGTCTCTACACCAAAACAAAAACACGAATACACACAAAGCAAAATGTAAACAAAACATAAATATAAACAAACTTTTGACAGGAGCGGTATGACCAAAAAAAAAAAAACTCAGCTGGGTTGGCAACACCACCTTGTAAGTAATTCCACCATGGTCGATGGAATTAAAGAACGCTGTAACTGACAAAACCTTAAATGTTCACCAGGGTCAAAAAACCTGTATGAAAGTAGAACAAAGAAACTGGTATTTTTCAAAGCGCAGACGGCGTAAGTGAAATTATTTTCAGCGTAGAAATCTGGGACCGGGACCAATCGACGCGTATTTTGTTTTTCTGATAAAAATGATGCAAAAAACGTATTTTCGATTTTTTGTCAGTTACAGCGTTCTTTAATTCTTGCGACGATATGATAAAAACATATATTCAGATACTTATGAACTTCAATTATCCGCAAAGTTCTTGTAGAGCAATAACTCTTTTATCCCACACTTTAATTTCATCTTAATTTATTCGTTTAGTTATTGTTTTTTATATTCATTATTAGGTTTTAATAGTCATTCTTAATCTATATCCGGCTGTTTACTTATTTACATATTTTTTCAGAGTAAATTGCATTACTCTCCGAAAATTTTTATTGAAAAAGTACCCAAACGGACCTAAATATGTACACTAGCAGACTATGTGTAACACCTCTTCTCAGGGGTGCATTGTATTGGAATGATTGAAGATATACATATACATAGTTCATATTCAAAGACAGAAATTTGTAGTGACACCGGCTTACACACCAGACGTTTATTTCCCTGCTACTGCATTTAAAATAATTAAGTAACTGACTACCTGACAGCATTTGTCGCTATTAATATTGGAATTTGTCATGGTTGTAAATTTTTTCTTTGTTTTATATAAATTGTTGTCGGGCGAAGCAATCCAAACTCGTTGTACCAGATTAGATTGTTAACTCTAAATGATTTTTTTATAGTAAAATTTAATTCATTTATTGATGAAGTTTAAATTCCTAAAATTAGCGATATTTAACAATAAATAATTTAATGTAATACATTAATGTAAAAATAAAGTTTCACACTTTTTTGGTTTAGACTTCGATCAGGCTTCGTTGTTAGCGATCAAATGTGCTTTTTTACAAATGTCGATTAATATGGACGTTCTTTTATATTAAATTATTCTCCCGCCATTTTCGATAATCTTTATTGATTGGAAAATTAATATAATTTTGACAATTAAACAGGTTTACCTGTTGTGTGACTTTACTTCGACTAACTCATAAAAGTGTATGTACATACGATAATAATTTCAGTATGTGATTTCTTGAAAAGTATGAGTTAAGTATTTGATGTTTGGTCTTGAATATGCACAGGACACAAAGAATGATGAGACTACCGTAGCTGGAGTCGAAAACAATTATTCAGTTTGGCTAGTGTACTATTCCTTCACGGATATCATTTCTCCTTTAATTACCAAAAAATATTCATTGCAGTTACCATTTGCAGGGTTACCACTTGAAGAAAAAAAAAGTTTTAGAACAATAATACACTGAAATGAATTTAATAATATAAGCGGACAGACAGTGGCGTTAACTTAAATTATTTTTATATTCACACTGATAGTTTTGGTTTTTATTTTTTACAGCTCTTTACCTTCACCAACAACAAAAAAACATGTTGTTTTTGTTATTGTTTTACTTGTTGTAATTGCAACGTCATCTTCTGATAATTGCGTCTTGATATCTGTAGTTGTGCATTCGGTTACCTGTAGTCTCGAATGTGTTTAATGCATAAATGAAAAATTGCATTATACAGCAGGCACGCAGGTAGAATTTTAGATAATTAAAGGTGAACAATTTTCGATTCGGGTATTGTATTTCAGGTAATTTAACGAAACTTAATCAACTGTGGGTTTTTTCCAGAAAATAATGAAAAAAGTCCGCAATTTAATTAGGCTGAGGAAAATTATCCGGCAATAGGTAGACAAATTATATACAAAGATTTCAAAAAAATATATAAATATAGCCTTCATACCTTTAAAAGAATCATTCAGTTGAAGTAGTTCATTCAATAACGGTACACGTCTAATATTTACATATAAAATTAATTTCGAAATATTTTAAGACCGGTTTTTAAAAGAGTGCGAATTTGCTGTAAATTATTAAAAAATTATTTCCCAGAGAAATTTTAGAGCAATACATATATATAAAGAAGAGGTAAGTTTCACAAAAAAAGTGCAAATACATAGTACATTGGACACACTTTTAAAAGTAAAAGACTGATTTTGTTTTTTCCAAAACTAAACTCTCCTTTTCATAATTTATAATACATGTTGCAGGAGTACATCAGTATGCCCAATATAAAGCTAAAATCAAGTGATAACGAAATTATCGACACTGACATAGAAGTTGCCAAATGTTTGGGCAAAGTTAGAACCATGTTAAAGGAATGTGGCATAGAGGATGATGATAATGTCACAGTGCTCTTGCCCAAAGTCAGTTCTGCTATACTACGTAAAGTTTTACAATGGGCCAACCATCACAAAGATGACCCTCAAAAACCGGAAATTGACGAAAGTCAAGAAATACGCACCGTTGATATTTCATCGTGGGATGCTGATTTTCTTCAAGTTGATAAGGAAACTTTATCTGAACTTATTTCTGCCGCCCATTACTTGGATGTAAAGGGTTTGATGGATGTGACTTGTTAGACATTGGCAGATATGATCAAAAGCAAAACAGCAAACGAAATGCGCACACTGTTTGGTATTTCAGAGGACGTGTTATAATACTATCTCTTGACTTGGAAGAAAAGGATTAGAATAAAAAAATACAACTCTCTAAAAAAACATCTCCATTGTAATATATCTATAAATATTTAAATTTTTTTTAAAAGCTTCTTTAAGAAATCGTTTTAAAATACCTTAATTTATATGGACGAATAAATGTATAAATATATTTAAATCCTCGTATTAATAAATTTTTTTACCTGTTAAATGATATATTTTTTATTCAATTCAATTGCGCTAATTTGACACTTTTTTCCGTCAAGCGAAGCTCACCATTGCATCCGGTGGTTTTATCTGGCTAAATTTTGTTTTGGAGATATACCGTTATTAAAAAAATTGACGATTTTGCACACGAAAATTAATGCAGTTTATTGATTCAACTACTTTAAACAGGAATAAAATTTCGCAACGAAATTACCTTTAAGTCAGCAAAGTTTTTTTTAATCTGTGTAAAAAACAGTCATTTCTTTGAAAGAAATGCCAGATTTGAATTTTTTTTTTTAAGTTTTTTAAAATAGCCGCCGAAAGAAATATTTATTTATATTTCTTTTTTTTTAAAGATGTCAGAGCTGAGATTTGTAAGCCAACACACTAACCACTAGACCACGGCGGCTACAATATCAAAGAAAAATTCGTATATGCTTAGAAGTGTAAATGTGTACATACACATATGTGTTTAGTATATAGTTTTGTTATTGTTTATTTTATTATTTGATTGCCTTCTTCACTTGTCATATAAAATGTCAATAAAAAAATGGCCAGAAATATCCAAAATATGCAAAAAAAGTAGTAAATGATACCAGATGAAAAATATCGATCGAGTTCAGACAAAAAACCGGACTTATAGTTATATAGTCAAAACCAGGGTTTGGAAACTCAAACTCCTGAAGTTTCTTCCGAAATTACAAAAATCGACGTTGAACTGATTAAGAAGTTGCATAATATTTTCATTGGTGTATCGTGCAGTTATCAGATTAATGTTGAAGAATTTATACATTTTTCTTTATTGATCGCTAAATACTTTGTTGAAAAATACCCATACCATATGTACCATGTCTCCCACTTTACATACATTTTTAATACATGGTCCACAGGTTATTACTCAGTTATCGGAGGAAGCGCAGGAAGCTCAAAATAAAGATTTTAACTTAATGTGTTTGAGGCTCTAGGTTCGAGCCCCGGGAGAGTTCTGATCAATATTTTTATAATTTAATTTTTGTTTCGTCAGAAACGCTTTAATAGATCAAAGTTAACGGCAATGAATATTTTTGGTAGCTGGAGTCGAAAACAATTGTTCAGTTTGGCTAGTGTACTATTCCTTCACGGACATCATTTCTTCTTTAATTACCAAAAATATTCATTGCCGTTAACTTTGATCTATTAAAGCGTTTCTGACGAAACAAAAATTAAATTATAAAAATATTGATCAGAACTCTCCCGGGGCTCGAACCTAGAGCCTCAAACACATTAAGTTATAATGCGCATGCTTCTAGCGCTGCACTCTAACCACCACGGCTACAGTCGTACATGTCGTCGATGCCGACTAATGTGGATTAAATGGAATAAGAGGGCAAAAACAAAATAAAAATTGTAATTCTGTTTCATCCAAATAAGATGACAATTACAAGAACAGCAATGATGGTAAGAAGAGGAGAATATGATAAAAACTGTTGTGTGACTTTACTTCGACTAACTCATACAAGTGTATGTACATACATATGAAAGAATATAATTTCAGTATGCGATTTCCAGAAAAGTGTGAGTTAAATAGTTGATGTTTGGTCTTGAATATGCACAGGACACAAAGAACTCTGATTAGACTACCGTAGCTGGAGTCGAAAACAATTGTTCAGTTTGGCTAGTGTACTATTCCTTCACGGACATCATTTCTTCTTTAATTACCAAAAATATTCATTGCCGTTAACTTTGATCTATTAAAGCGTTTCTGACGAAACAAAAATAAAGATTTTAAATCATACAGAGAACATTTTTCTTAGTATGTAGTAATATGACCAAACATTACAAAAAGGAAAGTAGCATGTTATCACAGCAGGTATATTGGACCAGAGATTGACATGAATCGCACTCAAATGGCAATTTTTTGCTTTTTTAAAAATGAATATTGAGCTAGAAATACACACTAACTAAATGAATGCTGCTATTGCATGATTCAATTAAGTATGTGTTTTGCTACAAAATGCTTGTAGTTGCTTGCAAATGCTAAACACTCCAACCAATCACAACATCAGTAAGTATATTTGAGTATTTCACTGTTTATATGTGAAACCAACTACGAGCACAAGAAGTAACACGATTGTAATAAAAAATAATGCAGTTTATCTTATATTTTTAATAAAATATGCTACTTGTTTTTTATTTGATTATTATTATTATTATTTATTTATTTATTTATTTATTTATTTATTTATTTATTTATTTATTTATTTATTTATTTATTTATTTATTTATTTATTTATTTATTTATTTATTTATTTATTTATTTACTTTGTTTTTTATTTATTAGTACTAAAACGCATGTATAAAAAGTAATAAATATTATAAACAAAACTAAATTTTCTATTTCTTAAAAATTAACAATTTCTATTTCTAAAAATAAAAAATCAGGTAATGTTTATTTCATTTTAAATAAAAAGATAATTAAAAATTTATTTTCTCATTTTTATTTTGAAACATTTGTTAAGAAACAAATTACTAGGGTTAAAAATTAAAAAAATTATAAAAAAACACTGTTTCAGTCAAACGGTTTAACCTCTTATTAGTTGAGCTTTAATGAATCATTTGAGTGTTTTGTATACAAAGGAGTGTTTTGTATGTTGTTATTGCTAATGCTATCTAAAAAAAGATTAAGAATAAACAATGCATTTACAAAAGTAAACTCTACAAGCTATACAATTGCCACTGTTGATGAATAAAAACAAAACAAAAGCAGTAATAATATGAATAGGCAGTAAAATCGAATCAACTCATGTCATTCTCTGTATTGGACCTTCTAATATTACCTACAATTTCTGAAGAAAATAATTCCGAAAATATTTATTTTAGTGACAGAGAATATGAAGGCTAATAATATGAATAATATTTCCCGGATAAAAATTAACACACACAACATGAGCGCTGTGAGAAGCTAGGCCGTAACCCTGACACACTCTAAACCACTTTTGATGAAAATTAGGTCGATAATAGTAGACAACACTTTACAGACTGTTTTCGACCTAAAATTAGGCATCTAGTTTTTTTTAAACATTTGGTTAGTTTTTAAGCAAAATATGTCTAAAATTAAACAAAAAATGTTTAAATATTTTAGGTAATTTGTGTCTAATTTTCCCCCCTTTGATATATTTATTATCAACACTACTTAAATGAAAATGCCTAAAATACATATTTTTAATTACATTATTTAATTTATTAAAATTATATATCTTATAAACTATCTATATACTTATAAATATATGTATATATATTTATATTGTCGTCTTTTTGTAAAAAGGTGTACATGTAGATACATTGTTTAGAAACACGCTAGAGTGGTCAACACTTTTTATTTTGACAATTTTTGTTTTCATGTTTTCTTACTTTTTTTCTTATATGTTGATATTGTAAAGTAGACAGTCTAGTAAAAGAAGTAATAGTGATCAAGTACTCGGCGGTAAATAAATAAATATTTTAAAACAAAAAAGAACAAAACAAAAATTGTAAAACTAACTTTAATAATTAAATTACTTATAATAAAAACACATAAACATATAGAGACAACAAAATAAATAAACAAAATTATTTTTAGTTAAAATTGAATCAAAGTGAACCGTGTTTTTATTTATGTTTAGGTTCGACCCTAAACATTATGGTCCTTCGAGCCGGATAGGTTTTAACAAAAAAAAAAAAAAACAAAGATTTAATTTTACATAAAAAGTTTAATAAGCATTTGTGATAATAAAAAAAAGACACATTAACAAACAACAAAAAACATTAGTTATTAAAACAAAAAAGTTCTCTAGACACTAAATTCTTTAAATACAACAAAAAATTAAAATAAAATAAAATTGCAGTCAACAATAAACAAAAAATAGACAAAATTAGTGACATTGATTTGACCCTGAACAGGGCAAGCAAAAATTGAAAAATATTTTGTTTTGGAATTTATTAATAACAGTTACATATAAATTCCTTTCAAATAAATTAAACAACAAAAATACAGTGACACCAGCAGCAAGTCAACAGATCCATTATCAGCGGCAGCGAACGACACCAAAACAATAGCGACTGCAGTGAAGATCAACAAACATAAAAATAAAAAGTACATATTAAAAGTGCAGTTACAAAATATTTTTTCGACAGCAACAAAAATACAAGGCAGAAAGAAGTGTTAAGACATTAAACAAGCAAGTAAAATACCCAACAACAACAACAGTGAGTACTGAAAAATATTATTATATGCAAATGAGACACAAACATTCAAATTAATAGCAAAAACAACACTTGGTGTGACAAATAACAGAGAAATTGAAAAAGGGTTACCAACGGGCCAAAATTTATTAAATTTCGGTTAACCTTTAATCTAAAATAGGACTTAAATATATTAATATTTTTTCAATATTACTTGTTGTTAAATCGCTAGCAGGCATTTTTGACCCAAAGTTTTTTTCGACACCTCTCCCTAAATTTACAAAGTAAAAAATTTAATTTTTCAAAATGTCTTTAAGAAAATTTGTAAATTGTACAAATGATTTAATTGAATTTGAAAAGACATACTCAGCCAGCCATGCAGAGGACAATATTTATGCGCTGGAAATTCTTCGCGTAGAGTTAGATTCACTCTGGACCCAGGTAAAGCGGTCTTATGAAGAATGTAGAGATGTAGAGAAGGAGGGTGACCAACCACTTGAAATAAATAAACTTCGGGAAATATACCAAAAAACCCTGTCATCATATAAGGTATGTCTTTCGTCCATTAATGCAGAAATTAGCGTCCTTTCGGAACCAGTTGAAAAAATTGAACGACGATCAACCATATTTCAGGAAAGGGAAACTTCGTCAATAAGACTCCCGCCCTGTGACACAGACACCTTTTTTGGAGATTATAAATTATGGCCCAGTTTTCGGGACTTATTTACAGCCATATACATAAGAAACACGAACTTAAGTAATGTAGAAAGATTATTTTATTTGACCAAAAAAACAGGCGGCGAAGCGAGGGAAGTAATTGCTCATGTACCCTTGACAAATGACGGTTTTATTTTAGCGTGGAGAAATTTAATAGACCGTTATGAGAATAAATGGATGCAGGTAAATGAACAATATAAGATTATTTTAGATTTACCTCAAGCATCGGCAAACTCAGGTGCATCAATCAAAAAATTACAGCGCACTATAAATGACTCTAGACAAACCCTAAACATGTTAGGCATCGACACAGCAACATGGGAGTCATTTCTAATATTTATTTGTTCGCAAAATCTTCCCAGAAGTCTACTGCTGGAATTTGAAAATTCGCGTGCAGAGTGCGCTGAAATTCCCACATGGGTCGAATTTGATAAGTTTTTGACACACAAATTCAAAGCTTTAGAATCAGTTGAAAATATCATGTCAAAAGCTAGACCCGCTCAGACCAATCCTGAATACTCAAAACCTTTCTATAGTAAAAATACCATTAAATCACTTCAGACAAATTCTTCAAAACAAGTTGACTGCAAAATACAAAAGAACCCCTCTGCAAGAAGAGAAAAATGCCCATATTGTAACCAAACACACTTACTACGATCCTGTCCTTCATTTTTAGAGAAAAATGTCAGTGATCGAATACACATAGTAAAAACAAGACACTCATGCTACAACTGTCTGTCAGCAGCTCACAGTGTAAAGGACTGCCCCAGCAAATATAGTTGTAGAATATGCAAACAAAAACATAATACTTTGCTACACAAATCAGCTGCGACTCAATCTGCAAACCTTACACATGTAAATACAGAGGAGCTATCATCCACGAGTTCTGCAGCTTTAACAAAAAATATACAGTCCACTCAAAATTCACACATTCCCAGTTACACATCATTGTCACTTCAAAAGAACGTTGAATCCTTCACAAAGTTACAACAACGAGAAACTTTATTATTTACCGCCGTAGTTCAAATAGAAGTTAAAGGTCTACGATACCAGGCAAGAGCTATCATCGAGCCTGGATCACAATCAACATTTATCTCACATAAACTGCAAAAGCGATTAAACTTACCCACTAAACGAAACGTAGTACATGTAAGTGGGTTGAATCAAACGGTTTCAGAAACTTCAACAAACGCGTGTTTGTTTAACCTTTGCTCTCGCGTAGACCCTAACTTTAAATTGGAAGTCTTTGCACCAGTACTTAAGACTCTCCCACCCAGTTTGCCATCGCAAATATCAAATTTAGAAATCATCAATGAGGCTGCAAAATTGCAACTAGCAGACCCTCATTTCTACAAGAGCCGACCCATCGATCTACTAATAGGCCTTGACTTAGGCCCATCAATATATTGTCTGAAGACTCCGATGCGGTCAATTGGATCCCTTTTGACACAAAAAACAGCATTTGGCTGGATTGTGGGGGGACCAATTTCAAAGGCGACACAGTCAAAAACAACAATATCGCTACTCAACACTACGTCCCTTGACCGAATCCTCACACGTTCTTGGGAGGTGGAGGAAACCCCAAAACAGATTTTGAGGTCAGACGAAGACACAAAATGTGAAAACAAGTCTACAACAGGTAGAAATGACACAGGGAGGCATATTGTTACCCTACCCTGCAAAAAAGAAGAGAAAATAGGCCCCTCAAAACACTTTAAGATGACACAATATTTAAGAGTGGAGCAAAGGCTCAGTAGAAAACCTGAAATCAGTCAACAGAACAATCAGGTCATTCTTAAAAATATAAAGTTAAGATATATAAAAAGAATCTCACCCTTGGTTATAAATAAGGCTCCAAATTATTACCTGCCGAATCACGCAGTAATAAAACCAGATAGGCTCACTACAAAGCTGCGTGTAGTTTTCAGCGCCTCCAGCCCGACGTCTAATAAGAATAGTCTTAATGACATTTTATACCCAGAACCCATTCTACAGCAAGATCTTGCTCTTCTGATAGCAAAGTGGAGATTTGTTCATTATGTATTTACCGCAGACATTACCAAAATGAATCGTCAAATACCAACCGATCCATCTCAAACCAAATATCAGCAAATATTGTTTCGTAAACAAATAACAATCCTAACGGAGATTTTAAACTCTTAGCAGTAATACTCGATATTACGTGCCCACCGTTCTTAATCATAAGAGCACTTTTACAGATAGCTGAAAACGTGAAATCATTACACCCCTCAGCATCAAATATACTTCATCAAAGCATGTATATAGACCGCGTTCTAGCAACCAATCATACCAAAGATGACGCAAAAGCAGCAAATAATTTGACAGCCAAAGCATTTTTAACAACATTTTCACGCTTCATTGGAAGACGTAGATACATCGCTTGTGTCCATTCGGACAATGGGAGAAATTTCGTCAAAGCAGCAGAACTCTTCAAAAAGGACCGTCTAGAATTTATAAAATCTACACAGCAACATATCCTTCAACAGCAGAAAAACATCGAATGGAAGTCCATGCCACCTGATGCCTCACACATTACAGGTCTCTGTCAGACAGGCATAAAATCATTCAAGACACATCCAGAAACAAAAATTCGTAACAGGAAATTCACATACGAAGGACGATGTACAATTCTGGCCTGCATTGAAACATACTACAATTTTAGACCCCTAAGTCCTGCTAGCGATGACCCTATTAATTTGACCCCATTGACTCCTAAAAACTTTTTTATCGTCAAACTCAAACTGATTTCATTCTTACGAGATATAAAAGATGAAAATCTGACCCTTGCCAACTGCTGTAAATGCATCACAATGATCTATCAGTCATTGGGCCAAAAATCGCAAAATATATATCTGGCCGAACTCCATGACAGATACAAATTTCGAAGAGGCAGAAGAAAAAATATTGGTTTAAAATACATTATGAGACTTGTAGTATTGTACATAATCAAAACATTTTTATTAATATATTCTCATAATCTATTTACAGTCATACCTTTAAACCTTCACATCAGCTCTTCTAATTGGGAGTTGTCCTACAGGTTATGCAAACTAAACTATATACTCAAAACCAGCCACAAATTTCGAAATGGTAGTACTGACGAGAGATACGATGTTTCTTCTATGCAAAAATATGACACAAATTGTTTGACCCGGTTCCATATGGTCCAGGATTGTATAAATGGACTTGGGTTTCGTGTATACACTAGAAGACACACTCTCCTGCATAATCTTCCACAAATTAAAACGCTTAGAAATTATCATAGACCGAAGGATGAAAAACCCTACAGATTGAAACGACCCAAACACATGCCAGTGACCCCTTCTCGTGGTCCAGCATTTTTGTGACGACTTCCAGTGTTCAGGTATTGCTCAGCCAGAAAAACACTACTTGGGTCGCAGAACGAGGTCTCATCAATCCTGTCAACCTACTACAAAAACTGAATCGTCTGCAATCAAAAGGGCCGAAATGATGACAGCGATCTTGTTTGGCTACACCTCTAAAGGACCCGTAAAGAAGCTGTACCCCTGTACCAATATACACACCACTTGGAGGGGGCAGAATGTTTAGAAACACGCTAGAGTGGTCAACACTTTTTATTTTGACAATTTTTGTTTTCATGTTTTCTTACTTTTTTTCTTATATGTTGATATTGTAAAGTAGACAGTCTAGTAAAAGAAGTAATAGTGATCAAGTACTCGGCGGTAAATAAATAAATATTTTAAAACAAAAAAGAACAAAACAAAAATTGTAAAACTAACTTTAATAATTAAATTACTTATAATAAAAACACATAAACATATAGAGACAACAAAATAAATAAACAAAATTATTTTTAGTTAAAATTGAATCAAAGTGAACCGTGTTTTTATTTATGTTTAGTTTCGACCCTAAACATACATAAAAAAATGTAATAAATAATATATCATATATAAATAATATTTCATATATAAAGGATTAAAAAAAATTATAATATGATTTGTTAATGATAATATTTATATAAAAAAATCACTTTTATATGGTATTATTAAGCTTACATATTAAAGTATTAATTTTTCTTAAATTATTTATATGACACTTTTTTCCTCATTTGCGATGGTTAGAATCTAAAAAATATTGCAATGAGAACTCAAAAGTTTGAGATATATCCTTAGGATAAAAAATGTTAAAAAAATTATAGAAACAAAGTAACTCCTCTTTCGATATAATCTCCTTTTCAAACCAAATGTATGCAGTAAATTTGCAACTTTCTTCTATTGATGTTCCTATAAATACAAAAACCTTTTAATAAAATAAAATAATTAATATTAAGAGTTGTTTACCAACTATTGATATCAATGGAGTTACTTCTTCAAAATTTTATTTTATCAAGAGTGGTACCAAGCTGTAAATTAAATAAACATTTATAATGACATATTTAAGAATAGTTTTGAAGATATTAAAACATTACCTCGTATTAACCCTTAAATGCCCACAGTATCTTTAAAGATACAACCAAAGAAAAAATTCCCAGGGATCTATTTTAGAAGTAAATAAAATAAAGTAAATCAGAACTCATTTAGAAAATACCAACCTTTTATTTAAAAAATATTTCTGATTAAAAATTATTGAATTCTATATTTTATTAAACATCAACATTGAAAAATTTATTTTTTCAAAATTCGATAAGTTTGGTGCTTTGAAATATTAAAAAATCGAACCAGATTACTAATTGAAATACAAAAAAAATATGAGGTTGTTTCAAAATATGTCTATAACCGATATGAATTAATTAGAAAAAAATATATTTCGATTCCTTGCCACAAATGTTCATTTAATGGTTGTATCTTCTAAGATACACTGAGCACTCTCCTCTAAACTTGAAATTCGTTTCTATTTTAATTTTCTACTGATTCATTGCTAATTCTCATTCATAGTTTGTGCTTTGAAGAAACAGGTTGACTGTTTTTAAGCATATATTGTGTATTGTGTAATCGATATTTGATTTTTTTTATTTATTTTGATTGATTTTGGGAAGAATATTTTTATAAGTATGTCAGGGTTTAGAAGATCTAGCAAAAGAGCAAAGTTGACGGATGAAGAAGTGTGCGAATTGTTATGCAATAGCGAAGATTTTTTTTACAATAGCACAGACGAAAGTGATACTGACACTGATGATTTACTCGAACCCTTAGAAAATGAAGAAAAGGAGAGCAAGGAAATACAGGGAACAGCTAAAATGCAACTAATTGAGGAAAAAAGTCTCGACTCTGAAACTGAGGAAGAAATTGATCTTGAAGGATCCATACATGACTCTTTTGTCAAAATGATAAACGATGACAATGACATAGATGCAAATTATGAACAATCAGAGGAGCTCAATTCAATGCCTTCTACCTTTTCGTCTTGTCCTACAAATGTTTGGTCTTCATTTTCCTCTCAATTCAGTGGTGTAAATATAAATTCCAAATCTTCAGAATTTGAAAGAGTTTTGTGGAAAAAAGGCAACCTCCAATTTAAAGAGGAGCAAGTTAAATTTGGGGGAGATATAAGTCTTCCAGAAAATATTAAATTATTGGAAACCCCATACCAAGTTTGGTGTCATTTGTTTCCAAAATCTTTGGAGGAACATATAGTTAACGAGTCTGTAAAATATTCGGGAATAGATAACATCAATTTTAACATATCTGAACTACGTAAATTTATCGGAATTCTCTTTTATATGTCTTACTATAAGCTTCCAAATTCTCGAGATTATTGGTCTGAAAAAGAGGACCGTTGCATTAATGTTATAAAAAATCAAATGAACAGGACACGCTTCGAAAAAATTCGAGAAAATATACATTTCAATGATAAAGATAAAAAACCCTCTCAAGATGATCCTAATCGTGATAGACTTTATTTGATCCGACCAATTGTGGAATCTCTCAATAAAAGTTTTGCCTCCGTTCCAAAATTGAGCAGGCTGTGTGTGGACGAGCAAATGTGCTCTTCGAAAATTGGTTGTTATATGAAGCAATATATGCCTAATAAACCAAAAAAGTGGGGCTTTAAATTTTATGTAATGTGTGATACAATGGGATACGCGTATAAATTTGAAATATATAGTGGATCAACTGAAATTTGTGCTGATGGAGAACCGGACCTTCAACCTTCTGCAAACATAGTTGTGCGGCTACTTCGCGAAGTTCCCAGATTTAAAAACTATATAGTTTTCTTTGACAATTTTTATACAACAATACCGTTGTTGGTATATTTGCGTTCACAGGGTATACTTTCAGTAGGTACCATTCGGCGAAACCGAATCAAAAATTGTAAGCTTCCTGATGAGAAAGTCATGATGAAATATGAACGAGGAACGAGTCAGAAATTTATTTGCAATATTTATGGTATGGACCTAACATCATTGTCATGGAAAGACAACAAAATTGTTAACCTGGTTTCGACTTATGTTGGGGTTAAACCTATATTGGATAGTAAAAATGTAGAGGAGGAACCTGTAACAATAAAAAGATTTGACAAAAAAGAAAAAACAATAAAAAATATTCCGTGTCCTCAAATTATAAAGGAGTATAATTGTCATATGGGAGGAGTTGATTTAATGGACAGCTCAATGAGCCGCCACAAAATCTTGATGAAAAGCAGAAAGTGGACCAATCGACTATTTTAT
The DNA here is from genome assembly GCA_963576795.1 of Metopia argyrocephala. Classification (NCBI taxonomy): domain Eukaryota; kingdom Metazoa; phylum Arthropoda; class Insecta; order Diptera; family Sarcophagidae; genus Metopia; species Metopia argyrocephala. Next base: position 73,041,530 of record OY756210.1, on the reverse strand, counting down.
CATCTCCTTGATATGACTTGTGTAAATGCTTGGATACTACACAGGCGAATAAATAAAGAGAACAAAGTACAGGAAATGCGACTAATTGATTTTAAATTGGAAGTAGCTGACGCTTTGTTTTCTTGCAACACAAGAGCTTCTTTCCAGCGTGGACGACCTACTCTTGAGAGACAAATTGAAGAAAAACGTCGAAAACCAAATTCTCAAAAAGGACCTCCCAAGGACACCAGACTAGATATGGTGGACCACTGGACTACGATGGACAAAAAAGGGAGATGCAAACTACCAAATTGCACAGGACAAACAAGAATGTTCTGCACTAAATGTAAGGTAAATTTATGTTTAACTTCAGAAAAAAATTGTTTTTATCGTTACCATCACTACTAAATAATTTTATGTATTATTTTATTTTTTTATGTACTGAATTGTATGATTATTTATTATTTTTATTTTTTCTTAATGTATGTATGAATTATTAAAATGTTAAATTGTTTTCTTTCACTTTTACTGAATAAAAATAATATAAAAACTAAAATTTGTTTCATTTATGTATGTTTTTGATATGTACTTTCCTTTGAAATTTATAATAGGGGAAGTGCCTAGTGTATCTTATAAGATACAACCACTTTTTTTCAAAATACCTTTTTAAAAAATTTTTCTTTTAAAATTTAAGTACACAGTAATGTTTTAATCATAATATAACATATCATATATTTTTTTAAACAAAATCCGCATCCATGGGTTTTTAAGGGTTAAGTGAAGATATGTAAATCTTTTTCCTTAAAATATTTGCAAACAGCCATTAATATATTGGCCAATGGGTCAGAATATCTTTCAACAAAATTGCAAAAATTCATCGAACACCTGATAAAAATATGAGAGCTTTAAGTGGAGTCACTCTACTGTGAAATGTGTGTGAAATGAACTGCATAGGAATTATAGTTGGTAAATATTTTACCGCATTTTGAATACAAACACTTAAACACATAGCATTTTTCTTCTTTTTCTAAGTACATACAAATTTAAATGTTAAACTCTTACGCTTTGACATTTTTTTCTGCAAATTTTGCACACAAACATTTTTTTGTAAATAGGTAATACGAGTATACACTTTAATATATTTTTTAAACTATTTATAAATTACAATAAACACCACCAGCTGAATACAAAACACTTTTTCTTTAATATATTAATGCTGCAGCCACTGCAAATTTAATTTTTAAAAAAATTTTCAGAATACGACGCGACTATTTTGAAGTTTTGATTGCAAATGAATGCTTCTTCTATTTTCGTCCAACTGTTTTTACTCAAATGTTCTCAATATTACACATTTATAACTATTTTTAGGTAAAAGTGCTTAATTTTATACATTTTGTAACTGATTTTAAACAAAGAATATAAATCATATAGAATGTGCATCACGTACAAGTAAAATTTCTTATGGCGGGTCGTAATGTTGGAACCCGCAAAAAGAATTGTTACTCTCTTACTCAGCAAATAGAATTCGTTTACTCTCTTACTTTGTGTTGCTGTTCAGCCACAACAAAATTTTTGCACACACAACATCACAGTGTATAAGACGATAGCAACAACAAAATTTTTACTTCGTGTTTTTTTTTTTTTGCTTAAGTACAGAAACGGTTTCATGCTAACAACAATATTCACATACAATACAATTTATGTATGTGTTTGTGTTTCTTATTCATTGTGGGCTGTTTTCGTTTTTTAAATTTTAAAACTTAGAGAATAATATTGTTGGTTGAAAGATTTTTGTGTATTAAAGAATACAGTGCTCCGATACGACTATATAAGCTAGTGTAGGGCAAAGCATATTTAATTTGTAGTTGCGCGAAGGAAAATACATTAATCTACATCGAATATATGGCGCCCTATTTAATATCGTAATAAAAGTGTATTTAGAAATATATTTTTTTATTATTATTTATTTAAGCTCAACAATTAATTTTATATTTATTTGAAATAAAAGGTTAACTAGACCAAAGAATGTAATTCCAAAAATATTAAAAAAAAAACACAAGTATATATTCATTAATGAAAAATTTTTGAATGATAAATTGATGATTTTTCAATTATATGAAAATTCTATTTTTATTTTTAATTTATATATGTATGTATGAATTATATAAATGTACGTTATTATTTTTTTTTATGTTAAAAATAAATAATAAATAAATAATAATCAAGATTAAAATTATTTCTTATTTTATACTTCAAAGCATCAAAAAGTATGTATATTTTGAGGATTTTCATCTCCATAAAAAGGCTAATAAACCTACTCTTTTTAAAGATTATTTATTGAATAAAATATCTAAATATCTAAATTCAATGTTTTCGAAGGAGTACCAATAATAGAAAATCCAATACCTCTATTCTGTGTTGAGAACAAGTGTCGGCAAACCACTCTGGGGTCATTCGTTTACATGACTCAATAATAAAAGATTTTATGCCAATTTTTTGAATTTCAGATTTAAAAACATTAAAATGTGTTTTTCGCTTGCATCCATTAGTTTGTCTGATGGGGCAGCTAAATTTCCAAAATCTGTTAGTGATTGATAATTTTTATAATATATGAAAAGCTCGCTTGGGGCTGTTAGAAAAAAAATAATCTGCATATATATTACTGTCGAAATCAACGTCATTTTTTTTATTGTAACTTGGTTCTTTATGTTCATTATATAAATCTGCTTCAAAGTTGGCATCAACCTGCGTTATCTCGTCTTGTAAATGCAGACAATTGCTGGACGAACTTGGCTGAATTATTTTAGTTACCATTAATTTTGCCAAAATGTTATTCAATTCGGCTACGGAAGGGTTGTTATTGTTGCCACCTTTTTGTTTTAATAGCAGCAGAAACAGGCCTGCTGAAAATTTGTGTGGCAAATATTACACGCATTTTTCAAAAGTGTTAGGAAAAATATGTTGCCGTGTTGGTTTTGGGCACATTTTTGTTTTTGCATTTGCTTCCTTTTCTTACAATTCCATAATCACCTGAAAGCTTGCCGTCCCATCCGGGGTTTTTATGTCACATTTTAGCCACCCCTTCCGCATAGGTTTAATTGAGTGTGGAAAATTATAAAGTCAAAAAACTTTTTGATCGCTTAATTCAAAAAACGGTTTTTTAGCAGATACTTTAAGATTGGAAAAGCATTTTCGGTTAGTCGAGCCTTGAACACTTTTAAGGGCACAAATATTAATACCAATGCTTTTTAAAATATTAATATTTTCTTTAACAATTTCACTTAAAGAATCTGCAGATAAACCATTTTGGGAAGTAAAATAATTTAGAATGATAGCAAAATGGATACAAGCAAAAAACACATTTCAATATTTCATAATGTCTTTAAAACTGGATCTAAAAAAATTGGTATAAAATCTTTTATTATTGAGTCATGTAAACCAATGATCACAGAGTGGTTTGCCGACACTTGTTCTTAACACAGAATAGAGGTATTGGATTTTCTATTATTGGTACTCCTTCAAAAACATTGATCTTGAACTACAGAAAAAGGAAGTTCCAAAAAAAGAAAATTAGATATTTTATCCAATATACATATAATCTTTAAAAAAAGTGACTTTATTAGCCTTTTTATAAAGAAGTAAGAAATAATTTTAATCTTGATTAAATAATACATACATACATACATATATAAATTAAAAATAAAAATTGAATTTTCTTATAATTGAAAGATCATCAATTTATCACTCGAAAATTTGTCATTAATGAATATATATATACTTGTTTTTTTATATTTTTGGAAGTACATTTTTTGGTTTAGTTAACCTTTTATTTCAAATAAATATAAAATCAATTGTTGAGCTTAAATAAATAATAATAATAGAATATATTTCTAACTACACTTTTATTACGATATTAAATAGGGCGCTATATATTCGATGTAGATTAATGTATTTTCCTTCGCGCAACTACAAATTAAATATGCTTTGCCCTACACTAGCTTACATAGTCGTATCGGAGCACTGTATTCTTTAATACACAAAAATATTTGAACCAACAACATTATTCTCTAAGTTTTAAAATTTAAAAAACGAAAACAGCTCACAATGAATAAGAAACACAAACACATAAATTGTATTGTATGTGAATATTGTTGTTAGCATGAAACCGTTTCTGTACTTAAGCAAAAAAAAAAAACAGGAAGTAAAAACTTTGTTGTGGCTATCGTCTTATACACTGTGATGATGTGTGTGCAATAATTTTGTTGTGGCTATCTTGCTGTGTGATGTTCTTGTTATAGTTGTTGGAATTTCGTCACTGTATGTACTGTGGCTGAACGAAAAAACCTAAACAACAATGCAAAAGAAATAAAACACACATTAGCACAGTGCATACACTGTGACATTAGTAACTAATGATTAGTTTCTCTTTGGTTTCTCTTGTTTTGTTACGCTCTTTTCTTTTGTTTTGCCTTTTGCCCTTCCTTCCCGCGTCAGAAAAAATGTTGACAAAATATTTGGATAAGTGTTGAGATGCGCATTCTATATGATTTATATTCTTTGTTTTAAACAAATTTGCTTAATATTAAACATTATTTAGTAAATTTAAACATAACTTGTTTAAACATAAACAATTTTGATAGCAAATTAATTTTTTGGGGTAAATTTTTTTTTTTTTTTTTTTAAATTAAGAATGAAATTTATATAATTTTAGACAACAACAAATTTTCAACACCAATTTAGACATAATGTGAACCTAAATTTTGGGAAAAGTTTTAGAGTGCAGAGGGTTGTAATGGCCAATTATGTATGTATATAGGTATTCTTCAGCACTATTTAATATAAAATGTTGATATTGAATTATAAACATAAGTATTTAGGTACAACTAAAAAATTATACTGGTGAACATAAGAATTATAATGGTCTGGCAATAATGTGGCAATTGCGTCAGCAGCAAAGCGAATACCCAGCGGGAAAATATTGATTACCTTATTTTATAATCAATTAAATAATATAATACTTCAGAATATATTACTTTTGGAATCGAGAAAGTAATTTCATGTGGCACATAAGTAAATATTGATTACCATGTGCATTCCCACATCTATAGAAGAAAGAAGTTACAGTTTGTTGGATTTTGTATTTTTAGTATATTTTGTTGAAAAAACTGTGATTTGGTTTTTTTCTATTTTACATATCGATTACCATTTACATTCCTACATATAAAGAAGAAAGACGTTATTGTTTCTGCGTATATTTGTTTGTGGTTTCTTTTGTTTTTATTTTTTTTTTTCATAGTTAAAAAATCCGTTATTTTTTACGCAAAAAGTAATGTATTTTATTTAAAGATGCAGTTTGTGTTTAAGTGCGCAGAAGCGTAGCCACCAAATTAATGTTTAAAATTAATTAATATATATATTAGTAGCTATTCGGGAGTACTTATTTGACCGTTCACCTTGTCGTCATGCGGGAGTTTATGTGCTCTATACGCTATTTCATATTTTTTTATATCTCGAGTTAAAGTTGGGTTTTCGACCCCAAATTTTTCAAGTTTGCAATACGCTTTTGGATATCTCGTCCAGTTTGGGACATAAATAGCCGAAAACGGATTACATATTTTAAAAATGGTGGTGTTAAAAACTTAAAGTGGCATCATTAACCCGAGATATATAAAATGGAGCGCAATTACAGGTGAAATATAATGGTAAAAATATATTCACTATAGTGAAACGAGTATTATCTTTTAGCTACTATTATTTTATTTCTAGTGGGGGAAATTAATTTAAATTTATTATTAATAATGTAATATATTATAAGTACATTAATAATATAATGCATTAAAAATAATGCATAATAAAATTTATTCCTTCAAATTATTAATAAAAAATAACTTTATGCATAACAAAGAATGGGGGGACAGTATTTATTACTTTCGTAGGACATGATCTGTGTTAAGGGTAATGCTTTCCGGAATCAATAGATTATACATTCCTTGTATTACCTTCTCGTTTCTCATTGATTACCATTTCCCGCTGGGTAGAAAGTCAGTGTCTAGAGTTAAAAATTAATTTTTATATTGGTGCAAATGTAGAAATATGTTGTCAAGCAATATTTTACAAAATGTATAGAATGAAAATAATAAAGAATTTATATATACAATTTTTGAGACCATTGCTGTCAGATATCCAAAAAGTATATAAAATATTTGAAAGTAATGATGCTGATCCAACTCTATTGTCAACAGGACTACACAATCCCTTAAAAATCTTTCCTACCAAATTGTTCTTAAATCTGACAATTAGAAGGTTTTTTTGTTCCAATCCCATATTTTAATTACAATTTCAAAAAGTTTTTAGAATCGAATCCAGATAGAATCATCTGAAAACAAAATTCAAGTTAATTTTTTGTGAAAACAGTTGCCAACAGTTTGAGAAGAAATATTAGATTTTTCTGTAAAAGAAGTAACAATTTTAAAGCAGCAGTGACAGAAACTATATTCATATGAATGGATGAATCGGAATTCAGCAATTGAATGGGTTCATGCATATGAATACAAAAATGCATTAAATGAAAATCCTTTTAAGGAATTAGCCTTATTTGTAATGAAGTGTTTGGTCTTATCATTTAGTAACGTGGAAGTTGAAAGAGTTTTGAGTTGTATGAATCATATAAAAACTAAAATTAGAAATAGAAGGATATTAAATACTATGAATTCATTGCTCTATATTAGGCCCAGTTTGAAAAGGCTGAATACATGCTGCCATAGTTTCAAAATTACAACTGATCTCATGAAAAAAGGCAATAAAACATAAATTATTACAATTCGACCGACACATTAAATTTTTGATAATTAGAAATTATTAAATTTATAACAGATATGTACATATCGTAGCAAGAATTAAAGAACGCTGAAACTGAAAAAATCGAAAATATGTTGTTTTGCATCATATTTATCAGAAAAAAATACGCTACGATTGATCCCGGTCCCAGATTTCTACGATGAAAACAAATTCACTTAAACCGTCTGCGTTTTGAAAAATACCAGTGTCTTCTTTCTACTTTCATACAGGTTTCTTAGCTCTGGTGAACATTAAAAGTTTTTCCAGCTACAGCGTTCCTTTATTCTTGCGACGATATACTACTTTTGATTATATTGTATTAGAAATACATACTATTAAATATTAATTTTTAACTGCAGTTTCTTTATATTTACAAATCTCTAATGTACATATGTATGTGTATAACAAAGAATTAATCGATTAGTTTAGTATAAAAAATTTATGTAATGAATGTAAAGACTGAAAATACTTAACACCGTCGTGCGGGAGTTTATGTGCTCTATCCTCCATTTCATAGCTTTTATATATGTATCTCGAGTTAATGATGTCACTATAGGTGTTCGATCGCAAATGTTTCATGTCTGCAATCCTTTTTCGGATATCTCGTCCAATTTCGGAGATAAGTAGCCGAAAACGGATTACAGATTTTAAAAATTTTGGTTGACAAAAACCTAAAGTGGCATCATTAACTTGAGATATATAAAATGGCGGATACAGCACATAAACTTCCGCACTACGATATGTTAGTTTTAAACCTACATATAAGACTTTTATGTTGATACTTTTTGTTGCTGTTTTCAATCAAATTTGTTGTATTCAAGTAAAAGTAAGCGTAATGTGTTAATTGCAGCTGAAATTGCGAATCCGATTTCAGAATCGACTTCTGTTTTTGAAGAGTCAAACCAAGGATCTGTGCTATGTCAAGCATTTCTTAACGTAACCGTGCAAACATTGACAATGTCACGCATTCCCAAGTGTATACCAAAAGTTCTGGACGCGCAAACAAGAAACAAGCTGCTCATCACTAAGTTTGTTTTTACATGCACAAATGAAATTTTTCTTTAATTTCTAACACACTCTATTAATCATAATCAGAGTGGGCAAAGAAACAAAACATTTCGCAAACGTTACAACAAAGTCATACACTTTTTAAAATTTTTTCAATGGTATTGTACATGAGCAAAACCAAAGCAAATACTTTCTAAATGAGAAAGAGCGCAAATGAAACAATTAGCTTTTCGCTCTTGTGCTTGCTTTGTTATTCCGTTACATTCGTATAATTTGCTCTTTTTTCTCTTCTTCTTTTCTTTTTCTTCTCATTCATTTTTTGTTGTACCTACGCACATTTGAGTTAGTGTATTTGTAGTACTCAAAACAAAAACAATTTACAAAATTAAATGGGACAATCGTTCTTACTATTTCTGTTTTATTTTTGTTTTACTCATTGTAAATAACAAAACAAAATGAGATCAAACGTATAGTTTTGTTTATTTTCCTACTCTGATCATAACAATAAAACATCCATAAAAACATTTCTACTTCGATGTTGCCTATAAAAAAATTAATTAAAAATTTAATTGGGGAAAAAGAATGATACAAAATAACTTTCCAATTGAAACTTATTTGGCCAAAATGTTTTCGATGTAGCAAAAATTCAATTTGTCTCCTACATATGTACACACATATGAATATATATATATATGAATTTATGTAAATTTATCGTTATTTAGAAACTTTATTCACAAATTTTAACAACAACGTTACAACAGAAATACTGACTTGGTTTAAAATAAATCCTTACATTGCCAATGGAAATAGTGATGCGACAAAAATACTAAAAATATGTCCACACGCATAATTTAATCAAAAAAGAGTTACATTTTATTATCAATTCTCAACTTTATGGTTAAGTTTATACCTGTGCAGGCACTTAACCTGTCAATAGAATCATTTTTTTTAATAAAACCTAAAAATCACCTGAATATTTATTTTCAGATTATTTGCAAAGGTGAAGCTGCCATTTTTGGTTTTATAGTCGTTATCCTTTTTAGGATATAAACAATTTGTTAAGGTTGTTAAGGTGGGATTATAAACCCACTTGAATGGGGGTGAGAAAAGGCTGGGTGACCTTTATAAATACGAAATGTTAAAGTTTGTCAAAAAATATTTTAAATTTGTGTGTAAAACTTTTTAATTTTTGTTTGTTCAGAGAATAGAAAAGTAAATGAAAAAGAAAACCAAATGTAAAGTGATATGTGTCCGATATTAAAATAGAATAGAATGTAAAAATATATGGAATAAGAAATATTTATTTATTTGTATAAGAATTGCCCCTTTTCCCCCTGCCCTGGTTTCTTCTTTTTTATTAAATCTATGGGTTTGTGGATTTTACAATATCACTTTTATGCTTCCTTAACCAATGATAAAGAGAAAAAGGACAATACATACATACATACATAATTGGCAATTACCACCCTGTTTCAGAGTTACGGCCTAACTTCTTGCAGCACCCACCGATGTTGTGTTTGTTAATTTTTATACATGAGAACCGGAACCTACTTCTAAGGGATAGTCGCCAAAAGAAAGGTTTTCTCATATACATATCTTTTTTTTTTCTTAGGAAGCCAAAACACTAACCACTAGACCACGGCGAGGAGAATAAACGTAATATAAAAATGTTATGTATGCAGTAAGTCTTTGACTAATTCATTACAGAGTAGATATAATTCCAATCTATGACTTCTCTAAAAAATGTGAGTTAAATGGATGAATTTGTACAGAACACAAAGAACTCTGATGATACTTCCGCTGATGGAATCGAAAACGTGTTCAGTTCAGTTGGTGTACAATTTCTTCAATATACCATTTTCTTCTTTAATTGAGAAATAATTGCACAAAATAATCTTAATTCCTCCAAGTATTTAGTTTCTAATTTTGTTTAAGACGAAGCAAGTTTCTTTAACTCTTTTATAGCTCACGATCTAAAAAGGCGAAACTGTTTTCATCTCATAGGTCAGATCTTTCTGTAGCTTATTGCCTTTTTTCCTTTCTTCCTTAAACGAGTACAGTAAACTACATGAGTATAGATTATCCCTTGAACACCAACATCGCTAAAAAAAAAATAATCGAATTCAATATTTTTTAAACCTAAATGTCCCTCATATTTTACTTAAAACACGCTAAACACTTACATTTCATAATAAAATAACTATCTACCAATTTATACTGTTCGACGAAACAACAAATATGATTCCCTTTACTCGTATTTAAAAGAATGTATTGCGTTATCTTTTCTTTTCTTTCCTACTGCTAAGAGGTATTCGTCGAAAGAAATAGAAAAGAGAGAAACGTACACAGTAGCAAAATTTTTTTTTAAATGGTATAGTGGTTAGAGCGCGTTCACAGAAACTCAAACGACTAAGGTTCAAATCCCAGCGAAGGAGAAACAAATTAAAAAATACATTTGCGGCTTTATAAAAATTATAATTGAGAAAATAAGGTGCCCCCCCCCCCAACCAGTAAAGAATTCCATCTTCACGAAACCGCTCCCTGACATTTCCAGGCTATTCCACCAGGAAATGAATGATCAATAGTACAGCGTCACCTTCTGGGGAGATAACAGCTAACCTACATAAAAAAATGCTCGCCACTCACATTCAACATCCAGATGGGATAGTTGCTGTTGATAATTCAAATGGGAAGGTATAACACTGGCCTTTGAGTGATAAAATTGACAGCAATTTGTCCCATTGGCATAAAGCGCTTATCTATCTATCTATCTATGTATATCAGTGGTCTTCACAAAAAGAGTCACACAAAAACACACCGAGAGATGAGATTGGTTTCTTCATTTGTGTTGTTTTTCACAACCTGAATGAATTTAGTGAAAATTTTCGTTGTAAAAACCTTTAATTCTAAAATGTGTGTGAGACAAAAATTGCGTATGTGTTTATGCTTTTTTAGTTTTCAAGAGAGCTAAATTTGTTTGTCAGACACTGAGAAGTTATGATAATAAGCAACATAAACTTATTAATGTTTATATTTCTTTTAACTAAATTTCAATTTGTTTATAGCATTTATAAACAATTTATTTTATGAATAATTTTAATAAATTAGTTTAAATTTTAAAATTAAAGGTTTTTAAAACGAAAATTTTCACTAATTTCATTCAAGTTGTGAAAAACAGCACAAATGAAGAAACCAATCTCATCTCTCAGTGTATTTTTGTGTGACTCTCTTTGTGAAGACCACTGATATATATGTATTCAACATCCCAATACAATGCACTGCATTTAGTAGGGGTTTACCCCTGAGTATTGGTCTTATTTTGCACAATCGCACGAGTTAATTTAGTAGTTTTAAATTGTTTTTAATTTTTGCAAACTCTATCGTAAGTACATATTGTGACGACATTATGCAGAAGAGTTTGAATTTACATTTTTTTTTATTTATTTGTACTTTAGAAGGATTTCTAAGTTCTCTTGCAGGTATGTACAAACACATGTACAAACATATGAGAAGCCAGGCCGTAACCTTGAAGCAGAGTTGAAATGGTCAGTTATGTATGTATGAATGTATTACATTTAGTCCATAATCTTTACATATTGTTATCTACAAGTATAAAGACAATAATAAATATTGTGCAATTATTATTTGTATGAAAAAAATAGGCAAATAGACCAGAGGGCAATAAAATACATTCGGGAAAATAAGTATTTATTATTCCCTTTATTTGCATATATTTAACAAGAGATCTGGCAGTTGTTTTGTAGATATTCCCTAGTATGGATGCACCGCAAGAGACTACGACATTTTTCAACAAATATTGTAAAAATCCATCATGACTGGCAGAGCGACAATTTCACTCAGTTTGTATTTGAGCGTAAATAATATGAACTATGCACGCTAGGGTGGCCTATTTTAAGTTATTAACATTATATAATTGGGCACAGCCTCACTGCTTTACTCGTAATAAATAATTATTCCAATTGGCAAACAGTGCTCAAAGCATGTAATGCAAATAATAATTTAAAAATTGGTACATTTCGAGGATTATTTTAAATGAAAGGCGATTAGCTAAGATGTAAGGATTTAGTTTATTTTACAGTTTTTTAAACCATTACCACACAGAAAAAATTATTGCAGGAATATTTTCAAACAAACGCTTGTTCAATTTTTATTTCGTTTTCAAATAAAGTTTTGTTTGATTCTATTAATAATTTTGTTTGAATGTATTTTAAAAGTATCAATGTTGATAAAACATGATATAATAAAAACGCGGCATTTAATTTAACATTATTCTGCTTTCCTTATGTACAAAATTTCCTCACATTTACATTGTTAAAGCTTTTATAATTCTTTTAAATTAGTAAGCAACACTTATTTATGCTCACACATTTAATAAAAAAAAAATAAATAAAATAAAATAGAACAGAGAAATAGAATTTGAATTTTTTGAAAAACAGAAATATATTGCTTTGTAAATACTTTTGTTTGGTTGTTATATACTAAATGGGATATGATTCGCATTTAGTCTATAACTATTTTAACATAAGTATTTGTAGTTTTGAATAACACCTTTGGGAAAAAGTCTCCTGACGAGTCTCTTAAGCAGGGACGAAATGGCCATAGAGACATGTTTATCCCCAAAAGCATACATTTCATATTACATTAAAATAAATAATAATAATATAAATAAATTAATAATACTATTAATAATAATAAAATATAAAAATAATTTACCACAAAAAATTTAAATTTGTAAAAAAATTATTTGAATTTTCTGTCAAATTTCTGAACATTATTTTGTTGTCTCGAATAATTATTTGTTCAATCTTGCATTCATTTTTAAACATTTAATTTTTTTAATTGGAAACTTTTTTCTCAAAAAACAATTTTTTTTTTTCAAAAAATATATTAATTGGTTTGACAAAATTTTTGTTTGCTTAGAACCGCAATATTCAATAAAACTTTTATCTACTTCTATTAAACTTTTTTTTGATTCTTTTTTGTGACTCCAATAAAAATGTTTATTGAATATCGCAATATTTTTATTGAAAATATCGCAATTTTTTTTCAAACAAAAAATTACAAATTTGTTGTTCGAATTCACAAATTTCTTTGTAGGACCGAAATTAAACAAAAAATTTATTAACTCAGTGAATTTCGTGTCTGAATCAAAAAAATAATTTTTTCTGTGCACTTACAAGTTTTGGCATTGAACATGCAAGTTATTCTTACCATCCACAGAAACGTATTTTATATTTTTCAGTATTTGATAATAAAGTTTGAAAAAGAAAAAGCCACAAGAACATAAATGCTACAGTTGTAAAGGATCTGTTAATTGTTCAAATTAAATATAAAACACATAAACATTAATGAATAGTGCAATAAACTCTGGAGAAATCAAATACCGAAGGGTTCATAAGCGCGAGGATACAGTTTGAACATGCAACATCAAGGCCAATGAATGTAAAATAGAAACACAATATTAATCACAAGAAAACAATCAAAGAGTAAAAATTAGTAAACATCACGCCAATAACTATTACAAGACAAACAACAACAAAATATACATACGAGTAAATTATGACAATAGAAATTGCTGGACAGCTGGACTTTTTGGCAGTCTTAATAAAAGGAGTAAAAGTGTTGCATTTGGCAGTACATTGATGCTTCCTTTTTTTATTCATCCTATTCTAATTTAAATTAAACTGTATTATGCGGATTTCTCGGAGTTAATTGCTGTTGGATTATTTAATGGCAAAGGTACAACACTGGCCATTAAATAATTTATCAGCAGCAATTCATTTCCTTACAGATCGCATTTTAGATCAAATTTCTTCTCTGTATATGGTCATATACAGATACCTTGGTATCACCTGCATCCCTTTTTAACCTTCACAGGGCCCTGTAATATAAATTCAATGCCAGCAACCATAGGCACATCTATTGCCTATCGGGTTTTTTTATAGAAGTCAAAATGCAGAAACAGAGGTTAGCTTTTCGGTCCTCGACTCTTTTTCTGGTTCTATTTCAAGAATACTAGAGAAATATCCAAACACAGGGACTGTAACGGTTATAAGTTATATCGAAAAACTTATTTTCTTATGGTTATTTTGAGAGTTTTTCCAAAAAAGGTCAACAGAAAAAGTTATTTTTCAACGGAAAAATAAAAGTTAGAAAAAAACTCTCAAAAATAGGGTTTTATTTTTTCGTCATAAAATAAAACTCATTTTGTGAGTTTTATTTTTCAATCAGAAAATAACAGTTATTTTTTGAGCTTTATTTTTCCGTCGTAAAATAACACTCTATTTATGAGTTTTATTTTCTCGGTCATAAAATAAAACTCGTTTTTATGAAAAAAATTTTTTACACCAAATCCTGATATGACACATTATCGTATGCAAATTATTACAAATGTCATTTCTATCATATTTTGTTCCGTGCAGAACGTCGTAATAGACGCAGTCATCGAACTCTCTTTCATCCTCCTAATCAAATATTTGTAACATTTTTAGCAAGTTCCGGCCATTATCGGTTGTAATTGTGTAAATTTGCATTTTAATAATATTAAAGCACCCTAAATCTCGTTCAACTTGAGATTTTAGGAATTCAGCTATAAAAAACAATAAAATTAAGATACCATAACCAACGGGATTAGATTAAAAATAAAATCTGTATTAAAAACGAGTTTTATTTTATGACGGAAAAATAAAACTCACAAAATGAGTTTTGTTTTATGACGAAAAAATTAAACTCTCTTTTTAAAGGTTTCATGTAACCTTTTATTTTTCCGTCAAAAAGTAACAGTTAAAATCTGATTAATGATCATTTTTGCAAGATCACCCCAGATTCTGTGAGAGCTCTCCAAGACGATTAATTTGGTATATAACATCATATATGTATATATAGAGTCTGTCGACTCTAATACGATGATTTTTTTAGTTTAATTTTTAAGCAATAACTGTTATTTGCGGTCCCTGTCCGAACACTGAAATTTTTGTTGCTGGTGATTTCAATGTTCCTAATTTGTTTTGGCTCTACCATACTTTCTCAACACTTTTTTCTCACTTCACATGCTATGCCTGCCGTTGCTGTTTTTGCACCTCTCGACAATTCGGATCATTTTCCATTTCTGATTCTTTTTCGTTATCTAGGCTTCATGAGGTTTCACTGACAGCTATGAAATGCTCAATTTTTAATTACGAAAAAGCCCGTTGGGCTGACTTCAACGATTTCTTTCGGAACTTTAACTGGAAACTTTGTTTCATTCATTCAAATATTTGAAATGCCATGGCAGAAATTGTTAATTATATAATAAAATTGTGGATGGAGATCTATATTCCATCTGAAAATATTTTGATTAAACCAAGAAACAAATTCTGGTTTAATCAGACGTGCAGTTTGGTACTCAGATCGAGAGAGGAAGCGTTCAAGAATTGGCGAAATAATAAGTGAGTACATCCTGATTCGTTACGCAAACAGGCAAAATTTTCGTGTGCCGCAGTAGTAAGACATGAAAAAGCTTTACACGAGCAGCGTCTTTGTGCTAAACTCTTACTTTCTTCGGGGGAGGTTAAGATATAACATGCATAACTGGCCTTTACAGTCCTGTGTCAGGATTACGACCTAGCTTCTCGCACCACTTATCATGTGTATATCAATTTCTATCCATGAGTACCGGGACCAACAGTTTAATGTCGACTCCAAACGATAGGCTTGAGAAGCTTGTTCATTGCAATCAGTTACTCTTAGAGCTTTTGCCAGAAGTCTGCGAAGATGTAGTCGCCGAAAGAAATACTATTTTTTTTACTATTTCTTTGCTTCAAGATGTCAGATGAACCGGAGCTCTCGTCTTAGTAAGCCAACACACTATCTACTAGACCACGGCGATTAACGCCCCCACGGGGCTTAAGAGGATAAGGAATAATGCTAGTTCGATTCAAAAATGACCAACCATTCACGAACCCGGTTGAAAAACTGAATTTTTTGCAAAAAATGAAAAGAAAACTATATGAAAACAACTTTATTATTATTTAACTTGAATAAAGCCTTAAAACAAAATAATACCGTTTTATTGATAGAAAGGTAGTCAATAGATTATCACGAAAATGGTCTTAAATATGGTTTTATAGGTGAAACAGTAGTCGGAATTGATTGTAAGTTTTAACTTATGTACCTATAGATATAGATGTTGTTATTTGATTTCTTGAAAAAAGTGAAATTTCAAAAATTTCGAGTTAATGCCATTTCTGGACCGGTTGACCGACTAGGTTTCCGACTAGCTGGCATCTTCTCAAGAAGTTCCAACCCTTCTCGCCGACCGCGTATCCGATCATTAAAAGAAACTACTAAGCTCTTAGTTCTAAAAAAAAAAACAAACATATAATTAACTTGCCTACCTTGCCACAACTACACCCATTACCATCTAATGTCATGATCCAATTGCCGCCCAACTCTTTGTGTTGATCAAGTGTGATATATAAATATAACAAAAACAAAAAGCATATACTCGCTTAATGTACAATCTTGCAAAATATATAAATATTTCTGCCGTTTTATAGCATAAAATCTTTGACCTTTAAATTAGATATAAACTGAACTTAGGATGATACAGTAAATTCGCATTTGTTTATGTTTTTCTTTCCAAAAATACTCTGCCCTTTTTTCTACATTCCATGTACATACATATGATGAACATATTTCTTGCAATCTTTAATGACTTCCTACGTACACGAGCGAAAATAAAATATATGTGTGTGTTACCTAATTTTTCTGTGAGGGTTAATATCTACTTGATTACACGTACCCATATAAGTACATATGCGTGTATAGTCATATGTATGTATAGTGATATGAATTTCATAAAAAAATTATCTGTTAATTTTAAGTTGAAAACGTGATAAATGTGTACACTCTGAGAAAACGAAATTTGATTAAAAAATTTATTTGTTTTTAATACTCGTTGTCCAAATATGTTTGGACAAAAATATTCTCTTAGTGCAAATTGTAATATAAATATAAATTTTTTAATACAAAAAGAGTTATATATAAATTAGAATTTATTAAAATATTTATGCTCTAATAATTTCGTATAAGTTTTTGCCCTCACTGTAATTATACAGTTTTCGTTGCAATTGTCAATTGACATTTACGACGAGTTTATTTATTCCTTGGTTTATTTTCCTGTACTTTTCTTTCTTTCTCCTATGTGACAAAAAACTTTAATTCTATATACACTACAGTGAAGACAACTCGTTTTTAATTCTGCACATACTTTTTATAACTTAATAAATAAACCTTAAATAACAAATCTTAATTTATAATAACATGTTATATTAACTCGTATACAAGACATATACATAAATAAAACTTATAAATACATACATACCTACCAATATATCCTTAAGTCTACACTACATCCTACCCAAATTTATGTATCTACTTAATTAAAATTAAATTAAAATAGTTTTATAAAAACCTAAAATAAAAGTGAAGTTATAATTTGAAATTGTGTTTATATTTCCTTTAGAATTGACCTACAATATAATTTAGATTGGTGTCTTAAACCCACACACCAATACACTCGTAATTCCATTTTAAGATTAATTGCTTTTTTAAATCATTCAGTGAAGTATAAAACAATTTATTTGATGATTTCTAGAAAAGAGCAGAAATTTTTTATGAAATAAGAATATTAGCAGAACTTTTTTTTGTCACTGAACTCACATGCATTGTATTCAAATAATATTCCTCTTTTAACTAATCTATTATTAATAGAAATGGTACTCACGATTGAATCTGTGCAAATTAAAATAAAGCAAATTTGTAGTTCAAATGGCTATAGATCGCGAGCGTCCTTTTATAATTAATTGTATTTCTTTAACAACATATTTCACAATTTCAAAACAAACAGTCACTGAACGAAAGAAATATACTGGAATCGGCATAATTTTGTTGGATTAAAATCTGTTCGTACGTGTCTATTGTACAGTGTGTGATTACGTCTTTTACATAAAACGACATTTGCCTTCGCCTTATAGAGTGTTAATTTCTTTGTGACTAAATTGCCTACTGAGATCTCCAGACTGATATCATTCTTGCTGGTAATGGCGGTGACAGAGCCACATCGAATGTATAGTTGCCGGCTGTAAAATGGGAACCGATATGTTCAACATTCCTACTAGTCGACAACATGTACTTCGTCTTGCTCTCATTTACCGCCAGACCCATTTTTGCAGACTCCTCTTCAATACCATTATTCTTATGCCCAATAATGTCTATGTCGTCTGCATACGCAAGGGGCTGGACACTTTTGTTAAAAAATAGTGCCATTACTGTGTACATCCGCCTTCCTCAAAACACTCTCCATGACGAAATTGAACAAGTCACAGGTTAAGAGATCGCCCTGTCTGAAGCCTCGCATAGCATTAAAACGGTCGGAGAAGTCTCTTCCTACCTTGACGGAGCTGTAGGGATTACAGTCTTATCAGCTTTGTAGAAAAACCGATCTCAGATATTGCAGCATATACGCGATCCTTTATCGGGCTATCGAACGCTGCCTTATAGTCGACAAAAAGGTATTTTGTGTTAAGTTGGTAGATCGATTGGGAGAAGGTCTTATGGATATCGAGATGCTGGAACCTGGTGCTACAAACTTCCATGTTTCGCGCTATGGCGAAATAGATCAGTCTCAAACCGTTCAGCTAGGTAGAATTATGGAGACTGAGCTGTCCAGCAGTTAGGCCAAAGATACTTTCACTTTCAACTTTCGCATTGAAATCGCCGTGGACAATTCTTGACCATATCATCCCTCTCTTTCGTCGGGGGGTACACGCAAATAAGGAATTGCGGATCGTAGCAATTCTTTCGTTCACAGGAGTGAAATCCAAGACAAGGTGGCAAGGTTTCTTGCTAACTACGAATCCGCAACCAAATTCGTGTCTATTCTCATAGCAGCTGTAGTAGATGTCACATGTGTCTTGGCTTGAATAACCCTATCCCATCCATAGAATAGAGACACCATCCCTACAAAGGATTCTAACATTTCAGGTGCATATCCTTAAATCATAGTTCTTAAAACGTTTGCCAAGTTCGTAAACATTTTGGTTTATTTTGGTTTTCATTAGATAATGATTTTATGTGGTGGGTTTCAAGCCTTATGCACAATCCAAGTTTAAAGTCCAGTGGATTGGACAACGCCGCATACATTAGATAACACGCTAACGGGTGTTAGCATGCTATCCCGGAGGGCCCCGGGGAGGCCTGTATATCGACTTGAATACAATGGGAGAAGGATAGTTCTGGAGGCCGCCAGGTTGACCCCAATCAGAGACTTTGCTTTGTCCGCAGTATCCCATCCATGAATATCTTTGTCTATAGTTTGCAAAAATAATATTTCATTCACACTTTTACCCTGTACTCTACTTTGCCGTGTCAAAACTGATGAAACTTTTAAAAAGAGATATCGACGATGGAATTAAAGAACGCTGTAACTGACAAAAAATCGAAAATAAGTTTTTAGCATCATTTTTATCAGCAGAAAAATACGCTATTGGTCGATTGGTCCAAGTCCCAGATTTCTACGATGGAAATAAGTTCACTTACGCCGTCTGCGAAATAAAAAATACCAGTGTATTTGTTCTACATTTATGAAAGTTTTTTGGCTCTGGTGAACATTTAAGGTTTTGTCAGTTACAGCGTTCTTTAATTCCATCGTCGATATGCAGATGATATTGAACTGGCAACCATTGTTAAGTGTTTGTAGGCTACATTGTACAATTTAAGGAATTGCAGCTTATAATCGGTCAATACTTCTAAAGGGTTTTCATTAAATCGACTTACAGAACTATGTAAATACACAAAGAGTTGGTGAGACAGGATTTCTTCATTTCGAATTGTTTTCCATATTTTCTGAACTAATTTGTGATGATCGCTCCAAAGGCTAAAGTCATCTGTTAAATCTTTTGACTTTACTTCGACTAACTCATACATAGGGAAAAGAGAAAGTAATTTCGGTGTGGGATTTCTTGGGAAGTATGAGTTGGATAGTTGATCTTTGCTTATGAATATGTACAAAATACAAGGAACTCTTAGGAGACTACCGTAGCTAGAGTCGAAAACTTGTTCAGTTTGTTTAGTGTACTATTCCTATACGTATATTATTTTCTCCTTTGATTATCAAAAAATTAATTGCAAAAATCTAAATTCTTTATAGAATTTAAGAATTCCACAAAAAAAAGTACATTGTAGATGGGCCTTTATTTGAACAGGCTGTTAAACTTCGAATGAGCGGCAAATCAAGCATTGTTGAATTTTATCTCAACAAAATAATTGCTTTCAGTGTACTACAGTTTTATATAAAGTGTATGTTATACTTATTTTTAGTCAATGTTTAGTTATTTTTAAATTTCTTTATAAGTTGGTGTTCTTTTGGGGCCATAAATCATGGAATTAAACATACATGAGTGAATAAGATTTTGAAAGAGATAAATAGGCAGACAAATGTTTTATTGTTGTTCTTGTGTTATTTGAATTGGTTTTATTATAGAAACTTATGTATTGTACATACCGTTGGTTCCAAATATAAATGCCCTAACTCGAAGAAGGTAAAAATGTAATAGCAACTGTAATATTAAAAATTTTAACATGATTTAAGGAATGGTTTTAAAGAATTTCAAACACAAATTTGTAGTTCAGAACCTGCACTTCAGATAATTTTTGTTTTCTTACTTTGGTTCTGTCTTGTAACGGAAAAACTCAATTTCATAAAAAATATAGAAGTTAGGCTCTTTTTACTTGAGGCCAATGATATATTCGATGTGATATGATGAATTTAAAAATATAGACAAGTTGTTAATAAAAAAATATATATTTATATATATGCTTATATATATACATGCTATATATTTTTTCTAAATATAATTTTGATTGAATTTGTATTTGATTTAGTGTTGCATTATTTCACAATTTCTTTATAAGTTTAGTCGTAAATTTACTGGAAAACGTATAATATTTCAGAGAAGTTGTAGTAGAAAACACGATTTTAATATTATTATGCTTCTTGAAACATTTCATTTATTATTTAAACGTTTTAAATTTAACAAATCTTTGTACGTGTCTAATTAAAGTTTATGTTTTTACTGATAAGTAAAAACCTAAAGAAAGAATGTTTTTGAGAACCGAAAAGATTTAAATTTGTTCTTTATAAGAGTATTCGTACATATAAGTATGTATGGAAAATGAAATATTCAAAACTATCGAGTGTTCTTACTTGTACAACTACACATACTATACATGTGTATGGGTATATATCTTTATATCCTTTTTTGTTTTAATGTAATTAAATTTAATATTAAAAAATCTCCGCAAAGACGTGTTTAAAATGATAAAATATGTTTCTTTTTATTTCAATTTGTAGTTTAAAATACTAAATACAAACGTGCTTGGAATACTGGTTCAAACACAAACTTGTTTAAAAGTTTGTTCCTCTTTTTTGTACAACAAACAAGCAAACACTCATTAACAAGCCTACTGGTAATAGATGATTTAGTAAAGTGGACTTATCTAAACTTTATTTTAATATAAAACGAAATGTTTTCAACGAAAATAGTTAAATGAAATGTAAAAGTTTTATTTGTATTTTCTTCTCTTTATATACGACCAAGAGTTAAAACCAGATATTAAGTTAAATACAGTTCGTGACAATATTGACATGACAAAATTCATTAATATTGCAAAATATTGGCCCTTTTTTTAACGTTGTCGATTCTTAAACTTCAAGTTATAATAGCAGTTAAAACACATGGTCATATACATATCGCTCATTTGCGAGAAGTGTGACATAACTCAAAAAACACATTTTTTGATAATGCAGAAATATGAGACGAACTGTAATTTAAAACATATCTAAAAATTGTATTTCTATCTCATTTTTTCACTGAGTGGCGACCAGAAGTGCCTTTTGCTTTTTATACAAGTTTGCCTGAATTAAAATATTCAAACGTATTAATTGAGTTATGCCACTCTTCTCACAAATGAGCGATATGTATGTATGTATTTACGTACATGTATTTTTCGAAATCAATTCCGAATTTTTTAAATTCAAATGAAACTCACAGTTTGGTTTGGTTTGGCAACAATGCCAGCTATGTTTAATTTTTTTTTTCTTCTTAACAGTGACTATACCACTATTGGAGTGAAATAAGGATAGTTTATTGGGTATTGCTATTAAGACGCGTAAAAACTAAGAGTTAGAAATCATAGGTAATGTTTTAAGCAATTAACACATAGACTACAGTAGGTTCACAAAAAATTCTTCCAACTGCTTTTTCGCTTTATAAACTCAATTTAGTTTTTAAATGAGATATTTTAAATAAGCGATTTTATTTTTCCCAATGTAAAAAACTTTAAAGTTGTTTATAAGTAATTTAGAATGTTATTTTTTGATTTCTTTAAAGCATCTCATTGAATTCGGATCTGACTATTTTTTCAAAGTTCTTGCAGGTACAAGTTATCCCCCGGGAAGGTATACTTTTTTTGTTTACAATTTTTTATTAAACTAAACGCATCTTAATACAATATCGGATAAATGTGCGTCTCACATATTTCACGCAGTATTTCATTAATTTCATCACGAATATTTTGTTTGAGTATCTCCAGCGCTTCTGGTTTGTTTGCATAAACCTTGCTTTTTAGATATCCCCACAAAAAGAAGTCCGGAGTAGTCAAATCAGACCGTGAAGGCTAATCAACACCACCATTAACTGAAATAACTTGATATGGAAAGAGATCTCGCAGTAATCCATTGTAATCCTGGTTGTATGCGATGTGGCATCGTGGTGTTGAAACCACATGTTAGTCAAGCCGTTACGTATGTAGTTGTGGCATTACAAAGTTTTCAATTAAATCACGATATCGCTCTCTATTGACAGTTACCGTTACGCCGTTTTCAAGTTTCAAAAAAGTACTCGTAAGGTCTCCTGACTAAATTGCACACCAGACTGTCACTTTTAATGGATGCAAAGGTGACTAATGAGTAATTTGAGGGTTTTCCATTGTCCAGAACTGACTAGCCTGTTTATTCACATATCTGTTCAAATGAAAATGTGCTTCGTCACTCATTTATAACTTTCTCTGCTTCCTACTTTGCAATGATTTTTTTCTTATGGGTCTTTTACATTACTAAACCTTTAGGTACTTGCAAAACTTCTCTCTGCAAGCGATAACCACATGGAGCATTACTAAAAAAACCATATTGATTATAAAAAGAGGTGGGGGTCGGTCATACATTTAGACTCGATTTGAGCACTTTAAATAGGTCAAAGTGGGATTTTTCAAATTATGACCTTTGGGTCAAAATACGGAACATCAGAATTCATTTTAGAGGTATGGTTCCTTTGGCAAAGTTTCTTATTTTGATAATTTCTTTGTATTTCTTCTTTTGTAAAAGTATTTTATTTAAAATAATGAATTTAGTCCTTTAAATGAATTAAACTATTGTGAATTGATAGATTTTTTATCGACATTTTATTTAACGAATGAATTTTTTGTCACAAACTAACTGATTTAATATTAATAAAATGTTATCTACTTCACTTCTCTTTTTACATCTTAAGCATAAACGTTAAAAGATTTGCACTGCGGTCCCCCAGTAGTTACTTAAAAATTAAAATTAACAGTTAAAAATTTATATATATCAAATCAAAAATTTCTACATTTATAAATAAAGGAATAATTAATGTAAGTTGTATAAAAAACCAATCCAATTGCATTACTTTTCTTTTTCTCATGGCAAATATTATTATCAACACTTTTAATAAATACTCATACATATATCCTCTTATCATCTTTTAATATCATAATTAAACACCCAGAATATGATTTTCCGTGTCACTTGGGCTATTTTTAAATCGATCGGCTCTAAGTGCATATGTGTGTATATGTAAATATTTTTTTATTTAAAAGAAACAAACATTTTTTTTAAACTGGAGAGTGTCACTTTTTGGAATGCGAATGAATGTTGAACAGACAACTTTCGACATATTTTGAAGCTTAACTAGTTTTAGATTGTGTTTTTCGAACATGAAGAATGTATGTATATATTTTTGCTCCAAACGAGATTTATGCAGCAAATAAAGTAAGAGGAAACGAACTATAACTTCACCACTGGGCGACTTTAACTAACTTATGTTATCTAGATCGTACTGTATGAGTATATTAAGTAAATACATATGTTGCGTTAATAGTTTTACATATCAAGTATCGGTTAAGACTTACATTACTTTCAATTTCTTACTTGAGTTTTAATTCAATTATTATGGCATTCTGTTTCGTTTATTTATTTTTATAAAAAAAAATTAAAACAAAAATTTTAATATACTCGCAATTATAAGAACATTCAGTTAGACACCCTAAATTAAGGCAAAAACATTGAAGTAAAAGGATTTGATTCCTTTTAATATTACAACAAAAAAAGAATGGAAAAGAATTGGTTGGCAAGTAAGTAAGTATGTAAGTAAGACGTAATAAATCATATCATTGTTCTTAAACATTAAAATTTTGTAGTGAAAACTTTACATAAAATATTAGTGAACATTTTAAAATATATGAAATTAAACACAACAGCAATAATTTGAATCAAATATGTGTTAAGAATTGCAAATACATTCATGTTGAAAAGGGATTAATTTTGAAATTGAAATAAAAGAAAAGTTATCACTAAAAGTATATGAAATTGTTAAATGATAAAAGCGTTAGCCCTAACTGTCAAAACTACTAATAAACTAGGCACTGTTGAGTCTGGGACCCTTTTAGGAAATGAGAAGGGAAATTAGGAAGAGAATATTGGGTACAAAAAAATGACAAGGACAGTAAGTTTCAAATCAAATCAAAGGTCCACACATGCTTTCTTCCTTTCCCTTATATTTTCTTACATTAACACAATGTACTACATTAGTCGAGGTCATCCCCTGAATGCTGGCCTCGTCAAAAGAAAAAAACAACAATCAAGTGTAAATAAATGTTCTAGTGGTTTCAAAATAAACTTTCTTAAGTAGAATTTTGGTAAATAATATATCGTGTAAATAAGTAAGAAAATAATTAAAAGCGTTATTTTGTTATAGTGTGTTTATTCTCAAATTTCTGATCCTGATATTCACTGGTTTTTTATAAAGATTATCCAACACTTTTCTACCCATACGATACATTCAAAATGAATTGATAGCATCTGAACGTATGAGTAATTTTAAATTTTTTCTATATTAATTGTAAATACAATGAAGCATACTTTTCGGGTTAACAAGACTATTTATGTATCATTAGGCGTATGATTAATACAAATGTAGTATTACATACATATCGCTCATTTGCGAGATTTGCGAGTGGAATAACTCAAAAAAGCCTAAGAATCGCATTTTTTGAGTTATGTCATTCTTCTCGCGAATGCGCGATATGTATATAAAATTAAAAATAAACCAATTGACCAATTTCCATGCAATACTTGTCAAATAAACCCTTAATAAACCGAAAATATTTCTATGCATACATTCATAAATTTTTTTCTAATATATAGTAGTTTGGGATTTTTTTTATTTCATTTTGATATAAGTATGTTCGTTATGGGAGAAAATATATATCTTCAATAATTCAATTTAAGTGCGTCTGAGCAAAATCCAGGCGAAGCTTTCGATGGGGTTTTAAAACCAGTTGTTTCTTTACTTTTGCTCGACCACACTGACCAGCAGAATGCATTGTATTTCTAACTGGCTACACAGACTGATTAAAAATGTCAAATAAGATCTAATTTTAATGAATTTGCATTGAAGTCTCCATTCTCTACTGGTGCAGATCTCGAAGACTCTGTCCCACCTTCTCCATGCTAAAGATTTTATTTCACCTTCTTGCACAAGAGGTAGTGGAAAAGCTGCATTTCAAAATCATTTATCTTAAAGATCGAACTGTAAATTCCAATAATACAACGAAAAAACTTGAAACTCGGCAAAAAAAATTTATATCTCAATATCAATCAATTTTTGCCTCGAAAAGACCAATGTTGAGGTCAATAGCCCTTAAGAGCAAAACATTAGTCTTCTCGAAATAAAAATATGTTGATATATCACACTTTTAGATCGGGCTGTAAATGCCTAATACATAACGAAAAAACTAAAAAAAAAAAATTCGAAATCTTCTTGAAAAAATACTAGAGTACACTGTATACTGTACTGTTTAGTAAATTTGTTATCTATGTATGTATATGTAAACGTGAAGATTATTTGCAAGAAATAATTATTGTAGAATTTACACAAATTTAAGAATGTATTTTAAAATTTTATATTTCGACTTAGTCTATTCTTCCATATAGTGACTTAAGCTTAAATATAAAATTCTTCCAAAAAATTTTCGTTAAAGAATTTCTCGTCGTCAAGCATTTAAACGTTCTCTCTTTTGCGGTTGCCTGTAGAAACACACACAAAAAACACAAAAAAACTTAATAAGTTCCTCTTTTTAAGTTATTTCAACTTCAATTGTGAAAATTGTAAGTCATTTGAAAGCAAAAGTTTTGTATACTCGTACATATTTGTTTATTTTTATTTTATTTTTATTACTATGAATTTAAAAACAAAAGAAAGAATTTCAATTAAGTTTTATAGAATAAAAGAGACGACGGAGATAAATTAAGACACTATTACGATACTGTAGCAAAGTTTAAAGTGTATGATAAACATTTTGTTTGTTTTTTTTTATTTTTTTAATATTTAATTTTCAAAGTATCCGACAAGAGAAGGTATCAAGTAAAGTTGATGGTAAATTTGGTTTTTATTCTTTTCATTGTGTTTTGCATTAAAATTTAAAAATGAATGGTCTTTAAACAAATAAGCTATTATAATGAAGTTATTTCTGTATATGTATACGTTAAACCCTTTCTCAGCCTATTGGAGATCAAAATAGTACCATTTTAAATATATACATAATTGGACATTACAACCCATCTGTGAGGGTTACGATCTAACCTCTCGCAGCACCCATATTGTCTGTGTCAATTTTTATCCATGAGTTTAAAATCGACTCCAAACGACAGACTTGAGAAGCTCGTTCATGGCTTTTACCAGAAGACTGAATGAAGGTAGTCGCCGAAAGAAATATTTTTTTTTTTTGTCAAGATGATGATTTTCAATAGAAGTACGAGTACTTTTGATAAAAGTGCTTTTAATTCTCTGATACCTAAAAAAATTTTTTCTGCAAATTAATATGGCTGGAGTTTGAACCCTGAGCTCATGTCTTAAGCCGAGTGTCCACTACCAAGTTTTCTTGCGGAAGTTGCTTCCAGAAGTGACTTCCAAAAGTTTTTGTCATGTTAACACGTACTAGAAGTCGATTTCCAGAAGTTTTTGCTTGCAAGAAAAATTTGCAGAAATTATGTGGTAACACGTGTTCGTTTCTTACTGGAAGTAACTTGCGCAACTTACTGTGAACTGCAAGTGTTTTCAAGACTTGCGGAAGATATCAGGTATACGTCGGGTTTTGTCTTGTGTTTTTTTTTTTTTTTTTTTTTTTTTTTTTTTTTTTGATTATTTGTCTAAGTAAATAAAAATGGAAAATAATAAATTTATTTAAAGTAAGGAAAGAATACATTTGGTTATTGAACACCAAGTAAGTTACCCAGAACTATGGGACACGTTCTCAAAAGAATATAAAAATACTTGTTAGAATTAGAGATAAAATGTATTCAAAATCATCATTCGACATTCTCAGGAAATTTTTTAGCTGCATGGAATCCTCACTCCACAATTCATCAAGTAATGTATTTTGGAAACTTAAATCTACTCGTCGCTTCACCAAATCTCTGACCCAAACTCTTCTGTTTGTTTCTTTTTTTTTAATTAGTTGTTTTTTTCTTATTAAATATGTTATACTATCACTCTTTCAAGAAGCTAACTCTACTGCAACCTGTACTCACATTGTGTGTAAACACGTCTGCAAGTTCTTGCTGCAAGTCCGTCGTAAAACTTCTACAAACAATTTTTGGAATCAAGATTCCGCAATTTTTGGTTTCAGTGGAAACACTTCAGCAAATACTTGCAGAAGTTCTTCGGCAAGTAACTTGCTAGTGGACACTCGGCTTTAGTAAGCCAACACACTAACCACTAGACCACTGCGACTACAATTTACTTGTGTAAAATATAATGTTTTCTCTTCTTTACCATGGCAATGTTTAAATTACTACCAAGGTTGTCAACCGAAACGAATTTCAGTATCGTTGTCAGTACCATTAAAAAATTATTTATAATTTCGGTATCGATTTCGGTATTTTAATTATATAGGTATACCGGTATATATAGAAATTAAATAAGTATTTGCTTAGAATTTTCGTATAAATAACACAATTTATTTCAGTTATTCGCCCTTAATTCTAAAATACATAAATTTAACAAAACCCATTGCTTATGGTAATAAGCATGTCTTGATGGCCATTTTGTTGGTGCTTAACCAACTCGTCAGGAAAATTTTTCCAAAATTGTTCATTTGAACTATTAACATTTAATATTTAAACTTGAAATTGTTTAAATCGTACCAAGAGGATCAATTATAAATACTTAACGCACTCAAATTCATCTAAACATGTTTATGCAGTCTCCTGCTTACAGAAATATGAGAATACCAAACAAATATATTGTACGTTTGCAAAAAAGACGCAGATTTAATTACCCTGTTCACTGAAAAGAATAGCAGAAACATTAATGAATTACCATTACTTCCATAAATCAAAATTCGTCATTTTAGGGGCAAAAATCGTCAAATCCTCAATTTGGTTAAATTTATGAAAAAATCTTCAAATCTGGCAGCCATGATTGTAGGATCGTTATAATCTTCAACAACAATTGAGTATGTAATTTCAAAAAGGGTACATGTCCGTTTATTTAAAGTGTACAGGATATAAAAAAAAATACAAATTAGTTTCCAATGAAGTACAATAGTTCAAAAAAGTTTATATGGATTTGAGTCTAATTTGTAACCGAAAATTACAGAAATATTTGTATATTGACTTTATAATACATGTTTGTTTTTATATATTTATAATTAATGAGATGTGCCCTTTTCGAAACTTGTGAAAGCGAGTAAACAAAACTTAAGGAAAACAACCATATTAATTTGCAGAACATTTAATTTTATGCATAAAAAAAATTAGAGTCAACACTTTTACTAAAACTGAATAATACTCGCAATTTTATCAAGAATCTTCTTCAGGAAGCTCTTTTATCTTTGTAACTGGACATTACAGTATTTCATCATAAAATTATGTAAATATTACTTACTTACTTACTTAGATGGCCATAACAACCCGTTAACGGGTTTCGGCCTGCCTTAACACTAGTCTCCAGGCGTCTCTGCTAAGCGCGCGCCTTCTCCAGTTGGTCTCACCAATTAACGACAGGGCTTCATCAACTTGGTCCTTCCAACGTAAACACGGTCGTCCTCTACGCCGACGTCCAGTGACCTTCGCATTGAAAACTTTTCTCGCTGGAGCAGATTCATCCATCCGAACAATATGGCCGAGCCAGCGTAGCCGCTGGATGTTAATGCGCTGAACAACGCCCACATCGCCGAGGAGCTCATACAGCTCACAGTTGGTTCTAATGCGAAAATCATCGCCTTGCCTTAGAGGACGAAGAACTTTTCTCTCGAATACTCCCAAGACCGCTGCATCGGCACAAGACAGCGTCCATGCTTCCGCACCATAGAGAAGCACCGGAAGGATAAGCGACCTATAGAGTGTTAATTTCGTCGCACGAGAGGGGTCTCTATTACTAAACTGCCTACTGAGACCGTAGTAGCACCTGTTGGCCAGTGTGATTCTTCGTTTGATCTCCAGACTGACATCATTCTTGCTGGTAATGGCGGTGCCAAGGTAGATGAACTCCTTGACCACATCGAATGTATAGTTGCCGGCTGTAACCTGGGAGCCGATGCGATCAACATCCCTACTCGTCGACAACATTTACTTCGTCTTGCTCTCATTTACCGCCAGACCCATTTTTGCAGACTCTCGTTCAATAGCATTAAAGGCTGCGGTGACATCTCGCTTGGTATGCCCTATGATGTCTATGTCGTCTGCATACGCAAGGAGCTGGACACTTTTGTTAAATATAGTGCCATTTCGATGTACACCCGCCTTTCGCAGAACACTCTCCATGACGAAATTGAAGAGGTCGCAGGATAAGGGATCGCCCTGTCTGAAACCTCGCACGGTATTAAATGGTTCGGAGAGGTCTTTTCCTACCTTGACGGAGCTGCAGGAGTTGCTCAACCTCATTCTGCACAGTCTTATCAGCTTTGCAGGAATACCGAGCTCAGACATTGCGGCATATACGCGATCCCTAATCGGGCTATCGAACGCTGCCTTATAGTCGACAAAGAGGTGGTGTGTGTCGACTTGACATTCATGGGTCTTCTCCAGGATTTGGCGGAGTGTGAATATCTGGTCAATGGTGGACTTACCAGGTCTGAAGCCGCATTGATAAGGTCCAATCAGTGAGATGGCGAATGGCTTCAGTCGTTCACACAATACGCTCGTAAGAACCTTATATGCGATAGGGAGAAGGCTTATACCCCTGTAGTTGGTGCATATAGTGGGGTCTCCCTTTTTCAGGATCGGACAGAGGGCACTGAGATTCCAATCATCGGGCATACTTTCTTCCAGCCATATTCTGCAAATGAGCTGGTGCATGCACCTAACCAGCTCATCGCCTCCATACTTGAAGAGTTCAGCGGGCAGACCGTCAGGTCCGGCTGCTTTGTTGCTCTTCAGTCGCCATATGGCAACTTTGACCTCTTCATGGCTGGGGGACGGGATCACAACGTCATCATGGATTGGGTCCGGCACAGCATCTCTAACAGCGGAATTTGTATCATCATCGCTTTGCAGTAGATTACAGAAATGCTGTCTCCATAATGTCAGTGCACCATGTGCATCTGTAACCAGATTACCATGTTTGTCTCTGTAGGAGGTTGCTCCGGGTTTAAAACCAGTAGTAAGACGCCTTATCTTCTTATAAAAATTTCGAGCATCATGTCTACTCCTGCACATCTCGATTTCCTCACGATCACGCCTTTCTTGCTCCCTTTTCTTTCTTCTAAATAGGCGTCTCTCTTCCCTCCTCTTCTCTCTGTACACCTCCACAGTTGCTCTTGTAGTGGTGGACTGCAACGTTCTTCTGTAGGCAGCATTCTTTGCCGCAGTGGCCTCACGACACTCTTCATCGTACCATTGGTTTCTGCGGGGAGGACGCTCAAAACCAAGGACTGTTTCGGCAGCGTTGCGCAGAGAGTGAGCAATGTGAGACCACTGTCCACCAATACTTTCGAGAGAGGACGGGATGGAATGGAGCTCATTAGAAAGACGATCGGAAAACGACCTGGCTGTCTCTTGTGATCGCAGCTTTTTGATGTCCAGCTTCCCTCGAACACTAGAACGTGCCATATTCGCTGCGCATATGCGCAGTCGCATCTTGGCTGCGACAAGATAATGGTCCGAGTCGATATTTGGACCTCTAAATGTGCGCACGTCTAGTATGCTGGATACATGCCTTCCATCAATCACAATGTGATCGATCTGGTTGTTGGTAGATCGATCAGGAGAGAGCCAGGTGGCCTTATGGATATCGAGATGCTGGAACCTGGTGCTACAAACTACCAAGTTTCGCGCCGCGGCGAAATCGGTCAGTCTCAAGCCGTTTGGCGAGGTGGAATTATGAAGACTGAACTGTCCGACAGTGGGGCCAAAGATACCTTCACGTCCAACTTTCGCATTGAAATCGTCGAGGACAATTTTGGCGTCATGTGCCGGACACCTATCATATACATCCTCGAGCTTTGCGTAGAAAGCATCTTTGGCCGCATCATCCTTCTCTTCCGTCGGGGCGTGCACGCAGATGAGGCTGATATTATAAAACTTTGTCTTCATCCGGATCGTAGCTATCCTTTCGTTCACGGGGTTGAACTCTGAGACAAGATGGCGAAGTCTCTTGCTAACTACGAATCCGCAGCCAAATTCGTGTCTGTTATCATGGCAGCTGTAGTAGATGTCACATGTTGCTTGCCTTGTACAACCCTGTCCTATCCATCGCATTTCCTGGATGGCGGTGATGTCAGCCCTACATTTCGTGAGAGCATCCGCCAATTGGATAGAGGCACCTTCCCTGTAAAGGGTTCTCACGTTCCAGGTGCATATCCTTAAATCATAGTCCTTAAAACGTTTGCCAAATTCGTCAACATAGAAGGGGGTCCGTTTAGAGGCTATTGTTTCGGTTTTCATTGAATTTTTGTTTTTACGTGGTGGGTTTCAAGCCCTACGCACAACCCAAATTTAAAGTCCAGGGGATTGGACAATCGCCGCATACATTAGTTACAAGCTAGCGGGTGCTAGAATGTTATCCAGGAGGGCCACGTGGAGGCTGTATGTCGACTTGAATACAACGGGAACAAGGATCGTTCTGGAGGCCGCCAGGTTGACCCCAATCAGAGACTTTGCCTTGTCCGAAGTATCCCATCCAAATAAATATTGCCAGAATGTATTTCTTTAGTTTGGCATTGTCTGCAATTCTAGCAGAATTAACATGCTGCTTGATCGAGCTATTAGCTTGGTTAGGAAAGTTACTTCAAGGATCTTTTAGTCTAGTAAGGACGAAGATGCCCTTACCTATTTCACTTTTTGCGATTATTTCTCGTGGAATTTTTAAATCAAAATATAACATATATTTAATTAGCCGATACTTGAAAACAAAATTTTTGGTTTTTAATAACATTTTTACTGACAAAGGTTTTACCTTTAAATAAATTTGGGCCCATTTCTTAAAGCCTCTGTTTTAACTCTTACGACACTAACTGCTGTATTCATAAAAATTATTATTGGCTTATAAAGGGCTTGTTTGACAATTTCCTATGGGATACTTGTCAAATAAATTTATTAAGAAATATTTTTTTTAGAAGACAGCAGTAAATTTATTGGTGTAACTGAACTATGCTTTAGGTCAATACATTGTTGATGGATGAACAACTGAAAAATTTCTATCCCAATCATTGAAAGAGAGTCCGCTCACTCGAACATATTGTTAGATCATTGTAAAATAGTATTGTTTTTATTTTGCCATGGGCATGAACATATTTCCTTATATTACACAAACAAAATACATATAAAGCTTAAAGAAACAAAATTTTAAATTATTGCTTTTGACAAAATTCCTATAATGACATCATAGCCTGCTCAGATATTTATAAATTCGTAACAATATTTCTTTGTTCTTCATTTAAAACAATTTTTTTTATTTTTTGTTTTCATCAAACAATTTAGAAACTATGCAATTGGTTTCCTTAAAAGATATCCTCAGAAAATATATTTAAAAAATAAAAAATCACAGTACTAATGTCCTTTTCAATACATGGGGTTTTATTTTCAATATGAACTTTCAATTGATAATTTCTTCAATAAATTCTGGTATTATGATTTACAAAACATATAAAAGAGATAAACTGAACATAAAAAGCACACCATGAAATGCTCACTGAATAATAAATAGTGGAGGTTGAAACGTAAACCCGTCCCCCTGACAATACTTCAACAGAGAAGACTAAGCATGACAAGGTCTCAATACAACATGAGAGATAGGGTTAATAAACAAAAAATATCCATATTTTGTTTTAAATACAAGGAATTCTTTCATTTCACAGTAATAAAAAAAATTAAACGTAACAAAAATCCATTTATAATTATGTATTAATATACAGAACATCACATCAGTGACAATTATAACAGGCTGGTATTACACTTCTAGCCTACGGAATGCTCTTAACAGCATACTATGGCATAGAATTTAAAAATGAGAGAAAAATTAAAAATTAATAGGTAGTTTTTGGGACTAAGTAAGAAATTAGGGTGTACTATTAAGCCGCTGGAAATACCAGAAACTGTTCTCATTTCTGTTGAATGGACTCCATCTGGGACGATGGGTATTTGCGATTCGACCTAATCGCTACTCATTTAATGGTAAATTATCCTGATTGAATCAGTGACTTTGGAGTCCCTTTGACGATATTTCAACTTCACAGGTCGATGAAACTATTTAAGATATTCCTCTTTCCAACAATGAGCGAATTGGAGCTGATGCACTTTAAGTTTTCACAACTGTTGGCCTCAAAAGTGAATTTATGAATATCAGAAATTTTATGTAAATTAATTGTAATGCTTTTAACACCGACCTCCCGTATGCCATTTAGTTGGCTGAAAACTGTGCCGTATAGAACCATTTCTCTCAATTGAAATAAAAAGAAACATTCTCGGCCTACTTCGAGCAAATTAAACAAATGGATCACCGCGACCTGTCTGGAACTCAATCTCGTGATACCAGACCATATAAACGTCTGACAACTGCACTTGCTGATTTAAAAATATTCATGAAATATTCAACGTTGTAAAAACTTGCATTTGTATTCAAATATTTTTAATTTATTTATTTCAATTAGAATACCATACGAGTATTAATATTCTCTTTAATTAATCCGAGACGACTGACTAGTGTCACAGACCAGGGAATCGAACCCACAACCCTGACACTAGCAGTCTAGCACACTACGAACTAGGTCACTGAGGCACACGATTGTATTTAAGTAATCAAACTTGTTTATGTGCAAATATTCACTATCTGAGTTTATTCTTTCTCTTCGTATAAGTTTATGAATTTAATGAATTTTTCTTCCATACATCTATACATAATTGGCCATTACAACCCTGGGTGACAGGGTTACAGCTTAATTTCTCGCAGCACCCTTGTTGAGTGTGTTAATTTTTATCCCTGAGTACCGGGATCTACAGTTTAAGGTCGATTCCTAACTATTTTATGGTAATCAGAGTAACTTTTGCCAGTTTTTTTTTATTTAAGACCAATACTCAGGGGTAAACCCCTACTCATGCAGTGCATTGTATTGGAATTTGATGATACATACATAGATAGATTTTTATTTAATTTTTTTTATTTGCAGCCAATTTGACCACTCAAAGTCCAGTGTTATACCTTCACCCATGAGTGATCACCAGCAATTGTCCCATTTGTCAGTAGATGTTGAATGTGAGTGGCGAACGTCTTCAGTAAGTTAGTTGTTATCTTCCCAGAAAGTGGCGGCGCTGTACTCCTGATAATTCGTTTTTGGGGGAATAGACTGGAAATATAAGGGATGTCAGAGTTGAGGCTTGAACCCAGAGGTATCGTCTTAATAAACCAACACAATAACCACTAGACCACGGCGAATTCTACCATACAAATCAGTTTGTTTGAATAAACAAATGACTGAAAGTGAATTTCTTAAAGTATGTTCATTAGAGCAAACTACCTCATATCAAGTATTTTTGCAAGGAAATAAATTTTCGAAATAAATATTTTTTTTCTTTTTTACTGAACGCCTTTTAGTTTTTTCGTATATCTTAGGCAAAAAAAAATTATGCGGCATTTCAAAGTTTTAAATCAAATAAAAAATTTATATGGATGTCCATCTCTAAGAAATCCGCTCCCTTAGATTCCACTATATCACCCTCACCATATCAAATGCCACCAACTTAGCAAAGATCCTTACCACTTCACAACACACAAAAATTAACATAAACAGATGAGTCAATTGCTGTTGATCAATTCAAGGGTGAAAGTACAGCACTGGCCTTTGAGTGATCAATTGACAGCAACTTGTCCCATATAAGGCGCTTAATAATAAAACATGAGTAGGGGTGCAGCCACTGAGTATTAGTCTTATGCTATGTTCACACGACAATATGAAACACTTGGTTCGCTCTCTGAACCACGATTGCGAAACTCACCGTTCAGACGACAGTTTAGTGTTTCGTTTTGGCATTTCTGTTTTATGTATGTATGTATATCACAATGTATAATCTACTACCACATACATTCTTACATATTTGAGACGGTATTTCGGTTTTTTATGATTTTGTATATTGCTTTTTTGTTTTTATGTTACATATTTACGTAAGTAAATTTCTATTTCTTTATTTCTAAAAAAAATTTTCATTTTTAGCAAATTTTTGTTTTGCTTTTTTTTGTTTTGTCAGTTAGTTCAGATAAAGCAGCGATAAATTGTTATCAAAATCAGAGATGATAGCAAATTCTTCGAGGTTCGCAACAAGATTCAAAATGAAACAGGATGGTTCGCTCTCACAATTTTGTATGGCGAATCTACTTGTTTCAAACTAGATTCAGCCGCGAACCGCGAATGAGAGAGCGAACCTCGATATTTGCTATTCGTGTGAACATGGTATTATCAAAAAAAAAAAAAAACCAATATTGAGTATTGTTCTATCGTTGAATGTAAGTTTGAATATTTGTATATGATGAATTAAAGACAATAAATAATTTATGAAGGGAATGATGCGAATCAAATATTTCGGATCATATTCATGATTGCTGCTGAAGAGTTATTTTTAGTTAGTTTCTAGCCACTATGGCTGTGACCGTTCATATCGTCGATGTCGACTTATATGGATTAATGGAACAAAGAGAATAATAATAAAAACTGTTGATCTGATTGTACAGTGAATCACACTATGCATTATAGAGGGAATTCTATCTTTATTTGCACTGCTCGTTTATGGAACTGTCTTCCATCGTATGTTTTTCCCCCTGCTAAATACGATATCAGTAATTTTAAATCAAATGTCCACAAGCACTACTCTTTCTCCCTTCCCATGACATATTTTCCTAGGGCAGCACAGTATACTGCATGATTAAGGGTCGTCCCTGAGAGCGCGCTTTAATAATAAAAAAACTTAAAATATGCTTTTTTCGTGACTATGCTTATGAGCCAATATGTATTGTCCATAAAAAAATCACATTTTACGATTTAAAATAAGTGCTACAAAGAGGAAAATTGATACGGAGTTTAAATTAAGTTTAATTCATGAAATTTACAAAATAGAACGGTTTTTAAAACATTTCTGTTTGAGTGTGTATTTCTTTTTAATTGTTAAATAAAATCCATACTTTCTGCTACACCATCCTACATGTTATGAGTCGTGTAATGTATTCATATATGGAAAGGCATTATTGCTTAATTGCAATAAAAATGACAAAGGAAATCATTGGTAAAAGCCAACAACAACAACAATGTAATTAAAACAAAAATAAAATGTCGTATCTGTATGAGAATTTTTGTCTCCTTTAAGTTAATGATGTTGTGAATGAAAGAAACCCTTTCATAAATGTTGTATTAATTTACATAAATTACAACGGAATGAACATGTTCTTCATTAAAAGTCTTGTTTAATGAATCGGAACGAATTGATTAAAGCCTATAGCACGACTGATGACATCAGATTTGATGACAAAAATAATGATGCTTGTGCGTTTTGCTTTCTGTTTTAATATTTAAAGGGAAGGCCAGGATAATTAGAGGGAAAAAAGAATACCTCTCTCTCTCTTCGGCATTTAATTTAAAGTAATAAAATATTAAAAATTGTAAAAATATTTTGAATAAAATACATAAAAATGTTTTTTATAATTTGATTTTAAATGATTTTTCTCAAAATATAATGAAATTATTTTTAATATTTACCCAATTCACAAAATGTTATATTGTTGTAGATTATAGTTAAATGTTGTAGATTATAGTTACATAAATAAATAAAAAAAAACTAAAAAAAAAGTTTTCCAACTCTGGTGTATTGATACGATATTTCGGAAACATAGGACAAATTGTCGTACATGTTGTAGTAGTTTTTGACATGGAAATTATCAACAACATTATGTACAATAGTTGTAGTTTGTCATAGTTTTTAGCGATCTACGACAACTATAACATTTTGTGAATTGGGTAATTGATTAATTTAAAATTGTACATAAAAAGTTTTTCATTTTCATTATATGTCTATACATGTGCATATCGATATATTAAATGCAAACGGACGTAACTACACTTTTGTTTTTTTTTACAGGAGAAGCAAAAAACCTTAAAATAAAAAATTTTGTAAATCCTGAAAATCATAATTTTCAGGATCGAGATATAAGGATTGTATGCCAATATGCAACAAATGAGTTTGTGTGTAACGGTAGTTACGTCCGTTTGAATTTCCTTGCACCGTTTGTTCCGAAAAATAAACACATACTACATATCTAGAAAGAAGATTTACAAAATTGATGAAGAAACATTTTTCTGGTTTCCGGACGGTTGCGAGAGAACAACAACAACATCTC
The DNA here is from genome assembly GCA_963576795.1 of Metopia argyrocephala. NCBI lineage: Eukaryota > Metazoa > Arthropoda > Insecta > Diptera > Sarcophagidae > Metopia > Metopia argyrocephala. Next base: position 73,003,467 of record OY756210.1, on the reverse strand, counting down.
CAATATAATTATGATCTTTTACTCCTCCCCTAGTTTAAACTCTACAGTGCGGGCTCGTTGGTGCTGATTGCTGTTGGATTATTCAGTAGTGAAGGTATAAAACTGGCCATTGAATAATCCATCAACAGCAACTGACTGATGATCCTTGCGATTAGCATTTTTAAAGTAGGACCTTTGTTTTTTTCTGTCTGATATCAGATATGATATTAGTAAGTTTAAATCGAAGCTCCACACTCCTCTTTCCCCCTTCTTCTCATATTTTCATAGACCAGCATAATGTTCTCAATAAAAAAAAAGTTTACAAGGGATTTATGAGTAAGTCGGCCCTATGGGATCTATTGCCAGGAATTCTATAGAAAAAGGCAATAACATTGGAACAGTAGTGAAGCAATCAGAACCGAAATATAAATAAGTGGGCGTATGAATTGGCTTGGGAGAGTTCTGGATATCCTGTGTTGCCCCGGTAGTACTTCTAATTGTATCTTTAAAGAGAGTTATTATCAACCTTTTCTATAGCTAGGCAAATGCCATGTGTGCTAATTGGCCTGCGTTTGACATTAGACGTACAAGATCGTTGTTGTGTCACAGTAAGAAAGATGTTTCCGAATTGGTAGCTGGACTTGTTTTTTAAACCAATACTCAGGGGTAAACCCCTACTCATGTGAATTGTACTGGAATGTTAAAATATGTTGATAGATTTTTTTATTAAGCGCCTTTTTTTTGTTGATGAGACAATTTGCTGGCATTTGATCACTCAGAGGGCCGTGTTATACCCTCACATTTGTATGATCAACTGTCGTTGAATGTTAATTATAAGTGGTGATCGTCTCCACTTAGTAGATTAGCTGCTATCTTATATATTCATTCATTTTTAATACCTACTAAATGTGGAATAGATTGGAAATATCGGGTAACGGTTTCTTGGTGATGGAAAATTTGGAGGAGGGGTGACCTCTAACTTTTAGCTTATAATTTTTAGCAAAACCGCAAATTTTTAGTTTTAATTTTTGTCCTTTTCCGGGATTTGAACCTGGGTTGTTTGAGTTTTTGTGCCAGAACACTAACCACTATACTACGACTGACCGATTAGGAACCATGCTCGTCGGATGCGTATTCTGAAGAATGATTACTGTCGTTTGAGCACTTTCTTCGCAATTGCCCGGCCCTATTAAGACGTTGTCATGATGCTTTCCTCAGATACCTCAATCTGACGGACTGGATATGAAGGACTTTTTGATTCGGTCTATAAATAGAAATAACTGCTTAATCAGTGTCATATTTTTGTCTGTATGGTACTTAATTTGTATACTTTAAATCAACATGTTCCAGTTTTGGCATTCGATATCTCTTGGGGGAACCATTCAGTCTTATTTTTAAGAGTAGCTATTTATGTACATATTTTGTCGTCTGCAAAATCAGAACGGGTTATAAGAAGCAAATCTCATTTATAAGTAAATAATCAAATATTTGATAAAAAAAAGTGCAATCACTATTTGAGGGAAACATTTTATAAAAAAAACTTTATTTTATTTAACCGTCTTCTAAGAGATTATTTAAAAACAGACAAACACAAGAAATAAAAACATAATTAAATTTAAAGCAACAAACAGGAAACAAAGTAAATGCTTCAATAAAATATTGATTAAGCTTTTTTCATCAAATATTTGACAAATGTGACGATATCTTAACAATTTTAAAATTGAAAACACAAATTTCAATATTTTTAAAATTAAAAAAAGGATAATCACTTACGGGTACCCGGGAATCTTTACCAAGAGGATATGTAAACCCCTACTCATGCGTGCTTGTAATAGAATTGATTTTTTTAATTAAAATCTAGAAGAACCGCAAATTTTTATTCTTCAATTTTTTAGCGCTCTAACCAGTATGCGGTGAAAGAGAACAAATTTAACTTTTTTAATCTTTTATACAAATTTAGTATTTTTATGTATTTTTATGTATTTAATTTTATTTATTTATTTCTTGTTTATTTATTATTTTTTTGATTGAATCAACGGTTTTTGTTTTGATTTTCACATGGGTAACATAAGAATTTTCTTGTATTTTACATTGTCTGAAAGTGACTGTATAAGTAAGTATCTATATGACTCTTTCAGTCGGAAATAAATTTTCATATAAAATAAAAAAACGAAGTCATCCACCGGTTGATAAATATACACACACGCAGTGGATTTGAATTCTTTCAGATGAACATTTTACTTCTATGAAGCACACCGCATATAAAACAATTAAATCACTAAATCATCATTAAGCAATTCATTAAAACAATATTTCAGAATTTTATTCTTCCTTATAAAAATTAGGCGAAAGTTAATGTATATGTCTGTATCCACTAGATACATATGTATGTATGTATTGCATATATAGTGGATACAAGACAATATGTGGGTCAAAAGATCAGACTTTTAAAAATATTTATGTATTTTCGCTAAGACATAAACTTTTTTATATTCGATTAATTTGTAAATGATGTTATCGAATCACTGTATAACCGTTTTAAACAACCACGCAATACTGTCGAATGTTCTTTATTTCCAAATGATAAGCCTAAGGGAACAAACAAACAGATCAAGCTTTTGCTGAATAGCAATAACTTTGTATTGAAATATATGTATGTCTGATTGTACTTGTAAAAATTGTAAATAATCAATATCATGCATTAAAGAAAAATAACAAATATGTATGTGAGGCATTAAAGTCAACAATAAATCAATGTATAAAGGCAAAAAGTCACCTCCCACACTATGCACACAATCGTATTTTATAGCCAAATAATAAAATTGTAAAAATAACATCGATTGCAATGTTGATATACTACTATATAGCACCTAATCTGTGAATACATACTCTGGAAGGAGTGTCAGCAGTACGAGTAAAATGGTACTGCAAACTTGCTTAAGCCCGTACACAGCTATATATTGTATGTTGATTTTTAGCATAGGCATGAGAAACCTCCAAAATCAAGTAATATTGAACTATTGTTGGTGTACATTTTCAAAACAAAAACGACAGATGTCTTAAGGTAGAATTAGCCGAACGTTGTTGTAACGTAACGCAACGTACGTTGGTTTCTAGCATATGAAAACAATGCAAATGATTATCCAAAATATTTAAATGTCACGTTGACGGGACGGAAGAATCTGTATAAAATAGAATTTCTAAACGCTTTTACGTGACATTTCAATGAGAGTGATGGGACTATTGTATGTTAAATGGCAATGTGGCCCAAATGCCCTTTTTTGTACTTTTATTCTTATAAGCAAATCTTTTTCTTTTTTATGCCTACAAAAAGACTTTAATTTTTAAATTCTTTAATTTTTTTATTTTTTTTTTAAATTTTTAAAGTCTTTAGATACATATTATGATATTAAATTTTTATATGCATATAAAATTTATTTTTAATTCTTTTTAACTTACAAGTCCCATGTTTTACTTAATATATGTATCTTCGACATTTTATGGGTTACGCCGACGAATTATATACATACCAAATGAAAAATTATTCGATTTTCTAAAAAGACGCATATGCGATGCATGATTGATTTAGGTGCTAGTTAGTTACCGAGATAATTCCAATTTTTTTAAAAAAGTTCTACTTTTTTCGTTTTCGGTCCACAATGAACCAATGGATCCGATTCAATAAATAATGACTTTAAACCAAAAATTTAATATTCAGTAGTAGTAGAAGAATAACTCTTTACGAAGCATAAAATATAAGAAGTAAATATAATATGCTCTTATTATGGTACTTCTGGTACTTTTTTAACTTTGTGTTAATTTAACAACATTCATCACTGCTCTAAACAGCTGGCTTCATATTGCCATTTAAAAATTAAAATTTTTTATTTGTGCTGTGTTTTGTGAAAAATAAGTAAAAAAATATAATAAATTATATAATCAATATTAATAAAATAAAAAATTATTATATTTTGTTATTAGTGGGCGACGAAAAATTAATATTATTGGTCCAGGCAAATGAATGCCTTTATAATTTTTTGGTGTGTTTTGTTTTTATTTAAATTTTCTGTTGACATATGACACGTTTGTATAACTGCACATACGTACGTACGTTAACGTACGTACCGTTTTTACGACATCAACGTTTGGCTAACCAGGCCTTTAGTCTGAAATCCAAGTATTTAATAAAATCCACTTTATTAGGTATTGTAGGTACTAACGAGCTGTACGCCTTTAGAATCTACATATCGAAAATTGTGTGTGTTTTAAAGCAAAATTAAAATATTGGTTAGGAAAATATTGCATGAGAACAAAATTCAGAAGTTTGAAGAAAAAACGTTTACAAACGTTTGCGAATTGATATGTTCATTATACAAAGCAGTAAACATTTAAAATATAATTTTAATTTTATTCAAAAAAAGAAATAAATATACATACGAAACACAAAAAAAATACGTTTCTCCTTTTGTTTTGTACGCAATTATACGAATGTAATGGAATATCAAAGCAAGCACAAGAGTGAAAAACCAATTGTTTTATTCTCATTTACAAAGTATTTGTTTTAGTTTTGGTCATGTACAAAACGATTAAAAAAAATTTAAAAAGTTTATGACTTTGTGAAAACGTTCGCGAAATGTTTTGTTTGTTTGCTCACTCTGGTTGTAAATAATCCGAATGAACTTAATTGGATTACGTAATCCAATATTTTCTACAGGGATACAGACAATATCCGTATTATATAAGAATATAGAAAGGCTTTTTATGATTGTTTGAGTTTGTTGTTTTATGGGTTGTGCTTGGGAAATGAAATAATGGAAAGGGCAATAGCATTAAAAATAAAAATAATTTAAATTAATAGCTTTAATATCATCATCACACATGTACACATAGTTTTTTCCTTTTCTTTTCAGTATTTTCTTTATTTTTATGTTATTTATGGACTGAGAAGTACATATTAACGCATTCTATTTAAACATATTGTTACAACGAGTAATAATCACAAGTTACAATTCATGCAGTATGAACCTGCATTTATTAAAAATTTTCTGTTAAAACAACAATAGCATGTTATCATGAAATTTATATTTCAGGCCGTAAATTAACAAACCGCTGACAGTACTATCGATATTTTTGTTTTCATTGGATTATCGATGGATTTTTTTCAATAATGAGTTGAAAAAATTTATTGCAGACTTCTCCTATTGATCAGCATCAAAATCTGCGTTTACACATAAAAGTATTATAGGGCAAAGGGTTGCAAAAATTTTAATACTATTACAATACTAAAACACATGAAAATAAAGTATGAAAATTAATTTTATTTTGCTGGAGGCCCGAAGTTCGAGCCCCAGCACATTAGGTTATAGTGCGCACGCTTCGTCGATGCCGACTAATGTGGATAAAATGGAATAAGAGAGCAAAAATAAAAATTGTAATTCTGTTTCATCCAAATAAGATGACAATTACAAGAACAGCAATGATGGTAAGAAAAGTAGAATATGATAAAAACTGTTGTGTGACTTTACTTCGACTAACTCATACAATTGTATGTACATACATATGGAAGAAAATAATTTCAGTATGCGATTTCTAGAAAAGTATGAGTTAAATAGTTGATATTTGGTCTTGAATATGCACAGGACACAAAGAACTCTGATGAGACTACCGTAGCTGGAGTCGAAAACAATTGTTCAGTTTGGCTAGTGTACTATTCCTTCACGGACATCATTTCTTCTTTAATTACCAAAAATATTCATTGCCGTTAACTTTGATCTAATTAAAGCGTTTCTGACGAAACAAAAATTAATTTTGTTTAATATTTCTGAAATATTTAATTTTGCCTCCATTTCCAATGTTTTATAATCAAGAGTTATTACGGATAACTATTGTACTAGTATATACAGAGTTTTTCAACAGGGACGCTACAAAAGTAGATCGACAGGAACAGCAAAAGTCGCCATATTTCTTGTCGCTCTTTTGACATTTCTCTTCAGTAAGATTTGCCATTTCATGATGGAAAGACATACGAGCCAACAACTTGAAAAAGATTCGGATTTTCTTTTACAGGAAAAAAGAATTTCATTGATATCCAAAACCGTTTTTGTTTTATTTAAAAAAACTTTTGTAGGGTTCTTATTGAAAACCCCGATATGTACATAGGTACACTTATAAGGCAATTTTTGAAAAGAGTGGTTTTAAGTATTTTTTATTGGAATTCTTGTCTTGTTTTGTCTTTTTGTACTAACTGTCTTCTTTTTTCGTATTAAATTATTTCATATATGTTCTTATAGGTATAATGTGTGTTTTTGATACTCAAAATATTTCGTAGGTAAAATAAACGAAAATCGGAGTGCATTGTACGAATTTTTTGTTATTTTGACGGAACGAAAGTTTTCGTAAAATATACAAATATATTTGATTAATGCTGCAATATTTAATTTTCTGTATTTTAAGATAAATTTGTACATTCACCAAGATTTTTTTTTTTTTTTTGTAAACAAATGTAGATTTTTTTACGAAAAATTTTCGTAAATTATGATTTATTTTACAAAATTAATTAATTAAACAAATAATATTTCGTAATGACACAAAATTCGTGGTGTATTTTAGAGACGTTTCCGTTAGTTTTACGAAACTTTTTAAAATTACTAAAAAAAAATTTCGTAGTTGTACAAAAAGATTCGGAACATTTTATTGTATTTTACGAAATTTTATAAACATACTAGTTAACCCGGCAAACGTTGTTTTGCCATATAATTTTGCTCTAGGAGACATTTTTTAGTTCAAATATATTGATGTGATCAATCAATGTCTGCATTACTAATAATTTTAACAAATGATTATCCGCCATTTTCGGTACTTCTGTTTGATAATTGGTGATACGGGGAAATATCTGCTGTATCGCCCGCTCTGTGTAATTCTTAAAAAAAACTTAAACAATATATGTTCTACGGTACCCAGATACACATATCTAGTTTCAAGTTTCATCGACGTCGGTATGTTATTTAGATCAGGCACAAATTTCCCCTTGGGACGGGTACCTCAACATTTAGGGGATGAAAAATAGATGTGAAAATTCACTTTTGTTAACCTAAAGTTGTGTTAAGACACCAACAAAATTTTATCAAATTAAGTTTATTAGTTGGGGATAGGGAGAAATAGGCCTTGTACCGCCCCCTCTGAGTACTTAGAAAAAAGTAAACCATATATGCTCTACGGTACAATTATAGTTTAAAATTTCATCAACGTCGGTACGTTGTTTAGGTGAGGCATAAATTTTCCCTTGGGGCGGGTCACCTTAACATTTAGAGGTATGAAAAACGGTTGTTGACCGATTCTCAGACCTACCCTATGTGCACACAAAATTTCATGAAAATTGGTCGAGCCGTTTCGAAGGAGCTTGGCAACAAACACCGCGATGCGAGAATTTTATATATTAGAAGATAAAAGACTGATGTTTAAAAAATCCCACATATGGCTGGAAGCTTCAGAATATTTAATTTAAAGCTTTGGTAATACTAAAAACTTTGTATTTAATTTTATCAAAGGCACAAAAAAATAATTGGGGCTTATAGATGTCTCCTATAACGGTAATACTTGGGGCAACTGAACCCTCGGATGCTACTTTTGTGTCAAACTGCTCTGTATGTAATAATATAAAATGGGCAATCTTGAATTTGATTGTTTTTAGGTGTTTGCGTTACCTTTTTGGGTGTTGGTGTGTTCTTACATACAAACATACATATATAGTAAAATATATGGCAAACATTTTTGTGGAACATTTCATCCCCACCCCTCCCCTTTTTCGTGGTGCTTTTTACGATTTGTTAGAATAAAGCCACAAAACGCAGTTATGCAGGGGAGTTTGAAAATATTTGTCGTGATATTTTCTACAAAGTTGCTGAACACACTGTAAGGAAAACATAGTTTTATAAACCGATATGCAGAGAGATGGAAAATTTTAACCGCCTCTAAAATAAAATTCCGATGTGATCTGTAAAAACGCCGACACACGTATATATTTTTTTAGTCTCCTCTACCAGGATCAATCGTCAGAACTTCGTAATTTTTTTTTCGTGTTGAACAGTGTAATCAAAAAATTCATTGTAAAAGAATCTGAATCTGAATTCTTTATAGGATTTAACTTTGATCTAATTAAAGCGTTTCTGACGCAAAAAAAAATTTATTAAAATATTAATCACTCTTATTGGGGCTCGAACTCGAGTCTCCAGCATATCGAATAATATATTTATTTGTTTAGAACCGTTAAGCCACTGAATAAATGCATATGAATTGATTTTGTGCTGTGTATGTGTTGGGTTGCGTAAAGCCGCAGAAAATGCGGCTACTCCGTAAACTCGTGTAAAGATTAGTACATAAAAGGCTAGAACTAGTCCAAATTTATGAAAAAAAACCTGTTTCATTTAGCATTGTAATGTTCTAGCGAGGACTTCGTAATCCAGTCATGCATTACATAAGAATTATCTAAAAACTAGTTTATGTTTAGGGTAGGGATATAGTTGACTCTATAGGGTAAGCTGCGTGACTATTTCATGTTAGTACTCCAATGAATACACTCCTTTGCTGATTTTAAATCTAGTTTATGTTAATACTCTACAGCATAGTTTTAATTGTGCTATGAGAAATCGTGTTATACTACATTTGAAAAAAAATATTCGGGTGTTTCCTACAAGCGTTTCCATAATACATATATATACAAAAGAGGTAACAAAAGCTTCTTTTAAGAGGATAATTCGCACATTAATGGATTTAACTTTGATCTAATTAAAGCGTTTCTGACGCAAAAAAAAATTTATTAAAATATTAATCACTCTTATTGGGGCTCGAACTCGAGTCTCCAGCATATCGAATAATATATTTATTTGTTTAGAACCGTTAAGCCACTGAATAAATGCATATGAATTGATTTTGTGCTGTGTATGTGTTGGGTTGCGTAAAGCCGCAGAAAATGCGGCTACTCCGTAAACTCGTGTAAAGATTAGTACATAAAAGGCTAGAACTAGTCCAAATTTATGAAAAAAAACCTGTTTCATTTAGCATTGTAATGTTCTAGCGAGGACTTCGTAATCCAGTCATGCATTACATAAGAATTATCTAAAAACTAGTTTATGTTTAGGGTAGGGATATAGTTGACTCTATAGGGTAAGCTGCGTGACTATTTCATGTTAGTACTCCAATGAATACACTCCTTTGCTGATTTTAAATCTAGTTTATGTTAATACTCTACAGCATAGTTTTAATTGTGCTATGAGAAATCGTGTTATACTACATTTGAAAAAAAATATTCGGGTGTTTCCTACAAGCGTTTCCATAATACATATATATACAAAAGAGGTAACAAAAGCTTCTTTTAAGAGGATAATTCGCACATTAATGGCCCTTGTAATTTATCCCACGGGTGATTAAAGTAGAATAAAATACAAAAATAAAATTAATTAAAAACAGATTTTAATGAAATCCTTAACATGCTTACGAAAAAAGCATTTTTCCATTAAAATTAAATTCCCTAAAATAATAATAATCAATAATACGAGTATTTTTTTTAAATCTGTATAAATGAATTTAACAATTACATTAAACTGATGCAAATGATTATCTTAAATGAAATTATTTTCTTTGATTTCATGTTCATTGACCTTTTAGCATCCGTTGACATACCTACTCGTAGTCTCACATTGCTTTAATGAATAGTGACTAAAAAGAAACTGAATTGGTTGTGACAATAAACTCATGTACAGGGCTGATGAACCTGATAAAACCATTTGACTCGATAACTTACAATTTTTAGCAAATCATTGTATTTGCCCTGGCATTGACATTGAAATTGAAACCTACAAATTAACTCATTTTAATGTATTTATAATATACAAAAACACCTTTAGCAATAAAATACATTCTACTTATATTGGGCGTGCATATACGAATACTTACAAGTGGTAATAAATTTGTTTTGAATAAATAATTCATCAGTTTTATGAGAAAAGAAAACAAAAAGTAAAGAAAATAATAAATCACTCACAGACATGGCATTAAATCACCAGTCAGACAAACGTGGGCAAAAGAAAAAAGAACACAAATATTCTGTAACTGATGAAAGGTTACTCGTAGTTTGTCAAAAAGTTAAAAAGACGTCATAATACCTTCATTAGTTAATTAAAAGTGAGATTAATTAAAAAATATCGTTCGAGGTATCAGTAAAAAAATAAATTATTTCTTCTTAAGCCCAATTAAATGACACCATAGATTAACTTAGACCAGTATATTAAATTTCATTAATAAAATGATCAAAGAGCGATTGGCTTATCGAAGGCAAGTTTATAGCGGTACTTTAAAGTTACGTAATCGCATTGGCTCGCTTTTTGGCAGGCCAAGTGATAGCCCCAATTGTAAAAAAAAAATATACAGCACTTTGAAAAGAAAAAAAAAGGACTATATCTAGATAAAGAGAAGAAACAGATTTATTTTTCACTTTACCTATGAAATTATTTCTTGCAGGTTATTTTACAAAATTTGAAAATAAGAGTCTTCTGATTGCCGCATAACCCAAATAAGTCAATGAGGTGGAAATGAGTTTCAAAGTCCGCACGCATTCTTCTGAACGAGTCAAAATTAGCGTAACATAACATAATTGAATGTGCAATTTCGAAAAGGGTACATGTTTAAATATTTAAAGTTTACAGTTTAGTTAGTTTTTATTGAAGTACAATACTTCTTGTTATTATCTGATTTAGACCCAGCACAAATGCAAGACATTACAACCCATAAAATCTATTGTGTCCCCTTGAGTCTACTAATTTCTTAGTAGACCAACTGACTTCCTTACGAACACGAGCAGCAAAATCCCAGCAGAAAATAGTGCTTACCTGTATTGTATTGTATATTGTAAGGGAGAAATTGTGAACAATCACTCGTGCGCATCAAATATTCATGATTTTTATATGAAATGCGCCGCTAAAATGCAAATTTATTGCAACCAGTAAGAAAATATTATACAAAGTCAAAAATAATACCTTACCCTATAGCATATTTGGAAGCTTTAAGGTATGAATTAACAATATAATGCTTTCGTTATTGCTAACAATTTTTTGCTTCCAAATCTTAAAAATTTCCTGCTGGGATATGGATTATATTTAGTGTCTAATTTTTAACCGAAAATTACAGAAATATTTGGATATTGACTTTATTATACATGTTTGTTTATATATTTAAAATACATGAGATGTGCTCTGTTCGAAGTTTGTGATAGCGAGTAAACAAAACTTAACGAAAACAACCTTATCATTATAATTTGTAGAAAATTTAATTTTATGCATCAAAAAATTACAGCATATTTCCAGGAGACAATAATTGTTTTAAAATTATCAAAACAACAAACAATAATCACTTTGGGGTTCTATAAGACACATGTAATTATCGTAAATAAACAACGTAAGACTGTCAATTATTCCGTGTGTAAATTGGATTCTGTATAACAAAAGTAATTGTCTTACACAATGTTTCATCAAAAAGAGACGATCAGAAAAAACTCATTGTCATTGCTTTGTTTGCTCTACAAGTTTGTTTTATTCAAAAAAAAAATTGTTTTTCATAAAATAATTCAATATAATGGATATATCTAATGATAATGACAATAAAAAAGGTAGATGGACTTTATGTACTTTTTATATGGGCCATTGCAGTATTTCATCATAAAATTCTGTAAATACTGCCAGAGTGTATTGCTTTAGTTTGGCATTGTCTGCAATTTTAAGAGAATGAATTGCTACTTTGAGTCTATAAGCTCTATCAGCTTCGGTTAGTAAGTTACTAAAAGGACCTTTTACTCTAGTGAGAACGTAGAGGCCTGTCTCACATTTTGCAATTAGTTCTTCCGGAATTTTTGAATCAAAAGTTAACGCATAATAAGTCGATACTTGAAAACAAAATTTTAGGTTTTTAGGAACATTTTTTTAATAAATTCTTACTGATAAAGGTTTAACCTTAAAATGATTTTGGGCCCATTTCTTAAAGCCTCTGTTTTTACTCTTACGACACTTACTGCTGTATTCATGAAAAATATTACAGGATTGTGAAGGGTTTGTTTGACAAATTTCTATGGAATACTATTAAAATATGTAGAAATAGCGCAGCGATTAAAACATGTGGCTTATTCAAAGGTTAAAAATGAAGAGAGAGTTTATTAAATATAATAAGATTGACAATGTAAAAATGTAAAAGAAAGAGGAATATAGACAAAGTGTAATGACAAATATACAGGGTTGCCATAGGCAATAATAATTGTCCATACTATTTCAACAAATACTTGTCAAATATTTTTAGAAAACAGCAGTAAATTTATTGGTATTACTGAACTGTACTATTATAACAATATATTGTTGATGGGTGAATACAATATCTTTGTGTCTTGAAAAATGTCTATCCTAATCATTGAAATCATAATAATAATAAATCTTAAAACAAACAAAATATGCTCAACTTTGGACATAAACGAGTACATTTATATCATTTATTAAAATTTTTAAACTTAAAATTGTTCTGATTAATATTTTTAAGTTATTTAAAAAAAAAAATTAAATTATTCCTATAAATTCTTAAAAATAATAAGCACTTTTTCCTATTGCCTTTCTAATACACATTCATAAGGATCCTAATGAAGCGTCAAATTTTTTCTTTAATATTTTTCAACGTTACCAATTTGAAATGATACTTTTACATTATTATTACATTTTTTTTTAATATTCATACAACTCCTGAAAATTTATTTAAAATTTCATAGACTTAAATTATTTCTTGCTGGCGTCCGGCATTGTGTCCTGTACCTCGTTTCTGTATACCTCAAATTGAAGAAGTTACCGCATGCATCGAGTAAATTAAAACAAAAACGATGTAAATTGACAAAAAAATTGCTTTTGCTTACATATGTATGTACATACATGTTTCTATATATCGTTGGTCTCAGGTAGAAAGGCCCTAACAGGCATTTTTTCAAAACTTACTTTTTTTTAGTAAATCCAATGCATTTTATTTATTTATTTATTTATTTCAATTCAAATGTAATACATGTGACCTATTGGTCATTATAAGAATATTACAAGTAGGTTTCAAATGAGCTTGAAAAAATTATGATAATAAGATTACATACAAAGTATATGGTAATAAAAATATATACAAAAAATATTAATAAAATATCTAAAATGTAATGACTAAAATATCTCTATCCAACAACCTAAAACCTCAACAAAACGCCTCTTTAAAATTTAAGATTATATATAAAGAAAATATAGCATTAAAATATTAATAAAAGGTGACTATCTAGTTCCATTTAAAAGGTCTAATAGTTTTCGTTTGAATGTAGAATTAGACATTGCGAGTGTGCGTAACCTAATAGGTAGTAAATTCCATAAACGTGCAACTCGAACAACAAAAGAACGTTCAAATTGTGCATTGTGAATTCTTGAAATAAAAATTTGAGGATTACGTGTAGATCTAGTAAAAGTAATCATTCGTAAAATATGAGTAGGTTTCTGAGTCTTTACAATACTGTAGAGGTAAATTAATAAACGGAATTTTAGATAGTTATCAAAGGTAAGATTCAGAAAGCTTTTCAGGTGATTTGAGACATGAGCCCCTAGTCTAATACGGTATATAAATCTCACAATCTTGTGTAAAATTGATCTAATCCTCATCCTGTTACTCACGTTACAACCAGAATAAACCATAATTCCATAATTTAGCTGGCTCATTAGCAAAGCATGGGCCAATGTTTTCCTTACATTAGTCGGTAAGTAAAGATTCAGGTGATATAATCTGCGTAATGTAGAGCAAATCCTGTAACAAATAGTATTAATATGTGGTTCAAAGGATAGATTTTCATCAATGATCATTCCAAGGCATTTAATCGTGTCCAAAATCATAATAGACTTTCCAGAGATCCTCAAATCTAAATTTAAATTTGGAAAAGCCGAAGGATTTGGTTTGAAAACAATTGACTTAGTCTTTTCCACATTGATTAACAGTTTATTCTCATTCATCCACTCATCTAAAATATTCAATTCAAATTAACAGTTGCCTGTAAAGCATCACAGAATTGGCTCTGACCAGACCAAAGCAATTGAATATCATCAGCATAGGCAAATGGATGGGCAAAACTGAGATTACAAAATAGATCATTAAGAAACATGGTAAATGAAATTGGACCAATAACAGAACCTTGTGGAACACCCGATCTAACTTGTTTAATTAATGAAACCTTACCAGCTATAGAAACGAATTGTTTACGGTGGTATAAATATGACCAAATTAATCGGCATGCTGATTTTGAGAATCCGAAGTGCCTACTGAGTTTCATAACCAAAATGGAATGATCAACTTGATCAAATGCCTTAGACAAATCAACAGAGACCAACACACTAATTTTACCATAATTAAAATTTTCCCTAATAGTATCAGTGAGTTCAGTTAACAAATTAACCGTGCTATATCCCCTACGAAAACCATATTGACATTCATTAAGCAATCCTTTGTCAGAAATAAACTTCGCCATCTGTTCCTTTAATACTATCTCGAAAACTTTAGACAGCGTAGGTAGAATACTAATTGGTCTCATGTTGTCCATAGATAACCTGACTCCACTTTTAGGTATAGGGATAATACGCGAGATTTTCCAATTATCAGGAAAAGTTGAAGAAGTTAAAATGGAGTTAAAGAAATATAGGAGATGACTATTTACAAACGGATAAACAATCTTGAGCAATTTTATAGAAATACCATCTGCTCCACAGGAGCCAAATTTAATCTTAAGCAAAGCATTAAATAGAATATTCTCATCAATGTTAGAAAAGGAGAAACCCACATTAGGAAAATCGGAAAAACTGTTGTCTACACTACCAGAACATACTTAATTGATTACTAAGGAATCTTTCGTTTATTTCATTAACGTCCAAATCACAATCCCCATTAGATCTCTCAGAGACACCAGCTCTGTGTAAAACATTCCGAACTTGCCTAGAATCATCTGTTCTAAATAAGCGACAACTGTAAGCTTTCCTAAATTTTCGGATTAGTGACTTGGTAATATTACGAAGATTACGATAAGTGTTCCAGTTATCATCACACCTATTTTTGTAGAATGCCCTTAATGCAATATTCGTTAATGATCTATAGTAATTTATGTTATTAGTAAATCTTGGCCTGCGCCAATATTTGGTGCATCTTACTCTGACAAGTGGTATATATTGCATAAGTTCATTAAGTAAATTCTCAAAAAGGGTAAGTTGTACATTGGGGTCACAGGTAAGGTAGAGCCCAGAAAAATCGGTAAGCATAATATGTCTTGCTATAGCCTGAATGTCGGCACTCCTAAAATCCCTAAAAAATTTATATTCATATCTATCTCAAGCAGTCACTGGGAATGCAAATGATGCACAAATAAGTGAGTGATCCGATATAAGGGGAATCTGAAACTGTCCAGAGGTTTTAACTCCAATGTCATGACTGACAAGAAAAAAAATCGATGAGAGTAGATGTTTCATGAAAAGAGTCGTAGTGGGTAGGAAGAGAATTATGCCAACAAATAAGTCCAAAACGTCTGCAAAGCGAACGAACGTCAGCAGACCTATGGTTATTAAAAAGATTAATATTAAAGTCACCGACTATAATCATATTATTATACCTAACGAATATCTCACTGAACTTATTTTCAAACGAAGATAGATTACCTCTGGGGAGATATACCCCACCAAGACATAATATATACGTACCTAATTCAATTTCAAGGAATAGTCCCTCACATGTATAATAATCATCACTTTTAAAAATTACCCTATACTTAATACCATCCTTGACATAGATTGCTAAACCGCCACCCCTGGAACCTTGTGGACGATCGCTTCTACATAGTGAATAACCAGGTATATCTACTGCCTGATTAAATATTGTAGGACTAAGCCAGGTTTCAGTAACACAAATTATATGTAAACCAGCATTGTTAAAGACTGTGATCAGTTCATCAATTTTGTGTGATCTATCGGATGGACAAAGACTTTGGGCATTGAAGTGTGCTATTTTCAAACTATCAGTATCACCAGAGAAGAGATTTTTAATGGAATAGTCACCAATTATAGGTCCTAAATTAACACTAGACATAAAAGAACTAAGAGGCATGTTATTGAGACAATACAGAGGTTGGAAAGGAGATTCAACAAAAATAATTTAATCATTTCAGTATTAACAAGGAAGTTAATAATACTGAATTTAATTATAATGAATTTAATAACAATGAATTTAATAATAATAAATCCAATCATAATTAAAATTAAGGGCAGTCAATCAAATAATGTAAGTTATATATAATAAAAATTATTATATAAGAGAAATTCATAGAAATTAAGATAGATTATATAAAGGAATAAAAAAACATAAAGCCATCTAATCATTTTTGTAAGCCAATATTAGCATATGTATACATACACATAATTACTTAGTCGGGATTACTATATAGTTTATCACGTAAACTGAGAGCTTGCACCAAATCAACTGTTTCTTCAGAATCATCAATCAACTTAAGTTTAGCCATGGGAACATCCCTATTTAATATTTTGAATCGTGAAATTTTACCATCCTTGCGCATTTTTCTACAAGGTTTTGTAATTTGGTTTCCTCAGGTGTTAAGTTGGCATTGATATAAACACGAGTAGTTAAATCAGTCTCAATAATATTTTTTTAGTTGAATAATGGGGTTCCTATAATAAGCTCTTAAAACCTTATCTCTTACAAAGACATTGTTGAATTTTATCAATATTGATTTTCCACGTTGTATGTAGTTACAGTGATTCACATCTTGAGCAACAGCATCCACCTTATAGTATGAACATATGGCTAAAACAGGATCAATCAAATGGCTAATTTTTGCAGGCAGTCCGGAAACTATTATGTCGCCTCGATTTAATCTCCTCTGTAGTTTATTATTTTCAAGGTTGAGTTTACTAAGCTTAGATATGGTACTATCCTCTACTTTCTTTATCTTTTCATTGCATTCATCTATATTTTTTTTTAAATCACAGAGTGAATTGGTTAAATCGGATCTTATATCCGAGATTTTATTTTCAATTAAATTTTTCAGCACTTGCTTTTCGGCACGTAATTCAGCAGTGAAAGTATCAAAGCAACTTATAAATTTTTTGTTTAATTCTTTAAAACCTATAAAGGAATTATTTTTAACTGTGCTTGTATTAGCCAGGCAGCCTGTACAGTTATAGCTTAGGTTTTCATTTTTGCACAAATAAGCATAGAGATCATTGGATATGTTCATGCATGCCGCATGATACCACAAATTGCACATATCACACTCCACTCCCATATCAGTTTTGGTTACAGCCTTTTTGCAGGAACCACATTTTGTTGAAGGCACCATGATATAAAATGGCGTACAATTAATACACTGGTTGGTAAATGAGCGTCGAATTAAAAAGTTTCTATTTATAAAAAATGTATGCACTTCAGTTACTTTTATGAAATTAATGATATATCAATTTAGATAAAGGTTTTAAACTTTATTTCTTTAAAAATAAATTTACGCGAGAGAATAATACTAATTTTCCTTTATATTATTTTATTATAAGATTGACAGCCACAAAAACCACGTTCACTCGCTCATGATGTTGTTTTAGGAAATATGTCGCTCCTCACAAAGAATATTTACAATATTATTATAGATAACGATATTACAAGCAATTGTACAGCATTTAATAATTACAGTATCTGTTGTATTTTTACCTCCTCCTGTAAATTTTAAATTATTTGAGTTAGGGCCTTTCTACCTGAGACCAACGATATGTACATATGTACATATTTGTTCCAATATAGAACAATAGCTTAAATCGACATACATAACTTTAAATTAATTTAGTATTAGTAGTAGTAGTATGTATAATATGTAAAATATTTTAGTGCATATTTTCTATATCATAAATCTATTATCAGTAGGTAAAATTAAAAAGTTCTTGCGAGAACTAATTATAGTAAAATTTACTAAATTTGGGAACATTTCAAAATTTCATGTTTTGATTTAAGCTGTTCTTCCATACCGACACAGATATTAAACAATGCGAGACTATCTGTTATTTAAAGTATATTATTTTCCAATTTATATTGGAAAAATGTGTATAAAAGTGTTTCTGTTAGTTTTTTATTTTGTGGGAATTGAAATGAATAAACTGTCAAAATAAACCGCATATCAAAACAGCGGAAAATTGGTTTTACAAAAAAAAAAAAAAAAACAAAAAATAAAAATACAAATAATGGAAGATAAATCGACGGAATAGGTTAGTGCACATAGTCAACTAAGTTTTTGATAAAAAATCAAAAAAAAAATGTCTATATTTATTAATTTTTATTTTTAGAAAATCGAAAGGGTTTCTCAACTGCACAAACAGTTACCACAACACTATACATTTTTTTTATTTGATTTTTTTAATTTGTTTTTTTATTAAGTTTTTTACTACAAATTTATATATATATATTTTTTTCTTTTTATAGTTTTTCTTATTTCTTCATATAAATTTTTATTTCATTGGTTTGTTTATGTTTTTCACAATTAGTAGTTTTGTGACATTTTGCTTTTATTTGACATATTGAAACTGAAAATATTTCAGTAGGACAATAATCTGTTTTTATTGTTCTCGCATGTAGATACCGAAACAATATTTAACCGCCATTCAAAAACGATGGGATTTTTTTGTTTTACCGCACATGTGAGAAATTTCTCGCGTCGAGAAATAAAGAACCGAGGTACTGGTAAGAAAATATAACATTCATTCATTAATTTTTTTTAATCATTGCAATCATCATTATCAAAACAAAACCCCAGTAGAAATTTCTATTAGTACTTACTTACTTACTTAGATAGCCATAACAACCCGGTGGCCTGCCTTAACACTAGTCTCTAGGTGTCTCTGCTAAGCGTGCGCCTTCTCCAGTTGGTCACACCAATTGACGACAGGGCTTCATCAACTTGGTCCTTCCAACGTAAACACGCCGACGTCCAGTGACCTTCGCATCGAAACCTTTCTCGCTGGAGCAGATTCATCCATCCGAACAATATGGCCGAGCCAGCGTAGCCGCTGGATGTTAATGCGCTGAACAACGCCCACATTGGTTCTAATGCGAAACTCATCGCCATGCCTTAGAGGACCAAAGATCTTACGAAGAACTTTTCTCTCAAATACTCCCAAGACCGCTGCATCGGCACAAGACAGCGTCCATGCTTCCGCACCATAGAGAAGCACGAGAGAAGTCTCTATTACTAAACTGCCTACTGAGACCGTAGTAGCACCTGTTGGTCAGTGTGATTCTTCGTTTGATCTCCAGACTGACATCATTTTTGCTGGTAATGGCGGTGCCAAGGTAGATG
This sequence comes from Metopia argyrocephala, assembly GCA_963576795.1. Taxonomy (NCBI): domain Eukaryota; kingdom Metazoa; phylum Arthropoda; class Insecta; order Diptera; family Sarcophagidae; genus Metopia; species Metopia argyrocephala. Next base: position 72,984,059 of record OY756210.1, on the reverse strand, counting down.
AACTCCTTGACCACATCGAATGTATAGTTGCCGGCTGTAACCTGGGAGCCGATACGTTCAACATCCCTACTCGTCGACAACATGTACTTCGTCTTGCTCTCATTTACCGCCAGACCCATTTTTCCAGACTCTCGTTCAATAGCATTAAGGCTGTGGTGACATCTCGCTTGGTATGCCCAATGATGTCTATGTCGTCTGCATACGCAAGGAGCTGGACACTTTTGTTAAATATAGTGCCATTTCGATGTACACCCGCCTTTCGCAAGACAGTCTCCATGACGAAATTGAAGAGGTCGCAGGATAAGGGATCGCCCTCTCTGAAACCTCGCACGGTATTAAAAGGTTCGGAGAGGTCTTTTTCTACCTTGATGGAGCTGCAGGAGTTGCTCAACGTCATTCTGCACAGTCTTATCAGCTTTGCAGGAATACTGAGCTCAAACATTGCGGCATATACGCGATCTCTTATCGGGCTATCGAACGCTGCCTTATAGTCGACAAAAAGGTGGGGTGTGTCGACTTGACTTTCATGTGTCTGCTCCAGGATTTGGCGCAGTGTGAATATCTGGTCAATGGTTTACTTACTAAAGGTCTGCACGGGTATGTTTGAAACGATATTCAAGACATTCTAAAAATTTCAAACACACTTCCAACTCTAATTCGTAAAAGCGAAACGAATAAAACAAACATAAAAACTGGTTGTTGCAGTTATAATGTTAATAATAAGAGAATAGAGAAAAGAGAGTATCGAGACATGAGAGACATGAAACATAAGAGTTAGAATTGAATGAATAGAGTGAATAGAATGTCTTGTATGTAATATGATAAAAGAATTTCTTGTACTGGTATTATAAGTACTAAAGAACTGAATAATAAAAGTAATGAACTGAATAATTTTTCATGTTATTTTTCTTTATTTTTTTATATTTTTGGCTTAATTTTTAAAAATACATACATACATATTTACAAAAACTTAAAAAAAAAATTATAAATAAATTACATATTCAAAAAGTGATTAATTTTTGTTTCTGCCTTTAAATGCTTTAATATACACACACTATTCTTCTTGCTAGATTTCAATTTGTTTGGTTTCATTCGCTTGTTTGTATTACAAACTATCGCGTTTACTTCAATACATGCTTTCATTCACAAAGGAAATTCAAGACATTCCAAGACATTCGAATGTCTCTATAATAATTTAGAATTATGAGAGTAAATTTAGATTTATTCTATTCAATTCTATTCGTTTTTTGAGGCTGTTCGTTTCGTTTCGTTGGCTGCAAAACGAATAGAATGAATATTTGTTTCTATGCTTGAATATACTCTCAATTAGAGTACACTTCTCGAATCATTCTAAACTGGCAGAAAAGCAAAACATTCATGCAGACCTTTTTTACTTACCAAGTCTGAAGCCTCACTGATAAGGTCCAATCAGTGAGATGGCGAATGGCTTCAGTCGTTCACAAAATACGCTCGTAAGAAACTTATATGCGATAGGGAGAAGGCTTATACCCCTGTAGTTGGTGCATATCGTGGGGTCTCCCTTTTTCAGGATGGGACAAAGGGCACTGAGATTCCAATCATTGGACATACTTTCCTCCAGCCATATTCTGCAAATGAGCTGGTGCATGCACCTAACCAGCTCATCGCCTCCATACTTGAAGAGTTCAGCGGGCAGATCGTCAGGTCCGGCTGCTTTGTTGTTCTTCAGTCGCCATATGGCAACCTTGACCTCTTCATGGCTGGGGAACGGGATCACAACGTCATCGTTGATTGGGTCCGGCACAGCATCTCTAGCAGCGGAATTTGTATCATCATCGCTTTGCAGTAGATTACAGAAATGCTGTCTCCATAATCTCAGTGCACCATGTGCATCTGTAACCAGATTACCATGTTCGTCTCTACAGGAGGTTGCTCCGGGTTTAAAACCAGTAGTAAGACGCCTTATCTTCTTATAAAAATTTCGAGGATCATGTCTACTCCTGCACATCTCGATTTCCTCACGATCACGCCTTTCTTGCTCCCTTTTCTTTCTTCTAAGTAGGCGTCTCTCTTCCCTCCTCTTCTCTCTGTACACCTCCACAGTTGCTCTTATAGTGGTGGACTCCAACGTTCTTCTGTACACAGCATTCTTTGCCGCAGTGGCCTCACGACACTCTTCTTCGTACCATTGGTTTCTGCGGGGAGGACGCTCAAAACCAAGGACTGTTTCGGCAGCGTTACGCAGAGAGTGCGCATTGTGAGACCACTGTCCACCAATACTTTTGAGAGAGGACGGAATACAATGGAGCTCATTAGAAAGACGATCGGAAAACGACCTGGCTGTTTCTTGTGATCGCACCTTTTTTATGTCCAGCTTCCCTCGAACACTAGAACGTGCCATATTCGCTGCGCATATGCGCAGTCGCATCTTGGCTGCGACAAGATAATGGTCCGAGTCGACATTTGGACCTCTAAATGTGCGCATGTCTAGTATATTGGATACATGCCTTCCATAAATCACAATGTGATCGATCTGGTTGGTAGTTGATCGATCGGGAGAGAGCCAGGTGGCCTTATGGATGTCGAGATGCTGGAACCTGGTGCTACAAACTACCATGTTTCGTGCCGCGGCGAAATCGATCAGTCCCATGCCGTTCGGCGAGTTGGAAGAATGGAGACTGAACTGCCCGACAGTGGGGCCAAAGATACCTTCACGTCCAACTTTCGCATTGAAATCGCCGAGGACAATTTTGGCGTCATGTGCCGGACACTTATCGTATACATCCTCGAGCTTTGCGTAGAAAGCATCTTTGCCGCATCATCCTTCTCTTCCGTCTGGGCGTGAGCGCAAATGAGGCTGATGTTATAAAATTTCGCCTTCATCCGGATCGTAGGTATTCTTTCGTTCACGAGGGTGAACTCTGAGACAAGATGGCAAAGTCTCTTGCTAACTACGAATCCGCAGCCAAATTCACGTCTGTTATCATGGCAGCTGTAGTAGATGTCACATGTTGCTTGCCTTGTACAACCCTGTCCTATCCATCGCATTTCCTGGATGGCAGTGATGTCAGCCCTACATTTCTTGAAAGCATCCGCCAATTGGATAGAGGCACCTTCCTTATAAAGGGTTCTCACGTTCCAGGTGCATATCCTTAAATCACAGTCCATAAAACGTTTGCCATGGTCGTCAACATAAAAGGGGGTCCGTTTAGAGGCTTTTGCTGAAGTTTTCATTGAAGTTTTTTTTTTACGTGGTGGGTTTCAAGCCCTACGCACAACCCAAATTTAAAGTCCAGGGTATTGGACAATCGCCGCATACATCAGTTAACAAGCTAGCGGATGCTAGAATGTTATCCAGGAGGGCCACGAGGAGGCTGTATGTCAACTTGAATACAACGTGAACAAGGATCGTTCTGGAGGCCGCCAGGTTGACCCATCCCATCCATCCATCCCTTTTTGAGCTACTATAAAAAAATCGAAAAATATAGCAAATAACTCGAAGAGCTCTTTGTTAAGACGAGAAATTGTCAAAGATATCCATTTTTTCGACATGAGCGTTGAGTGAAATATTTTCCTTAGTGTTTGTTGATATAAATGAGTGGATTTTTGTTAGGCCATTCTGTAGGGGGTTCTATTAGCCATGGCGGTCCATGCCACCAGAGGTTATTTTCAATTAGATCATTAGGGTTGCAACCGCGGGTACCACGATATGCTGGGTTGTCGTGCAAGGAGACGTGTCTCCATTTTGCGTCGGGTACTAAATTGTGTATTCTGGAGATTCTATTTGCTACATAGGTTGCCCACGACGAAGGTTGTTTAGCTAGCCAACTAAACGTTATGGTAGAATCCGTCCAGAGGTGTATCTTGTCTATTTTGAGGGTTAAAGATGAGACAACGTGATTTACCAAATTTGCCAGTAGAACAGCTCCGTTAAGTTCTAAGCGAGGAAGGGAAACTGTTTGAATGGGAGAAACTTTGCTCTTGGCTACTAAGAGATTTGAAAAGGCTTTGCTGCCATTATTAGAACATCGTACAAATAGCGCAGCACAATATGCCAATTTCGAATTCCTATTATTTCGAATTGAGACTTTATGTAGGGTAATTGCGAACAGCTCTAGTTCAACTGGAACATTGTGGTGAAAGATTTACCATTAGAGCGTTGATAGACCCCGGATCTTAACGCACATTTTTATCGGAAAAAATACGTAACCGTTTGCAATTACCCTGCATAAAGTAACAATTCGAAATAATAGGAATAGGAGGTCAAAAACGCGCAAATAAAGAGTGCAGAATAATTTTATACGCGAAACGTTTTGATCTCAGGATACCCTGAGAGTGTTTGTCGTCCGCCGTGTCAACATGTTTTTTAGCGCTGTTCGTCGTCTGTTGTGTCGTTATTGATTATTAATTTATGTGTTTAAAAGAAAAAATCAAAGATAAATAAAGATAATAATAATAAATAAAAAAAAAACAGTGAATATGTACACCAAAAACAACACCGAATACCAAATGCAAATAAATAAATAAAATAACTCCATCAACAATAACAACATCAATAACAACAAAATTAAGAATAATAACGGCTGCATTGGCAAAAAAAGAGAAAACAGAACAAAAGTGATAGTGTTCATACATGCCGTACAATCTGGCGACTATTGGGAAAGGGGCAAAAGTGCCACATTTGGGGCTCCTTATGGCACCATTAGCGGTACATTGTGCTCTTCGGTTCCCTTGATAATTTAATCAAAATTTTTATTTTGCGAACTTCTTGGGGTTGATTGCTGTTGGATTATTTAATGGTGAAGGTATAGCACTGGCCATTGAATAATCAATCAGCAGTAATCCATTTCATTACAGTTCGCATTTTAGAATAGGACATTTGTTTTTTTCTTATTGTTGTCGTGGTGGCAGGCCATTTTCGTTTGGATTTTTGTAACGTGCGTGGGCTAAGGGCAAATTTCTTCTCTGTGTATGCTCATGTTTGTATCCATAGGCCGGATGTCCTCGCCTTATGTGAGACCCAGATTTCTGGGGATGCTGATCCACAGGATTTCCAGATACCACCTCCTACCCCTTTTCATGCTCCATAGGGGCCTTGCAATTTATATTCGCAATGAAGTTGTGTACCAATGCCAGCAACCGTATGGCATGCTTGATGCAGAATTTAACTGCCTCTGGTTTAAGTTCAAAATCAGGGCACATCTTTTGCATTTCGGGTTTCTTTACAGAAGTCCAAATGCAGAAAGAGAGGTTACCTTTTCTGGCTTCGACTCTCTTTCTGACTCCATTTCACGAATCCTAGAAAATTACCCGAACAGTGAAATTGTTGTTGCTGGCGATTTCAATGTTCATAATTCGTCTTGGCTTCACCATTCTGGCCGCACGACTCCAGAAGGCCAATATGTTGAGTTGTTTGCCGCACACAATCACCTTGTTCAACTAGTGAATGAACCAACTCACATTTCGTGTGTTGATGGGCACCAGAATAATACACTTGACCTCTTCCTCACTTCACACCCTAATAAGTATGAAGTTGATATTCTTGCACCTCTCGGCAATTCGGATCATTGTACCATCTCTGCCTCTTTTCCGTTATCCAGGCTTCATGAGGTTTCAACGACAGCTATGAAACGCTCAGTTTTTAACTACGGAAAAGCCCGTTGGGCTGAGCTCAACGATTTTTTTCGGCATTTTAACTGGGGACTCTGCTTCCTTGATTCAAATGTTAATGCCATGGCAGAAATGGTTGTGAATATAATAAAATTGGGGATGGATACCTATATTCCATCTAAAAATATTTCGATTAAACCAAGAGACAAATTATGGTTTAATCAGACGTGCAGATCGGCAGTCAGATCAAGAGAGGAAGCGTTCAGAAATTGGCGTAATAATAAGTGCGCACATACTGATACGCTACGCAAAAAGGCGAGATCTTCGTGTGCCGCAGTACTAAGACGCGAAAAAGCTTTACACGAGCAGCGTCTTCGTGCTAAAGTTCTTTCTTTCCCCCGGGGAAGTAAGAGCTTTTGGTCATTCGTTAAGAGGATAAGGAATAACGCTAGATCGATCCCAACTCTTATACAGAATGACCAAGCATTCACAAACCCGGTTGAAAAAGCGAACCTTTTAGCTGAATTGTTTGCAAAAAACTCATGTTTGCCGGAGAGCGTTCAACCGCTGCCCGAGCTTGAAAGAGTATCGGTGACTATGCCTAATATATTCTTTCGAGCCCGTGCTGTCAAGAGGGTTCTTTCAGACCTCAACATCCATAAATCTTCTGGGCCGGATGGTATACCAGCACTGGTCCTGAAGCAGTGCTCTTCGACGCTTTCGCGTCCATTAGCTAAACTTTTCAGTGCGGCTTATCGTGCCGGAGTATTTCCATCTAACTGGAAAGTTGCTAATATAACGCCAATCCCCAAAAAGGGTGAGGCTACCAATCCCGAAAATTACCGCCCAATAGCAGTGTGTTCAACACTCTCCAAAGTTATGGAGAGTATGATAAATCATCACCTTGTGAGGTATTTGGAGTCCAATAACTTGCTGAGCGACCGTCAGTATGGTTTTCGTAGAGGTCGCTCCACTGGTGATCTACTGGCATTACTCTCTGAGCGATGGAGTGGATCTATTCACCGTTTTGGTGAAAGCAAAGTTGTTGCTCTGGATATCTCAAAAGCGTTTGATAGAGTCTGGCACGATGCTCTTATTTCTAAACTAGCTGCTTTTGGCGTCGGTAACCATTTCTGTCGTTTCATAACGAGCTTTCTCAGAGACCGTTCTATAAGAGTGGTTATAGACGGTGTCTCTTCCAGCGAGTTCAGGCTGAATTCGGGAGTACCGCAAGGCTCTGTTCTATCTCCCACCCTATTTTTAATTTTCCTTAACGACCTTCTCCTCCTAACCTCTAATCCCATTTACTCCTTCGCAGATGACAGTAACATTTGTCACTCATATTCATTTGACCGTAGGCCGAGCCTTTTGGAGATCGGGGCGAGAAGGCAGAATATGAATGACACACTCTCAAATGACCTACAAAGAATCTCCGAGTGGGGTCTCGCGAACAGGGTCGAATTTAATGCGCGCAAGACCCAATGTTGTTTTATGACGCATAGGCGTTGTGATGATTTAATCCTGCCATCTGTGACTATGGGTAATGTAAATATTGAGGAGGCTGACGCTCTTGATGTTCTGGGCATGAGAATTAGTTGTGATGTCCGTTGGAATGATCACATATTTCGAGTGTCGAAAGAAACATTCAAGTGCCTCGGTTTTCTAAAACGGTGCAGGAAATACTTCACTCCATCTGACCTTCTCAATATTTACAAAACCTTCATCCGGCCTAGGATGGAATACAACTCTCATGTATGTTCCGGTGCTTCCAAATCTATTTTGGGGCTTCTCGACCGCGTACAGGAAAGGGCGAAGGTGCTTATCGGCGACGGTAGGGTATCCAACTCTATCGATTCGTTGGAGCATCGGCGCAATGTGGCGTGCGTTTCATTGTTCTATCGATACTACCATGGGAGGTGCTCTGATGAGATAGGGGAACTGATTCCGGTTGGTCGCATATTCCTGCGGACTACACGTACCTCTCTCAGAGCGCACCCATTTGTGGTTGATTGTTCAGCGAATCGCACAATGCATTATAGAGAGAATTCGTTCTTTAGTTGCACCGCTCGTTTGTGGAACAATCTTCCGGCGAAAGTTTTTCCTGCCAATTACGATATCAGTAGGTTTAAATCAAATGTCCACAAACACTACTCCCTCTTTCCCCCTTCCCACAACATATTTTCCTAGACCAGCACAATGTATTGCATGAGTAGGGGCCGTCCCCTGAGTGCTGGCCTTAAAAATAAAAAAAAAATCTCAGGATACCCATTAAAGCCATCATATTGCCAAAATTAACTAAATACTTACCATTTTGTAGCTTTAAAATTCCCCAATCCTCTGAACTCGCATATAACTCTTCCCAAATCGATCTCATACTCGGCAATGATTATGAACACTTTATCAATATTATTAAAAAGAACGTATGTGGTTTTGCGTCAGCATATAACACCGTCTTTGGATGGGTTCTTAGTGGTCCCGTTAAGACTGAAAAAATTCAAGCTTTGACGGCTTCTATCATATCATCACTTCAGATCTTAATAATACCTTAAGAAAATGTTGGGAGCAGGAAGAAATACATGAAACCCCCCAAAATCTTCTGAAGATGAAATTTGTGAAAATTTTTATTTACAAACGACTACTCGTTCTGAGAATGGTAGGTACATGGTACGATTACCAATCAGAGGTGAACACCCTGCTCAATACTCGAGCATGGAGAAAACACTTTTAAAAAACCCAACTCTACATAATCAATATAGAGAAGTTCTTAATGAAGACATAACCCTAGATCACATGGAGGAAACCTCATCATGTGAAGTCGTATCGAATGGTAAATACGGCTCCTTTTACTTACCACATCACGCAGTTATTAAACCAGATCATAAAACGAGAAAGGTAGGAATTGTCTTTAATGCCTCGGCAAAATCAAAGTCAAAGTTTTCCCTTAACGACATTCTCTACACAGGCCCAACTTTACAAAATGATTTAATATCAGTCATTCTTAACTGGAGAAAATAAAAATATGTTTTTAACGGGGACATTCAAAAAATGTATAGGCAGATATTACTCCACCCAGATGACAGACACTTCCAACGAATTTTATTTCAAACTCAGACGAATGAACCTGTCAAAGATTTTCAATTAAAAACAGTCACCTTTGGCGTGAATTGTGCACCCTATCTTGCAATTCGAACCCTAATGCGACTTGCATCAAACTCTGAAGATAAATACCCTAAAACAGCAGAAATTTTACGTAACGAGATATATGTGGACGATATTCTTTCTGGAGGCCACTTTTTGGAAATGGCAATTTCTGCTCAAACTCAAATCATCGAGGTCCTGCGTTCAGCTGGTTTTCCCTTGAAGAAAATAACTGCCAAAAACTCTGGATTACTCTCTAATATTAAAAAATAAGATCTCTATGAATCAGAATTTTTACGATTTCACGACACAAGTACCACTAAGACGCTTGGTATAAAGTGGAATGCGTTTAGTGATTCATTTACGTATAGCTATAATCCTATGGCCTGCTCAGGAAAGGTTTCCAAGCGTCAGATTCTCTCGCCGGTGGCAAAGCTATTTGATCCCCCCGGATGGCTAGCTCCGATAATTATTCGAACAAAAATATTAATGCAGCATTTGTGGTTAGAAAGAATAGGCTGGGATGATGAAGTTTCGCCCGAATCTTTAGAAAAATGGCACAATATTATTCAGGATTTTTCTGAAATAGAAAAATTTGCATTCCACGTTGGATAAAATTCACAACTACAAGTGCTATTGAGCTTCATAGGTTTTCGAATGCTTCGAAATCGTCATATTGTGCTGCGTCTTGCAAAACCAATTTTTTTTTATCAATATTTAATAATTGATCGGATATACATAATTTATTCACTTTGACACAAACCGTATTATTGGAAAAAATTATAATTATAACGATTTACAAATCTCACACGAGCCTCAATTTACCTGTTTATTTTTTGAAAATATTTTGCACAAATTTCGTACCACGAAATACCAAGCAAATCAAACCGTTCTTTTGTTGTTTTTTTTTCTTTCTTTTAAATGTTCTACCGACCGCATTCAATGTTTGTTACTAGATGTTTATTAGTTGCTTCACAAAACTCTACTGTGTGGGTTTTTGCTTTTTACCCTTTTTCTTCTCAATCTCTTGCAGAGCAACAAGTGTAGCTAACATATGTAAATGTATGTGTTATTATATTTTTTTTTTGTTTGTTTATCTTATTATCATAGGCACATACACTGCCGATCACTTGAATAGGTTTATTAATTTTTGCTCTTATATTTTAATTTTTTTCATATAAACTTTAGGAGAATAATATTTTTTTTTCACTTAAATTAAGAGATATTATGAATAATAATATTTTAGGAAGAAAAGAATAACGGTACAATGAATAAAAATTTGTTATTTTTTGATTTTACTTAAAAATGCTGCGAAAACAGGTGTAGATTTTGGGTCACTTGAATAGGTTTACTAGGAATAAAATTAGATTGCTTTTGACCATCACTGCAATAATTTGTTACATTTTTTATGTAAAATAAGGAGCAGCAAGCGATTAACTGAAGAAAGAAGAGATAAAATTAAAGCATTCAATGAAACTGTCTTAAGCCATAGGAACATCGACAAAAAAATTGGTCGCAGATAGATTGTTGTAAGTAATTTTTTAATAAACCTGTCCGATTAGTATAGAAACATGAAAGGGCTGACGAAAAAAGCCACAACAGAAGCGGACAGAAGAGTTATTGTAAGAGCTGCCTCAAATTTGAGCGATTCTGCTGCAAAAATTATACAAAAATTGGGTATCACAGCTATCATAAGCACTGCAAGATGTGTTATTCGACGTTCTAAACATTTAGAGAGATTACAAATTATAAAAAAACCATCTCTTATTGCTGCTCGTAAAGGACACGGTCTCATTTTGCACGTTGTTGCCTTCTCATACGAAAAAAATGTTTAATTTGGAAGGTCCGAATGGATACAACTATTATTCCCACGACCCACATAAAGAGGAACGCTACCTTAGCAGTCTCGTCTCTGTAAAGGAAGTGTAATGGCGTGGGGGTCGATTTCATATTATGGTACATTTGTGCTTCAATTCCTCACATCAAAATAACTACAAAACAGTATTTGAAAAGGTGTTTCCATATTTTTCTACTATATTCAGACCAATTCTTTGGATATTTAAACAAAATAATGCCCCGATACCCAATGCCAGGGTTGTAAAAGTGTGGATTCAAAGCCAAAATGTCAATAAGTTGGAGTTGCCGCCATATTCCCCTGACTTAAATATTATAGAAAATGTATGGGGCTTGCTTTCTCGCAAAGTCTACGAGTCTGGCAGACAATACGAAACCAAATAGGCTTTCATTGGAGGAATTAAAAAAGCTTGGTCCAAAAATTTTATTATCATTAATTAAAAACCTTTATAGCTCCCTCCCAAATGGTATTCTTGAAGTTATATTGAATAAAGGAGCATATACTCCTTAATAAATCATCAAACATTCTAAGAAATCTTAAAAAATTAAAAAAAGTTTACAATAAAATCATTTTTTTCTTTAATTTTTTAAATTAGTTATAGTGAACCTATTCAAATGACCCAAAAAATTGTGCTGAAAATCATATTCGTTTTGGGAAAAAAATTACTAAAATTCAGTTTTTAATTATTGAAACAATTTTTTTTATTGTAAACACACATAATCCAATGTTTTACCATTTTAGAAAATAATATAACTAAAAACTTAATTACTTTTAGAAAAAAATTAATTTGAATGTAATGAAAATAGTAAACCTATTCAAGTATGGAGGTTTTTTTTTTTGGTTTTGGAGGTTTATATCAAAATAATAATAGTAAAACTGTTAAAAACCTAAAACTATTATTATTTTTACATAAACCTCCAAAACCATTATTTGGGTAAACAATTTTCTATAAATGAGGACAGATATAGAAAGCTGAGATAATTTCCTTTAAAATAAGCCCTCTTCCAGCGTTACAGGTCAACTATTCACCAATTGCAATGAATACTTCCAAAAAAATAGCAATATTTTCGGATGACCTGAACACCAAATTTTCTCGTAAAAAACCGGAAGCTCGATTTTGATTTTAGAACCAAGGTTTCTTTGGGAAAAGTTCTTAGAATTTCTCGTAGATTACGACCTTGCTATACGCTTTATCATGTTTTTCGGTCCCGAACAAATTGACCCACCCTAATATTCATTAATGACAAATTTTCGAATGATAAATTGATGATCTTTAATAGGTCAGCAGACCTATGGTTATTAAAAAGATTAATATTAAAGTCACCGACTATAATCATATTATTATACCTAACGAATATCTCACTGAACTTATTTTCAAACGAAGATAGATTACCTCTGGGGAGATATACCCCACCAAGACATAATATATACGTACCTAATTCAATTTCAAGGAAGAGTCCCTCACATGTATAATAATCATCACTTTTAAAAATTACCCTATACTTAATACCATCCTTGACATAGATTGCTAAACCGCCACCCCTGGAACCTTGTGGACGATCGCTTCTACATAGTGAATAACCAGGTATATCTACTGCCTGATTAAATATTGTAGGACTAAGCCAGGTTTCAGTAACACAAATTATATGTAAACCAGCATTGTTAAAGACTGTGATCAGTTCATCAATTTTGTGTGATCTATCGGATGGACAAAGACTTTGGGCATTGAAGTGTGCTATTTTCAAACTATCAGTATCACCAGAGAAGAGATTTTTAATGGAATAGTCACCAATTATAGGTCCTAAATTAACACTAGACATAAAAGAACTAAGAGGCATGTTATTGAGACAATACAGAGGTTGGAAAGGAGATTCAACAAAAATAATTTAATCATTTCAGTATTAACAAGGAAGTTAATAATACTGAATTTAATTATAATGAATTTAATAACAATGAATTTAATAATAATAAATCCAATCATAATTAAAATTAAGGGCAGTCAATCAAATAATGTAAGTTATATATAATAAAAATTATTATATAAGAGAAATTCATAGAAATTAAGATAGATTATATAAAGGAATAAAAAAACATAAAGCCATCTAATCATTTTTGTAAGCCAATATTAGCATATGTATACATACACATAATTACTTAGTCGGGATTACTATATAGTTTATCACGTAAACTGAGAGCTTGCACCAAATCAACTGTTTCTTCAGAATCATCAATCAACTTAAGTTTAGCCATGGGAACATCCCTATTTAATATTTTGAATCGTGAAATTTTACCATCCTTGCGCATTTTTCTACAAGGTTTTGTAATTTGGTTTCCTCAGGTGTTAAGTTGGCATTGATATAAACACGAGTAGTTAAATCAGTCTCAATAATATTTTTTTAGTTGAATAATGGGGTTCCTATAATAAGCTCTTAAAACCTTATCTCTTACAAGGACATTGTTGAATTTTATCAATATTGATTTTCCACGTTGTATGTAGTTACAGTGATTCACATCTTGAGCAACAGCATCCACCTTATAGTATGAACATATGGCTAAAACAGGATCAATCAAATGGCTAATTTTTGCAGGCAGTCCGGAAACTATTATGTCGCCTCGATTTAATCTCCTCTGTAGTTTATTATTTTCAAGGTTGAGTTTACTAAGCTTAGATATGGTACTATCCTCTACTTTCTTTATCTTTTCATTGCATTCATCTATATTTTTTTTTAAATCACAGAGTGAATTGGTTAAATCGGATCTTATATCCGAGATTTTATTTTCAATTAAATTTTTCAGCACTTGCTTTTCGGCACGTAATTCAGCAGTGAAAGTATCAAAGCAACTTATAAATTTTTTGTTTAATTCTTTAAAACCTATAAAGGAATTATTTTTAACTGTGCTTGTATTAGCCAGGCAGCCTGTACAGTTATAGCTTAGGTTTTCATTTTTGCACAAATAAGCATAGAGATCATTGGATATGTTCATGCATGCCGCATGATACCACAAATTGCACATATCACACTCCACTCCCATATCAGTTTTGGTTACAGCCTTTTTGCAGGAACCACATTTTGTTGAAGGCACCATGATATAAAATGGCGTACAATTAATACACTGGTTGGTAAATGAGCGTCGAATTAAAAAGTTTCTATTTATAAAAAATGTATGCACTTCAGTTACTTTTATGAAATTAATGATATATCAATTTAGATAAAGGTTTTAAACTTTATTTCTTTAAAAATAAATTTACGCGAGAGAATAATACTAATTTTCCTTTATATTATTTTATTATAAGATTGACAGCCACAAAAACCACGTTCACTCGCTCATGATGTTGTTTTAGGAAATATGTCGCTCCTCACAAAGAATATTTACAATATTATTATAGATAACGATATTACAAGCAATTGTACAGCATTTAATAATTACAGTATCTGTTGTATTTTTACCTCCTCCTGTAAATTTTAAATTATTTGAGTTAGGGCCTTTCTACCTGAGACCAACGATATGTACATATGTACATATTTGTTCCAATATAGAACAATAGCTTAAATCGACATACATAACTTTAAATTAATTTAGTATTAGTAGTAGTAGTATGTATAATATGTAAAATATTTTAGTGCATATTTTCTATATCATAAATCTATTATCAGTAGGTAAAATTAAAAAGTTCTTGCGAGAACTAATTATAGTAAAATTTACTAAATTTGGGAACATTTCAAAATTTCATGTTTTGATTTAAGCTGTTCTTCCATACCGACACAGATATTAAACAATGCGAGACTATCTGTTATTTAAAGTATATTATTTTCCAATTTATATTGGAAAAATGTGTATAAAAGTGTTTCTGTTAGTTTTTTATTTTGTGGGAATTGAAATGAATAAACTGTCAAAATAAACCGCATATCAAAACAGCGGAAAATTGGTTTTACAAAAAAAAAAAAAAAAACAAAAAATAAAAATACAAATAATGGAAGATAAATCGACGGAATAGGTTAGTGCACATAGTCAACTAAGTTTTTGATAAAAAATCAAAAAAAAAATGTCTATATTTATTAATTTTTATTTTTAGAAAATCGAAAGGGTTTCTCAACTGCACAAACAGTTACCACAACACTATACATTTTTTTTATTTGATTTTTTTAATTTGTTTTTTTATTAAGTTTTTTACTACAAATTTATATATATATATTTTTTTCTTTTTATAGTTTTTCTTATTTCTTCATATAAATTTTTATTTCATTGGTTTGTTTATGTTTTTCACAATTAGTAGTTTTGTGACATTTTGCTTTTATTTGACATATTGAAACTGAAAATATTTCAGTAGGACAATAATCTGTTTTTATTGTTCTCGCATGTAGATACCGAAACAATATTTAACCGCCATTCAAAAACGATGGGATTTTTTTGTTTTACCGCACATGTGAGAAATTTCTCGCGTCGAGAAATAAAGAACCGAGGTACTGGTAAGAAAATATAACATTCATTCATTAATTTTTTTTAATCATTGCAATCATCATTATCAAAACAAAACCCCAGTAGAAATTTCTATTAGTACTTACTTACTTACTTAGATAGCCATAACAACCCGGTGGCCTGCCTTAACACTAGTCTCTAGGTGTCTCTGCTAAGCGTGCGCCTTCTCCAGTTGGTCACACCAATTGACGACAGGGCTTCATCAACTTGGTCCTTCCAACGTAAACACGCCGACGTCCAGTGACCTTCGCATCGAAACCTTTCTCGCTGGAGCAGATTCATCCATCCGAACAATATGGCCGAGCCAGCGTAGCCGCTGGATGTTAATGCGCTGAACAACGCCCACATTGGTTCTAATGCGAAACTCATCGCCATGCCTTAGAGGACCAAAGATCTTACGAAGAACTTTTCTCTCAAATACTCCCAAGACCGCTGCATCGGCACAAGACAGCGTCCATGCTTCCGCACCATAGAGAAGCACGAGAGAAGTCTCTATTACTAAACTGCCTACTGAGACCGTAGTAGCACCTGTTGGTCAGTGTGATTCTTCGTTTGATCTCCAGACTGACATCATTTTTGCTGGTAATGGCGGTGCCAAGGTAGATGAACTCCTTGACCACATCGAATGTATAGTTGCCGGCTGTAACCTGGGAGCCGATACGTTCAACATCCCTACTCGTCGACAACATGTACTTCGTCTTGCTCTCATTTACCGCCAGACCCATTTTTCCAGACTCTCGTTCAATAGCATTAAGGCTGTGGTGACATCTCGCTTGGTATGCCCAATGATGTCTATGTCGTCTGCATACGCAAGGAGCTGGACACTTTTGTTAAATATAGTGCCATTTCGATGTACACCCGCCTTTCACAAGACAGTCTCCATGACGAAATTGAAGAGGTCGCAGGATAAGGGATCGCCCTCTCTGAAACCTCGCACGGTATTAAAAGGTTCGGAGAGGTCTTTTTCTACCTTGATGGAGCTGCAGGAGTTGCTCAACGTCATTCTGCACAGTCTTATCAGCTTTGCAGGAATACTGAGCTCAAACATTGCGGCATATACGCGATCTCTTATCGGGCTATCGAACGCTGCCTTATAGTCGACAAAAAGGTGGTGTGTGTCGACTTGACTTTCATGTGTCTGCTCCAGGATTTGGCGCAGTGTGAATATCTGGTCAATGGTTTACTTACTAAAGGTCTGCACGGGTATGTTTGAAACGATATTCAAGACATTCTAAAAATTTCAAACACACTTCCAACTCTAATTCGTAAAAGCGAAACGAATAAAACAAACATAAAAACTGGTTGTTGCAGTTATAATGTTAATAATAAGAGAATAGAGAAAAGAGAGTATCGAGACATGAGAGACATGAAATATAAGAGTTAGAATTGAATGAATAGAGTGAATAGAATGTCTTGTATGTAATATGATAAAAGAATTTCTTGTACTGGTATTATAAGTACTAAAGAACTGAATAATAAAAGTAATGAACTGAATAATTTTTCATGTTATTTTTCTTTATTTTTTTATATTTTTGGCTTAATTTTTAAAAATACATACATACATATTTACAAAAACTTAAAAAAAAAATTATAAATAAATTACATATTCAAAAAGTGATTAATTTTTGTTTCTGCCTTTAAATGCTTTAATATACACACACTATTCTTCTTGCTAGATTTCAATTTGTTTGGTTTCATTCGCTTGTTTGTATTACAAACTATCGCGTTTACTTCAATACATGCTTTCATTCACAAAGGAAATTCAAGACATTCCAAGACATTCGAATGTCTCTATAATAATTTAGAATTATGAGAGTAAATTTAGATTTATTCTATTCAATTCTATTCGTTTTTTGAGGCTGTTCGTTTCGTTTCGTTGGCTGCAAAACGAATAGAATGAATATTTGTTTCTATGCTTGAATATACTCTCAATTAGAGTACACTTCTCGAATCATTCTAAACTGGCAGAAAAGCAAAACATTCATGCAGACCTTTTTTACTTACCAAGTCTGAAGCCTCACTGATAAGGTCCAATCAGTGAGATGGCGAATGGCTTCAGTCGTTCACAAAATACGCTCGTAAGAAACTTATATGCGATAGGGAGAAGGCTTATACCCCTGTAGTTGGTGCATATCGTGGGGTCTCCCTTTTTCAGGATGGGACAAAGGGCACTGAGATTCCAATCATTGGACATACTTTCCTCCAGCCATATTCTGCAAATGAGCTGGTGCATGCACCTAACCAGCTCATCGCCTCCATACTTGAAGAGTTCAGCGGGCAGATCGTCAGGTCCGGCTGCTTTGTTGTTCTTCAGTCGCCATATGGCAACCTTGACCTCTTCATGGCTGGGGAACGGGATCACAACGTCATCGTTGATTGGGTCCGGCACAGCATCTCTAGCAGCGGAATTTGTATCATCATCGCTTTGCAGTAGATTACAGAAATGCTGTCTCCATAATCTCAGTGCACCATGTGCATCTGTAACCAGATTACCATGTTCGTCTCTACAGGAGGTTGCTCCGGGTTTAAAACCAGTAGTAAGACGCCTTATCTTCTTATAAAAATTTCGAGGATCATGTCTACTCCTGCACATCTCGATTTCCTCACGATCACGCCTTTCTTGCTCCCTTTTCTTTCTTCTAAGTAGGCGTCTCTCTTCCCTCCTCTTCTCTCTGTACACCTCCACAGTTGCTCTTATAGTGGTGGACTCCAACGTTCTTCTGTACACAGCATTCTTTGCCGCAGTGGCCTCACGACACTCTTCTTCGTACCATTGGTTTCTGCGGGGAGGACGCTCAAAACCAAGGACTGTTTCGGCAGCGTTACGCAGAGAGTGCGCATTGTGAGACCACTGTCCACCAATACTTTTGAGAGAGGACGGAATACAATGGAGCTCATTAGAAAGACGATCGGAAAACGACCTGGCTGTTTCTTGTGATCGCACCTTTTTTATGTCCAGCTTCCCTCGAACACTAGAACGTGCCATATTCGCTGCGCATATGCGCAGTCGCATCTTGGCTGCGACAAGATAATGGTCCGAGTCGACATTTGGACCTCTAAATGTGCGCATGTCTAGTATATTGGATACATGCCTTCCATAAATCACAATGTGATCGATCTGGTTGGTAGTTGATCGATCGGGAGAGAGCCAGGTGGCCTTATGGATGTCGAGATGCTGGAACCTGGTGCTACAAACTACCATGTTTCGTGCCGCGGCGAAATCGATCAGTCCCATGCCGTTCGGCGAGTTGGAAGAATGGAGACTGAACTGCCCGACAGTGGGGCCAAAGATACCTTCACGTCCAACTTTCGCATTGAAATCGCCGAGGACAATTTTGGCGTCATGTGCCGGACACTTATCGTATACATCCTCGAGCTTTGCGTAGAAAGCATCTTTGCCGCATCATCCTTCTCTTCCGTCTGGGCGTGAGCGCAAATGAGGCTGATGTTATAAAATTTCGCCTTCATCCGGATCGTAGGTATTCTTTCGTTCACGAGGGTGAACTCTGAGACAAGATGGCAAAGTCTCTTGCTAACTACGAATCCGCAGCCAAATTCACGTCTGTTATCATGGCAGCTGTAGTAGATGTCACATGTTGCTTGCCTTGTACAACCCTGTCCTATCCATCGCATTTCCTGGATGGCAGTGATGTCAGCCCTACATTTCTTGAAAGCATCCGCCAATTGGATAGAGGCACCTTCCTTATAAAGGGTTCTCACGTTCCAGGTGCATATCCTTAAATCACAGTCCATAAAACGTTTGCCATGGTCGTCAACATAAAAGGGGGTCCGTTTAGAGGCTTTTGCTGAAGTTTTCATTGAAGTTTTTTTTTTACGTGGTGGGTTTCAAGCCCTACGCACAACCCAAATTTAAAGTCCAGGGTATTGGACAATCGCCGCATACATCAGTTAACAAGCTAGCGGATGCTAGAATGTTATCCAGGAGGGCCACGAGGAGGCTGTATGTCAACTTGAATACAACGTGAACAAGGATCGTTCTGGAGGCCGCCAGGTTGACCCATCCCATCCATCCATCCCTTTTTGAGCTACTATAAAAAAATCGAAAAATATAGCAAATAACTCGAAGAGCTCTTTGTTAAGACGAGAAATTGTCAAAGATATCCATTTTTTCGACATGAGCGTTGAGTGAAATATTTTCCTTAGTGTTTGTTGATATAAATGAGTGGATTTTTGTTAGGCCATTCTGTAGGGGGTTCTATTAGCCATGGCGGTCCATGCCACCAGAGGTTATTTTCAATTAGATCATTAGGGTTGCAACCGCGGGTACCACGATATGCTGGGTTGTCGTGCAAGGAGACGTGTCTCCATTTTGCGTCGGGTACTAAATTGTGTATTCTGGAGATTCTATTTGCTACATAGGTTGCCCACAACGAAGGTTGTTTAGCTAGCCAACTAAACGTTATGGTAGAATCCGTCCAGAGGTGTATCTTGTCTATTTTGAGGGTTAAAGATGAGACAACGTGATTTACCAAATTTGCCAGTAGAACAGCTCCGTTAAGTTCTAAGCGAGGAAGGGAAACTGTTTGAATGGGAGAAACTTTGCTCTTGGCTACTAAGAGATTTGAAAAGGCTTTGCTGCCATTATTAGAACATCGTACATATAGCGCAGCACAATATGCCAATTTCGAATTCCTATTATTTCGAATTGAGACTTTATGTAGGGTAATTGCGAACAGCTCTAGTTCAACTGGAACATTGTGGTGAAAGATTTACCATTAGAGCGTTGATAGACCCCGGATCTTAACGCACATTTTTATCGGAAAAAATACGTAACCGTTTGCAATTACCCTGCATAAAGTAACAATTCGAAATAATAGGAATAGGAGGTCAAAAACGCGCAAATAAAGAGTGCAGAATAATTTTATACGCGAAACGTTTTGATCTCAGGATACCCTGAGAGTGTTTGTCGTCCGCCGTGTCAACATGTTTTTTAGCGCTGTTCGTCGTCTGTTGTGTCGTTATTGATTATTAATTTATGTGTTTAAAAGAAAAAATCAAAGATAAAGAAAGATAATAATAATAAATAAAAAAAAAACAGTGAATATGTACACCAAAAACAACACCGAATACCAAATGCAAATAAATAAATAAAATAACTCCATCAACAATAACAACATCAATAACAACAAAATTAAGAATAATAACGGCTGCATTGGCAAAAAAAGAGAAAACAGAACAAAAGTGATAGTGTTCATACATGCCGTACAATCTGGCGACTATTGGGAAAGGGGCAAAAGTGCCACATTTGGGGCTCCTTATGGCACCATTAGCGGTACATTGTGCTCTTCGGTTCCCTTGATAATTTAATCAAAATTTTTATTTTGCGAACTTCTTGGGGTTGATTGCTGTTGGATTATTTAATGGTGAAGGTATAGCACTGGCCATTGAATAATCAATCAGCAGTAATCCATTTCATTACAGTTCGCATTTTAGAATAGGACATTTGTTTTTTTCTTATTGTTGTCGTGGTGGCAGGCCATTTTCGTTTGGATTTTTGTAACGTGCGTGGGCTAAGGGCAAATTTCTTCTCTGTGTATGCTCATGTTTGTATCCATAGGCCGGATGTCCTCGCCTTATGTGAGACCCAGATTTCTGGGGATGCTGATCCACAGGATTTCCAGATACCACCTCCTACCCCTTTTCATGCTCCATAGGGGCCTTGCAATTTATATTCGCAATGAAGTTGTGTACCAATGCCAGCAACCGTATGGCATGCTTGATGCAGAATTTAACTGCCTCTGGTTTAAGTTCAAAATCAGGGCACATCTTTTGCATTTCGGGTTTCTTTACAGAAGTCCAAATGCAGAAAGAGAGGTTACCTTTTCTGGCTTCGACTCTCTTTCTGACTCCATTTCACGAATCCTAGAAAATTACCCGAACAGTGAAATTGTTGTTGCTGGCGATTTCAATGTTCATAATTCGTCTTGGCTTCACCATTCTGGCCGCACGACTCCAGAAGGCCAATATGTTGAGTTGTTTGCCGCACGAAATCACCTTGTTCAACTAGTGAATGAACCAACTCACATTTCGTGTGTTGATGGGCACCAGAATAATACACTTGACCTCTTCCTCACTTCACACCCTAATAAGTATGAAGTTGATATTCTTGCACCTCTCGGCAATTCGGATCATTGTACCATCTCTGCCTCTTTTCCGTTATCCAGGCTTCATGAGGTTTCAACGACAGCTATGAAACGCTCAGTTTTTAACTACGGAAAAGCCCGTTGGGCTGAGCTCAACGATTTCTTTCGGCATTTTAACTGGGGACTCTGCTTCTTTGATTCAAATGTTAATGCCATGGCAGAAATGGTTGTGAATATAATAAAATTGGGGATGGATACCTATATTCCATCTAAAAATATTTCGATTAAACCAAGAGACAAATTATGGTTTAATCAGACGTGCAGATCGGCAGTCAGATCAAGAGAGGAAGCGTTCAGAAATTGGCGTAATAATAAGTGCGCACATACTGATACGCTACGCAAAAAGGCGAGATCTTCGTGTGCCGCAGTACTAAGACGCGAAAAAGCTTTACACGAGCAGCGTCTTCGTGCTAAAGTTCTTTCTTTCCCCCGGGGAAGTAAGAGCTTTTGGTCATTCGTTAAGAGGATAAGGAATAACGCTAGATCGATCCCAACTCTTATACAGAATGACCAAGCATTCACAAACCCGGTTGAAAAAGCGAACCTTTTAGCTGAATTGTTTGCAAAAAACTCATGTTTGCCGGAGAGCGTTCAACCGCTGCCCGAGCTTGAAAGAGTATCGGTGACTATGCCTAATATATTCTTTCGAGCCCGTGCTGTCAAGAGGGTTCTTTCAGACCTCAACATCCATAAATCTTCTGGGCCGGATGGTATACCAGCACTGGTCCTGAAGCAGTGCTCTTCGACGCTTTCGCGTCCATTAGCTAAACTTTTCAGTGCGGCTTATCGTGCCGGAGTATTTCCATCTAACTGGAAAGTTGCTAATATAACGCCAATCCCCAAAAAGGGTGAGGCTACCAATCCCGAAAATTACCGCCCAATAGCAGTGTGTTCAACACTCTCCAAAGTTATGGAGAGTATGATAAATCATCACCTTGTGAGGTATTTGGAGTCCAATAACTTGCTGAGCGACCGTCAGTATGGTTTTCGTAGAGGTCGCTCCACTGGTGATCTACTGGCATTACTCTCTGAGCGATGGAGTGGATCTATTCACCGTTTTGGTGAAAGCAAAGTTGTTGCTCTGGATATCTCAAAAGCGTTTGATAGAGTCTGGCACGATGCTCTTATTTCTAAACTAGCTGCTTTTGGCGTCGGTAACCATTTCTGTCGTTTCATAACGAGCTTTCTCAGAGACCGTTCTATAAGAGTGGTTATAGACGGTGTCTCTTCCAGCGAGTTCAGGCTGAATTCGGGAGTACCGCAAGGCTCTGTTCTATCTCCCACCCTATTTTTAATTTTCCTTAACGACCTTCTCCTCCTAACCTCTAATCCCATTTACTCCTTCGCAGATGACAGTAACATTTGTCACTCATATTCATTTGACCGTAGGCCGAGCCTTTTGGAGATCGGGGCGAGAAGGCAGAATATGAATGACACACTCTCAAATGACCTACAAAGAATCTCCGAGTGGGGTCTCGCGAACAGGGTCGAATTTAATGCGCGCAAGACCCAATGTTGTTTTATGACGCATAGGCGTTGTGATGATTTAATCCTGCCATCTGTGACTATGGGTAATGTAAATATTGAGGAGGCTGACGCTCTTGATGTTCTGGGCATGAGAATTAGTTGTGATGTCCGTTGGAATGATCACATATTTCGAGTGTCGAAAGAAACATTCAAGTGCCTCGGTTTTCTAAAACGGTGCAGGAAATACTTCACTCCATCTGACCTTCTCAATATTTACAAAACCTTCATCCGGCCTAGGATGGAATACAACTCTCATGTATGTTCCGGTGCTTCCAAATCTATTTTGGGGCTTCTCGACCGCGTACAGGAAAGGGCGAAGGTGCTTATCGGCGACGGTAGGGTATCCAACTCTATCGATTCGTTGGAGCATCGGCGCAATGTGGCGTGCGTTTCATTGTTCTATCGATACTACCATGGGAGGTGCTCTGATGAGATAGGGGAACTGATTCCGGTTGGTCGCATATTCCTGCGGACTACACGTACCTCTCTCAGAGCGCACCCATTTGTGGTTGATTGTTCAGCGAATCGCACAATGCATTATAGAGAGAATTCGTTCTTTAGTTGCACCGCTCGTTTGTGGAACAATCTTCCGGCGAAAGTTTTTCCTGCCAATTACGATATCAGTAGGTTTAAATCAAATGTCCACAAACACTACTCCCTCTTTCCCCCTTCCCACAACATATTTTCCTAGACCAGCACAATGTATTGCATGAGTAGGGGCCGTCCCCTGAGTGCTGGCCTTAAAAATAAAAAAAAAATCTCAGGATACCCATTAAAGCCATCATATTGCCAAAATTAACTAAATACTTACCATTTTGTAGCTTTAAAATTCCCCAATCCTCTGAACTCGCATATAACTCTTCCCAAATCGATCTCATACTCGGCAATGATTATGAACACTTTATCAATATTATTAAAAAGAACGTATGTGGTTTTGCGTCAGCATATAACACCGTCTTTGGATGGGTTCTTAGTGGTCCCGTTAAGACTGAAAAAATTCAAGCTTTGACGGCTTCTATCATATCATCACTTCAGATCTTAATAATACCTTAAGAAAATGTTGGGAGCAGGAAGAAATACATGAAACCCCCCAAAATCTTCTGAAGATGAAATTTGTGAAAATTTTTATTTACAAACGACTACTCGTTCTGAGAATGGTAGGTACATGGTACGATTACCAATCAGAGGTGAACACCCTGCTCAATACTCGAGCATGGAGAAAACACTTTTAAAAAACCCAACTCTACATAATCAATATAGAGAAGTTCTTAATGAAGACATAACCCTAGATCACATGGAGGAAACCTCATCATGTGAAGTCGTATCGAATGGTAAATACGGCTCCTTTTACTTACCACATCACGCAGTTATTAAACCAGATCATAAAACGAGAAAGGTAGGAATTGTCTTTAATGCCTCGGCAAAATCAAAGTCAAAGTTTTCCCTTAACGACATTCTCTACACAGGCCCAACTTTACAAAATGATTTAATGTCAGTCATTCTTAACTGGAGAAAATACAAATATGTTTTTAACGGGGACATTCAAAAAATGTATAGGTAGATATTACTCCACCCAGATGACAGACACTTCCAACGAATTTTATTTCAAACTCAGACGAATGAACCTGTCAAAGATTTTCAATTAAAAACAGTCACCTTTGGCGTGAATTGTGCACCCTATCTTGCAATTCGAACCCTAATGCGACTTGCATCAAACTCTGAAGATAAATACCCTAAAACAGCAGAAATTTTACGTAACGAGATATATGTGGACGATATTCTTTCTAGAGGCCACTTTTTGGAAATGGCAATTTCTGCTCAAACTCAAATCATCGAGGTCCTGCGTTCAGCTGGTTTTCCCTTGAAGAAAATAACTGCCAAAAACTCTGGATTACTCTCTAATATGAAAAAATAAGATCTCTATGAATCAGAATTTTTACGATTTCACGACACAAGTACCACTAAGACGCTTGGTATAAAGTGGAATGCGTTTAGTGATTCATTTACGTATAGCTATAATCCTATGGCCTGCTCAGGAAAGGTTTCCAAGCGTCAGATTCTCTCGCCGGTGGCAAAGCTATTTGATCCCGCCGGATGGCTAGCTCCGATAATTATTCGAACAAAAATATTAATGCAGCATTTGTGGTTAGAAAGAATAGGCTGGGATGATGAAGTTTCGCCCGAATCTTTAGAAAAATGGCACAATATTATTCAGGATTTTTCTGAAATAGAAAAATTTGCATTCCACGTTGGATAAAATTCACAACTACAAGTGCTATTGAGCTTCATAGGTTTTCGAATGCTTCGAAATCGTCATATTGTGCTGCGTCTTGCAAAACCAATTTTTTTTTATCAATATTTAATAATTGATCGGATATACATAATTTATTCACTTTGACACAAACCGTATTATTGGAAAAAATTATAATTATAACGATTTACAAATCTCACACGAGCCTCAATTTACCTGTTTATTTTTTGAAAATATTTTGCACAAATTTCGTACCACGAAATACCAAGCAAATCAAACCGTTCTTTTGTTGTTTTTTTTTTCTTTCTTTTAAATGTTCTACCGACCGCATTCAATGTTTGTTACTAGATATTTATTAGTTGCTTCACAAAACTCTACTGTGTGGGTTTTTGCTTTTTACCCTTTTTCTTCTCAATCTCTTGCAGAGCAACAAGTGTAGCTAACATATGTAAATGTATGTGTTATTATATTTTTTTTTTGTTTGTTTATCTTATTATCATAGGCACATACACTGCCGATCACTTGAATAGGTTTATTAATTTTTGCTCTTATATTTTAATTTTTTTCATATAAACTTTAGGAGAATAATATTTTTTTTTCACTTAAATTAAGAGATATTATGAATAATAATATTTTAGGAAGAAAAGAATAACGGTACAATGAATAAAAATTTGTTATTTTTTGATTTTACTTAAAAATGCTGCAAAAACAGGTGTAGATTTTGGGTCACTTGAATAGGTTTACTAGGAATAAAATTAGATTGCTTTTGACCATTGACAGTATAATTAAAATTTTAAATATTTTTGAGTCACTGCAATAATTTGTTACATTTTTTATGTAAAATAAGGAGCAGCAAGCGATTAACTGAAGAAAGAAGAGATAAAATTAAAGCATTCAATGAAACTGTCTTAAGCCATAGGAACATCGAAAAAAAAATTGGTCGCAGATAGATTGGTGTAGGTAATTTTTTAAGAAACCTGTCCGATTAGTATAGAAACATGAAAGGGCTGACGAAAAAAGCCACAACAGAAGCGGACAGAAGAGTTATTGTAAGAGCTGCCTCAAATTTGAGCGATTCTGCTGCAAAAATTAGACAAAAATTGGGTATCACAGCTATCATAAGCACTGTAAGATGTGTTATTCGACGTTCTAAACATTTAGAGAGATTACAAATTAAAAAAAAACATCTCTTATTGCTGCTCGTAAAGGACATGGTCTCATTTTGCACGAGAACACATGAACGATAAAAATGAGTGGTATCGTGTTGCCTTCTCTTACGAAAAAAATGTTTAATTTGGAAGGTCCGAATGGATACAACTATTATTCCCACGACCCACATAAGGAGGAACGCTACCTTAGTAGTCTCGTCTCTGTAAAGGAAGTGTAATGGCGTGGGGGGCGATTTCATATTATGGTACATTTGTGCTTCAATTTCTCACATCAAAAATGAACGCAAATAACTACAAAACAGTATTTGAAAAGGTGTTTCCATATTTTTCTACTATTTTCAGACCAATTCTTTGGATATTTAAACAAAATAATGCCCCGATACCCAATGCCAGGGTTGTAAAAGTGTGGATTCAAAGCCAAAATGTCAATAAGTTGGAGTTGCCGCCATATTCCCCTGACTTAAATATTATAGAAAATGTATGGGGCTTGCTTTCTCGCAAAGTCTACGAGTCTGGCAGACAATACGAAACCAAATAGGCTTTCATTGGAGGAATTAAAAAAGCTTGGTCCAAAAATTTTATTATCATTAATTGAAAACCTTTATAGCTCCCTCCCAAATGGTATTCTTGAAGTTATATTGAATAAAGGAGGATATACTCCTTAATAAATCATCAAACATTCTAAGAAATCTTAAAAAATTAAAAAAAGTTTACAATAAAATCATTTTTTTCTTTAATTTTTTAAATTAATTATAGTGAACCTATTCAAATGACCCAAAAAATTGTGCTGAAAATCATATTCGTTTTGGGAAAAAAATTACTAAAATTCAGTTTTTAATTATTGAAACAATTTTTTTTATTATAAACACACATAATCCAATGTTTTACCATTTTAGAAAATAATATAACTAAAAACTTAATTACTTTTAGAAAAAAATTAATTTGAATGCAATGAAAATAGTAAACCTATTCAAGTATGTATGTAAATTTGTTTGCAGACGTTATTTGTTTATGTTTTAATTATCATCATACAGACAAATTGAAAGAGATCATATACAAGGTGACAGTTACTGTGTTGAAGATATCAAACTTCCCATTTCTCTTAAATATTGCTTCTGCCCAGTGTTGTCAGATTAGGGGATTTATCCCCAAAATGGGGATTTTTTCTGAAATGGGGATAAAAAAATTCATTTGGGGATAGGGATTTTATTGGGGATGATCGACAAGTTTACAGCAGAGTGGGCAAACAAACAAAACATTTCGCAAAAGTTTCAACAAAGTCATACACTTTTCAAAATTTTTTTAATAGTATTGTACATGAGCAAAACAAACACAAATACTTTCTAAATGAGAAAGAGCGCAAATGAAACAATTAGGTTTTCGCTCTTGTGCTTGCTTTGTTTTTTGTTGTTTTTTTTTCTCTTCTTCTTCTCTTTTACTCTTCTATCCTTTTTCTTCTCATTCATTTTTTGTTGTACCTACGCACATTTGAGTTAGAGTATTTGTAGTACTCAAAACAAAAAGAATATACAAAATTAAATGGGACAATCTTTCTCACTGTTTCTGTTTTATTTTTGTTTTACTTATTGTAAAGAATACAACAAAATGAGATCAAACGTTCAGTTTTGTTTATTTTTCTACTCTGGTTTACAGTGATTTCTAAAATTTGTTTGCTTGTTACATTCAGAACACACGATTAAAAAATTTCAGTAGAATTTCAATTTTCAAGACTCATACTTTCATATAAAATTTTTGCAACGTATGCCCAGTTGATTTCAGTTAGATTTATTTTCTCATATAAATAAAAACATACCCATATTATTATGTTTCTGCCACTGTTTTTAATAGTTTTTATTACGGAGGAATTCAGTATTAAAGGGTCTTCTTAGACCAAAATTCATATTTTCGAAGATAAACAAACTAATTTTAGTTTCGTCCGGCTACAATTACTTCTCCACTTATACTTTATGGTATAGGAATGTTATCCCTACTATGGCACAGGACATCTATTTAGAATTGAGGTACAATAGATGCCATATACTATACAAATATTTCAAACGGCATCATGATGTCTTATGCTGAATATGAAATGGCACAGCGATCAGTATTTCAACAAAATAACGATCCGAAACACACATCGAATCGAGCAAGAGGTTGGTTTAAAAAGAATGTCCTCAAGACTTTAAGTGGATCTGCACAGTCTCCAAACTTAAAATTTACATATCAAATAAAACATATACACAAACATGCAAATTTATTGATGCAGTTTATGTGGGGATTTTTGGGGATGAACTAATCAAGATTTTGGGGATTTTTGGGGATATGAATTTGGAAATTGGGGATAAAAATTGAAAACTATCTGACAACCCTGCTTCTGCCTTACTCTCGTTCAGCCACAGTACATACAGTGACGAAACTCCAACAACTATAACAAGAACATCACACAGCAAGATAGCCACAACAAAATTTTTGCACACACAACATCACAGTGTATAAGACGATAGCCACAACAAAATTTTTACTTCGTGTTTTTTATTTTGCTTAAGTACAGAAACGGTTTCATGCTAACAACAATATTCACATACAATACAATTTATGTATGTGTTTGTTTTTCTTATCATTGTGAGCTGTTTTCGTTTTTTTAATTTTAAAACTTAAGGTAGAATTAGCCAAACGTAACGTAGCGTATCTTAACGTTGACGAGTCAGCTGATTATTTATTTTACATGCAAAGTAATGGCAGCGCTTACCGAATAAAAAATGTAACGTAACGGCACGTATCAATCTGTAGAAAATAGAAATTCTCTACGTTTTTACGGGACATTTGCAAACAGCTGGTTTATTTAGGCTTGCCAAACGTACTTTTTTAAGCAGTAAGGGTAATTTTGTTTTGTTCAATGTACTTATTTCTGCATAACACCTAAAAAGGTGCGCTAATGTACTTTTTTAATCTTTTGTATTTCTTTTTTGTTCTGAACACTTGAAACTAACATATATAATATTAAAGTACATTTGCCACCAAAGTACTGTAATTTTAAAAAGGTCTACAGAAGTTATTGAATAATTTTTTGTCAATACATCTAACATGGATCTACCGTTTGATGAATTTATTTATTTCATTTTAATTTAATTTTCCACTAAATTTAGTGGTAGTGAAAAAAAAATAGTGCATTATCGCCTCTAATATAACGCACTAAATTTTCACTACCACTAAAATGGTTTAATTTAGAGGTTAATTATTTCCATCTGCATTTAGTGGAGGCTGCAATATCGTTTAAGGACAGTTTAGAAGATGATACTTTACGTATATTTATAGAAAAAATATTATGACATTCCATCAGTATTTTAAAAATAAAATTCTTACGGCAGTTTTTTTTGTTGGTTGTTTAAAAATCAAATCAAAGTCAATTGAAAGAATAAAATGCACGTATACGTCCACACAAACTTTACATACATTGTGAATACATTAAACATAAATAAAAAATAAAATAAAAGCGCATCTCTGATCTAATGAAATGTGATTGTTTTCTTAAAAATTAAAAAAAAAAAACAAAGCGAGCCTTACTACTGTCACAATTTCCTCCGTATTTTCTCTCAATGTCGTACGTTCTCATTACATATAAAGTTTACACGATACTATTCATTCTCTTCTACACAAAAATTTGACATGTATGTATTACCGTCTAAACCCGCCTTTAGTTGTAGTGGAAACGATAATGAATTATAAATTCAATGCAATAAACCTTACTCTCATTTAATTAAAATTATTTACTGAAAAAGTATTAAAAGAAAATGAATATAATTGTTAAATAGTAGATTGTTTCAAAATTTTGAAAAGAATTTGTATGTTTATATTGGCTATACCGCATTCAAGTGCCGCGTCTGAAACAACATTCAGTTCGAGTTTTGCCCTTTTGGAAGAAGGAAATGAACAAACAAACTTTTAATAGAAAGTTTGGAATGTGAATTGATATTTGAAACTAATTTTAACACACTTGTGCCAAGTGTGTTTTACAATTTTCTTACATTGGCAAAAATGGCATTGTAAACCAAGTTCAAAAAAACTAGTAAGTATGTATTTGTAAAAGTTTTTACAAATACATGAATGTATATAAAATATACAATACATATTTCTATGCAAGACATGGGCCCTGGGTTCGACTCCAGGCTCTGACATCTTCAAAAAAAGAAATATGAAAAAAATATTTCTTTCGGCGACTACCTCTCAGCAGTCTTCTGGCAAAAGCTCTGAGAGTAACTAATTGCCATGAACAAGCTTCTCAAGTCTGTCGTTCGGAGTCGACATTAAACTGTGGGTCCCGGTAGTCATGGATAAAATTTGACACACACAACATGAGTGCTGCGAGAAGCTAGGCCGTAATCGTGACACAGGATTGTAAAGGCCAGTTATGTATGTATGTATGTATGTATTTCTATGCAATACTTGTTAAATAAATCCTCAATAAAACTAAAATACTTTTTATGAATACGGGCATAAAATTTATTTTTAAATTTATACCAAATTATTTTACATTTGAAAAGTTGAATAATATAGATTAGAATTTAAAAATAAAAATCCGAATAATTTTGGGCTATTACTTTGCTGTAAACAATGGTTTTGATCTTATTATTTGTATTATTATTTGTCATTTTATTTTTCCTAATGAATTTTAAAAAAGTTTTCAATAAAAATCCAATGTACTCTTTTACTAAAATGTACGTTTTTTTCCCTCAATGTACTTTTTTCGATTCAATATATGGCAACCCTACATTTATTATACACATTTTCAGCATGTGTATTACAAAGAAAAGCAAAAATATTAATAGGAAAGAAATTTAAGAAAATTTTAGTAAATTAAAAAACTGTAGCCCAACATACAAATCCGCATTCATATTTATTTATTTGTCTTTTAATTATTTGAAAAAAAAACACTATTAAGTATACTATAAACAAATTACTATTTCACAATATATTTTCTGTTTTGTTTTTTTGTTGTTTATCTCCAAAACATATGACACGTTTTTAAATGTTCTATAAGTGCATTTACGTTTCTACGTTAGGGGACGTTACATTACGATACAGCAACGTTTGGCTAACCAGGCCTTTAGAGAATAATGTTGTTGGTTCAAATATTTTTGTGTATTAAAGAATACAGTGCTCCGATACGACTATATAAGCTTGTGTAGGGCAAAGCATATTTAATTTGTAGTTGTGCGAAGGAAAATACATTAATCTACATCGAATATATGGCGCCCTATTTAATATCGTAATAAAAGTGTATTTAGAAATATATTTTTTAATTATTATTTGTTGGGTATTTTTGAATATAAAGATCTGGCAACGCTCTATTATCATATGTTTAAGTTATGTCAAATGAATTAATTAATAAAATGAACACTGTTAATTTGGTCATCCAATAAGAAAGACGTTGGTTTTTAATCACGGTACAGAACAAATTGGCGACGAGGTCATAAAAAGTTAGGTTATATTATAACCACATTTTTAAAAGTAAAAAAAACTTTGTATATAAAGCAGACGTATTACGCAGACTTTATATAAAATATAAATATATATACAAATAAAATAAAACAATTTGTATCTAAAACACAATTCAGTGCACGGATTTTCAACGTCATTATGACACCTACATCCACAGGTATTAGCAACGCCGGTATGTTAACATTCATGCATTCACATAATCTTGGCGAGTTTTCGCCTAATTCAGACAATTGGATATTATGGAAGGAGAGATTAGACATACATTTATGTGAAATAGTTGTGCTGACGACAATATGAAAAAAGCAATTTTGTTAAAACTAATTGGTGCTGAAGCCTACAGCACTTTGCATAGTTTATGCAGCCCGGAGTCACCAATGCAAAAGACGTACAAACACTTATGTGAAATTTTAGAGACACATTATACTCCACCGATATTAATTTTTAAACAACGCAAACTGTTTTACAGTTCGTACAAATACGAAGATGAGTCTGTCTCCAGTTGGTTTGCTAGAGTAAAAAAATTGGCTCTAGAATGTAAATTTGCTGAACATTTAGAAGCGTGTGTGCTTGACCAATTTATAATGGGTCTTCCTAACAAAATGTTTGAACGGTTCTGCGAGGAGGACGATAAGTTAACATTGGCAGATGCATTTAGAAAAGCATTAATCTTCGAAACAAGGCATAATACATTAACCAATGAGAGTGAAAGAGAAAATATAAACTATTTAAAAAAAGGCGCACAGGCAAAGCGAAAACCAAATTTACGAACACACGATGTAAACACGAGCATAAGCAACAAAGCCGAAGTCAAGAAGAAAACCACATGTGTTCATTGCGCTTGGAGAAACCACGAATCTCAAAAATGTAAATTTAAGGACAGCAAATGCCATCACTGCAAAAAATTCGGACATCTTGCTTCTGTTTGCAGATTAAAGGCCAATAATATTAATTACATATCTAATTATAACAATAAGTATTTGACTGACAGCGATAATGATTTTGTTTTTTCTATTTTTAGTAATTTTGAGAAAGGTGTAATGGGTATTTACAAATTACCAATAAAAATCAATGGAGTTGAAGTGGAAGCCACTTGTTATACGGGAGCACCCTGTACATTAATACCAGAATCGTTCTACAAAAAAATTAATAACAAAAGTACTTTAAGTCCGTGCAAAACCTCTTATTTCTCATACAGTGGTGATCGCATTCCTATTGTGGGTGAGTTTGAATCTGTAATTGAATATCAAGGTATGCGCAAGGTGATTACGATAGTTGTGACAAAGACTAAAACGCCTCCATTACTTGGTCGGACATTCTTGAGACATTTTAAATTTGAGTTAGTGCAGGTAAATGCAGTTAGCGCAGGTGACAACTTTCAATGTATTGAGGAACAAATTAGGAGCAAATATATAGACATTTTTGATAATTCTTTAGGTACATATAATGGTGCAAAAGTTTCTTTAATTATTAGAGATAAGGTGAAACCCATATTTTTTAAACCAAGGCCGTTGCCTTTGGCATGGAAGGGTAAGATTGAAAGGCAATTAAGGGAATTTATTGACAAAGGCCTCCTAGAACCCATTGACAATTCAGAATGGGGTACGCCATTGGTTCCCATACTGAAACAGGATGGTAACATTAGAATATGTGGCGACTATAAAGTCACACTGAATAAATATTTAGAGGATTTTAAATATCCGCTACCTCGAATTGAGGAAATTTTTTCCGCACTTCAGGGTGGAGAGCTTTTTACAAAACTGGATTTGTCTAATGCGTACAACCAGTTACAGCTTGACGATAAGTCTCAGCTCTTGTGTGCATGGAGTACACATATAGGTACCCTGAAAGTTAAACGTTTGCCGTTTGGCATTAAGACAGCTGCACCAATTTTTCAGAAAAAAATGGAAAATTTAATGAGGGATATTCCTGGTGTAGTGGTGTACCAGGATGATATTACCGTCACTGGCAAGACATTTAGTGATCATATACAAAATTTGAAGTCTGTTTTGGATAAATTAAGTTCAGCTGGTTTGAAACTGAATATAAATAAATGCAAATTTTTTCAGGAAGAGATTTCATATTTAGGTTTCACTATTAATAAATTTGGGTTAAAAAAGAACAATGATCGAGTTTCGTCCATCATTAATGCACCTAAACCGAGCAATGTTTCTGAATTGAGGGCATTTATTGGGATGATTAATTATTACTCGAAATTTATTAACAACTTTGCTAGTAAAATGATGCCATTTTATAGACTTTTGCGTAAGAATTCTAAATTCATTTGGGACGAAGCTTGTGATGATGCATATGAGAATTTGAAAAACGACATTACTTCAGACCAAGTTCTTGTACATTTTAACCCAAGATTGCAAATGGTGTTATTAACAGATGCATGCAATAGTGCAGTGGCAGGCGTACTTTCGCACATATTTTCAGGTGGTTCAATGAAACCTATTTCTTTTGTATCAAGGTCCTTATCGAAGAGTGAAAGAAACTACAGTACGCTCGAAAAAGAAGCCTTAGCCATAATATTTTCTGTGACCAAACTTAGGCAATATTTATTAGGCAACAAGTTCATATTACGCACTGATCATAAGCCATTGATAGCGATTTTTGGAGAAAACAAAGCCTTACCTGCTATGGCATCAGCGAGAATTCAAAGGTGGGCAGTCTTACTCTCAGGCTTTGACTATGCAGTAGAATTTATCAAGGGCACTTCTAATAACGCTGATCAATTGTCGAGAATGCCTCAGGGTGAAACTGTAGAAGATACTACGGAATATAATTACGTGAATTTTATTGAGGAGGATAATAGCTTGCATTTAAATTTTAAAGATATTGCGAAAGAAACTAGGCGGGATCCAATATTGTCTAAATTGGCCGATAGTATCAACAGGGGTACGGTCCAGAATTTGAAAACACCTCAGTTTATTCCATTTCGCGAAAAGGCTAACGAACTCTCGGTAGAATACGACTGTGTTTTGTGTGGTCATAGAACGGTAATACCAGGTAAATTAAGAGGTTTAATTTTTAAAGAATTACATAGATCACATTTTGGTATAGTGAAAACCAAGGCATTGGCACGTTCTTATGTGTGGTGGCCTGCAATTGATAGAGACATTGAAAAGCTTGTGAGCAATTGTTCTGCATGTCAGAAGCTGCAATCAGATCCTGCGAAAAGTCGGCTTATCTCTTGGGAATCTGCAGACTCGGTATGGAGTCGTATACACGTAGATTTTGCAGGTCCTATAAGAAACTTTTATTTGTTAATTGTAGTAGACTCATACTCAAAATAGGTGGAAATTTTTAAAACTTCAAAAATTACTTCTGCATTTACAATAGATAAAATGAGGGAACTATTTTGTCGTTATGGATTAGTTGACACCTTGGTTAGTGACAATGGACGTCAATTTACGTCAAAAGAGTTTCAGCACTTTCTTAAGGCAAATAATGTGCGACATATTTTAACTGCACCTGGTCATCCATCGACTAATGGCCAGGCGGAAATTGTTGTTAAGACTGTAAAAAAGTCAATTATGGCAAACTTATTAGGTAATAAGATAATGAATTTGGATACGATAATAAACAAATTTCTTATTGATTACCGAGTTACGAAACATAGTACAACACTAGAGTCTCCAGCCAAAATTTTTTTGGGTAGAACGTTGAAGACTCGATTTAGCCTTTTGAAACCGGACACAACAAAAAGTTTTATTTTAGATAGTCAGGCGAAGAGTCAACGTAATCATAAGGGAAGGCATGACCTTGAGTTTTCGCAAGGAGAACCAATTTTGATAAGGGATTATAGAGATCAAAATAAGCCCAAATGGTCAACAGCAGTTGTTAAAGAGAGACTTGGCAGCCGCTCGTATATGTGTGTAATGAATGATAACAATCATATTATTAAGCGTCACCTTGATCAAATTAGACCTTTGAAAGCAGATCACAACCGGAATGCTGAATCTTCTCCTGATGAAAACTCTTCAGAGGAGAATATTAATCAATCTGGTGATGTACATGGTGGTCGAAGTGTTGAAGTTGGTGAATTAGTTAATAATAAGTGATAATTTTGGTAATACTAGTGAAAACTCATTACAAAGAAAACTTAGGCCGAGACAGGGCGGTAAAGTAATTAAAGAAAATTAAATGTAAAAAAAATATAATGACAGAGAAAATTTAAAATTATATATAATTTTAACATAAGTAATTTGAATTAAATTTTCAATTTTATATGAGTACATAACTATTTATTGAATTTATAGTTATTGTTACACTTTTACTTGTGAATTAATATTTTAAAATATATAGTATTATAAGATTTAGAAAGGGGCGTGTTGGGTATTTTTGAATATAAAGATCGGGCAGCGCTCTATTATCATATGTTTAAGTTATGTCAAATGAATTAATAAATAAAATAGACACTGTTAATTTGGTCATCCAATAAGAAAGACGTTGGTTTTTAATCACGGTACAGAACATTATTTATTTAAGCTCAACAATTAATTTTATATTTATTTGAAATAAAAGGTTAACTAAACCAAAAAATGTAATTCCAAAAATATAAAAAAACAAGTACATATTCATTAATGACAAATTTTCGAATGATAAATTGATGATCTTTCAATTATAAGAAAATTCAATTTTTATTTTTAATTTATATATGTATGTATGTATTATATATATGTAAATATATATACGTTTTTAAAAGAAAAGACACTTCAATTTTTGTATGTTAAAAATAAATAATAAATAAATAATAATCAAGATTAAAATTATTTCTTACTTCTTTATAAAAAGGATAATAAAGTTACTTTTTTTAAAGATTATTTATTGGATGAAATATCTAATTTTCTTTTTTTGGAACTTCCTTTTTCTGTAGTTCAAGATCAATGTTTTTGAAGGAGTACCAATAATAGAAAATCCAATACCTCTATTCTGTGTTAAGAACAAGTGTCGGCAAACAACTCTGGGATCATTGGTTTACACGACTCAATAATAAAAGATTTTATACCAATTTTTTGCGGTTCTGATTTAAAGACATTATGAAACATTAAAATGTGTTTTTCGCTTGCATCCATTAGTTTATCTGATGGGGCAGCTAAATTTCTAAAATCTGTTAGCGATTGATAATTTTTATAATATATGAAAAGTTCGCTTGGGGCTGTTAGAAAAAAAATAATCTGCATATATAATTTTATTGTAACTTGGTTCTTTATGTTCAATATATAAATCTGCTTCAAAGTTGGCATCAACTTTCGTTATCTCGTCTTGTAAATGCAGACAATTGCTGGACGAACTTGACTGAATTATTTTAGTTACCATTAATTTTGCCAAAATGTTATTTAATTCGGCTACGGAAGGGTTGTTATTGTTGCCACCTTTTTGCCGTAATACAGAAAAAGTGTTTTCTAATTTGTCTTGATTGAGGGACTTTGTCATTAAGAAATATAAATCACCACATTCCCTTAAAATTTCATTTGTTAACGTTAAAATTGAATTTACGGTAAGTTTCATTTTATTTGAAAAGAAAATACGCTTGTTTTGATCTACAAACTCCACCTTTCTTAAATATTCTAAAAAGAACTGAATATATTTATATACTTCATTGTTAACCTAAATTGCAGATCTGTAGCAATTATCTCGATAAAGGGAGCCACACGGCAACATATTTTTCCTAACACTTTTGAAAAATGCGTGTAATATTTGCCACACAAATTTTCAGCAGGCCTGTTTCTGCTTCTATTAAAACAACGTCTGAAACCACAAAATTTTTGCGAAAGGCGGGCGTATATCGAAATGGCACTATATTTAACAAAAGTGTCCAGCTCCTTGCGTATGCAGACGACATAGACAACATTGGGCATACCAAGCGAGATGTCACCG
This sequence comes from Metopia argyrocephala, assembly GCA_963576795.1. NCBI lineage: Eukaryota > Metazoa > Arthropoda > Insecta > Diptera > Sarcophagidae > Metopia > Metopia argyrocephala. Next base: position 72,946,505 of record OY756210.1, on the reverse strand, counting down.
CAGCCTTTAATGCTATTGAAAGAGAGTCTGCAAAAATGGGTCTGGCGGTAAATGAGACCAAGACGAAGTACATGTTGTCGACGAGTAGGGATGTTGATCGCATCGGCTCCCAGGTTACAGCCGGCAACTATACATTCGATGTGGTCAAGGAGTTCATCTACCTTGGCACCGCCATTACCAGCAAAAATGATGTCAGTCTGGAGATCAAACGAAGAATCACACTGGCCAACAGGTGCTACTACGGTCTCAGTAGGCAGTTTAGTAATAGAGACTTCTCTCGTGCTTCTCTATGGTGCGGAAGCATGGACGCTGTCTTGTGCCGATGCAGCGGTCTTGGGAGTATTTGAGAGAAAAGTTCTTCGTAAGATCTTTGGTCCTCTAAGGCATGGCGATGAGTTTCGCATTAGAACCAACCATGAGCTGTATTAGCTCCTCGGTGATGTGGGCGTTGTTCAGCGCATTAACATCCAGCGGCTACGCTGGCTCGGCCATATTGTTCGGGTGGATGAATCTGCTCCAGCGAGAAAGGTTTCGATGCAAAGGTCACTGGACGTCGGCGTGTTTACGTTGGAAGGACGAAGATGATGAAGCCCTGTCGTTAATTGGTGTGACCAACTGGAGAAGGCGCGCGCTTTGCAGAGACGCCTGGAGACTAGTGTTAAGGCAGGCCGAAACCCGTTAACGGGTTGTTATGGCCATCTAAGTAAGTAAGTAAATAAAAAAAATGGACTCAAGTGAAATAATAATTAAAAATGTGCAACGTTATGAATGCCTGTATAATCTGGCATCAAATGAAAATAAAAATGTGGAAAAAACAAAATATAGGAAAGAATTATGTTATTAGTTATGTATGTATGTATACGTCGTTATTGTGTTTCATACGACGACTTTATGCAGCCAATTTTAGCTGACGAATTCATCGAGGTGGGCGAAATTCGTTGTTCGCCTCAATTATGTTCCAAACATAATTTAGAATTTCTTTCAATAAAAGTTGTTTAGAACTAAATTTTATGAATGTTTTTATTTATATAGAATTTAGTACATATTACCTTAAAAAAATTGATACAAAAGTAAATTTAGATATTCTTTTCTTAAAATATAAGGAATATAGGGTTGTCATTCGTACTGATTTTACCAGAACACGTACTGGTTTTTATACAATGTACTGGTTTATGCATAACACCCAAATCAGTACGCAAATGTACTGTTTTTTTTTTAATTTTGCCTTCAAATAATTTTACTTGATTAAAACTGATTTAATTTCCTTATTACTTTTGATTTATTATGAATCACCCAGTTAAAATTCAGTCTTACGTTTTATTTTTGTTTAGTCTTAACTTACCATATACTTTGTATTCAAAAAAATAGAAGTATCATTAGTGCTTTCCAAAAGAAAATGCTGTTTTTGCTTTCGTTTGAAATTCAAAAACTAAAAACTTTAAGGGGTGTTAAATTATAACCTATGACAATATGGCTAGATAGGAGACCTCGTGAATACACTCATTATATTGACAATAATTTGTAACAATTTAGAACTTTTTGTGCATTTACAACAAATGTGTTACAACACTTCTATCCATTTTTATTCATTTGACGTGATGCTCTTGCTATATGTATTTTGTTAAGTTCTTGCCTAAAAAATAGAAAAATTATTTATTTTTAGTGTATAATTTTTTTTTTTTTGTTTTAATGAAGGTTTAAAACTTATGAATTCAATAAAATTTTGGGTAAAAATTTGTGTACTGATTTTTTTTCGAATGGACTGGTATTTTTCTTACGATGTACTGATTTTTCCAATTTCAAAAATGGCAACCCTAAAGGAATATGACACATATATGCGGAGGTGCTATCTCCATCGGTGGTGGTAAAACAAACACGGGTTGGTACTTTAGTTAAAACTAAAAGTTTATTTAAAAACAATAAAAGTAATATAATAACTTTATTGACCACTTTTTATAAATAACAGTAAATATATTTTTTCGAGCTTAAGATCTTTTTATATTAATATTAAATATTTATTTTTTGCCTTCACAGTTTTGACAATGCGTTCGACATAGTGAAATTTATTTTTGTATGAATATCATTACGTTTCTTCTTCTCTTCTTATTATTATTTTCATTTGCAGCCCTTCTGCCTCCGTAGTTGGAAGGGCTAACGTTTGATGCCTTCTTGATACCCAAGAGATTATTTGCACGCGTTGCCGAATGCTATGTATGGATATTCTTTCATGTTTATTTGATAAAACTCACTGTATAACTGAGAGTTAATTTGACAGATGTAGTTTCTACAGCCACAAGAGGACAGTTTTCATGTTTAAAGACCCACTCTAACAACTTGAATATATTATTTGAAAAATTTATTTTATTTTATTATTTACTCGTAGTTTTCTCTTCGATTGCTGAAAAAAATTTAATTTTTAAATGTTCGTATAAACTCCATTTAATAAAGATTGAAAATTTTTATCCAACATTCAAAATTAAATTGCAGTCTTTTATTTTATACAGACACACACAAAAATACAAATTTTTGTTGTATTTCTGATGAGAGTAATAAAAAACAGAAAACATTCAATATTTTGTGGAAAATGACCCTTTTATTAAAGTTGTTGTAGGCTTATATAAACAAAATGATGACAAATTGCTCATTTTTACAGAAAATATTATTTAAAGGTTTACATTTCATGCAACAAATCTCTTTTTAACGAGGCTTCGAAAAAAGAAATTTATTTTTTTATAACGCCAAACATTGTATTCTGCGTTCAAATTTGTTAAACCTGAAATAATGGGTGGCACATTTATATTAACAAACCGTTTATATGTATAAAGAAATTCCTCCTTTAACAAAACAAGGATACATACAAGTAGATATTTAACAAAAGGGTGAAACTAAAATGTATCAGCAGCACTAACATTGCCAATAAAGAAAAATAACTGTTTGCATGTCTGTCTGTATGTTGTGGTATCATATTTCCTTATGATAAATATGAGAATTATTTCTAGAGATTTTGATTATAACCAATAAATCTCGTCGTTTTAACATATTGCTAAAATGATAGTTTTTTTTTCCAATTAGTAAAGATGTAATATATAGCTATGCTGTTTGTTTGTCGTTTAGTGATGTTATACGTCGCATTCCAATTTAGTACGCATTGTGATTTGTGTTTCGTACACAATACGTTTTTTCTTTTTTTTTCCTTTCGTTTGTAGAAAAAAAAGATTTATTTTTTTTCTTTAGAACCCTGTTAATGGCCAGTAGTTTATGATTAGTGATGCAAAATCGTTCATAAAAACATTGATATTCATATTTTCACTAAAAATATTGTTTCTAAAAAAGCTTCGTTAATAGGAATATAACCTCTGCATAGAGGCTTTTTCGAATTAGTATTTTCTTAAATTTAAAAAATATGTAACTGAATATAAAATCTGCGTCATATGTATGAACATAAAAAACTAGATACATTAGTTTAGTGCCACCGAAAATATAGTAGCCGGCAATCGAATGTATGAATATAAATAAATGAATGAATGAATTTCGTTATAGTGCATGTTTCCATGATACAAAACTTTACATGTTTCGTTCCTTTAATCATGATTCTTTAATGTACCGTTTACACGAAAAGTTATTCTTCGGTTAACAGTGAAAAACAAATTCCTGATTATTAAAATACTTATACTTTCCAATATATTGTAGTGCGCCATTTAATATTTTTTAATACATCTCTAGTTAATGATGCCACTTAAGGTTTTCGACCCCTGCAATCCGTTTTCGGATATTTCGTCCCAGTTTCAGAAATAAAAAGCCGAAAACGGATTGCAGATTTTAAAAATTTTGGTGTCCAAAATTTAATGTAACATCATTAGCTCGAAATATATAAAATGGCGGATAGAGCACTTAAGTCCCGCACGACGATATGTAATCTCCTGAGCCTTCAGTACACTTAGTGCAACCTTTTTGTAGGAATTAAATCCTATGTGTATATTAATATACATACACACACACTATTAGAAAACATAAACAAAAAAGAAGTTTAAACAGTATGCGTTCTTATTTTTTTTTAACAAAAAATAAATAAATATCACTAATAAAATAATGAAAAAACTGGAAATGTGAAGTTTTTACCGCATATTTATTGGTATATTACTTCAGTTTTTATTTATTTAAAACTCCTGGCAATTTTAATTATTTTTGGATTTCTTTCAACAAAACAATGGTCAAAATCATCAATAAATGCTGGTCTTAACTTTAGGGTCAACTTTTATGTCAAAAGTATACTTTACATTGTTTATGAATGAGTTAGAGTCGACTTATACAAAAGTCGGCTCTATTTCTCTTAAAGTCGACTTTATTTTTGACTATGAATACGGGCCAATATGTCTAATTGCTCTCTAATTTTAATTGATGACGGTATGTTACACGCTGGTACGGCCTTAAACATTTTTGTGCAAAAAATGTGGACCAAGAAACTTAAAAGTTGGCACGGAGTATTATATTGACTAAATTAAGAAAACAAAATAGTTTCATGAAAATCAGACACGCCCATACAATCAAAAAGGATATTTTCACATAAAACATTTCCTATAAAATCAAAAGTCTTAAAATTTAGTACATTATAATTCTAAGAAAATTCAAAAGACTCATGCCATATATTTACCTTATTACTGGAACCGAATGAACCCAAAAAGCCTGTTCTTTGAATTTACCCAAATAAATCCACAAATTTTTACAGATCGTTAACCTATTCGCTGCCAAGCCTAGATATATGAAGTCATTCCCATTGCCATTTATATTTTGAGTGTTATTGTTTACCAAAACCCTGTTATTTCTTGGTAAGTGCACATATGTATTGTATATTACTTATCATACATAATCATTTACAAGCAGAAAACTAAAGAAAGTACACTCGTCGTTGTCATTATGAAGGCAGAAGGACTCGATATCCTTTTTCGTATTTGCGTACGTTTTAGTGGAAGATTATTCTCTATAAGAAATAAAGTATTATTTTTGCAAAAAATTTTATTTGTAGTATTTTTCAAGTCTTTTACGTATTTATATTATGTTTGTGGCAAAAAAAAATTGCTAATTCAAAAGCCTGCATGTAATAATATATTCAAAGTAGAACGAGTATGCTCGTCCTTGGCAGCGAATGGCTTAATCAAACTTATGAATTTTTTTAAAACGGCCGGGAAAACTGCAGACAAGTTGTAACAAAATCTGTTGCATAATCTTAGGATTGTACTTTTTAATAACATTGCTATTATAACTTATAAAAAAATTTAGAAAAGTGCAATCCTAGAAGTTTGCAACAGATTTTAATACAAACCTCTACTGCAATTACATGATTGTGAAGGAAATTTTTCCTAACTATTTTTAGTTTCTTAACCTGGAATTGCTTAGGGGCAAAAACGGGCAGCTGAATTTTTAATAAATAATTAGCTGAGACTTCAGGCTTTAATTTGATATAAGTATCTGACTGGAGATCAGTAGATGCAATCCATAGAATTTGGAGAAAATATATATTTTTGGACAATTTTTTGTAGTAAAAAAATAATTTTTTTAAATTTGAAAATTTTTTCTATTTGCATATGGGCATTTCCTCAAAATGGTAAAACAGGGTCGAAAAAAAAATATGTTGATAATCATAGCATTTTATTGCTTATAATTATAAAAAAGAGTCTATATTTTTATAATATATTGGATTCTTATCATATCTCAGGTGTTTTACTTGAGAAAATTGGGCTAGAAACTGAAATATTTAAAATTTCATTTTTAAACTACTTCTAAAGACATTTTTATATTTATTTATTTTACATGCAAAAAATTTATTATGTTTGCACACTTTCTTCAAAATCTTTCTTTTACAAACAATTTAGAAGGGAAATGTCTATGGAGAAAAAAAAGTTCGATTAACGGTTAATTTTTGCTTTGTTTCTTGCCTAGGTTTTAATCGTTCGTTCGCGACCGAAAACATCATATTATTGTTATTGCTTTGCATAAAACGTCAATAGGTGCAAAGACACACCACATTTTAATTAATTTTGGTGTCACCTATTTGTATATAAATAAAAGAAACTTCTGGGTTACCATTAAATATACTTTTTTTGTTTGCAAAGTTTCGTACGTTCGCGACCGTAAGTAAATTTTTTCTATAAGCAATGAGTTTATAATTGATAAGATGTCTCTAATTTTACTTTAAAAGTGAAATGATGTAGCGAATATTCCAGTATTAGAATGATGCACTAGATTTTCTATGATGAGGACCTAAAATAAGCACAATTTTAACGGCCTGTTGAGTAAAAACAATAATATCACAAATATTGTTAAAATTTCATTATTTTATATTGAAAATTGTTATTAATAAAACAAATATTAAAAAACACTGTAAGTGCTTTACTGAAATCTATTTATCAGAAGGATTACGTTCTCGCGAAGTTTTCTTATTCTTTTGTCAGTATCTGTAAACGAATAGTGGCATGCTCTAACTTAATTACATTACAAAAATATTATATGTATGTGTCACCTCTTAATAAAAGGAAAAGATATTTTTTGTAAGTGAATTTTTTCACAAATTTTTAATTGAGCTTGTTGATCATTAACTGTAATAACGTAATAATGTATTTTTAGACGGAGTTTTGTTTTGCTGGTTAAAATTTTAATTTTCCACACAACTTTAATGTAAAAGTACAAGCACCCAAAAATTAGTAAAAATACTCGATACTTGGTACTCATTACTCAATACTTTGCCAGTACTAGTTACCACATACTATAAATAGTGGATTAAGTTTTTGGTTAAGGAAATTTGACTATATTTATGGGATTAAGCATGGTGATAATACAAAAAAACCTATGGAAATATCGTACGCTCGCGACCCGTACGTTCGCGACTGATACTTAAGCCAATTAAACGAAGACCAATAGAGATATTTTATTGTGAAAATACTGGATAGAGACCTACATTAGTATGCTTTAAAAATTATTTAATCGCTTTTGAATATTCCGTTGCATTTCGCAGAATTTTACATTTCACTACTGTCAGCTAAAGTTTACTTCTATTTTGCGTACGTTCGTGACCACGTGTTTATAACTATTATTATGAAAACTTCAACTCGATGAAATCCATCTTTTGGACTACATATAGACCTTCTAAAATGCTATCAAATCGCAAACTAAAATACTAGGAAAAGTTTTTTTTCTATACCCTTTGTACACTAAAAGCGTACGAACGTACGTTCGTTACCCCAGGAAATGCCCATATACATACATACTCGTATATCATAAATAACGTCCAATTGTATGAAAACAACCTTTATAGTGCCATTACAAGAGTATTTCAAAAGCATGAAGCGATAAAAGGTAGCATACATAATATGGTAATTTCAAACGCATTCAGTTAGGTCAACTTTAAATGTCTCTGGACAAAAAAGTAATAAAGATATAAGCCTAATATTTTTGGTACATGATAACTAAATTGTGAAAAAATCAGGTAGATCAGAAGGCATGAAAAAAATGAATTAATACCGGTCTTGAATAAGTGTGATCTTATGAATTCAATAATTTATATGAGTATGCAGTGTACAGTTATTGAGTACACTGCAGTACAGTACACTCATACTCGTATGAGAAGTTGAACACAAATAAAATTCTTTTGGATGGTCAAATACAAATTGTTAGTTCCCCATAAAACTGCATTTTACTCTCTACTGTTTTTTAATGTTTAACTCATATTTAAATAAATAAAAATTGTGTGCCTTTTTCTGCTTTTACGCTGTATCTATACTAAAGATTTTTTTATAATTTTGTTTTTTTTTTTTTCAAGCAAAAGTTTTTACAATTGCGTCAATTTATTTTTCGATACAAATCTGTAGAAGAGAGGTTATCAAATTTTTCATATTTATAGCATATTTTGAGAGTGTTATTTTTTTCTTTGGATCTATTCAATATTTGTTTTTATTTCTGCACAAAAGATTACTTTATAGAATGAGAGGTTGAGTCGTTGTATTATTTTAAAACAAAAGAATAAAATATCTTTGTTGGGTTAACAATTATTGTGTTTTGTTACGAACACAAAGACAATAAAATCAAATAAATTTTTGACCCAACCGTTAAAATGTGATAAAAAAATATAATGTTGAAGTAAAATGTAAATAATTTTTTAATATTTACCTTAACTTAAATGCACATAAAAATCTATTCAAAAATACACACATACATGATATTGTAGCTTCCCTGTTGTCTCTGTTTCGTAGACATCCTTAAGGATGGAAGCGTGGCAACAGACTATCTTAAACGATGAATAGACGACAGCTAGAACAATTCGTTACAGACAATTTCAAACAACGGTCGCAAAAATCGTGCACGACTGGTTGGGAGACAATTTCACTGAGCATAATAATAATAATTTGTTTTGTAATTGTTAACAATTATTATATTTATATTATACAATTATTATTATTATTATAGCCATTACAACCGTGTTTCAGGTTTACTGCCTTGCTTTTCGCAGCAACCATTCTGTGAGTGTAAAATGTGTGATTGAGAAATGTGCTTCATTGCTGAAGAAAATTTTGTTCGAAATATTGCCGTTCATCGCCTGTTGTTCAAGCACCCAATCCACGTACCTACGACGTTGTGAATGTTGAGCTGGCTTCAGTTGTTGCGTGAGCTAGACGCCATAACGTGCCGTAAGACAGTCCTAAAGGTAGAATTAGCCGAACGTTCATGTAACGTAACGCAAAGTACGTTGGTTTCTAGCATATGAAAACAATGCAAATGATTATCCAAAATAAATGTCACGTTGACGGGACGGAAGAATCTGTATAAAATAGAATTTCTAAACGTTTTTACGTGACATTTCAATTCGAGTGATGGGACTATTGTATGTTAAATGGCAATGTGGCCCAAATGCCCTTTTTCGTAATTTTATGCTTATAAGCAAATCTTTTTCTTTTTTATGCGTACAAAAAGACTTTAATTTTTAAATTTTTTCTAATTTTTAAAGTCTTTAAATACATATTATGATATTAAATTTTTATCTAAATATATAAAACTGAATGTGTGTTTGTTTATTTGTTTGTTTGTACCTTATAGGAGACCAAACCTCTAGACCGATCTTCCTGAAATTTTCACAGCATTTAACTGGGACTCTGACATAATTAATAGGGTACTTTTTTTTCGACCACGCCCACTTTTTTAAAATTATGTAATTGCTCCCATAGAGTTTTTAACAGATTTAGTTCAAATTGTATACACATTATACTTACGGTGACCATCCGTTCTGTATTATACAGAACAGTTCTGTATTTGAAACCCATGTTCTGTATAAATTATTCATTAGGGAAAAACATAAATATATTCTGTATTCTATTTAATGTTCAGTATTTGTTCTGTATTTTTATGTCTCAAAGTAGTATTTGTAATTTTGATTAACACCTTTGAGAAAAAGTCTCCTGGCGAGCATGATAAGCAAAGACGAAATGGCCATAGAGACATGCTTGTCTCCATAAGCAATACATTTCATATATGTATGTACATTTTAGAGAAAGAAACATAAATTTTAAAATTATTTTGACGGTTGTCGAATTCAGTTTTTTACCGGTCTCAACAGAAATGGTATATTCTATTATTATTATATTAAATAATACAGGTTTACAAATTTTTAATTTGGAAAAATACCAAGAACGCCACATGCCTAGATAAGTTAATTGGTACCTCCTGAGCACGAAAAACGCAATTATTATTTTTTCCTAAGTATCGTTTTTTAGATAACGGTACTTTTGTGTTTTTTGGTGTATGGCCCCACTCAAACCCTTGTGGAGTCCAACGGAAAAGTCCGATCAAGATAGGTGGCATATCGATGGACAGGTAATTGAATGCCTTTTCCGTCAATATACTGAAAAATTCCATCGGATAAGAAATCGCTGAGATATAACACCTCAAATTTCAAAATTTGCCTATTTTTTACGTTTTTTTCAAAATTTTTCATTTTCATTTTAATTTTTTTCTACGTTATATTGAAGATCTTATCTAGGCATGTGGCGATCTTGGTATTTTTTGGCTGTAAACCAGTGTAATATATAGACCAATGAAAAAAATTATGAAATGAAAATGGAAACCATCATGCATGCGCAAATGCGCTACGCATTTTGCTCAATGTGCAGAGCAAAGCGCCAAATAAAAAATTTAAATGTGCATAGCGCAAAGAGCAGCGCTTACAAAAAAGAGCAAGAGCCAAAAGAGCAATCAACTGCTCTTTTTTATCTGCTCCGCTCTTTGCGCATGCGCAATTTTTCGAGGCGCAAAAAAAGAGTGCGCAATGCGCAATGAGCAAAAGAGCGAGCAAATTCTTACTCTGTCTACAGTGTCATGTCAGCAACAAATTTTTTTAATTTGCCATTCGAAAAAATTTTTTATGTGCAGTCAGCCATTGCGTTACAGAAAATGACTTTATGCAGTATTACTGATGGAAATTTCCATCATAAATATACTTAAAAAAAGATGAATGGGGACATTCGCGTATATTTTTAAGAAAAAAAAAAACAGATTTATGATACTCGTTTATTTGCATGAAGAAAATAAAATTTTTTTCACTCATTCTTGACATATGTATGTATACTTAGAAAAAATTTGAATGCATATATTCGCGTGTGATTTTCAGAAAACATTTTGTTGTACTAATTTATGTGCGTGAAGAAAAAAATAAGCAGAGGCCTTATTCTGTAACTCTCCTAAGCTAGATTTGGCTTGGCTTTTTGGCTACGAATAGAATTCTTGAACGCTTATTGTAATTTAAAAACTTCATGCTATTACCTCTACACTTTTTAATTTTATATATTATAACGCCCAGCCTATTTCAAAAACCCAAAATTTAAGCATTTTATCTTAAGAGAATTACAGGATAAGGCCCCAGTTTAATATAAAAAAGAAAAAATTGTTTTATTATTTTACTCTAAAGTATATGAAAAGACTAATATAAATTATATTTACATTTAATTATTTCTTCTTTTTTCATATTAAAATTACTGACTTCAAAGTAGGGTATTCAATTATTCGACTTTTTTTTTGGTCGATTAATCGAGTGAGTAATTATTCGGGTTTTTTCTTGATCGATTAATCGAATAAAATTTCAAAATTGTTCGATTAATCGCATTTTGTTTTATATAAAATAACATACCAATTTTGTGGATTTTTAAAACATTTTATTAAAAAAAACAAATAATAATAACCAAAAACATTGTAATGTAATAACTTCTTAAAAATTCATTAACTATAGTTAACTATAGTGCACAAGCATATTGTTGGAAAACTAAACCATAAATAATTCATTAATTAATTTTAATATTTGAAACGATTTAATATATAAAAGTAATAATTTACTACTTCGTATGGAATAAAAATATTAAATAAGTAATTAAAAATAATTCATATTATGAGTTAAAAATTAGTTAAAAAAATTATGCACTTCTATTAAAATAGTCTTGTAATGTTATTTAAATTTAGTAATTTAGTTTAGCTCTCAACCGATGGTTTTCTTTAGTTTTAATAAAACTCGATTTTGAGAAGACTCTCTCGCTGATTGTAGATGTTGGAGAAATTGAGAGAAGTGCATGGAAAAGAATATATAATTTTTCGGTTCTGTTTATGGTTTTTTCTAAATATAAGAAATCATCCATTAAATCATTGCAGCCTCTTTTAGGTTTTTTGAAATTTTGTAGACTTTTAATTGCTTCGTTTAATTGTGATAATCGATTATTTTCGTTTATTTCAATTAAATCTTCTGCAATCTGACATAATCATCTGACACATTTTGTTCCGTATTTTCTAAAAACATTCTCAAAGACAATTTGTTTGCCAAATCTTTTGTTTCAGATTTTGTGCAACACTTTGAAAAAGTGAAAATGTACTAGAATTTAGATATAAAATAGGTGTACAAAGTAGTTTTACACGTCTTTTATTTATTCGAATCTTAAGCCTTTCTAAAAACTAATTTAAAAAAGGATTGTTTGCATTTTTCATTGTATTAATAACAAATTGTATAATGCCTTCTAAATCTATCAATGTAGCAGAATCCTTGCCGAGCTCCGTAATAGCGACATCAAGTGGTTTAAGGGCTTTATTCAATTTTGATAAAACTTTAATTTCCATATCTGTAAAAATCGTCAAACCAAAATCAGATAGAGCGTAATTTACGTATTTACAAATACGAAGAAAATTTTCAATCATGGTAGATAAAGACAACCATCGATGCTTTACATCATGTATGTACAAAACGAATTTCTTTTTCTTTTCTTGCAGCATAACATATGTTTGCAATTTCTTTTGTTTTTCATTAGATTTATTAAATATTTTACAACACTTAGAAAGTTTATTAATACCATTTATTATTTCTATAAATAAAGTATTTTTTTATATGGATTAATCGATTAATCGTAGGAAATTATTCGAGTTATTCGTTATTCGAAATTTGACTATTTTTAATTGTTCGAACAATTATTTGAACACAATTGTTCGATTAATCGATTAACGATTAATCGTTTGAATACCCTACTTCAAAGGTATTTTATACCACAGTAAATAAGCAATGCGCAATTGCGCACTCTTTTCGCTCTTTTGCGCATTGCGCAAAAAAAGAGTGGCGCAAGAAAGCTCAAAATTCAAATGCGTCTTCTATGCGCAGCGCTTGTAATGTGCAGAGCAAAAAAAATGGCGCAGAGCAAGAGCAACAAAAAGTTTGCTCTGCTCTTTGCGTAAAGAGCAAAAAAGAGCCAAAAGAGCGGCGCTGCGCTGCGTTTTTACTTACTCTGATTTAAAGGTAAATTATAACTTGGTAAAACAATTTTATTCATCAGAAAAATACCAAAATTAGTTGTAATTTTATTGTAGCCTTTAAATGCACCTTTCTGTGAATCTACTTTGAATGATAAAAACAAAATATTAATTTTTTTATATCTAGAAACTAATTTTTATTTTATGGTATTTAAAATTTATGTACGAGTACATATCGTAGCAAGAATAAAAGAACGCTGTAACTGACAAAAAATCGAAAATACGTTTTTTGCATCATTTTTATCAGAACAAAAATACGCGTCGATTGGTCCCGGTCCCAGATTTCTACGATAATAATAAACTCACTTACGCTGTCTGCGTTTTGAAAAATACCAGTGTCTTTGTTCTACTTTCATACAGGTTTTTTGGCTCTGGTGAACATTTAAGATTTTGTCAGTTACAGCGTTCTTTAATTCCATCGACGATATGTATGTATGTATCTTATCTACTTATTAATTGATCTCACGAAATTTTAGTTATTTCTGAATTTTCGGTTAATTTTTTTTTTAAATTTTGTAAATTTGCATTTAAATAATAAATATAATAAATACATACATGCCTATGTACGTATAAAAGATTGTTTGTTTGCATTTTATAGTTGTTATTGGTCAGATATTTCCTTGTTCTGTATTTTGGTTTAAAAAATATGGTCACCGTAATTATACTCCAGGCGAGGTATAAATAAACATTTCTTACGCCACGCCCCCTTTCACGCAAAATTTTATTTGTAAGTTTTAAACGTTTTGTTCTCTGTATAAATTATTTCCTTCCAACGGATTTTTTTTATTTGGTAGTATATTGCTCTTAATACTGTTAACGTCGCCATATAACTACGAACCACGTCACCGCTGTTAATTTTATTATATAGCGAGGGGGTAGCGAAGCACACCGGGTTCAGCTAGTATGCATATAAAATTTATTTTTAATTCTTTTTAACTTACAAGTCCCATGTTTTACTTAATATATGTATCTTCGACATTTTATGGGTTACGCCGACGAATTATATACATACATACCAAATGAAAAATTAATCGATTTTCTAAAAAGACGCATATGCGATGCATGATTGATTTAGGTGCTAGCTAGTTACCGAGATAATTCCAATTTTTTAAAAAAGTTCTACCTTTTTCGTTTTCGGTCCACAATGGACAAATGGATCCGATTTAATAAATAATGTCTTTAAACCAAAAATTTAATATTCAGTAGTAGTATAAGAATAAATCTTTACGAAGCATAAAACATAAGAAGTACATAAAATATGCTCTTATTTTGGTACTTGTGGTACTTTTTTTAACTTTGTGTTAATTTAACAACATTCATCACTACTCTGAACAGCTGGATTCATATTGCCATTTAAAAATTAAAATTTTTTATTTGTGCTGTGTTTTGTGAAAAGTAAGTAAAAATATATAATAAATTATTTAATGAGAAATAATAAAATAAAAAATTATTATATTTTGTTTTAAGTGGACGACGAAAAACTAATTTTACTTGTGCAGGCAAATGAATGCCTTTATAATAAATTTTGTGTAGGTTATAAGTTTGATGACAAGAAGAAAAGTGCTGGCGGCAAATAGCAAAAGAAATGGAAGTTCCAGGTAAGATTCTGTAATTATGAGATATTCTTGTAATTATACTTAGTATATGTGTATATATTTTAGAGGAAGTAGTCGTGAAGAGGTGGGCATGTCCACGCGATAGATACGTGCGCGAGAAACTCCACGAAAGTGCTCCTTCTGGCAGCGGTTTGCTGATAAGATCGCAATGGCCTTTGATGCAAACAATGTCATTCGTTGACAAATTTTTTACAACGCGAACGTAAGTAAATTTTATTAATATTTTAAATTATATTTTATTATTATTAATGTGTATTGTTTTTCTTATTTTATTAATAAGACGAGCTTTTCGGTGAACATAATTGAAGAAGGCATTTCGCCACTACGGTTATTTTCTCCATCATCGCCACTATCACCACACAGCATTGAGGCAACACCAAGTACTGTGGAAAAACCTGCAAAAAAAAGCAGAAGACAATTTCTCCGAAGCCCTCGGGGCTTTCAAGAAGCTCTGTGAAAGCAGGACAGAGCACCTGAGGGAGGAGGAGAAGGATCCGTTGCATGGCTTTGGGAAGATGATAGTGGTCACTAAAGCCACCATTACGAAGAATTGAAAATAAATGACATTAAATAATTTGATGCTGGAATGATATTGCACCCTCTCTTGAAAAATATTCAGCCAAATTATTTCTCAGATCTATTGCTGTTTGCGGGGATCTTCGAATATGGGTTGAAAGCGAACGCATGGGTCTGTCACCATTATTTCTGAGCTGTCTTCTCCGTCTAATTCAAGCAAAGTGCCGTCTTCTAATTCACGATCTACATAAGTTGGTGGACAATACCACCGTTTTTAATCATTTAACATAATAAAGTTACATATGTAAAACCGTACATGCCAACACAATCATGTCCACATTGTCCGGCGACATTTCTATTGTCGTTAGCAGTACTCTCCAACGGGCACATAATATTCCGAAACAGTTTTCTATTACTCTCCGAGACCGAGGGAGTCTATAATTATAAATAGTTTTTGTTCAGAAACACTCTAAAGTGTGCAACACTGAAAACCTCTGACATTCTGTCAAGTAAGTCTTCTTTGCTTCATCGTCAAAAAAAAAAACATTCTATTCTTGTGTGAGTAAAGTTAAGATACGGCCGCAAAAAACAAATCGGAGTTGAGTAAAATAAAATAAAAAAAGTGAAGATTTTAAAACAAATATAAGAGACAAAACAGAATAAAAAGAATACAATTATTTTTGAATTTAAATAAATAAAGTTTATTTTTAAAAAGAGTTAAAATATAAACAAAAAGAAACACAATCATAAAACAAACTAAAATATACAACTTGAACGAAAGATACAAACAAACAATATTATTGTAAATTATTGAAAACCGAAAGTGAAGAAATTATAAAATTGTATGTACAAATAAAATTAGAATTACTTATCATTAAATTAAATAAAATCCAAAGAAAATATAAACAAATAAATAGAATTACAATTAAAATTATAAAAAACCAAAAAATTGTGAACGTGTTTTAATTTTCTTTGCTTAATCCTATACAGTTTTTACTGTATCGAGGTTTGACCCCGCGTAAGGACGCATTAAATTCTTTCTTAAAGGAAATGCTGCGTCACCTATAAAATAGTGAGGGAAGGGATGCTGATGTGTTGCATATAGGGGCTTATCTGCTGGCACAGGTACTCTGCCTTCCATAACAGATTGTCCAAATGATGATAAGCGAAATATTCCCACAAATATTATTATTAAAGTCATTTAAGATAATAAAATTGAAAGTTTTACCTCCATCACTTTGGCTACCATAGCTTCCCACACTGACAGATGTGAAAGTGTATTTTGCATCACACACTCCCAACAAAACCAAGCTGAAATATTTCTTGTAGTTATAATACTTCGAACCAGAGTTGGGGGGACATTTTATAGCGACGTGTTTCCCATCTATTGCGTCTACACAGTTTCAATATTTTCGTATTGCAACGTTGTTGGCTCACTTAAATACACTGGGGATAAAACCCGCCAGAGTATTTCACAGGTACAATTCCACGTACGGTACTTTTTTCAATTTTGTGGCTCCATGCTATTGACTGCAATGAACATCCATGTCCCAAATATCTACACAAATCGACATTTAACGTATTTTATTTTACCATGATAATTTTGTTTACTTACAAAAGGGTAATTTCCAGTCTTTCTTCTGCTCCAATTCTTTGCCTGGGTCTTACTAGTTCATCACGAATTAGGGCCAGCAACAAATTAAATATATCCGGAGTTAATCTGGTGTGTTTAAAAAATTGTTCTGGGTCAAATTTTTTCATATTTTAAACACTTTTTTATTATAGCCTGATATAATATAATCTTTATTAATGGGCCGAACACTAGAGCTGCAAAACTATTGATAGTCGGCCCCATCGATAGTTTCGATAGTTTAAAAAAAACAATCGATACTATCGGTTTTCTATTTTTCTGAGAAAATTAGAATTGCAGTACGAATTTTTGGATATATTTTTACTAGTAACTACTACTTTAACTGTATATGGGTTATTATTCGCTTTCAACTGTCTTTCATAATTAATGTATTAATTTAAATAAAAGACAATTTCAATTTTATTACAAAATAACAAAAAAAAAACCCAAATTATTTGCCAAACAAAAAAAAAATTAATTAAAGCTGTTAATTTGAGTTAATTTTTTTAAATTAACGTTAACCGTAAAAGGCTTTAACGTTCAAAACGTAAAGCATACATTCTACATATCGTCGATGGAATTAAAGAACGCTGTAACTGACAAAACCTTAAATGTTCACCAGAGCCAAAAAGCTTTCATAAAAGTAGAACAAATACACTGGTATTTGTCATTTCGCAGACGGTGTAAGTGAATTTATTTTCATCGTAGAAATCTGGGACCTGGACCAATCGACGCGAATTTTGTTGTTGATAAAAATTATGCAAAAACCGTATTTTCGATTTTTTGTCAGTTACAGCGTTCTTTAATTCCATCGACGATATGTAAATATCAAAATTCTAATTAAAAGGGATTATAAAAAACAATTCATAAATAAAATTAGATACAGAAGCGTTAAATTTAGGTATTTATAAGTTATACCAGGTTTACCCAATAATTTTTGTTAATGAACAGGAGTTTATCGACCGTTTTTAGTCTATGGTCTTAATTGGCTTTTCCGCTTCTCTGAAACTAGGGTGCGAACGTTTAAGGTGATCTAATAAATATGTAGTATTGCCGCTAGTTTTATAATATTTGCCACATAAACGGCATTTTTCTCTTTGGTTATTTCAAAATAAGTCCAAACATCTGAATACATCCTACGTATCTTTTTTGAATACCCTCTTCATCATCGTTGTCTACCTCAATGTTTTCACTGCCATTTTCTATTAAACACAGACAGACATACACACTCCTATGGATGTGTCCATTGGACATATGTATATAGTACATTTAAATAGTATTGTAATAATACTTACTTTTTGATAATTGTAGAAATCTCTTTTTAAAACTGTTTTTTATTTAAATATTCTTTATTCTTTCAGAAATACTATTAATAATACCAGAAACTTTTACTTTAAAACTGCTTTGTATTATTTTTGTGCCGTCAATAATTCGCCGCTGTCGTTATATTAAGGTAGCCGTTGCCGCTGAATAAAAATAACTAAGTTTAAATAAAATTAATTACCCTAAGGAGCTTAATAGGATAACACTTTTTTGAAATATTGACTCTATGTATTTTATTTTACATTAGATAAATGCAAATATATTATTTTTATTGAAAAATTAAAACATACATACAAAAATTTACCGGCGGCAAAAAACCTGTGTTGAAAAAGTTTTCTTTTAAAATTTTCCGATAGTATCGCTACCGATAGTGAAACCATCGATAGTCGGCCAAAAATGAAACTATCGATACTATCGATAGTACTATCGATTGTTTTGCAGCACTACCGAACACCCCATCTTCTACAGCGACGTCCACGTATCGATTTCTTATTTTTTAATAAATTAACAAGGTTTGGGAAGCTTATGTCAACAAATAAAAACAACAAAAACACAAAATTATTTTAATTAAAAAACAAAAAACACACAACAAAGTTTTGTTTTTATTTACATTTTCTGTTGACATATGACACGTTTGTATAACTGCACATACGTACGTACTTTAACGTACGTACCGTTTTACGGTATCAACGTTTGGCTAACCAGGCCTTAATTCCTGAGAACGACGAGGAATCGACACATTCGGGTCTTCGGCAACACTTTCACTTACAGCAGCGATATTTTCAGCGAAACAAGCGAACGATGATACACAGGCCTTAAAATATTTGTAACCGCTCCAGTCTCTTCAAATTTCTTCACAATTTTGCCAATTGCTTGTGTAGTTGGACGATTATATAAACCACAATCTCCTCTTAAAGCACGATATTGGGCTGTGACAGAATCACAATTTTTGTAGTAAGTTTTGATAATTTTTATGCGTTGTGTGATAGCTAAGCGATCCATTTTCGTCAATGTCAGACTTTCAACTGAAAAGAAAATAATTAGTTTAACAACTTAGTTTGACAGATGTCGAATACCATACTTTTGAAACCATGAAATATGGTATATTATGTCCAAATACAGGGTGCATCAGAATTCAACGTCCAAGCCGAAACGGGTGACAGGATTGATTGTAACCATCATAAGAAAATTCAGAAAAAAATCTATCCCATGCAAGTTATGGACATTTTTTGTCAAACTGTAACCATTTTGCGGTAATTGTGGTTAATTTTTATTATTTTTGTTCATTAAATTTTGGCACTGTAACCCTAAATTACATTTCTAGAACCACAGTCAAAAATAATGACGCAATTGCTTCTAGTTTTCTAAAACTAAGACTATTTGTTAAAGTATGAATTTAAGATTTTCAAAATTTGTAGACTTTGAAAGCCCTCCTTTAGAAAAATGTACTAAAGTGCCTTGGAATGTGCAATCAAATCAGGATTGTAAAATGGTTCATACTAAAAAACAAGTGAAAAATTAAAAACCTCAAGTAACCCATTCAACTCAGTTCAAATGTTTTTCATTACGTTTCGTCTTGACATTGAGTTCTGAGACACCCTGTATGTACATTGTACATATGTATACCTGCAAATAGTTCTTTAATCCGGATTTAAACTTAAATGACAGTCATTTTTCAGTTCTTCTATTGGATCTACGTTTTAAAAAATTACATTTTGTAGTAGTTCCAATTGCATGTTCAAAGCCATTGTGAAAATTCAAGAGATAATGGCAAAGGATTTAACAATTTTTGTTAACATTAAATATAGGACTTGCGATTTGAAACTCCCTACAGATTTTAAAACTTTGTGTTTTCCAGCACAAGGATAATTGTCAAAAATAGGCAGTGTTCTACTAGAAAACATGTTAGAAGTGGTATACATATATGACAATTTTAGAAAGTCATTTACGTCTCTGAATCTGCCTTTATCTCATTTTGTGTTTTGAATACAGCTGTACTACTTTAATTTTTTTATATTTTTTTATGTTTTAAAGACTTATTTTTTTAAGTCAAATTTATCTTTTCTTGAAGAATTATTGTGAAAATATGTATAATTTAATAATTTCGTTGTGTTGAAATAAAATATGGTTTCAATGCTACGAGTATAACAAACCTAAAAAAATTTTTAAAGAGCAGGAAATTTAAAAAATATTTTGGGATATACGAACAAAAAAAATTGCTTTTTGACAAATATTTACTACCACATACAGAACACAATGAACACGCGTTTCTGCTTTTTTTCTTTTAATTATTGCTGCAAGTATTACAATTGGAGGACATTACAACATACCATTATTTTTCCTTTTTACAAAAATGGCAAAAAAAAAACCAAAAAACAAACATTAAAGCCACATAAATGAAGGCATGTATGAATGATTTTTAAATTTATTTTCTGTTTCTCTGCAAATGTGTATTTTGGTCGTCATTTTAAAAGCATGGGTGAGTAGTAGACTAATGATTCCTATTACTGCTTTAACCACATAATATGGCCGGTTCTTTTTTGTTCACAAAAAAAAGAAAGTGAAACCCTTGTCAAGCATTTCACATTCGTGTGGTGTAAATGGCTAAAAAGTCGCAAACCTTAAAAACAATAAACTGACATTAAAACCATTTTTAGCGATTAATTTTTATTCGTAAAAAAAAACAATTCCCCGCAATTTAACATTTGTGACAACTTAAACTAATGATTTATAATAATTTGCATAGAAATTAAATTTGTCTACAATATTTTTTTATTATTTTCACTCCTACACAACAGCATTTTTTTCCTTTAAAAGTTTATAATTAAAATGTAACATTAATTTAAAATTCACAATTAAAAAGTAAAAAAAAATTAATGAGACAAAAGGAAATATATGCCAAAAAAAACACAATGTATGCGATGCGGTTCCATTTCTCGTTGCGGGAGTGAAAAATAAATATAATAGAACGGAAAACGGCAATGGCGACGGCAATACTTGTCATTCTTTGTTTACATTTTTATTAATTTATTTGTGCATACATTTTTATAAAATTTTCTAAAAAAATTTACTGTTTGTATTAAATCCCCCCCGGGGTTTAAGTAAATGGCTTCTAGTGATCGGGGGCCTGTACTCACCGCGAATATGGATGGCCTGGCGCTCGCTATAGGCAGAGAGGTTGGTAATTTTTTACTATCTCAGGGACTGACCAGAGAAACCTACTCTAATCTGGTACTATGGTCATCAGGAAGCCCCCGGTTATGCCTGGGCTTCCCTGTCATTCGGTTAGTGAGGCAAATCGGCCTGATGGTTTAAGTGCGGCCCTTCGGGAAGTACTCGTAGTGGTTGTGCTAGTGCTAGATAGAAACCCCTCAACAAGGGGTGTATTACTACCCAGGCAGTGGTGGTACTAAATTGCCAACTCGACGTCCATGGGCCTTCGTCTGACCGGCGCGTCATAAACATGTCCGAAATTAGAGGATACCGGCTTCGAATGGAGCTGGTCAAACGCGGCATATTTGACCACCACCCTTTACATCGGGGTGGCGTGTGGTGAGTCCCATGACCGGTACGAACGATAAACCCAATATACTTATGTAGTTGTTTGTATTTTTTTTTTTTTTTTTTTTTTTTAAGACCAATACTCAGGGGTAAACCCCTACTCATGCAGTGCATTGTATTGGAATGTGAAGATGGTTGATAGAAGATGTTTGTATATTTTGCGCCTTTTTTTTTTTTTGTATTGATGAAACAAGTTGCTGTCAATTTGCCCACTCAAGAGCCAGTGTTATACCTTCACCCTCGAATGATCAAACATCAATTGCCTCATCTGTCTGTGGATGTTTGAATGTGAATGGTGAGCGTCTTCAGTACATTAGCTGTTATCTTCCCAGAAGGTGGCGCTGAACTCCTGATCATTGGTTTCTGATGGAATAGATTATAAATGTCAGGGAGCGGTTTCTTGCAGATGGTCTTGCTGGAGGGGGGAACCTCTTATTTTTTTTTAAATTTAGTTTTTAATTTAAATTGTAATTTTAGAAAACCGCAAATTTTTATTTTATAATTTTGTCCTTCGCTGGGATTGAACCTTCGTCGTGTGAGTTTCTGTGCGAGCCATTTTCTGTAACAAAACTTATCGATGTAAATTTTACCGCAATAAATGCCACACACGTTACGCACGTCATGCGTTATTTACGGTAGTAGAATATTATCAATGTAAAAATGAATTTCAAAGAAATTCATATGAATGGTAGGCCAGAAGAAAAAAACAAACAAAACTTGCCTTTTATTCTTCCTCTTCATGTTTAATACTTAAACATCACCTGGTGTTAGCGAGACAATCAAGAGAAACGGTGGGAGCCATAATATCGCTAGCAACAGCCGGGTGGGGAGGTTCTTGTTTCTCAAAATTGACTCTATAAGTTACAGATATTATTTATATAGACTCCATATATATATATATATATTTTGTAATGGTTTGCGTAATAAATCTGCACTTCCCGATGGCAAATTTTCCTTTTGTTTCCACTTTTTATACGTATCCCGAAAATTACGAAACCTGTTTTTGTCTTCCTCAGCTAAAATTAAATGAAGTCTGGCAAAAAACGAAGATAATACTTACCTGATGCGAAAACATCTTTGCAGATTTTACTCCACAAATTATAGAGACAGTCACACCTTCTTACTACTTCGATGATTCTTTCGTTGTTGTCCATTTTTTCTTCACCTGTTTATATATTTTTTGAACTTCAAAAACACGCTTTTTGTTTACAATAATGTTGTGAACACCGCCACTTATTTAAAAACTATGGCAACATCAGAAAGAGAAAGACAGTCAAAAATTTACAGAATAAGAAAGTCCGCAATGAAAATAAAATAGTTTTTAATTTTATGCCGTCCCGCACTACGGGTTTTTACTTCAAAATCGTATGAAAAACCGGACCACACCATATCGTCGTAAGAATTAATGATTAAACAAAATACGACCGCAACTTTAGGCAAAAACGACTCTCAGAGAAAACATGCTCAAAATTAAAACGACGGTCGCAACTTCACGAACTGTCATTTACTGTTTTCACATTTCTTGTATGTAAAGCTGATAAAAATTAAATTTATGAGAGCTTTTGCGAAGAATTTAATTTAGGCTGTCTTCCTTAAAGTATATTTACAATGTATCAATACAGTATTAAAACCAAGTTGATACATTGTATTGTTACTTTGTTAATACGTTGCATACTAATACTTTGCAACTCTGTAATCGTTTAGGAATAATTTATATGCATTGTAACGTATCAATAATAATAAAGCGAATGACGGAAGAGCATGTTTTATTGCAAAATTGTTTAGATATGTGCGAACAAGGTAACTCCATCTCCGGTAAACATATATCGTTCCCTTAAATGTAAATGTATCATCTATGAACTTAATATTTTGTAAAGCGCGTTCTCATAGAACAAAGCGTGTCTTTTTTTAACAAAATATTTTCAACATACGAATACAATCTTGCATTAATTATTAAGTGTTTAATTATGTGTCAATTTTTTACTGTAATAAATAATAAGGAGATTAGTAAACAAAATACATTTTAAATTATAAGAAAAAACGCTTTCTTATCTTCCTGCGCAGCCATAGTGCTATGTGTTGTATTTATTTTGCATCTAATTTTTTTTGGATGCTTTTCTTGCTTTTTCTTGCGTATTAACTACAACAATGTTGCAAAACGGAACATAATACATTGTAAAATTTTTTTGAGTTGCATTTACGAATACGCTACAATGTATTACTTCAAAGCAACATGCATTTAGGAAGTCAGCCTTATATTTTATAATTTAATCATCTTCACGCACTTTTTCAATTATTTTTTCTAAAATATCACTCATTTTATTTAACAAATTCCAAAATTTATTAAATTATTTTAACTTTCAAATGTTTTTTCCATTTTCTTTTGTTCTTATTTTTTTTTTTTTTTTTTGCCCCAACAACAAAAAACAAATGGGTTTGTTCACAAAATGTATGAAATTTAATAAAGTGTGGTAGCATTATTGAGAGAATTTGTTTCTAAAAATGAGAGCATAAGAAAAATCGCTGTCAAAATAAAATAGATTCTATTTCATGACTGCTTTCTCCAGCGTTTTTATGTGTCAATTTGTATGGAATTCTGTTTAATCATTTAAAGAACGCTGTAACTGACAAAACATTAAATGTTCACCAGAGCCAAAAAACCTGTATGAAAGTAGAACAAATACACTGGTATTTTTCAAAACGCAGACGGTGTAAGTGAATTTCTTTTTTTTATCATAGAAATCTGGGACCGGGTACAATCGATATTTTCGATTTTTTGTCAGTTACAGCGTTTTTTAATTCTTGCGACGATATTATCGCTACATTGTGTTCAGACTCTAAAGTCTGTATTTGTAAAGACACTATTGTCATGAAAATACGCATCTACTTTATTTGAACACAGTTGATTCTGACAATCCGATTTGTGAAATTATGTTTTATGAAAAAATTTTGTTTAAATAACATCGTTAATAACTCACTTATCTCTCAGTCGATTTCAAACTAAAGTCTAATTTTATTCCATAATAATGAAGTATGATTTTTTGGTATATAAAGAAAAACAATGGTTGTAATTTTCTATTTACCTTACATATATAGATACATATATACATAATTGGCCATTACAACCCTGTGTCAGGGTTACGGCTTAGCTTCTCGCAGCACTCATGTTGTGTGTGTTAATTTTTATCCATGAGTACCTACAGTTTAAAGACGACTTCGAACGACAGATTTGAGAAGCTCTTTCATTGCAGTCAATTACTTCCAGAGCTTTTGCCAGAAGACTGCTGAGAGGTAGTCGTCGAAAGAAATAATTTTGTCATATATCTTTTTTTTTCAAGATGTTAGAGCTGAGATTTAAACCCATCTTAGTAAGCCAACACACTAACCACTAGACCACGGCGACTACTTCTATTTACCTTAAGGCCCAACCATAATGTACTTTCGTAGACGTATGCTAATGTCAAAAATCAACCAAACGTCTGTCAAAAGTCTAACGAAGCTTTCGAGTGACTATAATGTACTTTTTGAACTTAAATGCAAGCTGTTCTTCGTTGCATACATTAGTACTTATGTAAAACTTGATTTGGGTCTGTATTTCATAAATATATAGATTTTTATCACAAAATGTTATTTAATATTTACAACGGTTAAATATTTTACCGAAAACACGTCAGTTATATTTATTTTTGTTAATTAAAAAAAAAAATAAATCATAAATAAAAAATAGTACTAAAAAATACAACCTTGTGTTCATTCCAATTGTAAATACAGGCACATTTGTTTAAATTTTGTTATTAATGTGCTACAAAATGAACAGAAAAGAAAAATATTTAAATGGTTGAAAATGAATAAGATACACATTTGTCACAGGGAAATCGTTTTTTTTTATATATTTTCAATCAAATTTTCAATGAAGTTATCCTCGGTTTCCATTGCACACTGCGGTCTTTTGTTTATTATTGTTTATACAAATACAAAAACAGCTGTTTACGTACGTTTGGTGCAATCGGCTTCGCTCCAAACGTAAACAAATGAAATTGAACGAAACTGAACGAAACGTTTGTTATGCTGGCTACAGACAACGCAATTTGTTTCTGCAACACGTTTCACATTCAGGTTTCATGTTTTAACAAAAACACTGAAACCAACAGTGAAACCATAAACGCAATCTCAGTTCTGTTATATTATATTATAACATTATCATCGCGCGGAAGAGCGGATGCGAAAATGAATCGTGAAGTAATTCAATTAGCAGCAAGTGTTGTTATTGATGAAGTGCTCCACTTTTTCACCTTGTAACTTTTTCTTTAATTCTCTTCTATATGATATTCGCATGTCCCTTATCCTGTTTTTAACTTTTTCAATGCTTGCGTTTATATCAATATTTTTATATTCAATTAATAATTTTTTAAATGCTGCTGCTCCTATAATTTTATTTTTATATTTATTACTATGACAACTAAAAATATGCTCTATAAAATTAGTTTTTAGCACCTAAAATATTCATTGAAAAAAAACAGTTTTAAGCGTTAAAAATATGCTCTATAAAACTCATAATACATAATACATATGTTAATGTAAAATTAAGGATATTTTTTTAAAAAATTTGTAAACATGAACCAGATAAAATAAATTTCCTTTATATTTACATAACGCTCATTTGCGAGATTTTCTGCATATTCTTATGAAAATTTAATTAATTTAAAAATTAACTTTTAATTTAAGTTTTTTTTTATATCATGCAATTATGGACATTTTCTCCCAATAGGAACAACGTTGAAAAAATCGTAACTTTTAATTGAGAATTCATTATTATGCAATAATTGTATGTAAAATTTCTATGCTTTGTATTTAATTTGTTTTTTGCTTTGACATTTTAATCAAATTGACATTAACTATTGAGCAATAGTTTAAAAAGGAACTTCACCAATGTTCCCAATGTTAGTTTTAAGCGTTTTCATGAGTACCGTTATTATTTCATAGATTATACTTAAGTAATGTGTCAGTATATGGTCATTATTTTGAAAAATAAAATTTGGTAATACACGTAAATTCATAAAAAAAAATTTGTAAAATATGCCATATAAATATTAAAAATTTTGAAAAATGCAAAAGAATGCATTTATAATATATATATATATATATATATATATATATATATATATATATATATATATATATAATATTTTGGTTGTTTTGTCAGTAATATTCAGAAAAAAAAATATGCTAATGTATATTTTTGGTCGCCCTATTTATCACTTTTCACATCCCATAATTCAGGTAAACTTTTGTATAAATTAATAAAATTTACCCAGTGTTCATTTCTTTCGATTGTCATTTTGTTCTTTCTTAATTACATAGATGTTTACAGCTTGCTTGTTGTCAATGTACTAAACACATCAAATAATGAAACAGCGATACAAACAATGCAATCTGTTTCAATGCAACCAAGAAATATCAAAACATTTTGATGTTAATGAAACCTGGATTGCAACCAGAAGTGAAACACGAAATACGAATTCAGACGACGCAATCTGTAATGAAATGCAACAGATTTCAGAAACACATTGCGTTGTCTGTAGCCAGCTTTATGTACATTATGGTTATACACATTTAATTGCATGTATTCGCATAGTTGTTTGAGCTAGCCTAAGCACATTATGGTTTGGCCTTTAGAAAGATATAAAATCATTTGAAACACGAGAGTACTCTCTTGTGGATAACGCTTAGAAATTTTCAATTGGTAAAAACTTGATGAAGTAGGAACCAGTTCAGTGAATAAGTTCTTCCAAAAAAAAATGTTTTTTTAGAGTATATTGTGTTGGTATCGAAACATATAAGGGGAAGGGAGAAAGAATGTGTGAACATTTGATTTAAGCTTATTATTATCGTATCTGATATCAGTCAGAAAAAACAAGCATCCTTTTTTAAAACTGCGAATCCCAAGAGTATCGGTTGCTGTTGATTGATTATTCAATGGCTAGTGTTATACTTTCAATACTAAATAATCTAACAGAAATCAATACCAAGAAGTCGGCACACTAAAGTTTAAATTAGGGGTGGAATGAAAAAGCAAAACCCTATCGCTAACGGGACCATAAGAGCCCCAAGTGCGGCACTACCAAGTGTCCTACGATTTCGTTTAAACGAATATGACTTTTGTAAAGCCAACGGCTGTTGTTGGTGTTGCCCCTGGTGTTCATTTCTGTTCCTAAATAACAATGATATTGAAGATGTTGCTGTTGTTGTTGTCCCTGATTCAGCCTCCGGAATAAGTCTTAGTAACTGCCTTTTAACTGCCAGTTGAGTCCTTATAGTGTAAGCCTGCAAAATGAATCTTAATTATCCTTTCAGAAAAGTTTTATTTGGTTCCCATCGATTTTGTTGCAATGTGTAATTGTTTATTTAATTATTTAACGTGAATATGATTAACAGCTTACACCTGCAAATGTGTACTTAGAAGTAGCAAATACGAGTTCAAATTATTGCCGAAAATCATTAAAAAAAATTTAAAAGTGGTGCAAAGTTGGTTGATCGGTGGTTACCGAGGCAAGAGCAGGTTTATTTAAAAAATGTGGTGGAAGACAAACCAACTGGAAACGTTATCTTCATTAAAAGTTCATACACGTATCCCACAAAATGGGATTAGCCAGAATTGTCCATCTGATAAAAAAGTAAAAAGTTTTAACTCAAAAATTACGTACCAAAATATTTCTTTAAAGAACTGCAACATTATGGCCTAATTACTGATTATTTTTATTGAAATCAAATTCGTTTTTCTACAATACAAATTTATGTATGAATTTACAGGGTGTCCACCAGGAAGCTATACTACACTGTTTGTTTATAATTTTTGATTTAATGAAAGGGAATAGATCTTACAATGATAAATGTTTTATTTAATGTCGGCAATTGTGTACGAAATACACACGTAAATGTCCGCCTCTTCTAGCCACACAAATGCGAGCACTTTTGAGCACATTTTTCATTACATTCTCACACATTTCACGCGGTAATTCATTAATTTCATCACGAATATTTTATTTGAGTCGTTCCATTATAGTTTATTTGCATAATCCTTGCTTTTCAGATATCCCTACAAAAAGAAGTCCGCCGTAGTCAAATCAGGCGACCGTGGAGGCTAATCATCACCACCATTCCTTGAAATAACTTGTTGTAGAAAGAGGTCCCTCTCTTGTAATTCTGGTTGTATGCGATGTGCCATCGTCTTGTTGAAACCACTTAGATGAGAACTTAGGTGGTATAAACATAGCTTTAGCATTTTTATAGTAAAAGCTCTGAGAGTAACTGATTGCCATAGACAAGCTTGTCACGTCTCACACTGTAACGAGGGCGGCCAAAAATAAAAAAAACTAAATACTGAATAAAAAGAAAAGCACTATCTGATGTTATTAGTAGCATTCTGAATTAATTAAATCAAAAATAATTTTTAAATAATATTGACTTTTAAAAAATATATGATGATTTAAAGTTGAAGGTTGTAGTTAAGTATAATATAATTATACAAACTTCAAAGAATTAGTTTTAAAAAGGGTTTTGATATAGTAGTAAAATTTAGTCCAAAATATAATTGTAACACAGGTATGTTATTAAAACAATACTTTTTTTTACAACTTGTAACTCATATGCAATTTACCGTTACAAAGAAAGCAAACAAAAAGAAACAGATCAATTATTATGAATATTACAAATTTAGTGGACAATTAAAAAAAAATACCAAAAAATACTTTTTCCATATTTTAATATAATACTTCTACAAGTATGTACATTTAAACAAAATTGGTTTCATTTCCAACTTCGTCCAACTTTGATTTATATTTACAATTTTTAGTGCCAAGACGTATTAAAATTCGTACTTTTTTGATATCCGGCTTAGACACAAAAAATTTATTGATGCAAAATCTGCAGCAATTACTTATATAGAAAATACTTAATTCTGAAATAAAACTAAGTGAAACAAAGATAAAAGAAATTCATTTCATATTATTTAAAATGGAAAAAGAGTAATTATATTAAGAAAAAGTTTGAAGAAAAAATGGTACTTGGCTGGATTCATATTTCTTTGCAAGTGTTGAAGACTTAGACCTTGTAGGTAAAGAAATTATCTTATTTTTATTTTAAGTAAAAATCTTTGAATTTATAGGTTCCTTGTACCAGTAAGAAAGGTAGGCTAATAGTAGAGTTTAATGATTGTTCTGAACGTACTAAAAGGAGAAAAGTTGCTGAACTGGTGTCATCAACAAATCAAAACCTGTTAAAGAAAGCCTACAATAAAGTTCTTACACGGGAGAAGAACACATATATTTCTGTGGACAAATCGTTAGCACTTTTATTAGATATGAACTTGTCATTTAGAAAATACAAAATTATGAAAACAGATGTTAATTCTGCGCATAAAGACTGTTTTCCGTTTTATTCTGCGTTGAAAAACGCAAAAAAGAAATATATTCTGGAGGGAATCGTTGTAACAGAAACGTCAGTAGAAATACCACTCCAAAATATGCTTAACTTTACGGTTAAAAGTTATTTAGACTTATTAATTTTAATTTGAAAAATTATATAATTTGTGAAATTAAATGGGGATTTGATGGCAGCTCTGGTCATAGTACATATAAGCAAAAGTTTAGTGATTCAAATTCAAATAACGAATTTCTATTCATTCATTGCTTCTTTTGTTGTAATAAGATTTCTAGATCAGGCAACAGAAAAAGTGTTGTGAAATAATTCGAAGACATCCTCTACTATCTAAAATAAAACTATCTAATATCAAACAAATTTTGAAATTTAAAAATTTTTCACCTAAAGGATATTTAACAGAATTTAAAATCCTTGTTGCAATTTCAGAAAAAATCTGCATATAAATTGCTAATTTTTACGTGTATGACATTTGTAAATTTTTAAACTGTTTTTTTTTATATGAATGTATAGAACAACAGTTGTTGTAAGTACACCACATCTAGGCGGTGGGCGTGTCCTTCGCCCGATTGTCCTAAAAATTTGTATTTTTCCTAATTTAGATATTCTACAAAAATGTACGAAATTTAAAAACTCTACGATAACTCCTTCTATTTTTGGCCGCTCGTTATATGAAATGGGTACACTGTGCGTCTGTCTTTCGTAGTCGACATTAGACTGTAAGTCCCGGTACTCATCTACAGAAATTGACGCACACAATATGGTTGCTGTAAGAAGTACTATAAGGCCGAAACTCTGCAAAAGGGCTGTAATGACAAATTATGTATGTATGTATGTACTCTGTAAGAACTTTATTGTCTGCAATTACTGCCGTATACAATACCAAATTAGTGGATTTACAATTCAGATACATTGTAGTGTTGAGATAGGTCAGTAACAAACTGGTTTACTCCACGTTTTGACAATTTAACGCAATACAGCATTTTGAATAAATACGGTCACTGCTCGCTTACGCACTCAATCATGTTTTAAAGAGTTCAATGTACATTTACAGAGTTTTGCTGATTTTGCAATTTATGCCTCGTATGTCTGTACCATATACCCAATTCTAACTCAAAATAATAATTGGCAAAATTAAGTTATATATTAATTATACTGACCAAATTGTATAAAAATTAATTTCAACTACTGAGTATGTTATATAATGATCTTTTGTAAAATCACTCAATACTAAAGATGTTCAACTTTTCTTAAATGGTACGTGTATGTATGTATATAAGCTGACAAATTTCAAATTAGAAATAAATATTTTATGGCCGACTGACTGATCGCTTGTATTTCAAACAGCATTAGAACATGTTATCTGTCTGATTTAAATGACTGCTGTTTATATAACCTCCACAGATGTACTCAACCATCTTCCAGGGCAATAGGAGATGTTTTTATGTCGCACACATAAGAATTGTGTTATCATGGTGAATGATTGTAAACATTTTTAAGTATTAATATGTGACACATATGGTGGAAAACACATTTTTCTTATTTATTTTTTTTCTCTACCAGAAACAAGATTATTTTCTGCCTCCGGTCATAAATCAAAATGTCTATCTGCCACTTATCAAGTCAATGTACTACATACTCGTACATACATAATTTACCGCCAACATCATCAGACAGATACACACTTATGAATAATAATTTAACCGCAAAAACATTTAAATATTTACAAAAGACTGTAAACCTTGCATGATGCAAATAATTCTGCTGGTGCCAGAACTATTTTATTTAAAAATGTTGTCTGAAATGCCGCTGTCAGGAATGACATTTAAATATGCTCTGCTCTATTAAAACTTTATTACACTCTGTTCTGTTAAATGTTTTTTATTTCTTAATTGCAAATTTTTTTTACTCTCTCTATGTATGTGTGTACATAAGTAAGTTTGTACACCCTCAAATCTCTTTATGGTAGTCAACGTGACATGTTTTGTTAGTCATTTATTGTCTGTTTATCATGGTTCTTATCCATTGTTTGTACAAAATCCTTTTACGTCATTACTGACTTTGGTTGTGTTCAAGTAACGAGTATGTCATAAAATGTAAATGATGATGCATGAGTTTGATACACTCAAACATTTTTATTTGAACGCATAAGTGAAAAAAAATGTTTGAATTTACTATGAAGAAAACTGAAAACACTCTACTCTACTCTATTATTAGGTTCGATTATATACATACTTCAAAATAAACTATTTAACTTGTAATTAATTATGACATTTAAAATTTAATTTTCGTAGCGGCTATTTTTTCATCGTATTTTTACGAAGAAATATCCCTTTCAGACCTGCCACTAAATTAATGGGAATTTTTTACTGATTTTTGGAATATATGGTCTCCATTATCGTACGAAAATGTAATCAATGTTTAGATTTTACCATTTTTATATCCTTCAAGGATTTTCAGGACACACACACAATTGATGCACTCGTTAACCTTTTTAACTGAAACGCATATTTATTGCATCAAATGACTTCAATTGGTTTGAAACATTAAAATTTATAATTTTTTTAGTTAAAATATGCCCCAATTCACTATTTATTAGCCACTAGTACTTTTTTAGTTGTAAACACAAATTGTTCCTTCCGCTAATTTTGACAAAACTGAAATCTGACGCAAGATTTTCGAAATAATTTAAATAATAGTAAATCGAATAGCAGAATAGTGTGAGAAACAAATATAAAGAACAATCAGCTCAATCGATGCATATCGGTCTTTTTGATGTTGATCAAATATAAACGAAAATAGTGAGCCCTAAACCCACCCGCACAATCGATGCATCACGGTCTGAAAGGGATATATTACAAAAGATTGCTCAAAACTTATTTCAATTTCAATTATTTAATAAACAAAATTGGTATTAATTAGCCATGTTGTAGGCTTTAATTTCGATCGAAAATGGACATAATTCAGAATAATTTGATAGAATTATTGAGCCTTTTTGAGCACATTTTTCATCATATTCTCACACATTTCACGCGGTATTTCATTAATTTTATCACGAATATTTTGTTTGAGTTGCTCCAGCGTTTCTAGTTTGTTTGCATAATCCTTGCTTCTCAGATATCCCCACAGAAACATGGCCGGAGCAGTCAAATCAGGCCACCGTGGAGGCCAATCAACATCACCATTCCTTGTTGTCCATGCAGTCTCGCTTTCTTCGAAATCATTCACTACACGATACGTGCGTCTTGTTGGCACGTGGTTTCTCCTAAAAATTTCACTCAACTTTATCATCGTCACAGTAATCGATGCTTGATTTTGATAAAATGTTTTAACGATTAAAGCAGGTTGGTTAACCAAATATTTTTCCATAATAAATTTGCCGCGTCTCTACTTCACGACTGCCAAATATGAACTACCAAGACTACATACATACATACATAACTGGCCTTTACAACCCTGTGTCAGGATTACGGCCTAGATTCTCGCAGCACTCATGTTGTGTGTGCAAATTTTTATCCATGTGTACCGGGACCTACAGTTTAATGTCGACTCCGAACGACAGACTTGAGAAGCTTGTTCATGGCAATTAAGTAGTTACTCGCAGAGCTTTTGCCAGAAGACTGCTGAGAGGTAGTCGCCGAAAGAAATATTTTTTTCATATTTCTTTTTTTTGAAGATGTCGGAGCTGGGTGTCGAACCCAGGGCTCATGTCTTAGTAAGCCAACACACTAACCACTAGACCACGGCGACTACAGAAGACTATCAAGACTAATGTTTAGCAAAATGACGGCAAAACAAAGTAGTATACCTTCCCGGCGGACACCCTGTATATTGATTCCGAGTTGAGCATACATATGGTTAGGACAACGTTACAAACACAACATTGTGTGGCATAAACTTTGGGCGGTGCTTTAGGGTGCTGAAAAAGTTGTCCTTCATCTGCCAACGATTAATAACGAACAAAAAGAGTTACATTTATAAAGACAATTTTTATTTGAAAACTTATTTAATTTGGGAATAAAAAATAAACAAAAATGAAATAAAAAAAAAACAAAAAAGTTATTAAAAGTCACATGAAACAAATTGTGGCATATTTACTGCATTCTATAGTTTCTTTTCAAGAACATTTCTTCCTATCCTTGCTTTTTAAAGCAGTTTAATGACTTCAATTTACACGCAACACCAAGTTCGCAGCCAGAACTAAAACAAAATTATATTTAAAATAAAATTAGAAAATAAATTTTATAGGAAAAAAATGGAACAAGGGAACAGTAAGAAAACTGTCTAAAGTAAAAATATGAATTGTCTTATAATGTTTATGGACTTCAGTAAAGCCTTTGACACTGTCACACAACAGACTTATACAAATTTTACAGAGAAATGGCAATGGTTCAAAAACTATCTAGAATGTACAATAGAACATATTGGGTAAAAATAAACCATACTCTGAGTAATTACGGAAAAATAGACCAATACATTACATATTGTATACCAACGATATGGACAACATTCTACAAAATAGTTAAACATTTTCGTATGCTGATCATACAGATATACTTATAGTTGTGACAATCTGTAATATTCAAATCTGCAAAAAAAAAATCAATGCAAAATCAACTTGACATAACGGCTAAATGGTTTCATGATTATGGTTTAATTATAAACACGCAAAAGACCAAGATAATGGCCATTAAACCACCGCATTTCGTAGATAGTGATAAGTTTTACGATCTAAACTGTCTACACAATATTAACAACAACAATAATAACAGCAATAATGATACCTGTACAGTCTATATATAAATACTTAAGTGTATATGTAGACAACAAATTAAAACGGAATACACACATTGACAAAAAGTCTAATGGTTTCAAGTTGCATGATCTTGGTGGCCAGTTGATATCGCCACGACGAGAAATTACGCTGCCAAGAAATGTCTCTTGCAATAAAGCCATATTCGCTCGAGTTGTATGGCATGTGGCACCGTCTTGTTGAAACCTCATATTCTCCAAGTCGTATTCTTCAATAGCAATCAAAAAAATGTGCCGTAAGACAGTCCTAATTCCTGAGAACGACAAGGAATCGACACATTGGGGTCTTCGGCAACACTTTCACTTACAGCAGCGATATTTTAGGCGGAACGATCGAAACGATAATGCACAGGCCTTACAATATTTGTAACCGCTTCAGTCTCTTTAAATTTCTTCACAATTTAGCCAATTGCTTGTGTAGTTGGACTATTATGTAAACCATAATCTCCTCTTAAAGCACGATATTGGGCTGTGACAAAATCACCATTTTTGTAGTAAGTTTTGATAATTTTTATGCGTTGTGTGATAGTTAAGCGATCCATTTACGCCAATGTCAGACTTTCAAATTACATATAAAAATTTTTCGCATGAAATACTTGTGTATTATGTTGCTACAATTGTTGTTGTGATAAACATGAGTACTACAATGGGTATCAACAATTTTTCTAGCTGCAACAAGTTTTTGGCAACATTTTTATTTTTGTACGAATTCTATTTGATTAAGAATTATTAACAAAACACCTTAAGAAAAAAGTTTAGACACATTATACGATCAATTTTTGTACACAAATTTACAAAATTTTAACTTTATTTTCATAAATACAGTGCCCTCCCGGTAACGTAAGCATGCCAAACTCAGAATGCTCTATAAGGTGAACCATTTTTTTTATTGCATATGACTTTGACATCACAATTAAAGCATTGCTTTCCTAACCTTTAGGTTGCGTCTAGTATGCAAATGTTTCTTCTGTTGATGGTACCACTGAAATCCATGAAATTTAGCAAAACGAAACAAAACACGACTATGATTACACGCCCGATATTCCTGGTGAAAATATTACGATGATGATTGCACTACAAAATGAGGCAAATGAAACATTGCAATGAGCAGGAGTTGCAATAGTGGATCAGAGTGTCTTCAGTATACTTAGGCCATAGTTAACCAAAGCTATCAAAATGAAGATTTAGATTACATTGACTTAGACTTTTAAGTGATAAAGCTCTATTTCAGCAATTAGAAAAGACAAAGAAACATAAAAAACAAAGAATTCCTTTAATGAATAAACACAACGAGGAAATTTCTTTGCTATGGAATTTTTTTAAGGTATTTTCTCGTTTTAGGTTTATATTTTAAAAATTCAAATAACAATAAAAGAATTTTATTATCAGTGTAAAACATTTACTATATACTCTTTTCATGAAATTTGATATTCGCCTTAGTGAACAATTTCACTAACATGAACTCCCTTGGTTTTGATTAGTTCACGTTACAGTGAATGCACTGTAATTATTTTCTTAGAGTTACCACAGTGACGAAACTCCAACAACTGTAACAAGAACAACATACAGCAAGATAGCCACAAAAAATTTTTTGCACACACAACATCACAGTGTATATAAATATAAACACAACAAAACACAGCTGATTTTAAACGTTTTGAGCTGTCATTTCCTTCATCACTGTATTCACTGTGGAGTTACATCAAGATATGCAGGTAAAAATTCAATTAATCTTAAATTGACCTGGTTGACCATTTCAATTGTATTTTATTTTTACTCAACTTCGTACTGAAGAAATCAAAGTTTAATTTAAATGCGAAGTCAACGACTGGCCATAAGTAGTGTACTTTTAATACAAAGAATTAACTTTTGTAACAGACATGAAACCTTTTCTTTTTACGATGTGCATACGAGTACTACATAAATACATATTAGAGACCTGCAATGAATGTGAAAAAATCTAAAATTGTGGACATGCTTTTAAATGACTCAATGTTGTGCTCTCACTCATCATTCACAATCTGTAAAAATGTGGATATCTCTTTAACAGACTAAATAGTTTACCAAATTCATTTTTTACTGCATCCATTTAATGTGAGTGAGTGAGTCATAATCACAGTAACTCAAAACAACAATGAATACCACATTCTTAACAGTATGCATTCACTGTGCTGTGGTTGTGTTTTTGTTGTTTTTTTATACATAGTTTAACATTCCTAAAAAAGAGCAAAGCAGAGCGCACATACATAGTATGTATGTATGTATGTATTTACATTTTAAACATATTCTCTCTCTCAAAGACGACAGAATTTTTCAAAGCTATCTTTGTACAAAAGGCGTCTGGCAAGAAAACAAAAACCAATTTCTTAATGAGTGTTAGTTTTTTAAGTGGATGTATATTTTTTTCAGTGAATTCATACTTTTGATTTGGTGGTCTCACTCATAACAGCTTGTGTAGTACACACCATACAGCATATCAATAAAAAACAAAAGAGACCACCAAATCAAAAGTATGAATTCACTGAAAAAAATATACATCCACTTAAAAAACTAACACTCATTAAGAAATTGGTTTTTGTTTTCTTGCCAGACGCCTTTTGTACAAAGATAGCTTTGAAAAATTCTGTCGTCTTTGAGAGAGAGAATATGTTTAAAATGTAAATACATACATACATACATACTATGTATGTGCGCTCTGCTTTGCTCTTTTTTAGGAATGTTAAACTATGTATAAAAAAACAACAAAAACACAACCACAGCACAGTGAATGCATACTGTTAAGAATGTGGTATTCATTGTTGTTTTGAGTTACTGTGATTATGACTCACTCACTCACATTAAATGGATGCAGTAAAAAATGAATTTGGTAAACTATTTAGTCTGTTAAAGAGATATCCACATTTTTACAGATTGTGAATGATGAGTGAGAGCACAACATTGAGTCATTTAAAAGCATGTCCACAATTTTAGATTTTTTCACATTCATTGCAGGTCTCTAGTCTCTAATACATATTTGAATATAAAAAATAAATAAACAAAGAATACAAATACTACATAAATTTGATTTACGAGTATACATATTTTGAATTTGTACTTTCTTATTGTTTTAATAATGCTTCTTGTTATGATTGTTGATGTTTTTATTGTTATTGTTTTGTTAGTATTATTACTACTATTGTTATTGTAATTATTATTATTACTGTTGTTGTTTATTTTTATTCTTGTTATTGTTATTGCTACCATTATTATTATTGTTATTTATACTAATTTTACATATTTTGTGTGTTATATTTTAAATGTATGTAAATCCTGTGTGAGAAATATATTTTATTTGGGTTTATGTTTACATACAAGTCAGAAAAAAAGAGTAAAAAAATAATTTTTTTCTGAATATTTTATAGGTTTTTCGAACTTTGACTGCCCGTAATAAAAATCTTAAAAAAGCATGAAGTTCTACGGTTTTTAACTGTGCAAAGTTTACATTCTGCTTTATTGAACTTGTTTTCAGTGGTTAAACTAATACCATTTTCTACTAAAATTCCACGGTTCATTAACTTTCGCTTAATTGTGTTATTTGCTTAATTACATCAAATATGTTTTCCCCAAAGAAAAATTTTCCTTAAAATTCCCTCGTTTAATAAGCCAAAGTAATTATTTACAAAAAATTGTAGTCAGACAACGGCGTTAATGTGCATTAGTTGAGTTAATTCAAATTAAATTGCGCATTATCTCCATCCATCCCAACGTGATTTATGCCCGTATTATGATTCACAATTCAACTGAATTGAGTTGTTAATGTTACAACACAACTCAACTTTTTTTTTTTGTATTTTGATTTACAAGTAATTTCTGTTGCCTTCGTTAAGTGACAGTCAACCGAATACAACA
The DNA here is from genome assembly GCA_963576795.1 of Metopia argyrocephala. Classification (NCBI taxonomy): domain Eukaryota; kingdom Metazoa; phylum Arthropoda; class Insecta; order Diptera; family Sarcophagidae; genus Metopia; species Metopia argyrocephala. The sequence goes on along the minus strand of OY756210.1, from coordinate 72,907,904 downwards.
CTGTCTTTGACTTTTGCGTTGCATTTGATATATATTTGCAAACAAAAAATTAGTATACAAAAAAAAATTAGAAGCATAAACACATACATAAATATAAAAAAAAAATTATATATTAAAAAATATTTGCATGTGAAGAAAATAATAGAAATAAATAAAAAAAGATATCGAAATTGTTTGTATCAGTTGAAATGTATTTCTTACACCATTCTGGTGCGTTTTGAAATTTTAAAGTTGACATTTCTGCTTATGATACCATATCATTGATATGTAGTAGGGATGAAGATCGGGATATCCCAAAAATCCCAGGATGTTTAAAAATGAATTTACATATGATTATGAATTTACATATCTATACTTATATTTCCTTAACAAGACATACATATTTTAATATTTTCATTTACAATTTTAGAAGCATATTTTATACGAGTAGTTTATTTGGTAGGAATCAAATTTCGTTACTTTTTTGTTAGAGAACCAAACAAACATAGCTTAATAAACATATGTATGTGGCAGCCTTAATAAATCGTGTAAGTAAACAATGCTGATAAGATGGAACACTCTTATTTTATTAAATTTGAATACAAAACATATGCAACATACGAGCACAAAGTACAAAATAATACCAATACTCAGAAGTAAACCCCTGCTCATGCAGTGTATTGTAATTTGGTCAGCTATTATCTTCCCGTGGTCGCCGTGGTCTAGTGGTTAGTGTGTTGGCTTACTATGACATAGGTCCTGGGTTCGACTCCAGGCCCTGACATCTTCAAAAAAAAGAAATATGAAAAAAATATTTCTTTCGGCGACTACCTCTCAGCAGTCTTCTGGCAAAAGCTCTGAGAGTAACTAATTGCCATGAACAAGCTTCTCAAGTCTGTCGTTCGGAGTCGACATTAAACTGTAGGTCCCGGTACTCATGGATAAAAAATTGACACACACAACATGAGTGCTGCGAGAAGCTAGGCCGTAATCCTGACACAGGGTTGTAAAGGCCAGTTATGTATGTATGTATGTATGTATTATCTTCCCAGAAGGTGGCGTTATACTCCTGATCATTCGTTTCTGTTGGAATAGACTGGATATGGCAGGGAGCAGTTTTTCTTGCTGATGGACATCTTGGAGGGAGGGGGGGGACCTCTTATTTTATTAAATTATAATTTTGAGAAACCGCAAATTTTATTTTATAATTTTTGTCCTTCGCTGGGATTAAATCTCGGTCGTTTGAGTTTCTGTGCAAACGCTCTAACCACTATGCCACTATCCCCAAAAAAGGATGGTTTTTGAAGAACAAAAATCAAAAAATTACAATAAAAGTTCTGGGTGGTGTTATTTTTTAAATGAAAGGACCATCACAATCACAATGTGAACAATGTAAAAAGGTTTTAAAGACAAGTGACAGATCAACAAAAGGACTTTATATTCTACTATTTCGTATTTGACGGTTGTTGACAATTTACGATTTTCTTATATCATCACTTTGGTAGTCGCCGTGGTTTAGTGGTTAGTGTGTTGGCTTACTAAGACATAGGCGCTGGGTTCGACTCCAGGCTCTGACATCTTCAAAAAAACAAAAGAAATATGAAAAAAATATTTCTTTCGGCGACTACCTCTCAGCAGTCTTCTGGCAAAAGCTCTGGAAGTAATTGACTGCCATGAAAGAGCTTCTCAAATCTGTCGTTCGAAGTCGACTTTAAACTGTAGGTACTCATGGATAAAAATTAACACACACAACATGAGTGCTGCGAGAAGCTAGGCCGTAATCCTGACACAGGGTTGTAAAGGCCAGTTATGTATGTATGTATGTATATCATCACTTGAACTGAGAAAATATTTAAAAGCGCGGGTCCAAAATCTATTTTGATAAATGCAAGAAAAAGACAAAAAAAAAACCACGAATGTATGATATATTATATTTTAAGATGAGACTGTAAGTGCCACGAAAAAAGTAAGAAGGCGACACCTACATTCGGCAAAAAAAATTTTGTGTGTTTGAGGCTCTAGGTTCGAGCCCCGGGAAAGTTCTGATCAATATTTTTATAATTTAATTTTTGTTTCGTCAGAAACGCTTTAATTAGATCAAAGTTAACGGGCAAAAACAAAATAAAAATTGTAATTCTGTTTCATCCAAATAAGATGACAATTACAAGAACAGCAATGATGGTAAGAAAAGGAGAATATGATATAAACTGTTGTGTGACTTTACTTCGACTAACTCATACAAGTGTATGTACATACATATGAAAGAATATAATTTCAGTATGCGATTTCCAGAAAAGTGTGAGTTAAATAGTTGATGTTTGGTCTTGAATATGCACAGGACACAAAGAACTCTGATGAGACTACCGTAGCTGGAGTCGAAAACAATTGTTCAGTTTGGCTAGTGTACTATTCCTTCACGGACATCATTTCTTCTTTGATTACCAAAAATATTCATTGCCGTTAACTTTGATCTAATTAAAGCGTTTCTGACGAAACAAAAAAAATTTTGTTTGGTCACACTTGTATAAATTAATTTTAATTTTTTTCTTTGGAAGGTGGATACTATTATGTATGTATGTAAGTGACATATGCATACCATTATTCATATTAACTTATGAATGCTCGCTCCATGTATGTAATTAGACACTTTTGTTTTTGTTCTAACTGCATATATTGTCAGCATTTTATTTTCAATGAGAAGATTTTATTTTATAAATTGTAAAGTACTTAAGCATTTATTCTTTTATAATGTAAATTATTTTATAAGACAACTTTTTAAATAAAGAAGTTCCAGTTTATGAAGAAAACTCAAAATACAAACACTGTATTTTACTTGTATTTATATTCATTTAAAATAAAAAAAAAACATTAAAAAAAAACATTTAACTAATTAAAACAAAATCCCGATTAGTCCCGGGATTTCGATATTGAGATTTTGGAAATTTTTTAAAATCAATTCCCTTGGTCGGTCGTTCCTAATATGTATATTATGTTGACCGTTATTTTTTTTATATTTTCACTTGGCAAACCCCTTAGAATGATTCCAAATTAGAAAAAAAATATATATAAAAAATTTTAGATCGTTTGCATAATTATTGGGCGTGCCTTCAGCCCACAAAGTTTGGTAAAAATGCTATTTTTCTCACTATGGCTCGCTTTAATTGTTCATAACTTCAGTAATATTTATTTTAGAGAAAAACCTTATTCACAACTATTCTGGGGCTATATCTGATGAACAATGTTGCTCCGTATTAGTTTTCTTTAACATTAATATTATATCCAGAAAAAACGAAATTACAATATAACAGCGATATTTTTACATCTCTTCGCATTCTTTGCATACGAACTTATTTTCTTAGTATTTATTGCTTTTGTTCATCTGCGTTATGTTTTTTTTTTTATTTCTCAATCATCATTATTAAAAAAAGTCAAAAACAAAACAGAATAACAATAATTATGAGTAATAATAAACAAAACAATCTTCATTCGCTGGCTTGGTAATTCGAGTAAATACTCAAATTGTTGTGGATTTCTTGCGAATTATTTTTAACAGTTTACCGTTAGTTCTTACTGAGTAGCAGAGCAGAATTCAAAATTTAAATGTAGCGCAGGTTATCGAAGGAGGAATGGATCAGTTCATTTCGTCTGAGGCAAACAATTTTTTTCTTCGCTTTAAAACCAATATATCATTTTTGAAAAATGATCCAACTACATGGCCTGCGGATAACAATTTTAAAACTGCTTTGTTAATGACATTAACGTGGTAAACAATACAGCTGAACGAGCAGTGAAAATGATGCAAGACTACAATCCAATGCTCACAAAAGACGAGGAACAAAAACAATATATCAACCCCTTTGCGCGAAATTATCGTATATGCCAATTTTTTCGAAATTGAGTTCTTGATGCAATTTTGTTTTACATTCAAAAACACGTTACCTGAAAAAAAAATTGTAGGCGAATTCCACGAACGAACGGGTTAAATTGAACGAATCAGTCAATTGAACGAAGTGGATCAGTCGTTCGTTAGGTCGTTCGGTCGTTCAATCAAAATTTTTCTTCTTTGTTTTGATCGTTCGTTCGTTCGGTCGGTTAATCTAAATTTGTTTTTTCTTTATCTTTGTCGTTCGTTCAATATTTGTTTTGTTATTTTTTTTTTCTATACGCATATTACCAGTGTTGCTATTTTGTTTATTCCAAATTGGTAATCGTTTCTTAAATGTGTAAATACGTACTTTTATTAAATTATCTTTACTTTTTTTTAACTCTATAAGGTACATATGTTCTAAGTATAAAAAGACAATAAACTTTATTATTTTGATTCTAGGATTTCTTAAAACATTTTTTAAATAATATCTAATAATAAAAAACAACATCTCGTATTTTTCAGACAATTTTTTTTATTACTTTTGGAATACAAAATATAAAACAATTTTTCGTATAAATTGTAATGAAGAGCTTTTCAGACAATATCATAACATCCCATTGCAATAATGATAATTCATACCAATGATCTGTACTAAAATTTAGAAAATAAAATTCTCTTACCCAAAAATGCACTTGATTTTTTAAGCCCCACTTATTTAACTTTATTCAGCTGGGGCAGATATATGGTATCAAATAATTTTATAAATTAATGCCCGTATTTACAAAAACTATTTTAGGTTTATTGAGGACTTATTTGACAAATTTTATGAATACCGGCATAAATAAATAATAAATTTGTATAAAATTTTCTATAATTTACATTTGGTTATTTCTTATCCAATAAGATTACTTTTTTTCTAACATTTGGTTACAACAAATTCGAAAATGTGGTAACAGCATGTTATTTGGCAGCCAGTACTGCCAAATCAGCGATAACTACTCTATTTTGTGTATACATAGGATATAGAAATATGTATATTTTTAAGAAAAAGTTCGACTTGGCATTACTGTGGCATCATTAACCGCCATCATTTTTAAAAAAAGTGCTCTTCATTCTTTTGTGCTTATTAGAAAAGTGAATTGTGATAAACCGTTTAAAAGTAATTGTAACGAAAGAGACGTTAAAATATTTTTTTAATATAATACCCTTTTAAAAATATTAAATTAAAAATTAAATATATTATGGCTTCTAGAAAGTGTAGTGACATATAGCTTCATTTTACTGAAGATGGAGTTAATCGGGCAAAATGCAATTATTGCAAATCATCTTTAAGTTTTTCAGGTGGATCAACTGGAAACCTAAGTAGACACTTAAAAACTAAGCATCCACTACAACCTCGGTCCTTGCAGCGCCAGGTGGTTGTGGATTTATTAGAAGAGGATCTCGAGACCTACCAACAGCCTTCCAACAGACCACAGCCTACAACCAGCTCACAGCCCAATATCAATTTGCAACCCAGCCAACAACCCACTACCAGCACCCACATCACCACCTCAAACCCATCTACCAGCTCGCAGTCCAAATTTCAACAACAAGCAATATCCCGTTTTATCCACAAACCTCCTCCAACGAGTAAAATACAAAAAATTGACAGGCTTGTGCTTAAGGCTGTGGCTCAAGGAAATCACTCATTGCGCTTTGTAGAGGAAACTGCAATCAGACAGCTGATTCATGAAGTATCGTATTGCCCGGGGTATCAGTTGCCTACAAGAAAGACTCTTTCAAAAAATCTCCTTGAAAGTGTATACATGGAAGTGTTTGAAACTGTGAAGACCAACATTCGCTCATCTGTAGCAGTGTGTCTTACGACAGATAGTTGGACTTCCAGAACAAATACTAGCTACTTAGCAGTAACTGCCCACTATATTTCGGACGATTTGCAGCAAAAGTCGTTTTTGATTGCATGTGACGAGTTTTCGGAGAGACACACAGCTGAAAATTTGTCAACTTTTTTAAAAAACACTATGGCTGAGTTTGAAATAAGTAATAAAGTTACAGCTATAGTTAGTGACAATGCAGCAAATATTTTAGCAGCAATTCGCCTCGGAAACTGGCGCAGCGTGAGTTGTTTTGCGCATTCTCTCAACCTTGTTGTTCAGGCAGCATTAAATGAAGTAGAAGATATGGTAGCAAGGGTGCGTAAAATAGTAGAGTATTTTCGCAGAAGTTCTCAGGGCCTTAGTAAACTTTTCGAGACTCAAAAGCAAATGGGAATGCCTGAACTTAAACTTAAGCAAGATGTAGAAACTCGCTGGAACTCTACATACTTAATGCTCGAGAGAATTGTGGCCACAAAGGATGCAGTTATATCAACCCTATCACTGAAACGTCCTGATTTGTTGCTTACCCCACAAGAGTGGAGTTATATAAACGAAATAATACCCATTTTAAAACCTTTCTGGGAAGTAACTGTGGAAATTTGCGGCGAAAAGAATGTTACGCTGTCAAAAGTGACAGTAATTTGCAACATTTTAGAAAGTGTTACAAATAAATGTGCTTCATCTGACAGCAAAATATTGGCAATCATATCAAAAATTAAGTATGAATTAAAAACTCGTTTCGGGGAATACGAGCGAAACCCACTTTATGCTGAAAGTACAATATTGGATCCCCGGTTTAAAAGGAGAGGATTTAAATGTGACGCTTCTTATCAAGCTGCGGTGAAAAATTTACAAGCTAGGTTGTGTACAATTACCTTAGCAAACACATGTATTAATATATACTAGCGATAGCCGAGAAAATGATACGGTAAGCGCTACAGGAGAATTAAGCTTTTGGGCCGACTATGGCGAGCAGCATAAAAAAATTGTCTGTCCTGATAATAACTCTGCAGCAGCAATAAGAGAGTTTACAAAATACATTAATGAAGAGTATTTGGAAAGGACCAAAGACCCATTGATGTGGTGGAATGAAAGAAAAACCGTATACCCACGAGTTTATACCTTCACTCTTAAACGGCTCTGTATTTTGGCCACATCAGTACCCTGCGAGCGAATTTTTTCATCTATGGGTCAAATCTTAAATGACAGGCGTACATGCCTTAAATCAAATAAGGTCTCCAAATTAATATTTCTTCAAAGAAATATATAAACTCTTATGTGTCTGGAAAGGTAATATACAGAAGTAATATAAAAACTTTTTCTATTTTATTACAATCATTGTTTTTCTTTTATTTCTAGATTATATATTGAATTAAATGAAGTTCCTTTTCACCAAAGTACCTTTTCGGTAGAAATATAGCATTTACTTTTTATTTTATTCTATTTTAGTTAAAACTAGTTTTAGTATAAATGTTTTTTGTTGTTTTCTTTTTTTATTTATTTGTTTTATATATTTAATTCAGAAATAATACAAAAAGCCTTTAAGGCCAAAGCCTATTAATATATTTTACAAAGTAAATTTTAAACAATATAGGTAAACTTAAAATTAGAACTATATATATATTAATTTTATTTGTTATGAACTATTATTTTTATTTATTATGAAATATTATTTTGTTTTTTTTATTTCCGAGATAATCTTTTTTGTTTTAATATACATATGTACACATGTATGTATGTATGTATGAATGTTTATTCTGATGTATAATTTTTTTAAATTTTTATTTACATATATACATCAAGTTAAAATACAAATATTATTTTTTTATTATTTTATTTTATTTTTATTATTTAAATTAAATACTTACAAGAATTTGTGTATATATGTATGTACATATGTATGTCGTCCAAATGTAAAGAAGTACCTTAAATTTTTATACTTTATTTAAATAAAAAACTTTATTTTATATAATGTATATACATATAATTTTTATTTTACTATTATATGTGTACATAAAATACTAAAAAAAAGTACTATTTAAATATATGTATCCCATTACACTTTTATTAATTAAAACAAACATTTCATTATACTGATTTCAACAAGCATTTTTTATTAAAAAAAAGAAAAAAAAAAACAAACACAATGACCGATTTGAATTTATACAAGTTTTAAAGACCGAACGACCAGAACAAATGAACGAAATGAACGATTGAACGAAGTGAACGATCCGGATCATTTTTAATGACCGAACGAAATTGACCGGTCGTTTAACTGAACGACTTGGCACAGCTCTATTCCACTTCTTTGCTCCAAAAATTGACTGAATGCTTTATTTTTTATTGTTAGCGATTTTATCGTATCCAGCGTTACCGCTGGGATTTTTCAAATAGTGCAACAAAAAGGGGATTTTTTTAAAAAAGTCGCACAATTTTTTTAACATTTTATCTAAATAAAAATGCATAGTACAAAAACACAAATAATTCAATAGTTTTAAGAAATAAATAACAATTCATTTACAATGTCAAAATCACATTTTTTATAATATATACTCTTATAATATAATTATAACATATACAATGTATTAAAGTAAAAGCAGATGCATTTTATTAAAATTCTACTTTTTACTATTACCAGGACTCCAATTTTCGATTTCTTTATCAAGTAAATTTGGTGCCGATGACATGGAGTTACAAGTTTCTACCTTCAATTTATTTGTAAAATTATTTTTTATTAAACTTAATTTGAAAAAAACCCGTTCAGCCCATGCACTACTGTGAGGTAAAGTTAATACAAGCGCAGCCAGTTCGTACAAGTTCAGGTAATACCCATTGTGTTCCAAAAACTTTCACAAAAAGTGTGTTCTTATGATTTGTCATTTGTTTTACGTTCTAGTAATTTATAATCACTAATAACAGCCTCTGGATTACTTATAATATAATTAAATTGTGATATGAGATCTATGTAATTAATATTTTCATTGTAAGTAAAAGAAATTGGTTGGAAAAACCTTAAGGCACAAAATTTCTTATCAGTAATATCAATGCGCAAAAATATTTTGTGGCAGAGTTTTTAATAAAACCATAAAATATTGTATTTTGTTTGATTGCTATGCAATATGTATCATATATTTTATCAGAATTTTTTGTTGCTTCAGCTTAATGGCCTATATACATATGTATGTATATATCTTTAATATTTTTTGCTTAAAGTAAAAGGAAAATATTAGAAATGCCAAATTAAAAAAGGGGAAAAAGTCGCATAAACTTAAGAAAAGTGGCAAAATTAAGTGGCTTTTCAAAAGTCGCCGGCCGCAAAAAAAGTTGCAAATTGCGACTTTAGTCGACCAACGGTAACACTGATCGTATCTGCCCATGAAGAATATTTTGTATATTGTAGTTGTTGCAATATTTACTACATCAAGGCAAATTTATTATCAGGTAGATGCATCGGCGAGTTTCTGAACAACTCTGCCTAACTTAATATGTTAAATTTTGTTTTGTTTTTTTTTTTTGTTGGTGTTAAAATAAAAATAAAAAAATAAAAAAAAACATTTTCTTGAACACAAATTAAATAGTGAACAAAGGGTAAAATTTTGTTAATAATTTGATTTATTTAAAATAAAAACTACCAAATCTAGGATTTTAGTGATTCAGTGTTCGATTTTAGTATTGTGATAAAATAATCTGTTGTTTTTAAAACAAATAAAAGTGTGTAATAAAAATTCTGTTTTTCTAAAAACAAAAAATGCGTCGTTGTGCTGTATGAAAAACTGAGTTTCATAAAGGAACTGGGACATGTTCGCTGCTCCTAATAATCAAGAAACCAGAAGATATTGGAGGGAAATTTGTGGTGTATTAAATATTCACTTATTTTTTAACAGATGCGTGTTAAAGTTGATTTAAAGCCAAAAATTAAACGACGTTCGCCTTATGAACAAAAACCACCAATTATGGTTTATTTGCGTAAAGATTTCGATGCTGAAGCAATCGAGATATAAGATTGTAAAGAAAATCTTATTAAATAAAATATGAAACGACGTAAAACTTATCAACAGGAGCTGCTATTTATGATGATGAATCGGCTCTGAAAGACAAATCTGGCAAAGTTTGTTTTAATGGCAATCGCTATGTAAGTATTTTATTTAATTATAAATAGGCCTTTTCGTATTAATTTTCTTTTTTCTCTTTGCAATGGATCGGTTTTTCTATGAAAAGTTGATGGTTTGTTGGCTATTTTCCGGCTCACAAAGTATGTTTGCTGTTTTGCATGTGTAGCTCTTAGCTCCGTATAACTTTCTACCCTCATAGCATTTGTCAAACGCTGAGCCATTTACAAATACTTGGAAATAACAAGCTCTTTTCAGGGCTAAAACATTCGTCCAAAAAAGAAAATGATTTTTGTTTAAAAAAAAATATATACAGTTTGCGACAAAACTAAAGCAGGGATTGTTTCATGATTACAAATTAGATAATAATATAAATATAGTCGCTCATATCATAAATATTATTCGACTATGGGTTTTGTTTCATCTATGTTTTGCTCTTGTTTTCTGTTAATAGTTGGATACATTGTACGGATAGTCTTATTAATTTTGTCCACTATATGATTTATACAATTATTAAAAACATAAATTATTTTTAAGATAGTCGCTCATATTATAACTATTATTTGTATTTTATTTAGAATACTCAGTTTACTATTAAAAAATAAAAGAAAACACTTGTTGTTATGAGAGCAAGACGAAGTACATGTTGTCGACGAGTAGGGATGTTGATCGTATCGGCTCCCAGGTTACAGCCGGCAACTATACATTCGATGTGGTCAAGGAATTCATCTACCTTGGCACCGCAATTACCAGCAAAAATGATGTCAGTCTAGAGATCAGGCGAAGAATCACACTGGCCAACAGGTGCTACTACGGTCTCGGTAGGCAGTTTAGTAATAGAGACCTCTCTCGTGCGACGAAATTAACACTCCACAAGTCGCTTATTCTCCCGGTGCTTCTCTATGGTGCGGAAGCATGGACGCTGTCTTGTGCCGATGCAGCGGTCCTGGGGGTGTTCGAGAGAAAAGTTCTTCGTAAGATCTTTGGTCCTCTAAGGCATGGCGATGAGTTTCGCATTAGAACCAACCATGAGCTGTATGAGCTCCTCGGCGATGTAGGTGTTGTCCAGCGTATTAACATCCAGCGGGTACACTGGCTCGGCCACATTGTTCGGATGGAAGAATCTGCTCCAGCGAAGAAAGTTTTTGATGCGAAGGTCACTGGACGTCGGCGTAGAGGACGACCCTGTTTACGTTGGAAGGACCAGATTGATGAAGCCCTGTCATCGATTGGTGTGACCAACTGGAGAAGGCGCGCGCTAAGCAGAAGCGCCTGGAGACTAGTGCTGAAGCAGGCCGAAACCCGTTAACGGGTTGTTATGGCCAGCTAAGTAAGTAAGTACTTGTTGTTACAGTTTAATTTTGTTATCGTTTTATTTAGCTATAAGGAAAATAGTGCCGCGACAAAACTAAAGCACGATACCTTAAATATTTACTGTGTTATTTATTTGTAAAAATTTATTTACAATAAATACCATTATTTCAAATTTTGCAATCATAAGATTTATTTGAAAAAAATAAACGTGTCTTTAATAGGAAAGTGTATATTCTAATAAATTAAGGAAATAATGGCTGAAAATAAATATTTAGTGGATTTAAAAGAAAAGATAGTTTATGAAGAAAGAAATTAACATTCACTGTGGTGTAATTTCTAACGATCCATTTCATAGAATTAATAGTTGATTGGACCGTTGGAACAGGAACAACTGGCAAAACATCATGCTTCCGTTCGTAGATATTGTGTGACAACTGCAAAAATATTGGTGTTATTTAATTGATGTGCTATTAAAGTGATATCTTAATCGAGTCCACGCCTCACAGGTGTGCAAAAGTTTAAAAAAATAATTGTTAGGCCATTAAATATTACATTATTCTTAATAAATATTTTATTACTTTAATTTGTGCTTTATTTTGGCTTCTTGTCATAAGAAAATTTATAAAAAAATAAAAAAATGACTGTCATAAATTTTTGACAGCTTAGTTAAATGAATTCGCCGCTACACTAACAAAATGCATGTTGTTTTTTTTAGTGTTATTTTGTTGTAGGGAATAGTCTACATTGTTTATTGTACCATGTACTACATATTCCTTTCTAAGTTAGAACTAAAAGTAAAGCGAATTGCTTGCTTTATTTTGTTTTTCGCCTCTATTCGTTTCACCGTTAATTTTACAGAAAAGGCTATATTAAAGTTGAAGAGGAGCCTTAATAATGCTATCAGTTTCCAAAACCGTAAGTAAATAATATAACTTAAAAGTAATTTGATGTGGATGTATTAGCTATGATGACACATTTTTAAATTGTTCAAACTCCGTTGAAAAAATTAAAATAACATATTTACTTTCCGGTCATACAGAGATGCCAGTTGATTCTGTACATGATTCTGTATGCCTGCGTACAGTAACATTTGGGCGCCACAATTATTCGCAACTAATCCATTGGGGTACAACTGTATTGAAATAGACCACTCAGAGTTTGAAAACTGGAAGTCCTTTGCAGATCTGTTACTATCAAACAAAGTTAAACTAAACATAAATAAAGTTCGGATAGCTTTATTACTTAAAAAATCAAAATCAATTGAACTCATTTACGGATATTCCGAAAATTCTACTAACAAGACAAAAGTTGTACAATTCACCGATGTGTATCTCTTTGCAAAAATTCAATGATTTGAAAAATCTATGTTTAAAAAATAGCATACCGTTAAAATACCACTATGAGTATTTAAATTTAAAATATTCTGTACGCGAAAAAGACGTGTTAAATGAAAGCGACGAAGAAGATTAACTCATTATTGTTATTGGTTTTTTTTAGTTAAATTCATGTTCATGTTCTGTTAAATATACATAGATTACATTTTTTATTATTTTGTACCATTCTAAGTTAAAAAATAATGAACAAATACATAAAACCACAAATAAATCTTTGTTTCAAATTATTTCTTACACTGACAAATAATATCGTAAGTATCATTTTCTACACACGCATCATCGAAATGTTGTACGCGAAATTATCGTATACACCCAAAACTACGTTTTTCTCGGAAAACTTGAACTTTTTCACCAGAATACTTTTAGGTGTAGTTTTATATTACTTAGTTAATTATCTAAGCACATTTTAATTTTTATTTTGATATTGCAAGCGAAAGCACAGAAAAGTTGAAAAATGGCTCTCCTGTAAAATTTGGATTTTGGCACATACGATAATTACGCGCAAAGGGGTCGATATATTGCAAGTAGTCAAAAACTATCAAAAACAATTTTTTAATTTTAACACAAAACTTTTTATAATTACACCATTTAATAAAACAATAATTACCAGACAAAGAATGCGAAGATATGTGAAAATTTCGCTGTTATTTTCTAATTTCGTTCTTTCTGGATTTAATATTAATGTTAAAGAAAACTAATATAGAACAACATTGTTCATCAGATATAGCCCCAGAATATTTGTGAATAAGGTTTTTCTCTAAAATAAATATTACTGAAGTTATGAACAATTAAAGCGAGCCATAGTGAGAAAAATAGCATTTTTAGCAAACTTTGTGGGCTGAAGGCACGCCCAATAATTATGCAAACGATCTAAAATTTTGTATATATATTTTTTTTCTAATTTGGAATCATTCTAAGGGGTTTGCCAAGTGAAAATACGAAAAAAAATTTTCCATATAACTTGCGGTCACACTAATGTATATACAAACATTCAACATGCATTACTTCCAACTGAATGTATGAGTAATATTTATTTTTTTATAAATTACTTATAAATATAATTTAGAATACTTTTGGGGTTAATAAGACTATTTTTGTAACATAGTGCGTATGATTAATAGAAATGTATGAAAAATTTAAAAATAAGAGAACTAAAAAAATTAATAAAGTTTTAATAGCTTTATTTAAGAAAATAAAATAAGCTAAAATTATGTAAAATAAAATAAAAACAAATAATATTTGCTTTTCTTTTTAATTATATTTTATAAGTATTAAATATTTACAAATTATTTTATAAATTAAAATAATTTTTAAAAATATAGTTCTTTGGGATGTTTTTATTTTTTTTATTTTGTAATTCATTATTTTGAAATCTTTTATTTTATGTGGCGAAATATATATGGTCGTTTTCTTTCTTTCCTTTTTTTTTTTTTTTTTTGCTTAATAATGCTAAATTAAAATCTTAAATTATTTAGAAACAAACAACCCAATAACAATTTTTCAACTATTAAATGTTTACACAACTTTGATTAAAAGTGTATTGCACCGACACCCAATCAATCTGGCTTATGTCGATATATGTGTAATTATCGCCGTGAAATGAATAATTTCGTGTTATCTACTACACCTACACTAAAAGATGTACAATGATGTACAGGGCTGTCCACATCTATAACGATTTTACTGTGACGATTATAATATACAGCGCAAGTTTTTAATAAATAATACCTAATAATGCCTGAATAATGCTTACGTTTGTAAAATCAATTTCGTAGTAAGTTTTTACTACTTTTATCAGTTATTTGGTTGTTGTCGATCCATATTTGCAAGTGGCATATACTTATATTTCGCTAAATATTAGTTCAAATGACACACATTAAGTAGTTGGCAGCCTACCTGGATTGGTGTTTTAAAGGGAAGACCCATATATATTTTTTTTTAATTGGACTTTTAAAATAGGTGCTCTACCTTTACAGAAGAAATAATAGTTTTTAAGATTTTAAAAAAAATTCTTGCAATATTTAGAGTTTCAAAATGGCAATCAATAGTGAAAAGATGTGTCTTTTGTTAATACAAAGATGATACGCTTTTGTGCACGTTAGGCACAGTGTAGGAGAATAAAGTGTACAAAAGCTATAAATAGCAAGCTAAAGAAGAAATCCTTTAGTTTTAGATTTTACATACTGGTAAAAAATTATCATTCGAAAAACCAGGGACCGTAAATAATGATTATTGTTCGTTTTTTTAAATAAAAAAATCAATCACTTAGAACATACATAAGGAACAATTTTTTGTACCATTATTATTATTTTTTAACAATCTTTGTATATCCGTCATGATTTTTAAATTTTTGATTTTTAAAGTTTCTTCAATGGTAATGATTATTTTTGAGTAATATTAATAAAAATCAGCCATAATCATTATTTTTGAGCAAAAGAAATAAAACTCAAAAATAATCATTATTTATGATTTTTATTTTTTTCGCTCAAAATAAAACTCACTTTAAATTTACGACTTTACATATGATGAAAAAAAATATAATTATATAATTTTTGTGCAAGAAAATTATATTTTATATAACAAAATGAACAAGCATTTCTTAATATTTTTTTCTTTTATTACTTCTAACCAAATTTTTTAATGTAAAAAACCTCAAAAAAAGTCATAAATTGAAATTGATTTTTATTTTGAGCGAAAAAAATAAAAATCATATATAATGATTATTTTTGAGTTTTATTTCTTTTGCTCAAAAATAATGATTACGGCTGATTTTTATTAATATTACTCAAAAATAATCATTATCATTGAAGAAAATCTTTAAAACTCACAATATAATCATTATTGTGTAATTTTTATTATAAAACTCATAATGATTACGGTCCCTGCGAAAAACAAAATTTTTGAAACATATTTTGGCAACAAATTTCTAATTCTAGGAATCAATTTTGCCATTTGGAGCCAAACTCTGGATTATGTATGGATTTAATACATGCTACTACGCGATTTCTTATAACGTGCAGTTTTTTAGAAATCTATCTACCGTGTTATAGAAGAGTTACTTATAATGCCAAAGTAGAGATTTATTCACTTCATAAAGTGCAATTTTACTCGAAATTTACGCGATTTTAATTCTTTTTTTTTAACTTTCTCTCAGGCAGCCTGTTTATCTAATTTATTAATCTTCAACAATAATTTTATAAAAACACTATTTAATTTTTGATTTGAACACTAGCAAATAACTAATCTTTTATTATTCTTTTTTTTATTCGCATGTAACACTGCAAGTTTTTTCCTTTCTTGGTTCACGGCTCATTTTAAAAAGTTCTATTTAGCACTGCAAAGTGAAAAGAAATACAAATATGATTAAATGCTTTGTTCCACAAACACTCATTTTGTAGGGCTTTTCTTTTAGTGTATAAAATTAAAGCGAAAAAGAAATTTAAAGATTTTTTTAGAAAGTTTTAAAGGCTATCCAAACATCATAAAACTAAAAATACTCTTCCCTCATCCTTGGCAACGTAGAGGAAATTCGTTAAAACGTCGCCACATATTTTTCTTTCCTATGCTTGTAAGCGTTTTTGTGGGTCTCAATATTTGAACATTTGCATAAAAAAAAATTTTGTAGATTTATATTCGAGCATATTATTTGTAGCCACAAGCAATCATCATTATAAAACTGCTCAAAGTTTATTGCTTTTATTTTGGATTAGTTTGCCCCATTGCCAGCTAGCGACAGTTGTCAAAAGGAAGAATAATCTTTTCTGTTTATACGTATTAAATGATTTGAAAAATTTAAGAAAAACTAAGTCAAGTTGAAAGAGAAAAAGGTTTTTTTTTATATTTAAAATGTCTTTGAAATTGTATTATATTGTATGGAAATCTTCGTATTATAGACAATACTTATCGTATATGTGTATGTAATTTTGAGTGAATCCTGTTGACCCTTTAGAAAATCATAAAGACCTTTAGCTTTGTAAAGGATACATTTAATTTGCATTTAAGATAAAAATATGTTGTTTTATTTAAACCCTTTGCAGGTTATACTCGTACACATACAAATTAGGGTAAATAGTTGCTTGTCAGTATTATTATTATTGTTATTGTTTTGTTTTGTTTTGACTTGATAAAAAGATAAAAAAAGAAAAAAGAAAGAAAACCTAGAAAAATTCTACATTTCTATATTAAAAACAATTTGAACAAGTCAGTTTAAGTGTAAACATTTTTTCAAACTTTAGACAAATTTATATTACAAACATTATATGAAAAATGGATATAGAAAATTATTTACATGAGGCTTATAACTAAGTTTTATGAAAAAAATTGCCAACCATACAACCAAATAGTGGCAAATGTTGTACCAATAACGCATATCAGGTTTTGAGGTGATTTTAATTCAAAAGTATTCCGAACCAAACGCGATTTCTCATACAGAAAACGGATTCTTCTTCTTTTAAATATTTTTATTTTGAAAAAAATATAAAAAATATAAAAAATAAATTTTATAGTGATAGTTTACACAACGGAAAAATATCATGCAACGATAACGGTAGTTTTTTTTCCGTCAGAAACGCTTTAATAAGAAAGTTAACTGCAATGAATTTTTTTGGTAATCAAAGAAGAAATGATGTCCGTGAAGGAATAGTACACTAGCCAAACTGAACAGTTATTTTCGACTCCAGCTACGGTAGTCTCATCAGAGTTCTTTGTGTCCTGTGCATATTCAAGACCAAACATCAACTATTTAACTCACACTTTTTTGGAAATCGCATATTGAAATTATATTCTTTCGTATGTACATCCACTTGTATGCGTTAGTCGAAGTAAAGTCACACAACAGTTTCTATCATATTCTACTTTTCTTACCATCATTGCTGTTCTTGTAATTGTCATCTTATTTGGATGAAACAGAATTACAATTTATTTTGTTTTTGCCCTTTTTATTCCACCTTATCTATGTACATTAGTTGATATCAATGATATGTGCGACTGTAGCCGTTGTGGTTAGAGTGCAGCGCCATAGCCGAGCGCAATGTATGTTAAGTGCTGAAGGCTCGGGTTCGAGCCCTAGGAAAAGTGTTCAATGTTTTAATTATAATAGTTTTTTTTACTCCATATTGGACAGATTTATTTGTTGTGGTATAATTTTAAATTTTATTTTTGTTGAGTTCTTATCGTAGTACTAGTACAGTTAAGTCTCGATTAATCGGGCTTCTATTAGTCAGTTACATTTATTAACCGGCATGCGGTTCTTTTTATTTTTTTCCTCTATTATCCATGTGTTACTTCTATTAATCAATCGTGCTTTGCATTTATTTTCCGTGCCGCATTCATATGTCTTTTATTATGTAAACCTAAATCCAATTGTTCCCCTTTTTTTTTTGATTTTGCATTCTTTATGCAAATTCATATTTCGGCAGCATGTTTCAGCAAACAAAACAAATTTTAATTGATAGTACCGAAAAGAAAAAGAAATCAAAAAGAAATAAAAGAAAACGTATATAATTTTCTCTCAAATAAAAAAAAATATTTACCGAAGTATCGGGTTTTTCATTAAATAAAACAAAAATGGTTTTGGATATAAATGAAATTCTTTATTTTTCTAAAAGGACGTTCGATGCCATTTTGTATGGAACCCGATTTCTTTTGCATGGCCACCAGGGGCACGCTTGCAGAAGTCCAGATGCTGAACCCAATTTTCGACGGTTTTCAAGCATAAATCGGCCGATACTGCTGCAACTTCACGTTCGATATTCATACGAAGTTCATCAATCGTCGCTGGCTTGTTGGCATAGATCATAGAATTAACGTATCCCCACAGGAAATAGTCTAACGAGGGAAAATCGCTCGACCGAGGCGGCCAATCGACTGGACCATTTCGTGAGAAAACACGTTACCCAAACTTGGTTTCAAATAAATTGATTGTGACATTCGCTGTGTGGCTTGAGGCGTTGTTCTGTTGGAACCACATGTCCTCCAAGTCCATATCATCCAATTGGGGCAAAAATATTCGGTTATCATTGAACGGTAGCGATTCCCATTCACAGTAGCGTTCCGGTCTTGATCATCACGGAAGAAGTACGACCCAATAACACGGCAATGATGACTCACAGAGTACTAGTGGATTGCTGCTTGACCAGTAACGCATATTTTGTTTATTGACGAAGCCATTCATCCAGAAATGAGCCTTATCGCTGAAGATGATTTTTCGATGAATATTCGAATCATTTTTAAGTTGTTACTCAGCCCAATTCACGAACATACGACACTTCTGGTGGTCAAGCGGCTTCAGTTCTAGCGTCAATTTTAATCTTGTAAGGATGTAGGCCAAGATCTTTTCGCAAAATTCGCCACAACGACGTCACAGAGATGCCATGTGAGGACGATTATGACGACCATAAATTGGACGTAGCGCTCTTCACGTTGAGGTCACTGACTCCGAAATTCGATAGTAAATTATAATAATTTCGATTCGTTGTTAGCTCGTATATCTTTCCATCATGAAATGGCAAACCTTACTGAAGAGAAATGTCAAAAGAGCGGCAAATATGGCATCGTTTGCTGGCCCTGTCGTTCTACTTTTGTAGCGTCCCTTTTGAAAAACCCTGTACAAGTAAAAATTAAGTGGGCGTAGGATTGGTTCTTTTTATGCCATAACCATTAAATGTGCCGAGAATAAAATCACTTCCGCATTCCCGATCCAAATAAATTCCGGTAGTGTGGAAATCCCTACTTCCGAGGTTTTTATTTCGAGATCCCGCAGTCCCAAAAAAAATGTCTTTTCTATTGTGTTTCATCAGAAACGCTTTATTTAGGCCAAAGCTAAATTCTACTAAAAATTGAAATTGTTTTTTTGCAATTAATTTTTTGTGTAACTAAAGGCATCCATGAAGGAATTGTACCCAAGCGGAGCTGAACATGTTTACGATCCCACCCACCGTAGTCTCATCAAAGTTCTTTGCATTCTGTGCAACTTCATGACAACCAACAACTTAAATATTTTATTCTTTAATGCTAGCCGCCAATAATGGGTTAATAAGCAAGCGTTCAAATTAATTACGATTAATTCCATCAATTATGGCATTCATGTCTCGATGGTTGGAGAGAAGGATTTAATTGAACCCCTTTTACCCAGCTTTAGCGTGATGACTAATTCACAAAAATGTTACTTCATGAACTCTATGATAGGCATTTCTTCGCGTGCAAATAGAGGTCTTTTTTCGTTTTAACTACTCCAACAGTCAAGTACACACATATTCTGCTTTCTTTTAAAACTATTGGTTGGTTGGGAGAGAATGTCTGATAAAATGACAATTACGAATAATATTTCAAGAGAAAGGTGAAAGGACATTTATTAATTTATTTTATTTCTCACTTACAATAGACAATTTTCTAAATAAATTATCTTTTTTGCCACGTGTAACTATAATATGACTTTGTCATAAAAGAAAGAAAGAAAGATAAAACAAAAATTAAGTAACCAATTTCATTAAATAATCAAATAAAAAGAATTGTCCAATATTACAAGTATGATATTAAATTATTGGCCTGTGTTGTGTTATATAATATCATGTACTTGGTTTTTTGTTTATCAAAAAAAAAAAAAGAATGTACAAATAATTATATTTATTATTTCGTATACATACATACATACATACATACATACATAAGTATATCTATGAAACCCAAGACAAGAATAATTTTTCGTAATATTTTTATTTAAATTGGGTTTTACCTTGGAAACAAATAATAATTTCAATTATATTTTTAAGTACAGAACAGCTGTTGCAATTACTGTCAAAGCATTAGAATGTCTCTTTGAGTAGTTTTCCTGTAAAATCCATTGAATTTCTCAAAAATATCTAAAAAAAAGTAAACACACGAAAAGAATTAGTAAAAGAAAACAGCTGATTGTAGAATTAAAAGAAAATTCTTATTTCTTCCTGAAGTTGACAAGTATCGGGAAATATATATTCTATGTTTTGAAAATATTATTACATTTTTTAATAAATTTAGAGACGGATAGTATAGAGCAGGGATGAGCAACACGCGGCCCGCGGGCCGCTTGCGGCTCTTTCAACATATTTATGCGGCCCGCCAAACAAATGTTGCTGCTTCTCAAAAATACACATAATATATAGACACATTAATCAACGAATTTCAATTACGAAGAAACTGAGAAGACAGCAGTTTCCATGAAAATGTTTTCCTAACCATTAATTATCGATGTGGATACACTTCCCGAAGACTTTCAAAGGGAAGTGAATGACATGCAGAATAATACTGATGTAAAAAATGCTCAGTAAACATCGAGAATATTTATAAATCCGAACACCGACCAATTACCACCGATCAAGACTGAGTAATGCACGATTAGAAACTTGTGTATGTGTAGCTACCTCATCAATTCCGGCTGATATTGATCAGTACTTACTTACTTAGCTGGCCATAACAACCCGTTAACGGGTTTCGGCCTGCTTCAGCACTAGTCTCCAGGCGCTTCTGCTTAGCGCGCGCCTTCTCCAGTTGGTCACACCAATCGATGACAGGGCTTCATCAACCTGGTCCTTCCAACGTAAACAGGGTCGTCCTCTACGCCGACGTCCAGTGACCTTCGCATCGAAAACTTTCTTCGCTGGAGCAGATTCTTCCATCCGAACAATGTGGCCGAGCCAGCGTAGCCGCTGGATGTTAATACGCTGGACAACACCTACATCGCCGAGGAGCTCATACAGCTCATGGTTGGTTCTAATGCGAAACTCATCGCCATGCCTTAGAGGACCAAAGATCTTACGAAGAACTTTTCTCTCGAACACCCCGAGGACCGCTGCATCGGCACAAGACAGCGTCCATGCTTCCGCACCATAGAGAAGCACCGGGAGAATAAGCGACTTGTAGAGTGTTAATTTCGTCGCACGAGAGAGGTCTCTATTACTAAACTGCCTACCGAGACCGTAGTAGCACCTGTTGGCCAGTGTGATTCTTCGCCTGATCTCTAGACTGACATCATTTTTGCTGGTAATGGCGGTGCCAAGATAGATGAATTCCTTGACCACATCGAATGTATAGTTGCCGGCTGTAACCTGGGAGCCGATACGATCAACATCCCTACTCATCGACAACATGTACTTCGTCTTGCTCTCATTTACCGCCAGACCCATTTTAGCAGACTCTCGTTCAATAGCATTAAAGGCTGCGGTGACATCTCGCTTGGTATGCCCAATGATGTCTATATCGTCTGCATACGCAAGGAGCTGGACACTTTTGTTAAAAATAGTGCCATTACGATGGACACCCGCCTTTCGCAAAACACTCTCCATGACGAAATTGAAGAGGTCGCAGGATAAGGGATCGCCCTGTCTAAAACCTCGCACGGTATTAAAAGGCTCGGAGAGGTCTCTTCCTACCTTGACGGAGCTGCAGGAATTGCTCAACGTCATTCTGCACAGTCTTATCAATTTTGCAGGAATATCGAGCTCAGACATTGCTGCATATACGCGATCCCTTATCGGGCTATCGAACGCTGCCTTATAGTCGACAAAGAGGTGGTGTGTGTCGACTTGACTTTCATGGGTCTTCTCCAGGATTTGGCGCAGTGTGAATATCTGGTCAATGGTGGACTTACCAGGTCTGAAGCCGCACTGATAAGGTCCAATCAGTGAGATGGCGAATGGCTTCAGTCGTTCACACAATAAGCTCGTAAGAACCTTATATGCGATAGGGAGAAGGCTTATACCCCTGTAGTTGGTGCATATTGTGGGGTCTCCCTTTTTCAGGATCGGACAGAGGGCACTGAGATTCCAATCATCGGGCATACTTTCCTCCAGCCATATTCTTCAAATGAGCTGGTGCATGCACCTAACCAGCTCATCGCCTCCATACTTGAAGAGTTCAGAGGGCAAACCGTCAGGTCCGGCTGCTTTGTTGTTCTTCAGTCGCCATATGGCAACCTTGACCTCTTCATGGCTGGGGGACGGGATCACAACGTCATCATTGATTGGGTCCGGCACAGCATCTCTAGTAGCGGAATTTGTATCATCATCGCTTTGCAGTAGATTACAGAAATGCTGTCCCCATAATCTCAGTGCACCATGTGCATCTGTAACCAGATTACCATGTTCGTCTCTGCAGGAGGTTGCTCCGGGTTTAAAACCAGTAGTAAGACGCCTTATCTTCTTATAAAAATTTCGAGCATCATGTCTACTCCTGCACATCTCGATTTCCTCATTGATATTGATCAGGTTGTATCGAAAATACAGTGCCAAATTTCTCATTAAAAATTTCAAGCAAATACTTTTTTTTTGGCATTAAAATGTATATATGAAATTTTACTCTTTCTTAAATTTTATATTTTTTTATTCTAATTTTTATTATAAATAGAGTTTTGTAAATTATTAGTATTTATGTGCGGCCCGCCAAAAAATTTTAAAATTTAAAGTGGCCCGTTGATTAAAAAGGTTGCTCACCCCTGGTATAGAGAATACAAACGTAAAGTGGAACAGGGAAAGAAATTTATTTTTTTTATTTACAATCTATCCGCATAAGGATAATAAATAAATTTGATATAATAAAATGATATAATTTCTTGGTCTCCGTTGAGATCAACAAACTTTTAATACAATTTCTGTATCGATAACATTACAATAATACATAACATTTTTTTTTCTTCTTTTTTTTGGTTTCCTATACATTGACAAAAATGGGAAGTTTATTTTTGAATGGAAAGTCTAGAATTTGATGTCTTTTTAATCAATATATAGGGTGTTTTTTACTGAGGTATAGAACTTTAAGTTGGCATCACTTTTTTAACTGGCGGCCATTTTGTCAGCTGTCAAGTGATTAATATTTAGTTTGGTTTGCCATTTCATCATGAACAGGTTGACAAAAGAACAACGCTTGCAAATCGTGCAAATTTATTTCGAAAATAATGGTTCAGTTCGCGAAGTTTACCGCAAGCTCCGTCCATTTTATGGTCGACATAATCGTCCATCAGAGCAATTAATTCGGTTAACCATGGATCGTTTTCGCACTACGTTTACTCTATGTGATAATACGCATCCGTAGAGACGTCGAACAGTGCGCACCGAAGAAACAATTACCGCTGTAGAGCAAAGTGTTGAAGATAACCCGAATGAATCGATTCGCCACCGTGCACAGCAATTGGAGCTTTGTCCATCAACTTTATTGAAGATTTTGCGCAAAGATCTTGGCTTGCGACCTTACAAGATCCAGCTTGTGCAAGAATTAAAGCCGCGAGACCATGCAAAGCGTCGTGATTTTGGTGTGTGGGCCGAAAATGAGATTGATCTCGATGCTGATTTTCATCGCAAAATTTTGTTCAGTGATGAGGCTCATTTTTGGTTGAATGGCTACGCCAACAAGCAAAATTGCCGCATTTGGAGTGAAGAGATTACACATGAGACCCTTGAGACGCCATTACATCCACAAAAACTGACTGTTTGGTGTGCTCTATGGGCTGGTGGAGTCATTGGGCCATACTTCTTCCGAAATAATGCTGGAGAGTCAGTTACCGTTAATGGAGACCGGTAAAGAGCCATGATAACCGACTATTTTGTTCCCGAATTGGATGGCATGAATGTAGATGAGTTGTGGTTCCAACAAGACGGCGCTACATGCCACACATCGCACGTCACAATCGATTTATTGAAAGAAACATTCGATGAGCGCATAATTTCGCGGAATGGACCTGTCAATTGGCCACCAAGATCATGTGATTTGACACCATTGGATTATTTTCTTTGGGGATATGTGAAGTCGCTCGTCTACGCCAACAAACCAGAAACGTTAGTGGACTTGAAAGCCAACATACGTGGCTTTATTGCCAACATACGGCCCCATATGCTCGAAAAAGTGGTTGAAAATTGAACCTGTAGAATTGGCTTCATTCGAGCTAGCCGCGGCGGCCACACGCCCGAAATCATATTTAAACATTAATGGCATAAAATTATCCTTCCAATAAAGCCAAATTGATGGACATTAAAACGATTTTCTTGTGTTTTATTTCAATTCGAAGTTCTATACCTCAATAAAAAACACCCTGTACTTCATTGGTACCATCGAGGAGAGCATTAGTTAATGGGTTGTTATGGTGTATTATCCACTTAACCTTTTTATTTGATCTATAACTTTTGGAATGGCAAGATAGTTATAGATTAAAAAGTTGGATATAAGCCATGGTGCACTGACAATTGTCCTCAGACAATTTATCAATGCCGGCAGTAATCTGCATTTTTCTTTTTAAATGAAAACAATTTGGGCTACGTTTTTGCTTGTATACCCTTAAAATAAAAAATAGAAAACTAAAAAATTTATTATACGGAAATATAACTCAAATATTTAAATTTTGTAGTTCGCCAACTAAAATCATGGGAGGAAATCAATGGGAAAAATTAAAATATTTGGAGGGACAAAAATATTTACAATTAGGGGAATTATGTTTGAATGTGAAATTTTTTCATGGATATCAATCCACATTGAATTATCAAAGAAAGTGACCAAAATGTAAGGGAAATGTTACAGCCTGTTTATAGAACAGGAATGGTTTAAGACACGAACGAAACGTGTATGGACGAATACGTAACAATTTTGGTTTTTATAACACATCAGTACCTTTTTCGTCCCCTTTACGATATGTGGCGCATGAGACTATCTATTGTCAACACACAGTATTGCCATTTCGCAATAAATCTTCATTTGTTTACTTTTGTTCATCGAAAATTTGTATTTTTAACACAGAAAAAGGTAATCCTAACATGGCGGCAAAAAGAAGAACATATGATCATTGTAAACAAGCAAAATAATAAACAAAAAAATTTGTATTTTTTTTGTGATAATATATTGTGATTGTGATTAATATAATAGTGTTAAAATACCAAAATGTTTGCATCAGTGGAACCAAGGCCCATTAATATAGGTCATTGAATCTATCAGGCTGATTTTATGTAAACCTACCCATAAACGTCAAAGTTTGTTTGCATTTTTATCTTTTTTGTTTTTATTTGAATGTTTTCAATCAGTTTTGCCATATTGGCTATATCTAACCAAAGTTGGCTACTTTTTTTTACATATATATTTTCTTTTTGTGTTTTTTCTTTCTTTAAGAAGAAAATGGTATTTTTATTTTAAATGAATTATAATAGTTTTAACTAAACATTGTAATATTTTAGGTTCAAGCAGGATAATATTGTTATGAATTGTCCTTTATAGTTACGGTGACCATCCGTTCTGTATTATACAGAACAGTTCTGTATTTGAAACCCGTGTTCTGTATAAATTATTCATTAGGGAAAAACATAAAAATGTTCTGTATTTTATTTAATGTTCAGTATTTCTTCTGTATTTTCATGCCTCAAAGTAGTATTTGTAGTTTTGATAAACACCTTTGGAAAAAAGTCTCCTGACGAGTCTCTTAGAGACGAATTGGCCATAGAGACATGCTTATTACCATCAGCAATACATTTCATATACATATGTATGCACATTTTAGAGAAGAAAATATACATGTGGGATTGTAGTCCGCAGCAACAAAAAATAACACAACACCGTTTATTTATTTATTATTTTATTTTAAAACTAATTTACTTAAAAGTAATTTACTTAAAGTATTGCTTATTTAACATCTTTTTTCACAAGTCTTATTTTACGAGCCAGCGCGCACTTCTTTTTACCACGAGCGATTCTTCTACATTATTCTATTTTTCTTCTTACAAGTCCTGTACAACCGATGGACTTTTTTCACTCAATTGTCACGCCACATTTTTTTCCCGTTATATGAGTAGGTCTGCTGTATTGTCATTTGTGAATTGTCGTTTGTCCGTTATAAAATGTATGCGTCCGTTAGCTATTTCGGTAGTCGGTCAGTACGAAAGTACCTGGCACCCTACATTCGGCCATCCTGGAGGCAATACGGCTCGGATTGCCATTTTTTCATATATTCGGCCACGGTGGTAGTTATGTTGGGGCCCTCGTGCCGCCCGATTTTCTCCACTTCATATCTTCCATGCGGGAGCTTCTTAACTATTTTGTAGGGACCAAGATATTTGCCTCTCAGCCGGAGACCACTGCCGAATTGAGTCCGCTTGATGGCGACCAACTCATTCAAGTGATATTCAGTTTCCGGCTTTCTATTTCTGTTGTACGTCTTACAATTCTCTTTCTGTATCAGACTGATATTCTCCCTGGCTTCTTCTCTCATGTCTCTTCTCTCATCGTCGAAGTCTTGGATGTTCTCTTCTTCAAGGGTTTCTCGCAAATCAGGATACTCTGTTAATCTCATTTCCACGCCCGTTAGTAATTTAAATGGAGAGATGCGCGTGCTTCTAGGCGGCGTCGAATTGATCAACATTTGTACACGCCTTACGTGTCGATACCAGTTTTGTGGAGCTTCCGCACATAATTTTGCCAACATCGGCACAACTATTTTATGTATCCTTTCAACCTGGCCGTTTCCACGAGGAACTCCAGTGGTTATCACCAGATGCTGAATCTTTTCCTCAACACAGTAATCATTGAACGCCTGCGAGGTGAATGCCGTTCCGCGGTCACTTATAATTCTCCTTGGGTTGCCAAATATTGACGACTGTTTTTCCAAACACTCGATAACTGCTTTTGCATCCGTGGATTTTGTTGGATGGAGCCAAACAAATTTTGTAAATCCGTCAACGACTACGAACAGGTAGTTATAGGCTTTTTTCGTGACCTCCATCGGTCCTACGTGGTCGACATGGTAAGTTACTAAGGGTCTGTCATCTTTGTCAATTGGATTTAAATAGCCTTCTCTCTTGCCGCTCTTCGTATCATTGATGATGCAATTGATACAGTTTTTCACAACTCTTTGGACCTTTTCAGACAGGTTTGCTACAAAGTACTGTTTTTCTACTAGGTCTTTTGTCTTTGCAACACTATAGTGGCCCTGGTTGTGCGCCAAACTAACAATCTCATTCTCCAACTGGGCTGGTACCACTATTAATTCTTTGTCGGGATTCTTCATTAGTACCCCATTGCTCATGTAGAAGTCTTCATAACGGCTGTATTCTAATACCGCTTTTATGGCTCTTATTGTATCGTCATCGTTTTGAGCTTGTCTTAAACGGTGGGTTAAACTACTCTCGGCCATTAAACACGCCATTCTACTTAACGCGTCTACGTGTTTCATGCTTGTACCTGGTCGGTGCTCTAGTTCATAGGAAAACTCTTGCAGAAACATCGCCTAACGTGCAATACGTGGAGGAACGTCTGCTTTACCCATAGTCATCTTGAATGCGCTACAGTCGGTAACGATTTTGAACGGTATCCCAAGCAAATAGACCCTCCACTTGGTTAAAGCCTCTACGATTGCCAAAACTTCCAACTCATAGGAATGGTACTTTTCTTCATACGGCTTGGTCCTTCTACTCATGAACTGTACGGGGTGTAATTGTAGATCGTCAATACTCTTCTGTAGCAGCACGGCTCCGTAGCCAAATTTGCTGGCATCAGCGTGGACTTCCGTGATGGCATCAGGATCGTATAATTTCAAGACCGGGGCACTGGTTAGTGCTTCCTTTAACTGCTGGCTGGCTAGTATAACTTCGTCGGTAATTTTAAAAGGTATATTCTTTCTGAGTAAATCTGTCAAAGGCTTGGCTTTCACGGCATAATCTTGAATGAATCTGCGGAAATAGGAAGTTAGACCTAAAAATCTCTGAACTGCCTTCCGATCAGTGGGTATAGGATAATTCTTGACAGCCCTCACCTTTTCCTCTGATGGTTTTATCGAACTACCTGATATGATGTACCCCAGGAAATTGACTGTCTGACATAGAAACTGGCACTTTTCCCATTTTATTTGTAAACCGTTCTCGGCCGCTCTTCTCAAGACCATCTTTAACTTCTCAAGGCCCTCGACTAAATCCTTAGAGGGAATTATAATGTCGTCCATGTATACAATAATCACGTTTGTCTCTATTAAATCTCGTAAGACCACCGATATAAATCTGGTAAACACTGCTGGCGAGTTGCTTATGCCGAACGGTACATACAAAAATTCGTACTGCCCATTGTTGGTGACGAACGAAGTGTACTTGCGTGATGTCTCCTCCAATGGCACGTGGAAAAATCCGTTCTTAAGGTCCAGAGTGGTAAAAACATTGCCTTTCTGTAGCTTGTCTAATACGTCGTTTATTAACGGCATGGGGAAATTGTCTCTCAATATCTTCTGATTTAGTTTCCGGTAGTCACAGCATAGCCGCTTTGTACCGTCTTTCTTAGCAGTCAAAACGACCGGTGAAGAATAATCGGAAGTACTGGGCTGAATTATTTTTGCCGCTAGCCATTCTTTAATCTGGTTGTCTACGATTTTTTGGTCTGCGTATGGTATCCGCCTTGGGCGCTGATATATTGGTATGTCGTCTTTCACGATAATCTTCATCTTAACGGGACTGGAGAAATTTTTCGATGGTTTGTAATTTTGCACCATCCCAAGAATTTCTTTACTAACCTCTTCGTCCAAATGACTCAACTCAAGGCGTTTCTCTGTCTTACACTCCTCAATATTGAGACAAATGCTACCAAACTCCTTCAATAGTAAATCAACCTCTCTTGGCTGTCTAAAAACCGCCTCACCATCCTTCAATATCACCTCCGCTTTTCTTAACAGACTGTTGCCCAACATAACCGTATGTAGAATATCACGTTCACCAACGACATAGAATGTAGTCTCGAACTTTAAACCATCTATCTCTACTAGACAATCAAAGTGACCAATCGTACTTATTTCGCTTTCACCAATGCCACTCAACTTTACTCTTTCCGTGACCAAATTTACTTCACCGAATATAAACAAGGCGTCTAACCGCATCAAACATATGTCACAGCCGGTATCAATTAGAGCTGACAAGACTTTACCTTCTATCAGAATATCTTTAAAAACTAAACCTGGACCCTTCTTTACCATGTTGGCCTGATCACGCTCTACCTTAAAACCACTTCGTTCTGCGCCACTAGCTTTACATTCAAACGACCGATGACCAAATCGTTGACACTTAAAACATTTATATTGTTTAGTACAATCTTTCGCAACATGTGACCCTTCACCACATTTGAAGCATCGTCTTCCATCTATCGGTTTTGATTCCCTCCCAGAGGTTTCTCTAGCATTGCTTACCGCCGCCTCCTTTCCCTTGTATGAAGACCGGGAAAGAAAACGCGTCTTCTCGTATACTTTGAGTTGGGTCTTTAATTCTTTGATGTTATTCGCTTGATACAATACGGTTTTGTTTGCTCGAGAGTCGGGTATACCTTCTATAAAGTACTCAACAATGCTGCTCTCATCTAGGTCTATTCTACCAGCGATCTCCATAATACAATACAAGTACTCCATCAGTGTCTCGGTTTTATTTAACCGCCTATTGCGGATCTGTCTAATAACCTCTGCTGCTGAACAACGCACCTCAAATTCACTCTTAAGGGCTTCTTTAAGAGAACACCAGTCGCAGATGCCCCTTTGGCTCTTCATAAACATTTTGGCAGCTCCAGCCAATAACTGCTTTCCATAAACATACATCTGAAGCTGCGACCACTTTAAGATAGCAGCCATTTCCTCGAATTCGGCCAGCCACTGAATGATGTCAGGTGTACCGGTACCAGAAAAATGAGATAAGCTATCTGCGACATCACGTAGGGTGTACATACTATTCACGGTGAGATCTCTTCGGATACTTCCGGGATAATCAGACTCAACGGGACCAACTGCAGTACCATCATCTTCGTCAACTATGTCTTTTATTTCGTCGCTGACTCTTGTCGAGTCCAGACCGTAATATTCAAGAAGTCTCGTCTGTAGTTCGTCTTTTAGTCCATGCGTACTAAGTTTCAATTCATTTAATTTCGCCCTTAACCCGCTAACTCCTAAGGTTAGAATTTCTTCGCGGTCCATATTCAACAATTCACTAACAATGGTTAATAATTCGAACAGAAAATGCGGGCTGACTTCTTACAACAATAAAATTACAGCTAACAGGAAAAGTTAAATTTTGTATATGCAATGAAACGATATAATAATCTTAAAGGAAATTCGGTGTTTGGACTAACAATAGCTTTAAGTTAATTAATAGTAATAAGATACTATTATTATCGAGATTAATATTAATCCTGAGTAATCTAATTTTGATCCCTCGTAAATTGTTTTACAAGTAAAGTTATTAAGGGTAAACGTAAAAATTGAACATTAGTGTATTTTATTAAAAATTAAGATTTCATCTGTTAAAAATTATATTCCTTCCGTTTTTTTTTTTCATTTAAATTTCATTAAATTTCAACGTGAGTTTACTCACTGTTGTTTTTACCTTAAATTCTTTCAATTACGAGGAATCTTTACAAAATAAAATTTATCAAAATTAATTATTTTCAAAATGATTACCAAATAATTATTATTTAAACACCAATGTATTTCATATGTTAACCTTTTCTTCCTTTTCTTTTGAATCAATTTCATTAATCTTTTATCATAAATTCAATTCGTTATCATTATTTCTCTTAAATTCTATCAATTAAAAGAAATCCTTCCGAAAATAAGTTTATTAAACATTCTAAAATTTAAGAATTTTAAATCTTTTGCAAAAAAAAATATTTACCGATCAATTTTCAAACTTAAAATTTCATCTTTTCTTTTCTTCGTCTTCAAAATACTATCTCAAATTTTTAATCATCTCTCAACATTCAAGAATTTAAACTTCTTTACATTTAAATTTTTTCTGCATCAATAGAACTTTTCACCATTTAAACTTCATCCTGAATCTTAAATTTTTTCCTTCTTTCGTCTTCAAAATTTTATTTTAAAATTTCATTCTTCTTCTCTTTTCTTAAGATTTAAGAATTTTCAACTTCTTTATACTTTTTAAACTTTTTTTCAAAAAAAAAATGTTTCACCATAAAAATTTCATCTTAAAATTTCGTCTTTCTCTTTTACATATAATATTAAATTCATAATGGAATACAATATTTTTTATTTTTAAATCTTGTTCTTCTTCTCTTCTCTTAAAATTTAAGGATTTTAAATTCTTTACTCTTTAAATTTTCTTTTTTTCTTTGCATAAAAAAAAATGTTTCATCATAAAAATTTTACCTTAAAACTTCATCTTTCTCTTTACATATAATATTAAATTCATAATGGAATATAATACTTATCTACTTTAGCTCTACTGTAAGCTGCTCATATTTTGTTCTTCATTAACCACTGTACAACTTTTTACTGCGCGACTGCACCCACTGCAAACATCTAACACATAGCTCACACTTCAACACTGGCTGTTATTCTGCTACCAAAGAATATAAATCATATAGAATGTGCATCTCAACACTTATCCAAATATTTTGTCAACATTTTTTCAGACGCGGGAAGGAAGGGCAAAAGGCAAAACAAAAGAAAAGAGCGTAACAAAACAAGAGAAACCAAAGAGAAACTAATGTCACAGTGTATGCACTGTGCTAATGTGTGTTTTATTTCTTTTGCATTGTTGTTTAGGTTTTTTCGTTCAGCCACAGTACATACAGTGACGAAATTCCAACAACTATAACAAGAACATCACAGAGCAAGATAGCCACAACAAAATTTTTGCACACACAACATCACAGTGTATAAGACGATAGCCACAACAAATTTTTTACTTCGTGATTTATTTTTTTGCTTAAGTACAGAAACGGTATCATGCTAACAACAATATTCACATACAATACAATTTATGTGTGTGTGTCTTATTCATTGTGAGCTGTTTTCGTTTTTTCAATTTTAAAACAGAGAATAATGTTGTTGGTTCAAATATTTTTGTGTATTAAAGAATACAGTGCTCCGATACGACTATGTAAGCTAGTGTAGGGCAAAGCATATGTAATTTGTAGTTGCGCGACGGAAAATACATTAATCTACATCGAATATATAGCGCCCTATTTAATATCGTAATAAAAGTGTAGTTAGAAATATATTTTATTATTATTATTTATTTAAGCTCAACAATTAATTTTATATTTATTTGAAATAAAAAATTAACTAAACCAAAAAATGTAATTTCAAAAATATAAAAAAACAAGTATATATTCATTAATGACAAATTTTCGAATGATAAATTGTTGATTTTTCAATTATTTAAAAGAAAATTCTATTTTTATTTTTAATTTATATATGTATGTATGAATTATATATATGTACGTATATATACATACATTTTTAAAAGAAAAGACACTTTAATTTTTTTATGTTAAAAATAAATAATAAATAAATAAATAATAATCAAGATTAAAATTATTTCTTACTTTTTACTTCAAAGCATCAAAAAGTATGTATATTTTGAGGATTTTCATCTCCATAAAAAGGCTAATAAAGTTAATTTTTTTTTAAAGATTATTTATTGGATAAAATATCTAATTTTCTTTTTTTGGAACTTCCTTCTTCTGTAGTCCAAGAGCAATGTTTCCGAAGGAGAACCAATAATAGAAAGTCCAATACCTCTATTCTGTGTTGAGAACAAGTGTCGGCAAACCACTCTGGGGTCATTCGTTTACATGACTCAATAATAAAAGATTTTGTACCAATTTTTCGCGGTTCAGATTTAAAGACAGAAAAAGTGTTCTAATTTGTCTTGATTGAGGGACTTTGTCATTAAGAAATATAAATCACCACCTTCCCTTAAAATTTCATTTATTAACATAAGAATTGAATTTAGGGTGAGTTTCATTTTATTTGAAAAGAAAATACGCTTGTTTTGATCTACAAACTCCACCTTTTTTAAATATTCTAAAAAGAACTGAATATATTAATATACTTCATTGTTAATCTGAATTGCAGATCTGTAGCAATTATCTCGATAAAGGGAGCCACTATTAAGTCAATCAAAAATTTTGCCATTTTTCCCATAAACTGAGCTGTTGATAAAGCCAATTCTGCGGAACATGTCTTAAATTTTGTGGTTTCAGACCTTGTTTTAATAGCAGCAGAAACAAGCCTGCTGAAAATTTGTGTGGCAAATACTACAAGCATTTTTCAAAAGTGTTAGGAAACATATGTTGCCGTGTTAGTTTTGGGCACATTTTTGTTTTTGCATTTGCTTCCATTTCTTACAATTCCCTAATTACCTGAAAGCTTGCCGTCCCATCCGGGGTTTTTATGTCACATTTCAGCCACCCATTCCGCAAAGATTTAATTGAGTGTGGGAAATCATAAAGGCAAAAAACATTTTGATCGCTTAATTCAAAAAACGGTTTTTTAGCAGATACTTTAAGATTGGAAAATCATTTTCGGTTAGTCGAGCCTTCATCACATATAAGGGCATAAACATTAATACCAATGCTTTTTAAAATATTTACATTTACTGTAACAATTTCACTTAAAGAATCTGCAGATAAACCATTTTGGGAAGTAAAATAATTTAGAAAAAAACAAAACATATTTTAATATTTCATAATGTCTTTAAATCTGAACCTCAAAAAATTGGTATAAAATCTTTTATTATTGAGTCATGTAAACGAATCACCCCAGAGTGGTTTGCCAACACTTGTTCTCAACACAGAATAGAGGTATTGGATTTGCTACTCCTTCGTAAGCATTGCTCTTGGAATACAGAAAAAGGAAGTTCCAAAAATAGATATTCTATCCAATAAATAATTTTTAAAAAAGTAACCTTATTAGCCTTTTTATGGAAATGAAAATCCTCAAAATATACTTTTTGATGCTTCAAAGTAAAAACTAAGAAATAATTTTAATTTTGATTATTATTTATTTATTATTTATTCTTAACATAAAAAATTGAAGTATCTTTTCTTCTAAAAATGAATATATACATACAGTTATATATTTTAAACATACATAAATTAAAAATAAAATTTTTTCAATTTTCTTATAATTGAAAAATCATCAATTTATCATTCGAAAATTTGTCATTAATGAATATATTTGTTTTTTTTTAATATTTTTGGAATTACATTTTTTGGTTTAGTTAACCTTTTATTTCAAATAAACATAAGAATACTTGTTGATCTTAAATAAATAATAATAATAATAAAACATATTCTTAACTACACTTTTATAACGATATTAAATAGGGCGCTATATATTCGATGTAGATTAATGTATTTTCCGTCGCGCAACTACAAATTACATATGCTTTGCCCTACACTAGCTTACATAGTCGTATCGGAGCACTGTATTCTTTAATACACAAAAATATTTGAACTAACAACATTATTCTCTAAGTTTTAAAATTTAAAAAACGAAAACAGCTCACAATGAATAAGACACACACACACATAAATTGTATTGTATGTGAGTATGTTGTTAGCATGAAACCGTTTCTGTTTTAAGCAAAAAAAAAAAGACACGAAGTAAAAATTTTGTTGTGGCTATCGTCTTATACACTGTGATGTTGTGTGTGCAAAGTAAGAGAATAAACGAATTCTCTTTGCTAAGTAAGAGAGTAACAATTCTTTTTGCGGGTTCCAACATTACGACCCGCCATAAGAAATTTTACTTGTACGTGATGCACATTCTATATGATTTATATTCTTTGCTGCTACTCAATCAGATTTGCTGCAGCAACTGCTAACACGTTGATTACTCGTACACATATACTAAGCATCAGTTATTCTCTTCCTCTGGCTGTGATGGCAGAGAAATTTGGGCTTTTTTTTTTTTGTTTTTTTCTTTCTTTCTATTTAAATTATGTGAACTTCACTCAAATTTACCTCTGCCCTGAATATCACTTGATGTTGTTCTTTTTTTTTTTTTTTTTGCAGAAATATTGTGCTTTTGTGTTTTTTCTCTTTTATTAGTTATATTTTTTTTGAATCGCTCACGACTGCGTATAACACTTGCACTCTTTTCTCAAAGTAGCAGGAAAAAAAAAATTGTAGTTCTTAGTTTTATTAACACAAAGTAGGAATATTTTTCTTTTCCCCTTTTCTCAGCTCTCTTCTTTTGTATTGCTATTGTCTATCACTCGATATTTGGTTATTTTTTCTTTAAGCTAGAAATTTCTTATGATTTTGTTTTCTCTTTTCCAAAAATTTGAGTTTTGCAATTCTTTCGCTGATTTTTTTTTTCTTTGGTTTTTGATGGTATTTTTTTTTTTTTCTTTTATGAACTTTAATTTTAAACCGTTTTTTCGTTTTTTTTTTTCTTTAGCACAACTGATTAGCCTTTTTGTTCTTTTGTGCGCGTGTGTGTTGATTTGTCTGTACCTTCAAGGTATTATAAAAAAACAAATTTTAATTTTTTATTTTAAACACAAAGAAACACACACTTCACTTCCAATCCCGGTTGAGCCCCCAAAAATATGTGGGATTGTAGTCCGCAGCAACAAAAAATAACACAACACCGTTTATTTATTTATTATTTTATTTTAAAACTAATTTACTTAAAAGTAATTTACTTAAAGTATTGCTTATTTAACATCTTTTTTCACAAGTCTTATTTTACGAGCCAGCGCGCACTTCTTTTTACCACGAGCGATTCTTCTACATTATTCTATTTTTCTTCTTACAAGTCCTGTACAACCGATGGACTTTTTTCACTCAATTGTCACGCCACATTTTTTTCCCGTTATATGAGTAGGTCTGCTGTATTGTCATTTGTGAATTGTCGTTTGTCCGTTATAAAATGTATGCGTCCGTTAGCTATTTCGGTAGTCGGTCAGTACGAAAGTACCTGGCACCCTACATACATTATAAAAATATTTTGACGGTTGTCGAGTTCAGTTTGTGTTAACTTGGTTCAAATGCTCCAACAGAAAGGGTACTTTCTGTATTAAATAATATATGGACCAATGAAAAAACTCAAATGAAAATGGAAACCATCAAAACCATTTTGGTCACTTAATTCAACTGCGATTTTATAGAGTTTAAAGAAAATTTAAGGGTAAAAGATAACTTGGTAAAACAAATTTATTTATCACAAAAATACCAAAATTAGTTGTAATTTGTATTACCGTTTCTGTGGATCTACTTAACATTTTTTTTTTTATAGTTAACCTTAACTTTTATTTGAAATTTTTTAATTTCTATTTTTTTTTATGATATTTAAAAATTATGTACATATCGTTATATTAAATGCAAACGGACGTAACTACACTTTTTGTTTTTGTACAGGAGAAGCAAAAAACCTTAAAATCAAAAATTTTGTAAATCCTGAAAATCATAATTTTCGGGATTGAGATATAAGGATTGGCATCCCTATATACAACAAATGATTTTGTATGCAATTTTTCATATAAATATGTATGTATCTTCTTACAGTTAGAAATACACGCACTTGTAGTTACGTCCGTTTAAATTTCGTTAATAAAATCGCCATTTTTGATCGTAGGAATCTAAAATTTTGCACAAATATGTATTTTGATAAAATGAACCATAATTAATAAAAAACTCGATTTCGAAATTTTGTGAGTTGTGTCCATTTGCATTTAATATGACAATATATATGTACTCATTCAATGATATCACGAAGTTTTAGTTATTTTTGAATTTTTGGTTAATTTAATTTATTTTAGTTTTTTGTTTAATTTTGTTAATATTGCATTTAAATAATTAATATAATAAATACATGCTTATGTGCGTATGAAAAGCTGTTTGTTTGCATTTTATAGTTGTTATTGGTCAAATATTTCCTTGTTCTGTATTTTGGTTTAACAAATATGGTCACCGTATTTATAGTTCGTTTTGTATACTAGGGCTCTTTACTGCAAACTAAAAATACTGATACTTTTGGATTTTAAAGCTTTTATATACACTCTATAATCTTGTATATATGTATAACTAAAAAGAGTAATGTGAAGCCTTATTTATAATACCTACAGTTTTTCTAGTAATTGTTATTATCTCTATTGCTTAGTATTCAACTAATTCCACAGCAATAATAAATATTTTATAATTTAAAAATGTATATAATTTTAAACGTACTTGACTTTTCGACATATATTTTCTTATTGTAATAATTTTTTTATATAGCCCAAATGCTAGAAATAGTGAAAATACTAATTTAAAGGAATGCAATTATGATTTTGTTTTACAAAATTATTTCTTCGTAACAATATGTTTTATATGGAAGACTTTCACTTTATTTTACAGTTTATATCATAGAACGTATGTTGAAATTGAATTTTATATGGATAAAATTAGCCGACATTTAAATGTTTAGTTTTAATTTATTGAATTTTCTTATTCAAATTTGGTTACTAAATTTTACGGACTGTGGCAACACTGATTTTAGTTTCTTTTCCACCATTTTCTACAAAAACTTTTTATAATTTTGACAGTTATGGATAGATCACGCGACACAAAATGCGTGTGGTTTTTTCTATAGTTGTATTGTTGTAGAGATGAAATGACCCATGGTGAAATTACTTACAAGGTGGTGGCAGGTGAATATAGTACAAAAACAACAGGGAATTTGTTTTTGTTTTCTCAGCTCTTTAATGTCAAAAGCAGGTATGGTGAATTAAAAAAGCACATGTCAGAAGTGTGTGTGTGTGTATTTTTAACAACAAACATGTCTCTACACCAAAACAAAAACACGAATACACACAAAGCAAAATGTAAACAAAACATAAAAATAACAAAACTTTTGACAGGAGCGGTATGACCAAAAAAAAACCCAGCTGGGTTGCCAACACCACCTTGTAAGTAATTCCACCATGCAATGACCTGTATTAATGGGCCTTGGCTCCAAACGTAAACAAATTAAGTTATAATGCGCATGCTTCTAGCGCTGCACTCTAACCACCACGGCTACAGTCGTGCATGTCGTCGATGCCGACTAATGTGGATAAAATGGAATAAGAGGGCAAAAAAAAAAAACAAAATAAAAATTGTAATTCTGTTTCATCCAAATAAGATGACAATTACAAGAACAGCAATGATGGTAAGAAAAGGAGAATATGATAAAAACTGTTGTGTGACTTTACTTCGACTAACTCATACAAGTGTATGTACATACATGTGAAAGAATATAATTTCAGTATGCGATTTCCAAAAAAGTGTGAGTTAAATAGTTGATGTTTGGTCTTGAATATGCACAGGACACAAAGAACTCTGATGAGACTACCGTAGCTGGAGTCGAAAACAATTGTTCAGTTTGGCTAGTGTACTATTCCTTCACGGACATCATTTCTTCTTTAATTACCAAAAATATTCATTGCCGTTAACTTTGATCTTAAATAAAGCGTTTCTGACGAAACAAAAATTAAATTATAAAAATATTGATCAGAACTTTCCCGGGGCTCGAACCTAGAGCCTCAAACACATTAAGTTATAATGCGCATGCTTCTAGCGCTGCACTCTAACCACCACGGCTACAGTCGTGCATGTCGTCGATGCCGACTAATGTGGATAAAATGGAATAAGAGGGCAAAAAAAAAAAAAACAAAATAAAAATTGTAATTCTGTTTCATCCAAATAAGATGACAATTACAAGAACAGCAATGATGGTAAGAAAAGGAGAATATGATAAAAACTGTTGTGTGACTTTACTTCGACTAACTCATACAAGTGTATGTACATACATGTGAAAGAATATAATTTCAGTATGCGATTTCCAAAAAAGTGTGAGTTAAATAGTTGATGTTTGGTCTTGAATATGCACAGGACACAAAGAACTCTGATGAGACTACCGTAGCTGGAGTCGAAAACAATTGTTCAGTTTGGCTAGTGTACTATTCCTTCACGGACATCATTTCTTCTTTAATTACCAAAAATATTCATTGCCGTTAACTTTGATCTTAAATAAAGCGTTTCTGACGAAACAAAAATTAAATTATAAAAATATTGATCAGAACTTTCCCGGGGCTCGAACCTAGAGCCTCAAACACATTAAGTAAACAAATGCAATTGAACGAAACTCAACGAAACGTTTGTTATGTACATTATGGTTATACACATTTAATTGCATGCATTCGCATAGTTGTTTAAGCTAGCCTAAGCACATTATGGTTGGGCCGTTAAGCTTTTAGTAAGCTTGAACATATAACATTTCCATAAGGGTTCCGTTTTGATTTTTCTACAATTGTTACGATAATCTTTTTCAACAAATTCTAAAATGTTTTTTAAACTTAAGGCTTGTGTTGGTAAGCTTATTATAATATTATTCTCAAGCCATTTAGTATGTTGGGTTGTCTACATATGAAAATCTGCAAATTAAAAAAAAAAACATATATATAAAGTATACACATGGAATTTAAAATAAAACCGTTAATTATTATCATAAACTTTTTTAACGTTCAAGTAAACGAAGTAAAAATGTGAATTTTGATATTATGCAATATGATATTGTACATGCATATCTATATATGTATGTATGTACATGTATACATATGTAAGTATGTATGTAGATAATATGAAAAGTGAATACCGTTAAATAATCATCATTATAAAAGAAAAAAAATATAGAAAACAATAAATTTCAGAATAAAACAAAAACGCAAATAAAACTTACAAAAAAAACATAAGAGAAAAAAGAAAAAGATTTTTGTTTCAATCCCACATTACCTTCTAATTGTGAACACATTGGACTTAGTAAAATAACAATTTTAATCTGCCACACACTTTATAATTAAAAAATGCAGAAAAAGCAGAGACATAATAATACCCACT
Organism: Metopia argyrocephala; assembly: GCA_963576795.1. Classification (NCBI taxonomy): domain Eukaryota; kingdom Metazoa; phylum Arthropoda; class Insecta; order Diptera; family Sarcophagidae; genus Metopia; species Metopia argyrocephala. Next base: position 72,867,733 of record OY756210.1, on the reverse strand, counting down.
TGTCTTTAAAGATTCTTAATACTACTTGTTTTGTTAACAAAATTTTTATTTATTTTCTCTAAATTTATCTACCTATATACTATACAAAATTTTATGAAATTTCCATAATTAAACATATATAGATAATGATCAAACATTTGATTTATAATAAATAATATCATTGTAGTTACATGAACAATATGGTTTGCTAAGTAATTGAAATGGGCTATTGATAGTAGTAAGTGTGGAGACGTGTGTATCTAGGGGTCATTGACCAACTGATGCGGATAGCATCGATGACCAAGTTTGGGAAGGGCGGTTGGAGCGTTACATCTGTCTTCCATTCAGCGCGTGTTGCCTAAGAAAATAGTAGAAGACCTGCTCATTGTTCGTATGTACATATATGTTAATACATATAAAATTTTTTTATTGATACATACCATGAATTATGGGTGAGGGAGGAATCTCGCCGTGAGAGGACCGAGTTGAAGCTAGCTTTGCAATTCCCCATAGTGTGAGTTAGAATGCCTGTCAAAGGTTAAGTATCTTTAATATTATACATATCGTGTGCTACAGTAGGGTGTAGTGAGATCCGGTAGCCTGTCGTGATAGTAAAATCACGGAGTGTGTTGTATTGGTATAACTAACCTTACGTAATATTAGGGGGAATAAGAATGAAAGAATACAGATTGGCGTCGGAGTGGAAAAGGTATCGTAACAGAGATTCCCCCTCCAAAAAGTCCATCTTCAAGAAACCGCACCTTACATTCCAGTCTATTCCACCAGAAACTTGTCATCAATAAAAAGGCGCATAATACATATACATACATATAAAACAAAGAATTTTTTCAGGGGGAATAAGAATGAAAGAATACAGATTGGCGTCGGAGTGGAAAAGGTATCGTAACAGAGATTCCCCCTCCAAAAAGTCCATCTTCAAGAAACCGCTCCTTACATTCCAGTCTATTCCACCAGAAACTTGTCATCAATAAAAAGGCGCATAATACATATACATACATATAAAACAAAGAATTTTTTCAGGGGGAATAAGAATGAAAGAATACAGATTGGCGTCGGAGTGGAAAAGGTATCGTAACAGAGATTCCCCCTCCAAAAAGTCCATCTTCAAGAAACCGCACCTTACATTCCAGTCTATTCCACCAGAAACTTGTCATCAATAAAAAGGCGCATAATACATATACATACATATAAAACAAAGAATTTTTTCAGGGGGAATAAGAATGAAAGAATACAGATTGGCGTCGGAGTGGAAAAGGTATCGTAACAGAGATTCCCCCTCCAAAAAGTCCATCTTCAAGAAACCGCTCCTTACATTCCAGTCTATTCCACCAGAAACTTGTCATCAATAAAAAGGCGCATAATACATATACATACATATAAAACAAAGAATTTTTTCAGTTGAACTTGTGGTGCGGTTGCGCACTTAAAGTATTACAATATTATGAATTAGTTTTTTTGTATGCATTTTTAAACAAAATACAATATTTTTATTATTATAAAGATAATAAAAAGGTAAAGTTAAAATTGAATCTCATATGATCAGCAATATAAATTTAAAATGATTCAGAAAAAATCAAAATCGAATAATACTCGCAATTGATCTTCAAATGATTGCAAAAAGTCTCAAACATGAATCAAATCGCACGTTTAGTGTGCGGAGTCACAAATGACTCGTTCAGAGGAGTCATAAATGATGACTATTTTAATCGCCCTGAGAAGTAAAAAAAGACTCAAAATTGGCCAAAAATGCTGACTGGGTATATACAAAATACAAAAAAAAAAAAACAGAATTGTTTAACGGAATTTCAGATATGTATAAGATAAGATATAGGAAAAAAAATTCTAAATTATAATTGTGAACAAAAATTAAAAATAAGTTAAATAACTAAAAAATAAACACCAGTGTGCTTCGCTTTTGAAAGTCTGAAAAAAGGCAATTAGATTGGGCGATTGGTGAGTGCTAGTTGTAAGATTCAACAAAATTTTAAGTATAAAAAACTAAAAGTTCGTAAATAGTAAAATTTTATGTTAAATAAATTAGTATATAGATCTAAAATTATCTTATTTACTTGTGTTTTCCGTTATATTACAAAAATAAATAGAAATTCAAAGAAAACAAAGATAGTTTTAAGTTCAAAAATTTCAAGGAAGAAAGTAATAAAACAAAGCAAATGGAAAATAATAATAACTTAAATGAAAAATAAACGGACAAAGCAAAGTACAAAACACCAAAACAATAACTAAGTATATATAGTATAGTGGTTAGAGCGCTTGCACAGAAACAGGAGAAAAATTAAAAAAATTAGTTTTCGGTTCTTCAAAAATTATAATTTAAAAAATAAGAGTTTAACCCCGTGGAACTTTTTCCATGACTTAATCTCCACTACCCGAATTCCACCCGAATTTGCCTTCACTCACCCGTTTGTCACTGCCAAATCAAGTTATTAGGCCAACATTTTTTTTCTATATATTCTTTACAATGAAATCATTTTTATTTAAATATTAATGATATGCTTATACAATATTCAATTTCGGCCTATAAATTTTCTTTTTCCCTATTTTCGATTTCCTTTTTTTTTCTAATTTGCTGTTACCTTTTTTTCAGACTAAAAGATAAAATCTTATGACTATAGTATTAAAAAAAATGTAACTGACAAAAAAATTTAAAATATTGTTACTCTTGCTCTTTTTAGATTTTAACTTCTCTCTAACTTAGGCTGTGTTTGAATCAGTAGCAAAGTTCTATGGTAAAAATAAATTTTTGTGTGGTAAAAAATTTTTCTCTTTCTGCTGTGTGAAATGAAAACTTTTTTGACAGCATACAATTTTGACATTTATTATTAAAAAAACTCTTGTTGTTATTAAAGTTGTTAATTAAAAAATTATATTAAAATGAATAAATTAACAATGTATATTCCACTACTCATTCCAATTTTTCCGGAGATCAGAAGATCGCATTTATTTAATGTTTTAGTATTTATTTTACTTTATTATTTTTATTTTACGGTTTCTCCTTCCATTTTAGTTTTTTTTAATAATTTTAGTAAAGTTTGTATATATCTTTACTTTTGTGCAATATTTTAATAATTATTTTATATTTGTTTAAGTTTGTTCTGTTTTTCTTCCATTGTCAAATATTTCTATGCTTATGTCAAAAATTTTACTAGCCCCTAAGGCTAGTGAAATTTTATTCACCTCAAGACTGTCAAAATTTTACTAACAAGAGAACTTTGCTACCGTTTCAAACACAGCCTTAATGCAGTTTTGGATAGTGCAAAGTTTTTGTATCATTTTTATATATGTACGGTGACCATCCGTTCTGTATTATACAGAACAGTTCTGTATTTGAAACCCGTGTTCTGTATAAATTATTCATTAGGGAAAAACATAAAAATGTTCTGTATTTCATTTAATGTTCAGTATTTGTTCTGTATTTTCATGCCTCAGAGTAGTATTTGTAGTTTTGATTAACACCTTTGGGTTAAGAGAAGTCTCTTAAGCAGAGACATTCTTCTTCTCATAAGCAATACATTTCATATATGTATACATGTATAATGTAATTTACTTCATGTGAAAGCAACACCAGTTAAAATAAACGAAATTGTGTTTCTCTGTAATCAAAGTATATTTTCACCAATTTTATTAACTTTAAATTTTAATAATTTACATGTATTTTTATATATTATTATCTAGGAATTTACCTGTAATCAAAGAAACGACATTTAAAGTCTATTAATACAGTGTAGATTCCTTTTCAAGTAATTTAGTTCTCTATACAATTATTATATTAAATCTGATTTTCTAAAATAGCATACTCATGATCCAACAACTTTAATAAAAACAGCTGTTGGTCTATTACAATATATTCCAGGTGTTTAAATATGTTTTCTCTTTCAACACGTCAGAATTTTAAATAAGGAAATATATTTTCCTTACATATGTATGTATGTATGTACATTTTAGAGAAAGAAACATAAATTTTAAAAAATATTTTGACGGTTGTCGAGTTTAGTTTGTGTTTACCTGATTTAAATGCTCCAACAGAAATATATGGACCAATGAAAAAACTCAAATGAAAATGGAAACCATCGAAGCCATTTTGGTGACTAAATTAAACTATAATATGAATTGTATAGAGTATAAAAAAATATTTTAAAAATTATGTACATACATACTTAGTATGTATGCAAGCTATGTACTTATTTAATGATCTCACGAAACGTTAGTTATTTTTGAATTTTTGGTTAACCCTTCTGTTAGGTCAAGAAAAACTTACGAATCTTAGTTAATAGTTGCCTGTTATAATGTCGAAATACAATATATGTATATGTATGTGCTGCACCCAGTTTGACTTTGAAGTGTTTTAATAAGTTACCTTTATTTCTGGGATTCCCCTTTGTAAATTTACATATCATTTGCGGTAGTTAACTTCAATGTCTGATTTGTTGGCTTTGATAAAACAATGGAAAATCGACGATTAGACAGCATTGATATGAGATGTAAAACTTTGATAATTTCTTTTTCAGGAGGTGTTGATACCGTCGATCAAATGATTGGATACTACAGTGTAAAACGAAAAACAAATCGATGGCCAAATATTGTGTTTTCCAATATGATTGACATATTGTTTTCTGAAATTGATGGTTCCTAGGCGCCAGTGGACAAAAATCGTAAGGAGGCAGAATTTTTGCGGCAGTTAGCTTTATCTTTAACTCAAGACTACACGACAGAAGGATCTAAGCTCCCTACAAATAAATTTTCAGCTGAACTTTTAACGAAATAAGAACATTAGCTTCTGATTGTACAGTTTCTACAAGCGGTTTACCAAAATTACAACAACTAAAAACCGTGAAATCTGCAGCTGTTGTAAAATTAACCCTTTCAGATCCATCACAAAATTATACTCTCATTTTCACAAAAGTAAAGATTTAAAATTTTTCTTTTTACAGACGTTTAAAATTTAATTTTTAAAATTTTAATTTTTGAAAAAGGACCTGATACGTTTGTGTATTTTGGCTATTTACATGTAAAATAATTATTATTTTTCGGAAAAGACCAACCAAGACCAATCCGCATCGCACAATTGTGTATGCTGCGTCCGAAAGGGTTAAGTGCGATAGCAAATGCACCATATGCAACAAATTTATATGTAAATTTCAACGAAATATCATTTGCTCATCATATAGTAAGAAGATTTAATAAAAAAAAACAATAACGGACCAAAATGGTCTTAAACCATTTTATTATTTTTGGTTGAAAGTATTCCAGGAGTAATAAAATATAAAAATACCCCAATAGCAAACGTTTTATGTTGGTATGTTGCACCATTTCTTAGTCAAGGCAAAAACAAAACAAAAATTGACCAAAATGGTCCAAACCTAATAGCAGGGTAAATTTAATTTATTTTGTTTTTTTTAATTTTGTTAATTTTGCATTTAAATAATAAATACAATAAATACTTACATGCCTATGTAGGTTGCTTGTTTGCATTTTATAGTTGTTATTGGTCAAATATTTCCTTGTTCTGTATTTTGGTTTAAAAAATATGGTCACCGTATATATATGTAACTGAAAGAATTATTCATTATTTCCTCCAAATCTATGTGATCCTCTGTACTCCTTTATTCTTAATAAATCGGTCACATGTCTATCAGACAATCGATTACGTACTTTACTCAGAATTATGAAGTTAAGTTACGCAAAGTAACTCGAGCAGAGTCTTTTCTCTGCTTCACACACTACACCTTATTTGTCAGACTGTTTTTCTTTTCTATTGTTTTTTTTTACGAGAAACAAAATCTGTGTTAGCGCTAAGGTTGTTTCCTTCTTGCTGTCTTTTCAGATCTATTTTGCAGTTAAAACAGTATTCAATATCTATTCCATCGAAGCGGGAATTATTTATCATTTTCCATTTTATCTTATCTATCGGTATTTATTTACCTGCAGTTCTTCCCGCCAAATAGCTGTCTTATTTTCTACATTTAACTTTATATAATACAACTCGACTCTCTCCATTTTCTATTTTTTCCTTTAACAATTGTTAATTTCATTTAAATTATCATCATAATCAGGTACGAATCTCCTTTCGGGTTCTCTTTTGTTACCAGGTTCTCGTGTTTTTCTGCAAATATTAACTCTGATTATTAGTTTTTGTTTAGCGATTTGCTTTATAAAAAAAAACTAAAAAAAATAAAACACGTTCGCTTTCGATTTTTGATAAGTGACTGCTTTATTGATTGAAAAATAATTTCTTAAATACTAAATGTGGTTTAAAAAATACAAAAAATGGTTTTTAGAAAACTGCAAGTTTGCATTTGCAAACTTGCATTTACAAAAGTTTAATTCAAAAAAAATATTGTAATATGAAGTGTATGTATGTATATAATTCCAAATAAATGTTTTCTGAAATAATAATTGTAACTAAAGAATAACCGGAAATACAATAAATGTATTTTTGGAGAACTGCAAGTTTGCGTCTGCAAAGAATTGCAAACTTGCGTTTGTAAAAGGTTTAATTAAATTAATAAAAACAATTCCAAATAAATTTAAAATAAATGAAATAAAAAAATAATAACGTGTGAATTTTATTATGATACTAAAAAAGAATAAGTTGTTGATAAACACACATACAAATGTTAATATTTATTATGGTTATACAATGTCGTAACAATTAATCTCCCAAACACAAAAATATTCTGGCAACAACTCAGTTGATGCAAAATTACAACACTATTTTCATTCATTGAAATTTACAACACTAATTTATTTTGCCTGTCAACTTTACCATACTTTTTGTTACCCATTCTAATGCTATATCTGTCCCTTTCAATCTGCCTATTTTGTATACCTGTTCTTCCTCTTGATTATATGTACTTCATTTGTTTATTATTATTGTCAGTGGATGATAGAATTTTGTCTGCTATTTTTATTTCTTTTCAGAAATAAGTATTATCATTACTCGGTTTATTAATGTTTATAATCCTAATTTTCTTTCCTTAACAAGTCAAATACTATCAAACAACATCCATCGCCCAACAGGCATGCCTGCAAGCAAATTCCGCTCCAAGATATTCCGGCAAACACTTGATAGGCACAAAAAACATCATATTTGTCTGATACTACAACCACTTTAGTAATAGACTGGAATCTGCATAGAATAATAAGGGGTATGTATGAACTTACTGTCATGTACTTAGGACATTTATTTAACTAATATGTATATGCATTAAAAATTCTTCCAATTTCAGATCTGATCCCGCCTGCAACAAATGTTCAATATTATCCAAAAGTTCAAAAATCTTTGATATCAGGACAAGAAACGGTGTAAATGTTAATATGGTATTGGAACACACAAAACCTCCGCCAAGGAGCTTATTGCCTCTGATATGATTCGCTCGTTTGGTGTGGTTGTAATGGAGTGTTGCGTTGAACTCGATGGTGATGGTGTTGGGCTACGTCCTCGCTGATGTACCGTTTTTGTTGTTGGTGAACTACCTTTTCTTACTGAAGGCCTGTCCTGATGGTTGATGTTATCACAGTCGATCATAACATGGTCGGTCTCCCGGGCGTACTTCGATCCATAATTTAGGATCATTTATTATTAATTATGCACTTGTTTATTCTCCCAATTTTTTTTTTAATTGTTTAACACCACAATTTAATTTTTTTCAATTAAACGCGAATAACTTCGTTGGCAATTAAAAATTTTAATTTTTTGTATTATAAAATTTACCAAACTTTTCCTATTAAATACTTGGATAAAAAAATTTTATTTGTTTTTTTGTTTTCGTTTAAACATTTATGCCCGTATTCATAAAAACTATTTTAGGTTTATTGAGGGTTTATTTGACAAGTATTGCATAGAAATTTGTCAAATACGTCCTCATAATGCATAATGCCCGTATTCATAAAAACTATTTTAGGTTTATTTAGGGTTTATTTGACAAGTATTGCATAGAAATAAAATAGTTTTTATGAATACGGGCATTACTCTTTATTGAATTTTTTTATTTTATTTTTTTAACAACATAAAGACACCAACATTTTATTACGAAAAAAAATCATTACGTAATTATAAGTTAATCGATGTTAATGACGAAATCGAAGTCAGCAAACATACTCTGAAGCCTGCAGAAAGTAATCAGCCTTGTGTACTAGAAACGAGTTCACGGACTGCAGTAAGAGAACAAAACGCCGAAGATTAGCTAAGCTAGCTGCGGTAGATGATTTCGCGATAAGCTATTTGATGTGTGATTCAAGCCGATCTAACAACACTTGCGTGAAATTTACTACTAACACTGTATTATCAGTAATAAACGAGGCGAAATTAACAAAACCCCAGTATTTAGTAATAATGGAGTTTCACAATTACCAAATCATTGGAATTCTTAAACACAAACGAATCATGTGCTGCTAAACCGTATGTGAAATTTATTGCCAAAATTTTGTACGCATAGTCACATATCTAAAAGTATATATGTACATATGTATGTGTATATCATGTTTTAGATATAAATTGGAAATTTTTACAATTAAGTAAATACTTACCACCATCGACTTTAGGCTATGGAATCCTTTTCGGTTAAAGTACGTATGTTCATTACTAGATAGCCTCTGAAAACCGAAATGTGTGCCATCTACACAACCTATAATTAAATAATTATAATATAATGTGAAGCAATTAATATATTATTATTTATCATTTAAACTAACCTCCCGGTATTTTATATTTCTCCAGAAATATTTTCATACATTCGTAAGAGTTTATTGAGTCAAACTTTATGAATGTTGGGCACAGTTTAGACTCCAATTCTGCAATACATCTTATGTACTTACTTACTGTACTTTGGCACATGTCCAGTAAATAATCGTTTCCAACGATGTGCTGGAAACTTCCACCGGCTAAAAGCGACAATGTAGCCGCTAATTGAAGTTTTGGTGGCACTGCTATTGACATATTGTTTTTTAAGTCAAGTTGATCCAGTACAAAATAGAATGCCTCCTTCGTTAAGCTAAATCGTTTTCAAAACCTATCAACATAGATTTTTTATAAAGATTGTGAGTTCATTTTCTTCTTACGCTGTATCTGATAATGATAAAGGGTCGCTTTTAATTCGCATTTGTCTTCTAATACTCGTGGTAGGTTGTTCTTCTTCATCAGAAGAAGACAAAATAAATACTTATGAAGGATCCATTATCTATAGAAAATATGTAAGTAGTTTAAATCAACTAAAATATTTAATTTAACTACTTATATTTTCATTGCCTTAGCCCTATTGTTTAATCTTTTTTCTTTGTTGACATTTAATCTAAACACTAATGTAAACAAAAAATCTATTACATTTTTAAAAAAATTTCGATTCGAAAGCTATCGAATGCCGCAATACCATTTTTTATACGTCACGAAATTCTATTCGATACGAAAACTTACTCAATCACGAATGTGACGATTTGGCCCCTGATTTTTTTTTTTTTTTTTTTTTTTTGTTTTTTAGTATAAGCGAATTTTTGTTGTTTTTTTTTTAAGATAAGTGATACGTGGACTTTTAATTTTTATTTTCTTTTTTTATGTGTAAAATAAAAAATAAAATTTTTAACTAACCAAAATTTCGAAATTAATGGCCTATTTTTGTAATTTTTCAAATAATTTTGAGCATTTTTCATACAAACTTTCAATCGTTTGAAATTGTTTGTCATACAGAAACAAGCCATAAGTTTTTTATTGATTATGGTTCATTTTATCAAAAATGTTCGTGCAAAATTATAAATTCCTACGATCAAAAATGGTGATTTTATTAATGAAATTCAAACGGACGTAACTACAAGTGCGTGTATTTCTAAATGCAAAAAGACATAACTATATACGTTTCTATGGGAAAACCTTACATTCAAACTCATTAGTTGTATATAGGGATGCTAATCCTTATACTTATCTCGATCCTGAAAATCATAATTTTCAGGATTTAAAAAATTTTTGATTTTAAGGTTTTCTACTTCTCCTGTAAAAAAACAAAAACTGTAGTTACGTCCGTTTGCATTTAATATGACGATATATGTATGTGTATATGAGAAATTGCAAAACAAAATGTGTTTTTTATTTACAAAAATATATACATATTATTTTTTTAGTGTATTTACATTAATTTACCTAAATTCTTCTATAGAAAACTTTATTTGCACTATATTTTTTCCCTTCTCAGAAAAAACTTGTAAACTTGTATTAGGGTGAATTAAAATTTTTTCAGATGATTAGCCTTAAGTATATACTTAATTGATGTAATATGTTCGTTGTTTGAATTGTTTTTTTTTTTTTTTTGCACTATGTATTTTCATTTAGGCCAAGTTTGGGAAGACAATTTAAATTTAACGACATCTACTTGTCATGTAACATTCACTTTGTTTATCGTTTTGTTGACGTTTATCTTTTCTTTTTTTTTTTATTTTCTTTTGGAATTTTATCGCTGGAATATTTTTGGCGCGTAGATCAATTATGGCTCTGTCAAACTTTTCTTTTTACCTAAATTATATTTGTCTGCCATTTTATAATATACCAATCTCAAGTCAACTTCTATAATTCTTTTTGATCAGTGATATAGAAAATAATAGTTGTTTTTGAAAGAAAAAGAATAATATACATTGTTTGTTTGTTTTAATTGCTTTTGGTCAAATTTTAATTTTTTAACAATAATATGTGTAAATAGATAAATAGGAGAGAATACAGGTAAAATTAAATTTTTAAAAAGAAAGAAAAATATAATTAATTACACAAGGGAAATTCATTTAATTAGAATTTTTCTGTGGCCAAGCAACTTTAATCAAGTGGAAGCATTTTAAATTGTACCTAAGTAAGCCAGAAATTTCAGTACTTTTTCCTTTGGTGCCAACTCCTATGGGTAATTATATTTTGCTTTAATAATCGATTGCACGAAAATTTTATTTAAAGTCGCTCTTTGTTTTTTTAAACAGATTTGGCACCTAATTAAAATTAATATCCACGAATTGCTTAGTTCTAAAAGCTCTCTTTCATCGTTGGAAACAAGTACCCTTTTGAGTATATTTTAATGAGGGATTAATTAGTTTAAAGGAATTTGGAGGAGAGGAATTAACTAAAAATTTTAGTGCGGTAATCGTATCATATATGAAAGAAGAAAACGTGTAAAAAGAAAGGCAAATATATGGAAAAATCTTCGTCTTAAATATTAAAATTGTGAGAAAACGGAAGGAAAATTACATTTTTAAAAGGGGAAACTTAGACGGGAAAATTTAATAAATAAACAGAAGTGTTCGAAACAGAAGAAATAGAAAAATTTTTTTTTTGAAAAGTGTCAGAGTGAAATTATGTAAAAATTAGTGCTTAAATTTGTAAAAGAAAAAAAAAAGTAATTCGGAAATTCGATATATAGTATATAAATACGTATAAGAAAAAGTTAGTGTTCAATTTCAAATAGAAAAATATGTAATTGTGGTTTTTCTCTATATTGATACAGTTATATATGTTTAAATACCTTGGTATATATATACATACATATTTTTTTGTGTGTTAAATTCTATTTACTGTTTTATATACATATATACCGCTTTTGTATCCAAGTTAGCTAAAGCAAAAGAGTTTGTTACAATATTACAGCCTGTAAACTTGTTGGCTCTGTTAATAGATAATTATTAAGTTTCCTTTTGCTTGAGTTAACATATTCTATGTAAATTAAATTTTTTTAGTGTGCTTAAGAGAAATTGTAACTGTTGTAAAATTTTCATATAGACATTTGTGTAGCAACATTTTTTTATATTCATCAAGAGAAGATATAGATCAGCACAAGCAACACCAGCATCGAACGTGCCTATAAAGATCTTTAATGGCTGAGAGAAGTTGGATGATGTAAGTGACTTTTATATTTGTTGATCATTTCTTTATTTTTTCGAACATTTGTATTATTAGTAATTGTTAGGGTCACCAGTAAAAATATTTCTCTCAATTTTATTGCTCTTAATTTATATCATTTGTTACATATTACATGATTTTTTTATACAAATTTTTTTTTATTTTAACTGGTTACCTTAAATTACTTGAATCCTTTTAAATAATTTAATTTTATTTATGCATTTCAAAATTTTTAATATTTGCTACAAATTGCATTTTAGTACAGAAAATAGGGTATAATATCTTTTTTGTTTAAGAAATTTCGAATTTATGAAAATTAATGTTTAATATAATACCATGTATGCTTAAGCAAAATTATTTCTGTTTGGTTGTTTTGATTTAAGCGGCACAGCATAAAATTTGTGGGGTCATGTTAATAATTATTAAAGGGTTTTTGTGTCATGACCAGGTTGGGTGGGCAAATCATCCCATCAATATCAGGTGATGGTAACTTAATATTTAGCCATTGAATTTTATTGTGTAGCATGTGTTTGCACGCATTTTTTTAAATTTTAAAATTTATAGCAGTGACGATATGGCAGTCGGTATAACGAGACTACGAACCTCCCTATTTACGACGAGCAATAAGGTTATACCGGCCTGCCGGCGTGCCCTTTTCGTTATACTGATATTAACATCAGCCATCACTAGCTAATTTTTTTAGAATAATTTTAGTCACTCTCTCATTTTGTATGAGTAGAATAAACATTATATTGAATAGAAAAACAATTCCGATTTTTGATAATAATTTTTCTTTGGTCACTACAAATGCTCCAAATATAAATATGCCTCTTCAATTCCATCGAATAAATTAGTCTTCGTGTTCTTCATCATCGGTCTCAATAATTAATTCCAAGTCATTTGATACAAAATTGGCCGTTACAACACATTTTCACATTTTTTGTGTGTCAATTTTTATCCATGAGGTTCTTGGTCCTATAAATTTAACACAGACTTGAAAAGCTTTTTCATTGCCATTATTTACTCTCAAAGTTTTTGCTAAAAGTCTTCTAAAAGGCAGAATTTTTATATTTCTGTTTTTCAAGATGTCAAAATTGGGTTATGAACCCGGAACTCTTATCTAGTAAGCAAACAAATTTACCACTAGACTACGGTTACTTTGAGTAAATTACAGTCTTCATTCTCTTCAGCATTGGTCTTAACAATGAATAAATCCAAAAACTTTGGATACAAAATTAACCTTCAAAATACCCTTACGAACAAAAGTCCCTTCCTGAAGACTTTTTGTACATTTGGGAACAAAATGTCAAGAAGTCAACTAAAAAGCTCATAAAGATCAATACAATCAAAAAAAAACGTTGCCAGTTAGAATTGATATAAACAACACTTTACACTTTTTTGAAATGTAAAATATTTGATGCCATTTGCCCTCTAGAAGGGCAATCTGCCCTGATATTAATTCAGATATTTAAAAGCCATCGTCCAGGAGAAATTGAATGCCTGACAATCAACAGTTACTTAAATAAATAAAAATTTCCTAAGAGACACGTCCTCAGAATCTATATTATTTGTGAAACAATTTATGTGTGAAAAAGCCCTGTTAGCGTACTTCTTTGTCCTGTAACTGTTAAGCACAGAGTTGATGGAGGAATACCAGAAACAAATGAATACATTTTTGCTAAAGCTGTATTATTAAAATTCGCTAAGCCACTATAGAGCTTGCGCACGCCTGAAGCAGTATTCTAAGGAGTGAGGCGCCAAAATTCCAGGAAATCTAAGAGGAACTAATTTAATAAAACACATCGCGACATACACTTCCCTGTTGAACATGAAAGGGCAACAGTAGACCAATTGGCAAATTTTATTGGACACCAAAAAGACATCCATGAAAGTGTTAATATTTAGAATATCTGTTCCAGTTGCAGAGATAACAAATATGTCTACAGTAGTGATATCGACAATTGATGGAAATAGAATTTCAAAGCCAATGCATGAACGGAAGCGTTGCAACATCCAGGACTCAACCTATAATTAATGAAAGCGCTTATCACCCCAGACTCAATCAATGAAAGTACCGCATCATTTGATACCCAGTCAACGTAAAAGCTGCATCATCCAACAAAAAGAGATGAAGCATGCTTTCATACTTTTTTACTTTTTAACTCGTTGGCTTAGCTTTTGGATACTCTCCTCTTTCGTATTGTAAAAAAATACAATTAAATTAAATAATGCAGCATTCCACGGATAATTGCCTAGACAAAATTGTCAAAATTTTTGGGTCTTTATGCGTGGAAGTAATGTACAGGAATACTGTTAATTGCCTATATACACTGCCGTCAATACATGTGATAAGCAAGTAACGTTATGCTTATACATAAACTTGGTAGACTTTAATTGCAAGGTTGTATCAAAAAAGTAGTTTGAAAGTAAATTTAACGGACTTTTTTTTATGCCTATATAAACATAGTTGAGTTAGGCTGCACTTTTTAGAAAATAATTATTTTGGGTAATTAAACGAGGGAAATGTCTCTTTGAGGAAAATATGTATATTTGAGGTAATTATGCGAATGGCGCAATTAAACGAAAGTTAATTAACCGTGGAATTTTATCAGAAAAAATATGGGGATAAATATTGTAAAAAAGCGTGAAAGGCAATTATGGAAATATTTTTTACCCCGTGAACAAGTCGGAGAAAATTTTTATTCTAAAACTAATAAGATACCATTTTTCGGTGCAATACGCAGCAAAGGTGGTTTAAATGACCACCACACGCCAAAAGATTTTAAATACCGGCTGCGTAAATATATCTTAGGTAGGCTATTAAAGTCATAAATCCTTTTATTATTTAAATGGTTATATATTTTCAGCAAGAAACACAGAAAAACTCACCGGAACAGGCAACATCGGTTATGACTACGGTGACCATATTTTTTAAACCAAAATACAGAACAAGGAAATATTTGACCAATAACAACTATAAAATGCAAACAAGCAACCTACATAGGCATGTATTTATTGTATTTATTTGTATACAAAATTAAAAAAAAAAACAAAATAAATTAAATTAATCCTGCTGTTAGGTTTGGACCATTTTGGTAAATTTTTGTTTTGTTTTTGCCTTGACTAAGAAATGGTGCAACATACCAACATAAAACGTTTGCTATTGGGGTATTTTTATATATTATTACTCCTGGAAAACTTTCAACCAAAAATAATAAAATGGAAGTTAGAAAAATAAAAAATTACGTATCTTGGGTTTAAGACCATTTTGGTCCGTTTTTTTATTAAATTATTTTTTATTAAATCTTCTCACTATATGATGAGCAAATAATCTTCCGTTGCAATTTACTGGGCCCTTTCGGACCCAGCATACACAATTGTTCATTGGTCTTGGTTGGTCTTTTCCGAAAAATAATAATTATTTTACATGTAAATAGCTAAAATACACAAACGTATCAGGTCCTTTTTTAAAAATTCATGATTGTGACAAAATTTGAAAAATTAAATGTTAAACGTCTGTAAAAAGAAAAATTTTAAGTCTTTACTTTCGTGAAAATGAGAGTATATTTTTGTGATGGGTCTGAAATGGTTAATTTTGCAACAGCTGCAGATTTCACGGTTTCTAGTTGTTGTAATTTTGGTAAACCGCTTGTAGATACTGTACAATCAAAAGCTAATGTTCCTATTTCGGTAAAAAGTTCAGCTGAAAATTTATTTGTAGGGAGCTTAGATCTTTCTCTCATGAGTTAAAGATAAAGTTAAATGAGTTAAAGATAAAGCTAACTGCCGCAAGAATTCTGCCCTCTTACTATTTTTTTCCATTGGCGCCCAGGAACCATCAATTTCAGAAAACAATATGTCAATCATATTGGAAAACACAATATTTGGCCATCGATTTGTTTTCCGTTTTACACTGTAGTATCCAATCATTTGATCGACAGTATCAACATCTCTTGAGAAGGAAATTCTCAAAGTTTTACATCTCATATCAATGCAGTCTAATCCTCGATTTTCCATTGTTTTAACAAAGCCAACAAATCAGACACTGAAGTTAACTACCGCAAATGATATATAAATTTACAAAGAGGAATCCCAGAAATAAAGGTAACTTATTTAAACACTTCAAAGTCAAACTGGGTGCACCACGTATGTATATATTTCGACATTATAACAGGCAACTATTACAAGAAAAGAATATTATGGACCTAAATGGTCCTATACCTAAGATTCATAAGTTTTTCTTGACCTAACAGGAGGGTTAACCAAAAATTCCAAAATAACTAAAGTTTCGTGAGATCATTAAATAAGTACATAGTAGGTTGCATACATAAGTACTATGTATGTACATAATTTTTAAAATATTTTTTTAAACTCTGTGCCATAGGTGGGGAACCTGCGGCCTCCGCGAGGTTCTAGTGCGGCCCTTTGCTATCTACAAAATAGTAGAGTTTGTTTCAAACAACTATTGTACATTAACGCCATGACAGTTGTGCGAAAAAATTATTTAGAAGGAATATTGGGAATTACAAAATTGTAGAATTTTCAGGTAAAGTGAAAAATATTGTGAGATTTGGAATATAGAAATCCAATCTGATTTTCGGCAATACTCTGA